>CM046428.1:37242624-37842624 GCA_025506505.1 Flaveria sonorensis
TTGTTTTCTTCTTCTTCTCAGAAGTCTTCTTTTTAGTCATGTGGATAGTACTTTTAGGATTATAGAAGCAATCCTTAGCAAGATGATAAGTACTACCGCACATGACATATTCAGTTAGCTTCCTTTCGAGAGTCTTCTTTTATGTAGAAAGCTGAGCTTGATCACTTTCCACTCTCATCTTCGTCTTCACAGATGATGCAGCAGGCTTCTCAGGGTGATGCTTGCTTTTGGAAATGGATGGTTCAAGCTGTGTAGCAGTGGTGCACATTTGATCAGCCTTTTTTTCTTTACAGGGATGAGGTGGACACGAACTAGAACTCCTGGTACTAGAGTTCATAATTGTATCCTCAGTTTTTATCACTTCAAATCCTGTAGAGATAAAGACTTGTTTGTGCTTAGAGTTGAAGGTAGCCTTGATCTCTTGAGCCTTCTTTGCCTTTCTCTTTGCATTTCTGATCAAGTTCTTCCTCTTGGACTTGCTCAACCATAGTTCTTTCCTCTCCTTAGGAGAATAGTGACCCTTCTTAGGATGATCTTCTTCACTCATCTTAGATCCATCCTTCACTACCTCCTCTTCATCTTCATCCTTTTCTTGAATGGGGTCTATGAGGGGAAGCTCATCTTGACAAGTTCCACACCTTGGAGATCTTACAGATAGTAGTGTGTGTGGAGGAGCTATCTCAGTAGATCCCACTCCCTGCTTATTCTGATAACAAATCTTTGCATGCAAGGATGAGGATATGATGTTCTTGAAGATCTCTTCTTCAAGAACACATTTTTCTGCCCAGGCTTTGCTGATCACAAGATCAGCCTGACATTCAGTTAATTTGGTAATGAGATCCTTAATTTGAGTCCTGTAATTTGTGTGCTCATGCTTTAGAGTTGAAATGGTTTTCTCTATATCTTCTATCTTAAGTTTATAATTATTTTCAGCTCTTTTAAAATCAACTTTTAAAATATTCAGGGACTCAATATCAGATCTCATTTCCAAGTTATAGGACCTGTATCTATTAACTTTAGTAATACACTCAGGGGTGCAAAGATGTTCCAATACCTTGGCTTCTTCATGATCTGCCATTAGTGCTTGGTTTGGTGAGACATCTTCAACCTGAAAGCTCCAATCAAAGCCTCCTTCTTCAACAGCGACTGCAGCTTGCTGCTCGGGCTTCTCAGTTTTTGGAGTTCCATCAGTGTAGTTTGGCCTGGTTTGTTATAACACCTGGATATTTTTTAAAAAAAAGAAGAAAAGAAGAGAAAAAGAAAAGAAAAGAGAAGTATAAAGCAAGAAAGATGAAATAACCCAAGTTGAGGGGTTAATGTTGTGCAAGAGGCAAACTTTAATATTATTATGTTTAAAAGTGGGCATGGCCGCCCAAACTTTTGCTCACCAACTGCCTTCGATAGCAGCAAAAGAAGAAAAGCAGAGTTTCACAATAAGGAGAGTGTTAGAACACTTAACAGATCAAATAGGGAACCAGGTTTGTATAGATAATGATGCTAAGAACACAAGCAGATATGAGACAGAACAAGAACAATACCAAGATGATATTGGTTTTTCAAGAATGATATATGTTGCTCTCAAGTTCTTGAGACACTTTATACTACATCCTACAGCCGGCTATATTTTGAGAGCCAGCTGGAAACACTAATCTAGACAACAACAAGATCAATGTAGAGTCAAAAGGCAGACTGCCTTTTGACTTGTGACTATGACATGCCATAGCTCACATCCTAATGTATTACAAAAAGGATAAAAGGTATAAAAGTAGAAAGTTACAGACCAATGACCATAATCTACAGTTGACAAAAGCATGAAGCTTTTCACCAACTCATATAAGTTGGTGAGTCATCAGAGTGGCAACGAAAAGTTGTTCAGCTTTGTCAAAAGGTGATCATTGGAAAAAATCAAGTCTTTGGCTTTAGAAGACTTTGTCTCTGAAGCTTCGGAAGACTTTATCTTTGGTTTTGGAAGATTTTGGTCATTTGGCTTCAGAAACTTTTACACTTAGCTTATTTCCTTGAGTTGTGTAAAACTTTCGAAGTAACCTCACTCAGTACTTCAAGCATGCATGCTGAGAGCTCTTTGGTTACTTTGGTTGCATCAGCCTTTAAGTATAAACCTTACAGAGGTAGTGATTGAGCTTGATGTTAGAGCATTCACAATCCATCTCCTATCCTCATTCTTATAATTACACTAAAAATCACTATTTTTTCTCTTTTCTTTTCAATTAAATAATATTTTTCATACATTTATCATTATCTTTTCTCTCTCATCTACTCACAACCACATTCAAAAATATTAAAAAATTTATCCGGATTGTACTGTGTTTCCTTATATTATTCCTCAAATATGGGGAAACACGGTACAATCCCTATAAATTTTCTATATACTTCACTCACAACCACTTACAATCATCCAATATAATATAAGCCATCCAATCACATAAAAATTAAAAAACAGATTATAAATGCTCTTAAAAGAGCAAATGCAAGAAGTCGGCTAAAAGATTTGGTAATCGGTCCATAAATTAAATTATTGTGTGAAAATAATAGAGGAAAGATATAAAGACGTGTAGTGGCCGACTTTAGCCTTTCTTTCTGGGTGAAATCAATTCAGCTGTAATTGTAAAAAGGCAGCAGCAAATCAAAGCATTTCAGCTCCTCTTTAATCGAAGCCAACCAAAACGCCCCCAATCTCTCTCCTCCCCATTCACATCCCCCGATTTCAATTTCAATTCCTCAACTCGTAAACCCTAAATCACTTCGATTTCAATTTCGATCCAACGTCTTCCACTCTCTGATAATATGGACGCCGACTCTTGGGCTGCTCGTCTTTCTTCTACAGCCAAGCGTTATCAGTATGCTCTTCAATCCCGATCATCTGGTAAGCGTCAAGATTTCATTTAGGGTTTCTTCTTCTTCTTCTCTTTCTTTTTTGATTGTGTGGGATTGATCTGAATCGGATGATTTTGATGCAGAGATGTTTATGGGCTTCGAGGACATTGAGGTGGATGATGATATGAGGGAGGAATTCCCATGCCCATTTTGCACTGGTTATTTCGATATAGTGGGCTTGTGTTGTCATATTGACGATGAGCATCATCTCGAGTCCAAGAATGGGGTATTCATTGCTTTTTCTTTTTATTTCACTTTTACCCTAGTTTTTTTTGCTCGTACCTATGTCAAGTTTCAATTGTATCCAGCTTCCAGATGCTCTTTTGGATGCTTAATTATAGTTTTATTGATGATCCACAATCCGAAGATTGTGCTAGTCATGATCACAGGCATATGCTTTTGTGATTCTGTATCAGTAGCTCTGATACTGATGATTGTTGGGAATAACATATCAAAATCCTTGCTTTTGCAGGTGTGTCCGGTTTGTGCTGTGAGGGTGGGGGTGGACATGGTGGCGCATATAACCTTACAACATGGAAACATATTTAAGATATCCTTTTTTCTACATGATGTTAGTATGTGATTAAGTTTACTTGTTAGTCTAGATTTGTGATTGGTTATGCTGTTTCAAGTTGTTGTGTTTAGCTTTTGAAGTCTTTCAGTAGTGTTAAATCATCTATATGATTCTCGTCTTCTCTAAACATGCGTGTAAGCACGTACCAACTATAAAAAGTGACTATTTAAACTAGCTGTGTTGGCTAAGCTCGATTATAAATATTGTGTAGCATTCCTTGTGTTTTCTTGATTTTTGGAGTAAACTTTTTAATGTACAGTTGTCTTTTTTAATATTCCTATGATTTTTGATGTGAAAGTTAACTTGTGAACTTCTTAACTAAACATACATGCAACAAAAGCGAAAAACTCGCAAAGGTGGCTCTATCTCAACACTTTCGTTCTTGAGGAGGGAACTAAGAGAAGGAAATTTGCAGTCTCTATTTGGGGGATCCGCTTACCTACCTCAGTCAGCCAATGTAGCACCTGACCCTTTGTTGTCATCATTTATTTTGCCGATTGGTGATGATTTGGGGGGCACGCAATCCAACTCATCAGCTGAAGCAGTTGCTGTCACCAAGAGTACAAGTGAAAAAGCATCTGAAAGGTAGATATTGAATATGTTTCCATGATTGTTATATAGTTTGTGCTGGCTTTATAGATAATACAATTACCCGTTACGTGCTATATTGATTAGAACTGTAAGTTACTCGAAAAAGCCAAGATTCTTGAATTTAAGAAACAAATATAAGTTAACGAGATGGGTGTTTGTCAGATGTCCCTTACTGCGTTACTTTTGGTTTCCCTCTATATCTTAACATACCACATAACCATGATTCTATATTTTTATTGTGATGCAAATGGGATATTTTACACTGAACCAACTGTTTGTATATTTCTCTAGGTTTTTGTGGTTTATTTATTTTTTATTTTTTGTGTATACATGTTGCTTTGCATGTAGAAAATCCATCATATTTTGTTTGCTGTCTCAAATTATGACACTATAATCTATGATGGACGTCAAAATGCATGTTGAAAGCTAAGTAGTTAAAGGCTCAAGGCGCACTCAAGGCGCAAAGGGTGAGCTTGTTGCCTAGGTGCAAGTCGCTTTAAAAGCGCATGCTCGAGATAAGCAAGGGCGTGCCTGGTCGAGGCCATCTTTAGCTGTTTTGGACTTGTTTCCAGCTGTTTTAGAAAACTACTATTGACTGCTTCGGACAAGTATTCTGCCGGTTCAGTGCGTCTTTTTGCTTTTCTGAGTTAAAGGCGCTTGCTGCGTCTAGTCTTGCCTGGGCACCTAGGGGTGAGCCCTTGGTGCTTTTAACTACTATGCTAGCTGGTTAATTTTTGTAGTTACTGCGTTCGCTCTACATTTGTAGCAAATCCAATTCATATGAAAAATTTTAATAGATCGATTTGAAAAACGATATTCTGCTTTGCTTCAATATTTTTACACTTTAATCCATGACGATTTCATGAATCTATTTGTTACATGTTAAAAGTAAGTTTGTTGGTTAATGGCTATTCTATTATGTGCATTCTCTAAAATCAAGTGCGTGCCACTGAATAGAATTAATAGTATTAAGTTTAGCTCTTTTTGTTTCATAATTAGAACTAGCATAATCAATTATGAGTAAAGTTATTCTACAAGGTCCTCATTGTGGTTCATAGTTGTCGAAAGGCACAAGGGGCAGTCAAGACTCAAGACACATAGGGTGAGCCTTGAGTCTAGACGCGATGCACTTAACAAGCAAGGGTTTTTCTAAGTGAGAAAGCATAGTATGAAAGTATTATTTTTAGGGGGATTTAGACATCTTTTAGGTTATTTAGATATCTATTATTTTTAGGGGGATTTAGACATCTTCAGATAATTTTTGGCCAGAGCTTGGTCTGAAAATGCGCCTGAGCTTTTGAAAATGGGACTTCGAAGCAAGGTGACTAGGCTTTGCTGGGCCAACCGTAGGCGTGCACCTTCTGAGCTTTCAACAACAGAGCTGTGCTTTCATTGAACAATGAATACTGTCGATTTCTGGACCTTTCTGTTTCTAGTTGTTGGCATTTTGGTCTTTTGGATACCCTATTGTCTATCATTTCAGTTTTTCCCAGCAACTAATTATACTGTTTTGTCAATAGGTATCTATGTTAGACTATTTCATATGTTTACCTTATTAACATTCATATACGTGTATGTGTATATATAAATACGTTACATACACATGCATGCATGCTGATTCACAATTCACAATTGACAATTTACAATTCACATACATGTGTGCATATGTATCTATTTACATACACACGTGTGTGTTTATGTATTTATATAACTCAGTGTATGCCTTGTGTTTTGAATACCACTAATTTTATCAAAATTATACTTAATTTAGAACGATCTATTTTGCATGGCTAGAAAGTTAACGAATTAGGAATCATGCAGTAGCGGGAACACTATTGTAGTTCTATTAAGTGTGGAACACTAAAATCTTTTCTGGTTTATACGTGTTAATCTAGTTAGTTATTTCAATTTATTATCAAGAATGAATTAATAAGTAATAATGTCTGGCATGTTATTTGGAATGATTTATGATTTTGTTTGGCTTATTAGTTGATATAGTATGCCAAGTAACACAAATGACATTGATTGGATCCTAAGAATTTGATATAATGGGACTATTTTCTATTATTAAAGACAGATTTGTATATGCTTGTCGTTTTCTTATTGGTGTAATGCTTGGCTGCTTGATCGTGTTATGGGAACTTTTTATATCTGACATCAAGTAAACACGAATTATGTGTTGCAGAAAACCTGAATCACCCCCATTGTCAAATGAAGACAAGGAAGAGAGGAGTAGAAGATCTGAATTTGTGCAAGGAATGTTGCTGTCGACAATTCTTGAGGATGACTACTTGTAAAAAGATCTACATTTGCTGCTGATGGCAGAGTTGTATCTGTTATGTAATCGGGTTTGGGTGAGTGAAATGTAGTAATAAATATGTAATCTATGTTTCACAATGTAGTCGTATGAATTCCGTTTATGGTTTTATTAAAAAAGGAAGAAAAGAAATAAGGAACAGAGGTAGGTTTGATGTATGTTTGTTAAACGACACATGCAAATGCTTTAGTTGTTGCATCTCAATCTCATAAAAATTAAAGGAATTATGTTGTGGTGGACTCTCCTACCTCCAAATAGAGGTGAACTAAAAGCAGGGTTGGGAACAAAACCAGATTTTGAAGCGGTCTGATTGAACCCGGTTTGGACCTGAACAGAATCGTAAGATTGAAATAAGTTTATAAGCCTGCAATGTGAACTCGTAAAATTCAAACTGAATTCAGTTAAAATCCAGTTTAAAACGATCAAAACGGATGTTCCTATTTGTTTCTTTCACAGTTCTCTTTTTTCATCCATCTTTCTTCTATTCTCTTAATCTCTCGGAACTTAAGTCACAATATTTTGGGTCAAATTTATAATGCTTATATAAATCAAACAAAAACTTACAATGCAAATTTTCAAAAACACAATATGCATGTAATTATATTTACAAAAGAAAGACAATTACATACGGATATGCACATGTGCGTGCATACATATTCATATGTATGCATGTGAAAAGGAGACTGATGTATTTATATAACAATTGAAAAGGACTACACACATAATACACAGATGTGGATTACAAAAGATCAATGAGCATCCAATAATTTAAGGCAAATTGCTGCATTTTTTTATTGGCGATTGAGGAATAGAAGGGTGGTGGTGGCTTTTTCCGACAGCAACTTTGTTGCTAGTGCACAACGGTGATATTGGTGCTACGACAAGACGTAAACGAATGTGAATCAACAAAACGTAATCATTTTATTAGATAAATGAAAAATAAAATTAAGGTTGATGTGGTATCTTGATTAATTGGTAAACGATTACAACCAATCCCTCTGTATGTAGGGATAGCATCTCCTACAACTATGGACACAATATTGACTTCCCTAACTAACAATTATACATAAAAAATATATATAAATATATCCTCTGACACTTTTCCATCACAAGGCATGCTCGTATGCATGCACTCTCCATAAGGAATTTTGTTCATCACAAATATATCTTGTTGATTAGAGTGAATGTGTGTGATGTTGAGTTCTTTAGTGTGATTCAACGAACAACAAGGTGTTGACTTCAATGCCATAAACACAGATTCTCAAGCTCTTTTACAATCTGTTGCACAAAGCCAATTCAAATTGGAAAGTTTTAACTCCTAGACGTGGTCTGGTTCTTTCCATAACATAATCATTTATAAGCTTTCTTTAAACTATGTACTTGTTAATTTAACACCATGCAGAGTCAGTGGCATTGTTGTGATGCATTGCTTGGATATTGATGTATGTAGATGTCGCTACAAATAAATCTAGGTTGAGTCTACTGTTGGTCGACCCATGTTCAGCTAACTCAAGCTTGGATCAAAACTGCAGCAAAACATTAGAGGGCTGGGGGTACTAGTCCTGAGGACACTCTGACAGTTAAGTTAGTGATTTATCAAACACAAGTATATGTATATATGTAAGTAATGGGTAATATATGAATTTATTGATAAACATAATAAATAAAAAAGGATAAAGTGGGAGGTGGTTTAACAACTACAAGCTAGATGGGAAGAAGCTTCATCAGCAACAGCTGCTTCATTAGCAAGAGCGAAGGATGAGAAGGAAAAACAAGTTCTCTAGATGAGAAGAGAGATAACATGTCATGTGTGGGATTTGTTCATGGCAAAATAGAATCTATCGAAGGGGTGACCTCTATTTTTAAAAAAAGACTCTAATGGGCATGATTATTGTAGGCTGGTTTGACCCAACATGAATATTATCTTTGCTAAAGTAATAATGATATGGGCGCTTGTATCAGATAACAAAGGAAGTAGGATATCGAATTGTAAGTGTGATAACCTTCCCCTTCTACTTTAAACTACAAAAGATCAGGTGACGATAAATGTTTCCTTAAGGATCATAAACATCCACATAATGATACAGGATATTGCTGATGAAACCTTTCTGGGCTTTGGAGGCTATTGAGAAACTGCAAAAGAACGTTGACGCACTCATAGTGATACAGGATATTGCTGATGAAAGCGCACCTCTCTTCAAGATGCTTTTCATCTTACTGGTGATGTACCCTGCCAAGGTGTTTAAGGAAGTTGAGATGTATATTTCAGGCATAACATCCTTAATGTGAAAGTTTTAGGTAGTATTGATTGGCTCAGAAACTATGATTTGGACTTTAAACATGGTAAAGCAGTGATGAAACACTCAGAACCGCAATGCTTGGTGTCAGGGTTTACTCTAGCGAAACCCGAGCTGAACAAGCAAATAATCCCGTAACTTGGGAAGTTACAAATAACGCAGAAAATATCAAACAAATAATCCAGTAACTTACCAACTCTTCCACTAATTCAGATGCTTTGACCGAAGGGTCAAGACGGAATCCAAAAACCCATTCAAGTTGCTCCAGCTGCCCCATTAATCTCGTTGGGTTGGCCCTCCTGTTTCTACTGGTGTATACTTTAATTGGAGTTGCATCAGAAACTCTTGTTTTAAACAATTTTTTGAATGTTATTATTTCGGTGATTATCATACTGGAGACGTCTAATAGCTTTCTTTTTGGTATTTGTTGCAGAAATCTGAAAACTATTATATCTGTCATGAGATCTTGCGTGGAGTTGGTGGTTGCATCATGTCACAGATGAGAGAATACCTTCCAATTTCAATTCTTTATTTCTTAGACCAAACATTCTCGAATTTAGATTACAATCTTACTGTAATGTGCAAAGTACATAAAATTTTAAGTACAATTCAGAGTCTAATTTTACTGCATTCTAATCAATTACAACCTAAAAAGCCTGCCTTAAGAATATGTTTCACATTGCAACACATTACATCTCACATATCCTATCCAAATATTACTATAGGTGGAAGTTGCACAATTCTGGAGAGGGTACAAAAGAAAACATGCTTTGACCAAAAAGA
Organism: Flaveria sonorensis; assembly: GCA_025506505.1. Lineage (NCBI taxonomy): Eukaryota > Viridiplantae > Streptophyta > Magnoliopsida > Asterales > Asteraceae > Flaveria > Flaveria sonorensis. The sequence goes on from CM046428.1 coordinate 37,252,082, forward strand.
TCATAGAGTTTTGGAAGCAAGTGTCCAGCATTTATCTCTTTTTTCCAAGCTCGGGACACGGCCACTGAAGATGTTTGAGCCACACCACCAAACTTATCCCTCCTCCCACTGCCACCTGGCATGTTGTCACTTGGCAAAAACCTAGGGAGCACATGAAGCCCCGTATCTGAGCCCCCACGAGTTATTGAAAACCCACTGCTGGCTCCTTGCATCTCTACCTTAACTAGGTGAGAGCCATCAGATGTTGCAACTTTTTTAAGTGGCTGATCCATCAAGTTGTTCATGCTCGCCATTTTCCGTTTGTCTTTGATAAAATATGGTAATCACAAAGGAAAAAATTAATCAAAAACTTTATAATTATAGGTTTCATATCACAAAGTAAGGAAAGGTCAAACACCACAGGAGAAAGAAGCTATACTTGGGTTAGTCATCCCTAATTTCCCATTCCTTTTCCAGATGCTATGTGGGGGTGGGGATAATATACTGGGAATCATCTTAAGTTGATTGTAAATGCACAGACCGGCTGAACACTGCAAATTGTATTTTCACCAATATAAGCAGAGAATACAATACCACACTTGAAGTAAAAGAAAATTTACCACTAAGGCCCCATGCACTCGCCATGCCTCGTGTCTCCTGCTCTCATTCTTTTGCTTCTCAAGTTGCATTTCTGGTTCTATATATTGTAGGTATGTGTCAAGATTTGGTAGCAAAAGCAAACGTACCTAAGATACAAGTTGCAAACAGATTAAATCAGAAATAAGAATTAAAAATAAGCTAAAACCCAGTATGGCGTGTGTGTGTGCGTGCATGATTTGTAGGAAAATGGAGGGACTTAATGTTGGAAGAAAGGAACCATAAAGCTGAAAAGTTAAATTTACTTCAACTATATCACCTTAAATCATATGAATTTTCTGACATCAGAATGACTAATACATGATAATGAAATAAAGTGATATACATATCGTGACCTACAATATACTAGTGTAAAGTAGCTCAGAGAAAAAACTGTTATTATCCCTAACAAAGAAATAAAATTCATTATGTGGGGTATGACTATGAAAAGAGGCATAAGAAGAAGAGGAAAAGTGTACCATGCTTGATCCCAGGGCAGTAATCCCTTTTATAGCACCATAATGCTGGGGAAATGCTTTTGCTGGATCCAAGAACGAATGAAGAAGCGTCCTAGTCACACGTAATTGAAGATTATGATACCCATACCCAAACCTATAAAATGTGCAGAAATTAAAGTCAGTTTATGGCATCCAGATGTAAACAAAATAACCATGCATCAACATTGTTACCAATTCACAAGTTGAAACCCTTATAATTAATATAGAGCATGTGTTAAGTTGGTTTATGTTTTCCAGGATTCAGCAACAAATATCTTTTGAAGAAAACAGAGCATACACATATCAAAAGTCATCTCTTCAATTAATATTATACATACCTTCTGCATATTAAAGCCACCAGATTAGCTGTAAAATTTCTGAGTTCCCAGTGGTTATCAGTTAACTTGTTCCCCAAGCTTTTTGCAACAAGGCATGTCATTACAGATGGCATCAGTTGGTGCAGCTGAAAACAAGAAAGCAATTAGATACTACAAGCAAGGCCATTGAAGTTTGAACAATTTGAAAGCCAGTCAGCGACAATTAACACTTCCAAACAATTCTACATGTCGGCGTCTGAGTATAAAGTTAGTCGTGAAGTTATTCTAGTTTAGTGCATATAACCACAAATTATTCAAAAAAGATAACACGATCAAGCACTAAAACACAAATACTATGCTTACATATGGTTCAATTTGCAGGAAAGGATTCTGTAGAAGACTCCTCACAAGGCGCATTAGAGCAAATAGAAGCTGGAAGTTGTTTAAATTACGAGTGACCTGAAATCATTATATGTCATGAGCAATTATGGTTAAGAATAACTTACAGAGAAATCTTAATACACCTATCTGAAAAGGGCAAACCAAGTACCTCTTCAGCCACAAAATATATAAAATAAGGAACCAAAGGATGGAGACCTGCATCAGTAGCCAAGCTCAACAATGCTTTGTTGAAAATAGTTGAGTTTGATCGACCTACAGTGAGGTCTGTTATCATTTCAAAGTAAAGCTGCACCATGACCAAAAACCTGCAAGTTATAATACATTTAGGGCAGGACCATCTGCCGATGGCCAATTGTAACAACAAAAATACCTGAAGCTCTATCGAGAGCACATGTTTCACAGGAGTTTTAATGTCAACAGGAACCCCGTCTTCTTTACAATCAGGTTTCCTATTATCATAAGGGGCTAGGAGCACTGCAGAAAAAGTGAGAATTGATTTAGAAAACTTCTATAGTTGCATGATAAAAATTCATATAACATGATAAGGTTTAAGATACCTTCAAGTGGAGCATTTTCAGGAATTGCAGGCTGTACCCCTTCAATAGCCAGCCAGTGACTGACAACTGCAGTATCAAGAGGTGCTTTGGGAAGAGGGGCGTCAATCACCTAATCAAAACACATGAACCAATCTTACAAAACATCATAACAACAGTTGAAAATAGACAAACACTTTATTACCTCTCTAAATTCAACATCCTTGTCCTCAACATAAAACAAATCCTTACTCCTGGCGGCTCTTTTGAACCGCAAAGAATTCCCAGATGCAACATATATCGGCTGACATGACAAATAGGCTAAAAATGAATGCCACTTGATAGGAAATTGTAAATTTGTTCGCACTTTACAGAATAATAGTTGGAAATAGTTCCTAGTGATAAAACACATGATGGAATCCCATCACATTTTCAAATAAACTCCTGTCAGTGACACAAATCAACCAGTGGTATGAATAAACGAGACACATAACCTAAAGCATAACAATACCTCCATTTTTCTTAATTCAAGGGCACTATCAACATCCTCCGCTGTCATAGCAGTTCGCTTTGCATGATGCATACATTTGATAGCCTCCTGAGTAAACACAAATTCAAATACGCATTCGAAATCATCACTGATTACAACTAGTTTGAAAATTTGAAAAGAAACTGATAATTGAACCTGCATGATCTCGCGAACACGGTATTCGATATCGGCAGCTAGAGAAGGCAAGACATCGGGGGATAAATTGGCAAGGCCGATGCTTTGTGCGATCACTTCAATGCTTTCTTTCTCTACGACGCTCATCTTGTTGTTATTCCTGTGAGGAAGTAGGATCACGTGGCTTACAATTCCGTTGCTTCGGTGCAAGAAACTTTCACGATGAAGATCGAATAGGGTCGGAATTAGAAAGAGGGGTTTTGTGCTTGAACAACATTTTGAACTCTGTCCTCCGTTTTGGGAATTTCGATTTGGGGATCCGACCACGAGGGTGGATCTGTGGAAGCGTATTGGGCCCAGGCCTTTCACCTTGATATCAGACAGACTGTTAATTGTTAATTTATTATCTGTTTTTTACACAATTGATAAAAACTAGGAGATGTCCGCGCGATGCGGCGGACGTAATGTGGTAGGGCGACGTTTTTCATCCAACATGGGTTTATGATGTTTTGTTATTATTGTATTATTTTTATAAAAGTAAATTATGTATTTTGTAAGCTCTTACGTGAGTATAATTATTGTGGTTGTTAGAAATAACAACGTAATTTATTTCTAACATACTAAGAAACAAATATATAAATGTAATGAAAACCGAAACATCAATACAAATTGGTAAAAACTAAGATGTAATGTAATTTAATAAATAAAAATATCGGTAAGCACGTGACTAAAGACAAGAACAATCGAAAACTTAAATAGCACGAACCTCTGGCATGTTTGGTTCAATCACGATCGTACTTAAATCAGTTGAATGTAAAATATTGCCTACAAATTAAAAATAAGATGTATAAGTTTGTAGAATAGAACATGATTCATTTAATATAAATAAGTATGTTTAAAAAGAGTAAAATGTAACATACTATCAGGCAAACGAATCAACTTACACCGAGATACGTAGATAATAGATTTGTTTAACATTGCACGAAAAATGGCCATCATACGAATCCCCAGAGGATCGTATAAAGATAATTGTATAATGTAACCACTGCCACATATAATTTATATATCAGAAAAGTAATACAATTGTATATATTAGGAAATTAAAAAGTAATATCTTTATTTTTATATTGGATAATGCTTACGTATAATCTTGAAGAGTCATATGAAACTCTCGAAATCAACGCTCACCCTTTATAATCTTTTCGACGACATCTACAACCAATAATATTTTTATATAAATTGTAGGAATAAGATATAGCATAATAAAAAATTATATATTAATTAAAATTTATGCTTACCAGTAATTATTTTTTCACATCTTCTGTCTTCCAAAAGATTCTTAGTAGAAGGCAACAATGGATACACACGAAACCATGTCGGTGTGTGACTTGAAAATCGGACAAGTTTAGTGTGCTCGTTAAAAACAATTTTGAACTCACTCCAAACCAATAGGTAGTTTTCGTGTTTTGGCCACTCCTGGTAATTGAAACTATCTCTTTGGAAACGGTGTAGCACAAACATGTTACCCACCAGATTCCTATGTTTGTATAAATACATGATAGGTGTCGGGACAAAACCAACAATTTTTTGTCTCTAGAAAAATAAAGATTGTGATTTAAATAACAAACTACATATTAATATTAAAATTTTAAGTAGATGAAAAAAGATCTTACGTGTTGGTCGAGAAAAACCACCAAAAGTTTGTTTTCAGACACGATGTGCAAAACATAATCGATCCAGACAAAACAAACGGTATACCAAAGAGAGTACTGTGTGACTGATGAAAAATCATCAACAATGGTATGCAAATCCATGATCAATTATACCTTCAATTTTAAAAGAAAACAAAAAAACAGAAAAATTTAATACTAAACGAAACAAAATTAAGTTGCTATTGTGTTGGCTTTAATGTTCTACTTTTTATGGTTTCTAGTTATATATATTAAGTATGGATAATGCGTTCTTAATATGCATTATGATATTTAAAATGTGCATATTATTAAATTAAAATAATTACAATATCATCAAATACAACAATTATTTATTGACATATTCATATCTTGGAATTAGGCAAATCTAACTTAGATATTAAAATATTAAGGCATACTTATGATACTTATGAATGAAGCTATGGTAAAACATCCTAAGATATTGAAATTAAATTTCAAACATACGAAAAGTAATTGGCAGTAATTACAAAAGGTAAACATTGGTAACATAAACATAAAGTCTAAAAAAAGGAAATACATGATAGAAGGTCATGTAACTAAAAGCCAGGTGAAAGTATAGTCTCGGAGTAAACCGCACCACGCATAATATCACCAAAAGTAGCAGGGATAAAGTTACCTGCTTCGTTGAAGCTTAACTTGATATCAAAAACATGTCCCCAACCTGTGATCATAAGAGTTGTGCCTCTAATATTGTAATGTGTCAAGGATGTAAATGGTGGAAATGGAAGACATAGGCCGTAACGAGAAGCATGCAACTTCATCCAGGAACCATTGTTTAGCTTCCACAATTCCAAAGCCCTTTCGTAGCTACCACGTGAAACATAACAATGAAGTTCTGAGCGTATGCTAATCAAAGAAAATTGAGGCCCCAAACCCCCCGTATTTGGATATGCTAATTCAGAAAACTGATGTGTGTTGACTTGAAAACGAACAAGCATCTTTTGAGCGCCAAGCCAGTTTTGGGACACCCTGAAGTACAAAGCATCTCCACAGAATGTTGCCATAGACCAATCGTAGGTATCACCATTGTATGGCCTCTTTTTTAGGAAGGGTATACATTTCCACGACGCACATTGCAATGAATACACGTATACAACAAGAGTACCTCGCCTAAGCTTAATGTGAATAACATTGTAATCGGATGTTGTGTCAACATAGAAACCAACCGCATCGATATATGCCTTGAAGAAACCCTGCTTATTATTGTTGGATAACATTTTGCAGGCACCGGTTAATGGATTCCACAAAACCAATTCCCACGTGTTTTTAAGGCTAAGACAGAGCATGTCGTCCAAGCTCGCTAAAAAAAAAAAGATTTTTCGGATGAACGTTGAATGGGGGATTTAATTCGGTACCTACCAAATAGTTAGGTTCCTCATAATTCAAAGACCGAGATGCACACGATTTCTTATGGCGACTTGTGGTGATGATTTTTTGATCGGGAGAGTCTCGCATGTATAGGGAATGCGTCCTTAGAAAATCTATACTTGACATGTAGGTTAACTATTCCTTACTAACACACTTGCATTTATAGATAACCTTTGGGGGTAGCCGTGCAACTATCTCAACCATCAGTATTAGAAACATTTCAGGAGGCATACTAGATATGTTAGAAAAACAAAGAATGTGTTAAAATGTATACATGCTATTATGTATATAAATAGTCTGGTTGTTCAAAAGTAATGGGAAAGACAATTGACTCGGATAAACAGACAGATAAAAGGTTTCGAGCATAAGATGTGGAAATGCGGTCAGAATGCATCAAACGTTATATTGCATACACAAGTAGTGTATTGATGGGTAGATACCGTAGATTGGTTGAAGGAATACAATTTACTAGTATATGTACTTTATAGAAGGTCGCTATGTATTATGGTATATAGAAAATCTTAAAAACGACGAAAATTAGTTGGACTGGATAGATGTGTTTAAAAAATACAGGTTTATGTAATTATAAAATGATGAATTCATATTGCTAATGGTTTAATATATCATAAGAATATAAAAAGTGATATATCTAATGAAGATAACTAAAAATTTATATTTTATGTACTAAGATGAATTTCAAAGTCATTTTTAGGTTTTTTAGATGGTTATATTGGTTGTCAAAATTATGGTTATTGATAAAACGATTTTTAAATACATAACCAATAGTCGGTTATATTTTCTTAACAAACTAAATATTGAATGTAGATGTTGCATTTTATATTAATAAAATATTTATATTATTATATTTTTGGTTTTATAAAATTATAGATAATTTATTTATTTGTAATTTGTTATCTATATAATATTTATGCAAGTTTTATTTAAATACATAACCAATAGTCGCTAGCCACACAAAGAAGTATCAGGTCAAACCCTAGCCCCAATCCAGACAAAAACTATCTAATCGCTGATTTCTTTCTCACATTCTCTTCTCCATCATCAACAGCCTCATTACCCACTGCGTATATGGCGACCTGATTGAAAACACTTCCATCGTCAACAGCCGTTTTTATATGGGCATGTGATTTGAGGCGTTTTCGGTGTAATCGTGGAGGATAAAGGTCAACAGGGGAAAGATCGAGACTATCCGGCTTCAATTTTAGCTCTGCCGTTGCAAACGGGTATGTATTTCTTCCCGATTTGAGCTTTTGTTATGTGTTTTTATAATGATATTGTGAAATTCGTATATGTTGATTTGGGGAAAACGTTGATCTGATTCGTATATGTGCATCTTTTTGTTGTTTTTCTTGAACGGCTTTTTACCTGATATCTGATCAACATTCTCTGTTGATGTTAAAAGCATTTAGTTCATTAGGGCTCAATAACTATAAAAATTCAAATCTTGCATTTCATTCATTTTTTACGAGTTGTTTTACTTATTTGCATACAATTTGAGACGTCAAACGTCAAGAAAACAATAAAAGAACCACCAGACGTTGAATCTCTCGTGAAGAAAAGCCAGTCAGACGGAACGTGAGCGAACCTGGTTTCGTCAATGACGATTGGTTCAGAGTTATGCGTTAAGGATATAATAACTATCTAAATATATATTAGTCAAATTAAATGTTATTATTCTGTTTGAACTTTGAAGAATCAACTATAGAACAAAAAACAGAATATGCCTGCTTCCAACCCACGACAAACTAACTAAACAACAAGAAACAGAATACACCATCTACTAAACGACGTCGCATCAAGGGCCGTTACTCGAAGGTTAACATTCTGATGTGGTATAACAAAACATTTTAAAAGCTAGGAACATAATAGAAAACCTGAAAGCAGAAGCTGAAATCCTAGAAAAAAATTGGCAAACTTGGAACAAAAAGCTACCTTCTGAGAGCTTGACCACAACCTTCTGGAAAATTAAATAGCTTAAGGTTAGGAATCAAAATACACAATCGAAACAAACATATACATTAATATACAACAAGTTCGAAACTTTGAATCTTTCATGAACATGTAAACCTTTTAAGTGTTGTATCTTGTGATGTTGTTGATGTGAATTGCCAATTTTTGTAAAATATATTATATAGAACAACATTTTGGGATGTTTATCCTTATAAAGCTGCAACAAACTATATTTTAAGATAATAACAACTTAACAATCGGAAATTTAAAAGATAATTAAGCTAGATGTTACTAATAACAAGCATTTGTTTTTTTTTTTAACTTTTAAATTTATAGGATAAAACACTTCTACCTTGAAGTTAGTTAATATATAACAAATGCTGGTTGTGTTAGGTATAATATGTAAATGATATAAATAATTAAAGTACAGATGCTTTATATTGAAACTAATTTGGTATCAATATAGTTTTCACTTATGTAAAATATAATAATTGCTTGATATTTTTCAAAGTCATTCGTTACCCTAACATTAAAGTAAGATCCAAGCCCAATTATTGCCACTAATATTCGAGTATTAATTTTATATTCTTGCATTCTTTGTATTTTAATAAAAGTGTCATGATCTTCATTAATAATCATGTTTTAATACCTATTGCTCAATCCAATGTTCCAACCAGTGAATGATTACAAATGTATCATCAAACATAACAGTTTGAGGTAACAAATACTTTTTTTTCATGAATTTTTTATTTTTGTTGGTATAGAAATCTTTATACACTAATTGGACTGTGAAATACCGACTAATGATTAATCGGATTGGGATTTTACATATAAATTTCAGTTTTATAGATAAATACACATATTTTTGGGTGTCTTCTCTGATAAAAACTAAATTAATCAATAATTGCCTAGAAAAATAAAAAATTCAACCAGCAATAAATCAAAAGATGACTTTATTAAGTTACAAATTAATTTTGTTGCTCTGCTATTTTTATTATTATAGTATTTCAAAGTAAGGTAATTTATTTTCTATTATAAATGTGTGTCTTGTTTTGCAAGCTTTAGAAATGTTGTTTGTTTTTAAATTCCTGTAAAATTATTAATTAGATGCGGTTAAGTTAATTTTGAATTTAGGTAATTATTTATTAATTACTTCGTACTTGTTCTAAGATAAATGCAAATACAATTTACATTCATAAAACCGATATTCATAAAACTCATAAAACTCAACTTTTTAAGTACTAACAAAGTAGAAATTTTTTTTATTTCAAACATAAAGCCGACGAATTCATTTATGTAGAATAAAATACATAGAAAAAGCAAAACAGATTTATTTAGTGGTGCGGTGGAAATTAAACTAAATGAGGTCTATTTCGTTTCTGAATCGATGCCTGGGGAATCTTAATCGGATTTTTAAGCTTTTGGCTTGAATCCGCAGTATCAAGTAAGTTGTCTTCTTTCTCCTCTTCATCTGAACTCTCTATAATAATAACTTCATCCCATTTCCATTCAGCAATTCGTTTCTGTCTATTCGCTTGAGTTTCCCGCTTTTGGTCAACAAACTACATAAGAACACAAGTGAAACATGAATATGTGTGTAAGTATATTTGAAATATTATTTGAGCCAACGAAAATCTATACATAAGATCAAAAAAACAAACCTTTGAAGCATCCACATTTTTTTGACTCAAGTCACCAGACCAGTCCTTTTTTTGTTTGTTCAAATTACACTGAAACAAATAATTATTTTTATCATTAACATATGAATCAGAGTAAACTTCTATTACATTATGTGACTTAAAATTGAGAAGCATGACTAACCTTGAATGGTTGGTCTTTCAACATTTTTGAAGTTTGCTCCATACCTAAAGCCACAATCAAAACAGAAAGCTTATAACAAAATACTCAAAGCCATGAACAAAACATAATTAGCAGATTACATATAACAAAATACTCAAAGCCATGAACAAAACATAATTAGCAGATTACTTATATATTTAAAAGAATACTTACCTTATCGGAAAACAAAATCCTCAAACGGAACTGAAAACTTGGTATCAAAATCTGTAAGTTTAATTAGATTATTGTTAGTAACAGAAATACATGAACAAAACATACATAATTAAACCACATATTTGAAAGTTTCAAACTTCATAAACATGTAAACATGAATATTAGTAGTCTGTTGTGTATACAAACCTTCAAGTGATGTTTCAAGTTTTGGTTAGATATATTATATAGAGAAGGAATCTGGCTTTTCATCCTTAAAAAAATGCAAAAAATTAAATTTTGAATGGAAGTTTATCCCCATAAAGCTGCAACAAATGAAATAGTTGGATAATACCATTTTTTTATTTTATATAACCTTTCTTAGTTTTTAATGTACTGGAACAAAACTGAATGATTATCTTATAAAAACTTAATTTAAATGTACCGGAACAAAACTGAAACCCACAGTTATCTCGTTGTGATCCATATTATATTTCTTTTTATAAACTGAATGATTATCTCGTTGTCATCTATACCATTTTTTTTATTTTATATAATCTTTCTTAGTTTTTAATGTTATTTTATAAACTGAATGATTATCTTGTAAAAACTGAATTTAAATGTACTGGAACAAAACTGAAACCCACAGTTATCTCGTTGTGATCCATATTATATTTCTTTTTATAAACTGAATGATTATCTCGTTGTCATCTATACCATTTTTTTTATTTTATATAACCTTTCTTAGTTTTTAATGTTATTTTATAAACTAAATGATTATTTTATAAAAACTGAATTTAATGTATTGGAACAAAACTGAAACCCACAGTTATCTCGTTGTGATCCATATTATATTTCTTTTAGTAAACTAATGGCCTAATGGATCCCTTTGGTTGGATATACTGTTTTTGTGTATCTTGGCCGGTAATGCAGAAGAATTATGAGGTTCTATTAGGTAACAAAAAAGCCTTTTCCATTTAATTTTTCTTTTTCACTTTTGATTATTTCAAATATGTTTTCTAATACTAATTGGTGGCACAGTTAGTCAATTTACATTGTATGGGATACTGAAGGGTAACAAAGTCTATTTTTTTTGGTAAGCGGATTCTCACTATTTAGAGGATTGGTAATTGTGTATTAGACGGCTCTGATCAATATGATTTGACTACCAGCTCTATTCCAATTGAAGCAATCTAGTAGATTGTATTGGTTTAACTTTAGACAATTTTTGACCAGTTGATGATTTTAATTTTATGTAGTTTTTAAGCTAATTTTTATATTGTTTTACACATTTGACCTGTTATTGATACCCAAGATGATATAGCTTGACATAAATGGGTTGCAATTGCAAGCTCATGTGTGGTATTTGAAAGAGCTGTATGCAGGTTATACTTGTAGTGATTTGTAGGGAAAGGGTGGGAGGCCGATGCATTATTGTAGAAATATTCATGTAGTCATGTCTTCTTGAGCAGTTTATTGTTCTTTCCGGAGTTCTGCAATAGCACAAAATTGATCTTTTTTATGTATTTTTTATTGAAGGCTGAATTGAAAGAGAAGTTGGCTAGGATGTACGAAGTTAAAGATCCTAGCGAGATCTTTGTATTCAAGTTCACTATTTTACGAAACACCTGAATTTGCAGGTATACAAAGCAGGGGGGTTTGTAGATGAGTTTTTATAGATGACTTTGTAGATGATTTGCAGCTGCAAGTTGGTTACAGTAGGCGTTTTTTATGTATATGGTTGACATGTTTGTGAAGGATATAATATGTTAACAACTGTAATGTGTAGGGATATTATGGAAATAATCGTGGGCTTATTTTGTAAATACGATTTTAAGTACCATTTTACCCTTATAAGTGCTTGTATCCTATGCATGGAATATTGTATGTGTTCTTAATTTTAGGGTATCTTAAATTACCCCTCTCATATGCTTTGTATATAGTATAAATTAGAGTATACCTCATTTTTGCTCCTGTGATTTGATTAAAATACTGTTTTCCTCCAAACGTTTTAAAATTATGATTTTACTTTCAGTGGTTTATGATCCGTCTCGGTTAACTCCAACCCACTAACACTGTTAATTTTTTCTGTTAATTACAAGGATATTTTGATCATTTAACTAAAAATATAATTTATTCAAACTGATCTATTAATTATATTAAAAGACCTATTTATGTATATTGTTTAGAAACCCAACACCACCATAGCCAGTACGGCACCACCACCTCCAACTACCACCACCACCACAAACCACTGACCCCAACACCACCATCACCATCACCACTACCACGTTGACCACAACACCACTACAGCCCAAAATCACAACCATTGCTAACAAAACCATCACCATCTGTCACCACCAATACAACCCAAAATCACAACCAACACCACCACCACCGCCTAAAACCATCGCACCACCACCATCAGTCACCCCCATTCCTAACAATCATAACCATCGCTCACAAAAATAAGACATTAATCGAACATAAATTTGTTTCATAAGTTGATATGTACAAAAACGAACACAATATCAAAACCTCCACCATAACCTTCCTTTGATCTACTTTATATCTCCACGATCCATGTTGCTTCGTAGTAGATCTGAACTCTTCTAGGTTTAAGGACAAGCAGTGGTCATCTGTAACGTGGCAATGATGTTGATATAAGGGACGATTGAAAGTGGTGGTGCGATGGTGGTGGTTTAGGTTTTGATCAAAAAGGCTGATTTAGTGCTCTAGGCGATGAATGGAGTAAATCAGGGTTTCAAAAAAGGGTGGTTCGGTGTTATTCGGCCAGAGCAGTCGACCATGGTTGTGCAATGGTGGTGGTATGGTGGTGTGGTGGTGGTGTCGATTTGGTTTCATTTGAAAGAGATGGTGTGGTGGGGTAGGTTCTTGGTTACAGGAGAGATGATAGAGGGATGGCGGTGGTGGTGGTGATGGAGGCAGATAGCGATGGTGGTGGTGGTGATGGAGGTAGGCGGCGGCGGTTGTGTAGGCTGGAGTTTGAAGGATGAAGATGAATGATGTTTGGGGTGTGGAAGATGAAGACGATGGGTGAATATTATTTTTTACTTTGTATATATAACTTTGATTAATTTACATTATTAGCCCTTATTAGTTAAATGATTAAAATACCTTTGTAACTAACAGAATTATTTAACAGTGTTAGTGGGTTGGAGTTAATTGAAACAAATCGCAAACTACTGGGAGTAAAATCACGATTTTGAAACGTTTGGAGGAAAACCGTTATTTTGACCAAACCACAGGGAGCAAAAGCGAAGTTTGCTCTAAAAATTATATTATTTACTTTTTATATTTTTAAAATAATTAAAATTAAGAGGAGAAAATTTAATATTTATTATTCTTGGTTCACAAAAACATATAAAAGAATTACAGATATGAGATATAGGTAGTTAAAAAAGCCATTTTCATGTTTGATATTAATGTTACCCGCGTCATCTCTAACCTGTTAAACACGATAAAACCTTTTTTATCAGCCCATACAACGAAAACTATTTGTACCAACTACTAGAGTTGCACAAACCTGGCCTTGGGCAAGAACCGGAACCGATAGATATCAATCTTTCTAATATCTTGGGTGGAATTGGATAGGAACCAAAGCCAGTAAGAGTAAACCCTATCATGTAGAATATGGTAGGATCATGTCTAGGTAAAGTAGGGTCTAGAAATCGATATCCACTTGAATAGAACAAAAAAATTCATTAAATATAAAAATATACAACTTTTAACAGCATATAGTTCATTTTTCATTTATTTTTATTAGTTTACAATAATAAAATACAATTTCTTGTATCAAACACAATTTTATAAAGTAACATATTTTTATTTTATTCTTCGTCTTCATTGTCATGTCAGATACGCAAGAACAATTTTAACAGACACGTTGCATCGTAAGCAAGTTCTTCGTTAATGTCACACCTTTGGCTAAAGCGGAAACACCAAGGGCGCAACAAAATTGAATCGAAGACGATGTATAAAGATTTCTAAGGTAACACGTGGTTAGACCTGTGGTTAGACCTGTTTGAAGAGTTCATAACCTAAAACACTAAATAAAACTATAACACAATAAAATAAAGAGTTAATTACATGAAAGGTCCCTGTGGTTAGACCCGTTTTCACTTTCGGTCCCCAAGTTTGAAAAACTACAAGGTCGGTCCACAAGTTTGACAAAACGTAGCACAAAAGGTCCCTATCATGGATGGCAGGTTAACTTTTCTGCTAATTTTTTTTAAATAACCAGATTGCCCCTGATTATAAATACTACTACCACTAACTCCTAACCCAACCCCTTTGACATTTTTCAAACTTCTTCTAGGGGTAACCTACACCCACCACCACCACCACCACCCCACCACCACCACCCAACCACCACCACCGTCGTGTATCACACTCACCAACACTGGTCTTTGGCAACACCACCACCGCCGCCTCCATCTTCTTTCTTTTTCACCTTTGTAAATCCCCACCCCCCTCCGACAAGACCACCACCACCTCTATATTTCCTCAATTTCATCATATTCCAAAATTCGTAGAAGAATCATCAACAATTTTCGTCGAAAACCTAACCCTAATTCATAATTTCTCACAATTTTGAAGAAATTGAATAGAAGACGATGAAGATCACAACATTACTTGTGCTGAAATGCCACCCTATTCCCGACAGTGCCTATCCGGTGATACTAGCGAACACGACGGACGTTTCGCATTTTGGATACTTCCAGAGGGTCACCTCCGACAGTTCATCGTGTTCGTCGGTAGAACCGTCGCTAAACGAACGCCACCGGATCAACGCCACACCGTCCAACACGAAGGTTTCGATCTCAAGAAAGAAGATGGAGGCGGTGGAGATGGAAGCTATCGGAGGGGGGTGGGGATTTACAAAGGTGAAAAAGAAAGAAGATGGAGGCGGCGGTGGTGTTGTCGGAGGTTGGCGGTGGTGGTGTGGCCAAAGACCAGTGTTGGTGTTGGTGAGTGTGATACACGATGGTGGTGGTGGTGGGGTGGTGGTTGGTGTAGGTTACCCCTGGAAGAAGTTTGAAAAATGTCAAAAAGGTTGGGTTAGGAGTTAGTGGTAGTGGTATTTATAATTAGGGGCAATCTGGTCATTTAAAAAAATTAACAGGAAAGTTAACCTGCCATCCATGATAAGGACCTTTTGTATTACGTTTTATCAAACTTGTAAACCGACCTTGTAGTTTTTCAAACCTGAAGATCGAAAGTAAAAACGGGCCTAACCACGTCACCTTCCATGTAAATTATTATATTTTCTCGTATGGTCTATCATTTTGTTGTTCACCTTATTGTCATTTTCCTTTTGTTTTTGTTCATTAAACAGGAGAACACAGCTTGTGAACTAAAACATATTTCAATAACCACCACACCTTCGCTTAGCTTCTGTATTTACAAGAGGAAGAAGCACTTTAATCCAGAAATATGATATTGGAATCGTGAGATCCACAATGGCTGCACAAGCTGTGGAGTCTACAGCCGTGAGGGCTCTGCGGTCTGTGCTACACCGTGTTCATCAAGCCGCAGAGAGATCCGGTCCCCATGCCCACGATGTGCGGGTGGTTGCAGTCAGCAAGACCAAACCCCCCTCTCTCATCCGTCAAGTCTACGATGCCGGACACCGTTGCTTTGGGGAAAATTATGTTCAAGAGTTCATTGAAAAGGCTCCTCAGGTCTTTTTTTTTATTTTTATTTTTATTTTTATTATCTCTTGAGGCTCCTTGATTGATTATAGTAGTAATAGAGTATTTGCATTGATCACATCGAGTGATTTTGCAGCTTCCGCATGACATTGATTGGCACTTTATTGGGCATTTACAAGGCAATAAAGCGAAATCCTTAATTGGTAACCATCCATTATTGTTTTACAATGTACCACTGCATTAATACAATTAGCTTTATTTGTAATCTTGAAAATAATCCCAGTATATTGGTTTGTGTTTGGATGCTGCTGACAGAATTATAATTGGATGATTAGATAAATAAGTTGAACTTGAATTTCCATCGGTTTGAAGATTTTGACCCTAAACCTTAAACCTTGATTGATTTTAAGTAAACAAATAGCAATTGGACTCACTTTTGTACTCATGATGATCAATCAAGATGTATATTTATGTTGATGATCAATCAAGATGTATATTTATGTTGATGATCTATCATGAATACATACATAGTCACAGGATTCGCTCCCCCACCCCACGAATCGCGAACCAGATCGTCCGTACCGGATTCGGGTTCAATCGCGTACCAATTGCCCTACGATTCACGATCCGGTTCACTAAAATAGGCGAATTTCGATTTCAATGGAAACTGAACCAGTCTACTCCGATTCGCGAACCGGATTGTAGCGATTCATGAATCCGATCAATTAGAAACGCGATTGGAATCAAGAAGGCATGTCTAGACTTTCAGTCTTATTAATTAATGGTTGATTGCTTACTCTTCGTTAATAACTTTTTCCCGCTATTTGATACTGGCGCCAATATCATTGCATCTATTATAAATTGGCACCTAATTATCCACTAACTAATATTCATGTATAATGTCAACTGGCTTCTATGCACTTGTGTAAATCTCTTGTTGTGTAATGGTAAGTTTTAATGTGCATTTGGTTGGATGTGTTGACAGTCATATACGCTGAAGGCGTGTATAGAGGTCATCTTTATCAAAATCTTTTTTTTTTCCTTTCGAATATCAGTTATGTGAATAATAATGGAAATGGGGTTGTATGCCTATTTTTCTTGTAAAGAACTTATTCATGTAGACGGTTTGCTTCTGGTATGCAGCTGCTGTTCCAAATCTGTCAATGGTACAAGGTGTAGATAATGAGAAGGTAGTTTTTTAGTCTAGTTTGTACTGTTTGTAGTATATAGGTGACACGTGAATAGAATCTTGCAACCATTTCATTTTTAGTTGAATACTACTAACTCACGTCGACCAATGTGTTGCCTTTTGGAACAGATTGCAAATCACCTTGATCGTGCAGTTTCAAGCATTGGTAGAAAGCCTTTGCCAGTTATGGTCCAAGTCAACACCAGTGGAGAGATATGTCTGTGAAAAATAACCATGCATTTTTTTATTATATTTTCTATTCAACGATGTCACAAATTAATGTTTATCTTAATGTTTTGCAAATCTTGAAGCTTTTCTCTCTTTTGTCCATTTAACTAACCACGCTTGGGTTGACTAAAACCATATATTGCTACACCATTGCAGCAAAATCCGGTATAGAACCGGTAAATTGTATAGACCTTGTGAAGCATGTTAAGTTTAACTGCCTAAACCTTGTGTTTTCTGGCTTAATGACTATTGGAATGCCAGATTACACATCCACACCAGAGAACTTTAGGGTAAATCTCATACTTTGATTCCGTAAAATATTAATAAAGCATTCCCTTCTGTTTGCTTGAGGCATCTGCTTTTTATTTTTTATTTGGATTTGCAGACTCTATCGAGCTGCAGAGTTGAGATCTGCAAGGAACTTGGGATGCCTGAAAACCAGTGTGAACTATCAATGGGCATGTCTGGTGACTTTGAACTAGCGGTATGTGTTTGTCTAAATCTTTTATTCATTTTTTTATAACTAACTATTGTGTCACATGTCATTGCAAAGTGTATATGTTTTGATAGTTATCTTATTTTTCGAATAAAATGATTTAGAAGGTTTTACGCCTTGGGCTACTTTCAACCCATTGGACATGTTTCCTTTTGTAGCTATATGTTTTAATCCGTTAAAGATAAAACAAAACCCAAGTTGACTTGAAGCTCAAGGCTAATATTAGTGAATGAGTTTGTTGTTGACTCTTTATAGGAAAAGGTCTGGTGCTTTAGTTTTGATGGGAGTTTTCATTATATATTGCAGCAGAAATTTAGTGTAACTTGATTAATAAGATATTCTTGATGTTACAGATTGAAATGGGCAGCACGAATGTGAGAATCGGATCGACCATTTTCGGCCCAAGGGATTATTCAAAGAAACAGAAGCATGCTAATGGTTACATGACATGAACACATGTTGCATATATACGATATGATTGATTATTTGTATGATCAGGTTGATGTATAAAAAGTTGTTTGTAATGTACCATGTCCATATTCAAAATAAAGATGCCACAAAGATGTTCATAGCTATATTTTTATTATCTTATATCATTTGCTCTAAAATTTGTTATTTACGGTTAAAGTTCTTATTCAAAAAATGTTCTAGTCATCCTACATAGCATATCATTAACCAAGTTGGTAAATTACTGGCAAATTTTTGCATTATATCAAATATTGTTGAATATAAATAACTGATAATACAAAACAAGTGTAGAAAACATCAAATGATTATAGTAGAAATACCGATGATTAGTTCCAGTCTACAAATGATGGAGCAATGGTCTGCTGCTCATCAGAAAAAAATGATCAATTGCATATATAAAATTAAAGATCGACTGATCAATAATTCAACATCTATTGATTGCAACAAGACTAATGAAGAGTTGTTGGTCATATCATCAATAATAGACTCACAAGATTAGAAAAACTGATCACATCACATCACGTATTCACGTGTCGCCACTATGAAGCTCACAAGACAAGAACTGATCACATCACCTAATAAGTTGTTAACAAGAACTGAAGGCAAGAACTGTTGACCAACTACTTATTAAACACTGAAGACACAATCCACTGATCTACATCATATGGCCCATCCATACGCTGTAACAGTTATTGACACCCTCCAGTTGTGTTGCTGACATGGCAAAATTTGTTGCAAATTCTATCTTCAAGGCCATGAAGTGTGCTCTCTGATTATTTACACTTTGTATTTCATTGTAACTATGATCTGAGAATTAGTTGTGTGAGTGAGAGTGTGTTCCTCATCTGGGATTTAGAACAAATTGTAATAGTTACTCTTGTGATTAATGAGAACTTGTGCCGACGTTTGATGTTCAAGTTGTGTCTTCTTTATTTCTGGTATGTGATCTGATTGTTTTATTCTCAACTTTGCTATGATTCATTACTCTTACAATAAACTTCTCCCCACATCCAACAAATGGTTGTAGAGCCAATTGCCATTAAATTTTGATTCGACGATTAATTTAGAAATCAGTTTTTTTTGTTGCTTTAATATTTAAGATCTACAAAACTGGTTAGATATTTTAGTATAATTGGATTGACTAACGACCAATGCGAGCATAATATCCATCAAACAAGTCAGGAGGCGTGCAGTGCACATTTGTTTGAGTTTATTGTGATCTTCGATTGAAAACCTCCGTAAGGACGAAACCCCTAAGCAATGGGGGTTCCAAGGGGGGCAACGCCTTGGCGGGGGTCCGGGGGCAGCACCCCTAATAGCGGGGTCGAGGGGGCAGCAGCCCCTGGCGAGGTCCAAGGGGCAGAATTTTAAATAAGATTGATTTTCCAGAATATCACATGTGAAATTCGAGTGGAAAAATTGGCATTTTTAGACGTTTTGAATTGAAAATATAACCGCCAAAGATGGCAGTTTTTCCCCTCTCCTGAAAATCGATATGATATATCATTTTGGTCTCTCTCGAATTCTCTTTTTCTGTTCACAAAAATCACACAATAATCCATACTAGTTCTTGATCTTGTCTGAGTTATATCCGATTGATTTATTCAAATGAACCACCATATAATTTCGATCTGAAAGTGATATTTAATACTATCAGATTATCCAAGTTTGATTTCAAATCTTCTACAAAACCCCCCCTTTGTTCATATGATTTCTAAAAATTCTCACTATCTTAAGCTCATTATGGATTTCAGCACCACTGGGTCCTTAACAAAACCTCTAATGATTGTCTGATCAGAATTCACCATCTGGAAACATTGAACAAAGCACTTTCTATTAGTCTATGGTATGGGATGTTGGATATTTATCATGCTAGGTCCTCATTAACTGATGATAGTGGGAGCCGATGAAGATACTCAATTGACGACTTCAAGAAGATGGAGGTGGATGCTATAGCATTTTGATTCTAGACATGGAACTCCCAAAACAAGATCTATAGGGCTACTTCACTGTAGAAATTATAATCTGTTAAGTGACTGTTTAATTGATTTGTTTGATGAGACCCCTTATGTTATAGAGAATAAAAGAGTTTTTGGCCCAGCAATACG
Source organism: Flaveria sonorensis (assembly GCA_025506505.1). Lineage (NCBI taxonomy): Eukaryota > Viridiplantae > Streptophyta > Magnoliopsida > Asterales > Asteraceae > Flaveria > Flaveria sonorensis. The sequence continues at coordinate 37,272,329 of CM046428.1, forward strand.
AGTTATTTTGTTTCAAAAATGAGGAACTCTTACACAACAACATGATAGATTCTCTGCTCTCGTCAATGAGCTGAAACAGTGTGGTCAGTCCTACTCAAATGACCGAGTGATAAAGAAGTTTCTAAGGTCCTTACCTGCTTAATGGGATACACATGCTTAGGTGAGAAGAACCTATACAGTGTTTAAAGGCCCATGAATATAATTCAATTACATGGGAAGCTGCTGACATATGAGAGAGATAAAGATAAACCAAAAAGAAAGATGCTGAGTTGATCTTAATACTTAGAAGAGTACAACCCGTGTACATGTTTAAACCTAATTAATGTGCACAACCGATTATTATGAGAGGCTAAAGACTATTATCATTAAGTTAATGATAATACAAAGTGCATCATAACATAGTTATTATATTTTATGGATGTACATAAAACGTAAATAATATGTGAACATATTAATGTTAATTTATATTCATATGATTAAATGCAAACTAGTGACGAAAGTTTGTGAAATCTTAACGTTCTGTTAGAATGTTGTCTTTCTGATACTAGTTTTTTTCTACAAGCTTATATAAGAATTTATTAGTTTGCAATAAAACTTATAAAACATAAAAAAATATGCATGTTTTTAATCTTGGATTTTATACATGATCTATTTCCATTGTGTAACCATGTCTTGATCAAATCTCTCTCCCCCTCTCCTACCATATATCTGCCAAGACCATGGGTTCCTTGTGTTTCTTGTTCGACTTTCAATGTGGTCCCTCATGCTTCTTAAAACTTGATATATTGACTTGTTGTTTGAAAGGAATAGAGAAGAAAGCATTGTTGAGAGATTGTGCTATTATATTAAGTAACGAAATCTCATTTGGCATACACATGAGAGGTGTGAGTTTTGAGAGAAAAACAGAGAGTTCATGCTTTTAGCTAGAACACAATAATAACTTATAAACATTAATAACATTAATAATTTGTCTTGGTTATTATAAGGTGTTTGGACTTCATAAGCTTGCGTCACCATCAACAAAAGTATGTTTTGATGTGTTGGTGTTCTAGACATCTTAGGTTGAAGTCTAGCAACTTTGGAGCTAGCTTGCTTGATCTGGACTCTATTAGTGAATGAGACACATGCATCCTTGGCTCATCATCTTCATATAAGAACTACCACTCCGCATCAAAGGTTTTTATCTTCCAACACCCTATGGATGTTTTTCTTTTAAGTTTCATGTTTCTTACATATTGATCTTGGTGGATTTTGTTTTCAAAGTTTTAAGAGAAAAGCATGTCAAACTAGCTTCCACTGTACAAGCTTTTCAAAAGACATGTTAAAATGGAACATGTAAGGCCTTGATTCCGGGCAATCTTACAGTTAGATTTGAACATTAGAAACATACAATTCTTAACCCTTAAAACAACCAATATATCATTGAAATGGATATAAATTGTCATTACATCATTAGTTGTCTATCATTCTTATGTTCAAACTATATACAAAATGCTAATTATATCAGAATGCCAGTCTTAAAACAGTCAAGTAACTCCATCAACATTCCAAGCTTTCATTCTTTATTTTATTTCCACCATACCTATCAATCTCATAAGCATACAAAAATCAGCATTGCTAACTAAAGTCTAATTTAGCTTTATTAGAATATTTTAACACATCAGTCATTAAAATTTTAACTTAATCATTTACTTTTTATCTTTACCATTCATAATAGCTAAAATTGTAATTTAAATCCTTTGATAAGTATCATACTTTAACATTTCAATACACTTTACTTTAGTTTTATCTTTATCTTTGAACTTGTATAAGTACAAAGCTTCTATAGCGGGTGAGCATACATAAGGTGTAATTCATGTCAGGGTGAGCGGGCACAAGGTAAAACCCTTATAGTTTAAGTGTTCATAACACAACACTTTTCAAGGTGATCGAACACTAGGCCCCTTAGCGTTTGAGTGTACATAATATGGCTCCTTTAGTAGGTGAAATTGCACAACACAAGTCTCCTTTAGCGAGTAAGAATGCAACAAATGTGAACTCCTGTCTATCTTGTAAGACTTTGAACTTCAGCTTTCACATATGAAGTTTAGCATTTTAGGCCTCTTTGTGTTATTTAATTAATGTTATCTTTCCTTATCTTTCTTTATTTTAATCTATCACTTTATCATAACAGTAATTACACTTTATCAATTTATGTTTCTTTTTATATTTAGCAAGTCATACTTTAACACTTTAAGATAAGTATTTCATAAAAATTATGTCTTTTTATGGTTCTTACTTTCATACAATCATAGATTATAATCACATTCAAGTGAATAGCTACAACCTTAGTCAACATGCGAATGATCAAACTTAAAGTTCTTGGATTCTAAGGAGGAATCAAGAACCTAACATACCAAGAACTCTACTGTACCGAGTAATCCTATCTGGTTATGATAGCAATGTTGTTCTATCGAAAAATCCCATAAAATGTCAACTTTATTATAAAAGCCATGAAAACTTTATGTAAAACATCAATGCATTCTAGCCTCAAAACATATAAATGTATAAAAATGGGGATCTAAAACTTACTTTTCATAATATGACTTTGAACTCAACATAAAACTATCATAACTTTCATACAAGTGTGAATATATATTAGTATAATCATGTATTAACTTTATCCTCTACCAATAAATCATGTAGGCATCACTATGGTTTCACTCTACAAATCAATGTTTGAGAGTACAGAAGCCACCAATCTTATTCTTGAGCATGAACAACTCTGTATTAATAGCAATGATAAAGTAAACATCCCAAGTGATTATGAACATGGAGAACATATAACTAAATTTGTATGGTCATCATCGTCACCTACTATAGAGTTATATGAGTGAAGTTTCATCAGAGTCAGAAAATAATGACTCAAGCTGCCTCTTCCTCCACCTGAAGCCCAGGTGATTATCAACATGATTCTTATTATGATAAACGTGGAGACCGATCCGAAACTGAGTCTTGGCAATTTAACAAAGAAAAAGACATGTGAATTGTTAAGAGAAAGAGTGGACGAATCAAATATGAAAAGATTCCAATTACTTTAGTTCTTGGATTAGGGTAGAGTTATGAGAGATTAATGAAGCTTAATTTCTCAATAATGAGTAAGTGAACAAGGCAAAATGATTTTCATACATTTCTGAATCAACAAGACTTTCCTATAATGAAGACACCATACTCAAAGCCCAAAAAGGCCAAAGGAATGAAAGGTCCTCGTACAAGAAGGAGTCGATACAATGTAATCTGGCCGCCAACTAAAGCCAAGATTGTACCGCTTCATAACAAACTTGTCACACCCTCAATTTCAACAAATGGGTAAATACCGTTAGGCGTGTGACATACAAGGATCTCAGCCACTAGTTACACCAAATGAAACATCAATTTCAAAACATAATTTCCAGTTAACATTTGAAATTTCCAAAAACAGAGTTAATAATGTAAACATAAGAACAATTTACGGAAGCATAATCAATCTTAATTTTAAAATGACGCAACACGCGCAAACCAATTAAATAAAATTCATAGAAAATGTAAACGTATCATGTGACCCATATGATGATAAATGCATGAATGAGATGTTTCTAATCGTGCGTATCTTGAGGACCTGAAAGAAACATGCTAAAGTGTCAATACAAGGTTGGTGAGTTCACATTTAACAGAAAACAGTAAGTAATAGTAATGAAATCCAGATTCAGTAATCAAAGCATATAGGTAGGTAGCTAGCCCACAACAAGTCACTATGTGTATGAATTTCACGACCGAGCTGACAGTAATAATGTATTGAACGCCCCGGCTATGGGTACCAGACCACAGCACAGTAAAACAGGCTAACCATTCACCTCTTTGACCTCCAATCAAGCTAGCACGACTAGCCCGGCCGAGGTTTGTCAAACCTAGTAGATCTACTAACAATCACCTCGCTAATACCATATTAACGGTTCGAATGAGGCGTAGTGGTATCACAATAGTAAACCAGTATATGTAGTATTAAAAATCTAAGTAACGTACAGTTATGAAAACATCATGTTTCTCTCCCCAAAAAGAGAGTATAGTATGAAAAGTGGGGCTGTAAACTCACCTTGAATGCACAGCAAAATGAATAAGTGTAAGCACGAGCGATTAAGTTTCGAACAACCTAGATGCACGTTTATTATATAATTAATATTAAATATTAGCAATGGGTCGTACGGTTTCGCGTTTCACGTCTCGGTTACGGTGCAAGCTATCAATTTGTTTTTCATCACAAGCACGTACGCTCATACCCCATTACCGTTAACGCATAAAACCCAAGTATTCCCGCTTATACTAGATCATGTGTAAAGGTACCCCTTATACATTTTAATTATACGACTCTTGGGGTAAAACCCACACGCTTCACATTACGAAGACAACACACCACAAACACGTAACGACCCAATGTAACACACTTACTTACCCTGTATAAATATTTTACTCACACACACACAATAGGTATATAATATATGCTACACGTATTTTTACATAATATATATACTACACACATGATGTACATAATATATACTTCCAGATATATTACTATTTGGATGCATGATCATATTAACCCATGCCCCCATAAGAAAACATCCACTGCCCACCCCACCTTCATACTATAACATATATATACTATATGCATATTATACATGCATTACACAACGCACATCCACACAACTTAACAACCACACCATCCACATACGCATATGACTAAGGACTCCATGAAGACCCACATAACACAACCTAGCCATACACACACACCAACATGCTTCAACCATTTAAGCACACACACCCGTAGCATCAACCAGAAACACACACATAGAACACACGTACGGCTACGCATGCATACATACATACAATTGAGATCGCACATATATTTAAACACATATACGTACAAGATTAAACACGCACCCGCTCAACCCGATTACGACCACCCTTACACCCGCATATGTGAACGCATGCCAACACCGTAACCTAGGATCCCGAAATCGTACGTAACGAATGCGAATAGAAGAAAAAATGAGGAAAATCCTTACCGAGCGGTCTACGGAAGACGTAAGAACTCGTACGGAGGGATGCGTTTCTCACCGGGGTCGCACACCGAGGCGGAGGCGTCGCCGGAGTGATCGCCGTTGAGAGAAACTGCTGAGGTGGGGTGCTGCGAGAGGTAGAAAACTGCCGAGGGTGAGGTGGTTTTGGTCGACGGCAGAGGTGACTTCGAATGGGCTAGGGTTGTGAAAGAAGTTGTGAAAGAAGAAGGAAAGGATACGGGGTCATTGTATGGTGAAATAAGTTTAAATAAATTGCTTTTGGGTCTCTCAAGTTTATTTAATTTGTATTTTGAGGTTTTAGTTAGTTTTAGGTTATTTAAGGTTGCTTATTAGAAATAATTATAATAATAATCCTTTTTCATTTTAAAAGTAAAAATTGATTAATTATAAAGGGGGTGGAGAATTATGTTAACCTAAAAACTCGAGTCGTCACATCTTCCCCTTGTTGAAGGAATTTTCGTCCCGATAATTAGAACATCAGGTTCACGACGAACACCAGATTCAACGATCTGTAACGCATATAGAATAGGGTTTTTCCGAGAATTCAGAAACGATTCGAAGGAAAAGAATTTTGGAAATTCGAGGTTGTGGCATCATCCTCTTGTTGAAGGGAATTTCGTCTCGAAATTGAAAATGAAAGATATCTTAAGAACGATACCTTAAGAAGTGGATGCCTGATCTCTGAATAGTTGCGGGTACTTCTTTTTTTTTCATCTGATCTTCGTGTTCCCAAGTAAACTCTGGTCCACGCTTTGAATTCCACCTAACGCGCATAATGGGAATCTTGCTACGCTTTAGGGTTTTGACCTCTCGATCCATAATCTCAACTGGTTCTTCAATGAAACGTAACTGTTTATCAATCTCCAGTTCCTCCAAGGGTACAATTAATGATTCATCAGCTAAGCACTTCTTCCGGTTTGAGACGTGGAACACATTGTGTATTCTATTGAGCTCTTCAGGTAAATCTAGCTAATAGGCTACTGGACCAACCCTTTTGATTATCTCAAATGGTCCCATGTAGCATGGAATTAACTTTCCCTGTTTCCTGAACCGGACTACACCTTTCCAAGGTGAGACTTTCAGAAGTACCTTGTCACCAATTTGAAATTCCAATGGTTTACGACGTTTATCTGCATAACTCTTCTGTCGATCACGTTCCGCTGCCATGCGATTACGAATTTGAACGATCTTCTCAGTCATCTCGTGCACAAGTTCAGGGCCCGTAAGTTGGCTTTCTCCAACTTCTGCCCAACAGATAGGTGATCGGCACTTACGCCCATACAGCGCGTCAAATGCTGCGGCCTTGATTGAGGTGTGATAACTGTTATTGTAGGAGAACTCAACCAATGGTAAATGAGTTTCCCAACTGATGCCAAAATCGATCACACAGGCACGCAGCATGTCTTCCAGTGTCTAGATCGTACTCTCACTCTGACCATCGGTTTGCAGATGATACGCAGTGCTCATATCCAGTCATGTTCCCAATGATCGTTGCAAGGATTGCCAAAAATGAGAAGTGAACCGAGCCTCACGATTGGATATGATAGATACTGGCACGCCATGCTGAGAGACTATTTCCCTTAAATAAATTCATGTTAGTTTCTCCATTCGATCAGTCTCTCGGATTGCCAGGAAATGTGTGGATTTTGTTAAGCGATCTACTATAACCCAAATGGTATCGCATCCGCTGGGAGTCCTAGGTAACTTTGTGATAAAATCCATCGAGATCTGCTCCCATTTCCACACCGGAATTTCCGGTTGCTGAAGTAAACCGAATGGTCTCTAGTATTCCACCTTAACCTTATAACAAGTTAGACATCTGCTTACGTAGGTGGCAATCTCAGCTTTCATGTTTGGCCACCAATAGAACTCCTTCAGATCTTGATACATTTTGTCTGAACCCGGATGAATTGAGTAACGTGACTTATGAGCTTTATCCATTACCAGCTCTCATAATTCCCCATATTTTGGTACCCAGATCCGTTCCATGAAATAATGGATTCCATCGGTCTTTATATCTAATTGTTTCTCCATGCCCCGCATGGATTCTGCCTTCAGATTCTCTACTTTTAAGGCCATAGATTGAGCAGCCTTGATTTGCACTGGTAGATCAGAGTGAATAGTCATTTGCAATGAGCGCACCTGATGGGATTTTGGTGTTTCCTTACGGCTGAGGGCGTCGGCTACCACATTAGCCTTACCCGGGTGGTACTTGATTGCACAGTCATAATCATTGAGCAATTCTAACCACCGTAGTTGCCGCATATTCAGCTCTTTCTGATCATATATGTGCTGGAGACTCTTATGATCTGTATAGATCATGCACTTAGCCCCATATAGGTAGTGCCTCTAGATCTTCAAGGCAAACACTACAACTTTTAGTTCCAGATCATGTGTCGTGTAGTTCTTCTCATGCACCTTGAGCTGTCTAGATGCATAAGCAATGACATTGTTGCGTTGCATCAGTACACATCCCAAACCTTAGATGGATGCCTCACAGTAAACAACAAAATCACCAGTCCCTTCTGGCAAAGCTAGGATCGGCGTGCTGTAGAGTTTGTCCTTAAGCGCCTGAAATGCTGATTCCTCTTTGTTGCCCCATTTGTAGATAGTTCCCTTGTGAGTCAGGGCAGTCAAAGGTTGTGCCAACTTTGAAAATCCTTCTATAAATCGTCTGTAATAGCCCGCCAAACCAAGGAATTGCCGCACTTTAGTTGGCGTTTTCGGTGTCGGCCACTCCTTGTTTGGTTCAATCTTTGAAGGATCTACATGTATACCCCTTTCGTTCACCACATGCCCAAAAAATTGAACTTCTCGCATCCAGAAGTTGCATTTTGAGAATTTTACGTAAAGTTGTTCATTACTCAACAAATCCAGAATGATTCTCAAATGTTCCTCATGATCTTCCTTATTCTGAGAGTAGATTAGTATGTCATCGATGAAGACAATGACAATTTATCCAAATAAGGCTTGGAAACATGGTTCATGAGGTCCATGAAAACCGCTGGGGCATTGGTCACCAAAAGGCATAACCGCCAACTCAAAATGTCCATTGCGAGTCCGGAATGCCGTCTTCGGGATGTCTTCCTCCCAAACCCGTAACTGATGATAACCTAATCTCAGATAAATCTTGGAATAGTAGCTTGACCCCTGCAACTGGTCAAACAGGTCATCAATTAGTGGAAGTGGATATCGGTTCTTGATCGTCACCTTATTCAGCTCCCAGTAGTCAATACACATTCTGAAGGTTCCATCTTTCTTTTTCACGAAAAGCACTGGAGTTCCCTAGGGTGAAGAGCTGGGATGTATGAATCCCTTGTCTAGCAATTCCTGCAATTTCTCAGACAACTCTTGTAATTCGTTAGGTGCCAAACGATACGACACCCAAGTGATCGGAGCAGCTCCTGTTGTCAGCTCAATCTGAAACTCTACTTGCCTGTGTGGAGGAAGGCCAGGTAAGTCTTCGGGAAATACTTCCGGAAAGTCTCTGACAACCGAAATATCTTTGATATGCTTTTCATCCACCTTATTTTCCATAACTAGTGACAGTAAAGCAAAGTGCCCTTTTCGAAGGCATTTCTGGGCCTTCAGATACGAGATGATGCCGACCACAGCACCCATCTTATCACCTTCAACCGTAAGGATCTCATCACCCGAGATGGGTAACTTGATCAGTTTCTCCTTGCAGATGATCTCAGCATTGTTCTTGGATAGCCAATCCATCCCAACTACTACGTCAAAACTATCGAGTGTGACGGGAATAAGGTCTATATCGAAGGTATGTCCAGAAAAGCCTAGCTTCCAGTTGCTGAATACTTGGGTAGCTGTTATCGTCCTACCATCAGCTATTTATATGGCATACCCAGAATTTAAGTCAGTAGGCACTACCCCTCGCAGATTACTAAACTTATTGGATACATAGCTTCTGTCGGCACCCGAATCGAAAATACTGTGGCGAAACAACCATTCCTGTCGGTTTTCCTTCTTCTTGAACCTTGGATAGTTTCTATTGAAATACACAGATTGTCCACCCACATAACATCTCTGTGTGCTTCTTGTGGCTGTGGTCATAGGTGTTTTTATTGCATGGCCCATTGCGATCCTAGATGCACTTGTTGCAATCAGAAACACAGAGAAGTAATGGATGGGGTCATCATAACATCTTGCCAATCGATTATGTGCCAAATGTAGTCAGCCAGGAAAATTCAATTCGGATCCCACTATTGGGAAACGTAACATACGCTAAACCATGATAAATACTGTGACCTCTCGTGTATTTGTTAAGTAGTCATTATTAATCCCGTTATTTCTTGTAAGGATTCGTTTTGTTATTAATACAATTCCAAGGTTTCGTTTGTAAATTCTTGATGTAATTTAATGCGTGGATAATTAATATTGTCAATAATAATAATAATAAACATAAAGAAAATATCAATATTAGTAATAATGAAAATAATAATAAAATGATAAATAATACTAAAAAGGTGTTTAATCTTGACAATAAATGAAAACAAACAAGTTTAAAATTTGTAATTAAATTTCTGGCATAAAATAATAATATGTAAACTACAGGGACTAAAACAGTAATTTAGTTTAAACTAGAAATAAAACTTTGGATTAAAAGGTGTAATATTAAAACCTCAGGGACCAAATGTGTAAATTGTAAAACCCAACCCAAACACCCCGATTTTCCGGTGGGAGCTCCGGCCGAGCTCCGGCCACCCCCAATCGGTCGATATACCCGAATTTAACTCAATTAAACCACACCATTACAATCGCGCAACCGTTTCGAACTCTATCCCAACCTCTATTCAAATTAAAGTGCGGTTATGATGGTTTTCAAACATGAAACCGAACCACAATCAACCCAAGATCGGTTTCATCACTTAATCGAGTTAATAATGAAATTAAACTGGCACAAACGTCCCTCTAATCATATCGAACTTAATGATATGATCTATCTCACCTGAAACAGCTGTAAACCCATTCAATTCAACCTGAAACCACCCGACGTTAACCTTGTAGCCGTTGGACAATTAATTGATCAATCGAACCTATTTAACAGAGGGGAAATGTTTACCCTCTTCCTTTCCAACTCTCTGTAAGTCCAATTTCAACAAAAACACACGCTCATATCGAAATCCCTAGCCGAAACCGTCGCGAGTTTGTTCGAGCTTCTAATCGCCAGAACAACATCAAACAGGTAATTGAAGGGGGCTTTACACTCGATTTGAGGTTACAAACAAAAGCCCTAAGTTTAATTCGGCTGAAACATACGAATTATCGATCAATTTGATGAAATCCGAAGTTAGGGTTCATGGGATTTGGGGGTTTCGAGTAGTTAATGCTTTTAAAAATTAAAAACCACTTTCTGTCAGGCATAGGCGCCCTAGCCTAATGGTAAACCACTCCCATGTCATCCTTGAGGTCCCGGGTTCGAACCCGGGCAACCTCAAACATTTTTTTTAAGACTTTTCAGCCTTTAAATAAATTATGGAAAATTTTTAATAATTATAAAAATTATTCTTGTAAACTTTAAATATTTTTAAGGACACCAAATTATTTTCTGTAAATTTGTTACTTTAATATTTTTATAAAATATTTTTAACACATGTTATACTTAGTTTATTTTTATAAAAATAAACTCTAAGTAATAGTTTAAATCACTAAATTATTATTGGTTAACACGTTATCTTTAATAATAGTTTAATCATGATAATGATAAAATTTATTTACATTTTATAATTTAACTTTACAAATTATTATAAATGATTTTATTTCCTCTCCATATTAAATTACCTAAATTGTATTTTTCTTTCATTGGATTAAAATATATATATATATGATTTTCATAGTTAACCTTATTTGTAAAAACCCCAAATTCCTATTGAAACCCTAGTTCACGATTAATCGTTAATATTACCTCTAATCTTAACCTTGAAATATATACGTTAGGTAACTTGAAAAAGAATCGTTGGAGCACCGTTTATTTCTTGTTATCATCCTATATATATATATCATGTGAGTTTTCATGCCCCTCTTTTACTTTATTTCACACCTTTTGGGGTGAAACATGTTATCCTTATAAACTTGCACTTGTAAATATCTTGGTACTTGTAAATGCACGAGCAATTCATTTATAAACTTTGTCATGGTTATTTGTAATAATGTGAGTCTTATATGATGGACATTATATGTTGACAATCATTAACTATTGCTAGCCTGGCGACGTCATAGATCTATGGGCCTGACAAGCCTATTTGGTGCTAAAGCCGAGGTTATTGCCGGCTCCTGATGACGTATGCTTGTTCATCATGGGAACCAAGTACACTTAGCTAATCGTTAAACTTGTAAATGATATTCTTGGTCAAGGTCTGATTGTAGCGATATGTTATCTATAAACTTGCTTTATTCGTAACCATTGACATGAATTGCTACTTTTAAACTTTAATATTTATATATATGTATGCTTAACCCATGGAAACTCACCAACTTTTAAAGTTGACCCTTTTATTTTTTAACATGTTTCAGGAAATGCACAAGGTTGATGATTATCTTTTGAAGTATGCTTACACCTAGGATTTGGACCTAGGAAAAATAAATAAAATAACTTGAGACTTGAAAGTTGAACTTTGTTTATTTTTGTTTGTTGAGACATTTGGTTGTAATGTTTATTTCAACTTATGAATTTTTATATTTACAATTTATGGTAGTGTTATGTGGCTGTGAACAATCTTAACCCTCACATCTCGACGTTTCCGCCGTTAAGGTTGGGGTGTGACAGATTGGTATCAGAGCCCATAACTATAGGGATTTAGGTTATTAGAAATGGTGACCTAGACTATAGTTGATGCATGAACCTCATAAGATAAATCTTTATGATCTTGTAATATATCTTGTTGCATGCTACATAATGCTACTTGTTAAGGAGGGCCTCTTGATGTGCAACTTGATGCCTTTAGTTAGGATTGTCTTATAATTGAGAAACTTGGTTGCCTTGTCCTCTCTGAAACTTATTCTTAATCCCTTATTCTCTCGACGATGAAATATCTTAAACTTATTCTCGACGACACGTGGGAACGTAAGCTTTATATCAAAAGGTTCAAATCTTTAGACTTTATGACTAATCTATGAAAATCTCATCAAGGTTTTAATTCCATGAACCTAAAGAAATATTGTGTGACACATAGACACCTGTATTCTGGATTTCCTGGCAAAAAGCCTTCGGGCTAAGGTAAGCATTTCGCATAAATCCCGTGGGACTAGTTATGCTTACCTGGGGATTTCTGGGATGAGTGATAAACTATGGTCAATATACACAAGTTTCTAAGGCAATTGAAGTTAACTCACCTTGACGTGTCAACGTTTCCAAATGGTAATGCGTACCAAATGGAATCATTCCAGTGTGTTTTACAAGTCTTGAAAAATCTTTGTTGATTTATTATCTTCTACCTCCAAATTTTGTGACTAACTTATTTTATATCCAGCATGTCTCGTCATCATGGAAAGCGTGGTAGCTCCGACCGCAAATTAGCCGCCATGATTGCCCGTCAAATGGCTGCCGTCATTCCGACCATGGTTGCTGAACTGAGTAGCACCTTGATGACCAACGCTAGTAACAACACTAATGGCAATGGGCAAGGAGAGAATAGTGCAAATCAAGGAAGAAACAACCAACCCTGCACGTTTAAGCACTTCAACTCGTGCAAACCCACTAGCTTTAGTGGGAAGGAAGGAGCCACTGGACTTCTCGAGTGGTTTGAAAGCATGGAGAACACCTTCATCAACTGTGAGTGTCCCGAGGCACTCAAAGTCCGTTATGCCACAAGTGTTCTTCAACAAAGAGCACTTACGTGGTGGAATAGTGAGAAGAGGAATCGTGGTGCTGATGCTGTGTTGGCACTCACTTGGGAAGAATTCAAGAACATTGCCATCCAAAAGTTCTGCCCGAGAAGTGAGCTGCAAAAGCTGGAGGAGGATTTTTGGAATCTCAAACAAGATGGTGGAGATCATTTGGCCTATTCAACTAGGCATCACGAGTTGAGTATCCTGTTGCCTCACATGGTTGACACTGTTCCTAGGAACATTGAGAAGTTCATCAAGGGGGTGCCACCTCAAATCCAAGATGCCGTGGTGGGAAGTAGACCCACAACTTTGGAAGATGCCATTACCATCACCGTCAACTTACTGAAAACCATATTCGAGCGGGCACCTTGTCTGTCAAAGGGGCTAAAAAGACTGAAAAGGCGGTCCCTGAAGCAGCTAAGGAGAGTAAGAATGAACCATCTTACAACAATAAGAAACGCAAGTTCACACCGGCGTGTAATTTCGCTGTGGCTACACCCAAGGTACCTCAAAGACAACCCGCTCCTGGTACACAAGCACCTGCTGCTAGAACCTATTTTGGTCCTCTACCATTGTGCAATGTCTGTAAGTATCATCATGCGGGTAATACCCCATGCCGTATCTGTACACTGTGTGGTAAGTATGGACACCTGGTGGCTACTTGTCACCGTGCACCAAACAATGCTGCGTTAGTTGCTAATCGTGCTTGCTACAACTGTGGGGAACCTGGTCATTTTCACCCACAATGCCCTCGTCTTGCGGGTAACGTACCACAAGCCCGAGGACGTGCCTTCAACATCAATGCAAACCAAGCACAAGCAAACAACGATGTGGTGAACGGTATGTCAAATCCAACCCCAACTTTATGATCCAAGTTCTTTTGTTGCTTTACCTGTATCGTTAAACGTCTTTAAAAACTGAACAGGTATGTTCCTTATTAATAATTCTTATGTCTACGTTCTGTTTGACTCTGGAGCCGATAAGAGTTTTGTCTCGATAGAATTTGAGCCTATACTTGCTAAGCCACATACGAAACTAGAAAGACCTCTTACTGTCGAAGTCGCCGATGGAGAACCCATCACCGTTGATGTCGTTATTCGTGATTGCATTTTGAGCCTAAACGAGCATGATTTCTTTATCGACCTTATTCCTATGAAACTTGGAAGCTTTGACGTTATCATTGGCATGGATTGGCTAGCCAAACATCATGCTGAAATTATTTGTTTCGAGAAGTGCATTCGAATTCCTTTGCCTTCGGGGGATACATTGAAAGTATTCGGCGAAAAATCATCCAAAGGACTCAAACTCATGTCATGTCCTCAAGCCCGAAAATGTCTAAGCAAGAATTACATGGCTTTCTTGGCTTACGTGGTCAACACGAAAGTCAAAGGGAACGATCTTAAGGATGTCCCGATTGTACGAGACTTTCCGAAGTGTTTCCCGATGACCTTAGCGGTTTACCTCCCGTGCGTGAAGTCGAGTTTAAGATCGATTTAATTCCGGGAGCGAACCCTGTGGCTAAATCACCATATCGACTTGCACCGTCAGAAATGCAAGAGCTAGCTAGTCAACTCCAAGAACTGTCCGACAAGGGCTTTATCCGACCTAGCTCATCGCCTTGGGGTGCACCTGTTCTGTTCGTGAAAAAGAAAGATGGATCATTTCGTATGTGCATCGATTATCGTGAGCTTAACAAACTTACCATCAAGAACCGCTACCCTCTTCCTCGCATCGATGATCTTTTTGACCAACTTCAAGGAGCTGCTATTTTCTCAAAGATTGACTTACGTTCTGGCTATCATCAATTACGAGTTCATGATGATGATATCCCAAAAACTGCGTTCCGTACCCGATATGGACACTATGAGTTCATGGTGATGCCCTTTGGTTTAATGAATGCTCCTGCTATCTTTATGGATCTCATGAATCGAGTATGCAAGCCGTATCTAGACAAGTTCGTGATTGTCTTTATTGACGACATACTTATCTACTCCAAGTCCAAAACCGATCACGAACATCACCTGCGACAAGTTCTTGAGCTATTGAAGAAAGAACAACTATACGCAAAGTTCTCAAAGTGCGAATTTTGGCTTGAGGAGGTCCAATTTCTGGGACACGTGGTGAATAGTCAAGGAATTCACGTTGACCCTGCAAAGGTGGAAGCTGTGAAAAATTGGTGTGTTCCCACAACTCCAACCGAGGTTCGTTCTTTCCTTGGTCTTGCTGGGTATTATCGACGTTTCATTGCCAATTTCTCTCGAATCGCGAAACCGCTTACTTCCTTAACCCAAAAGAATAAACCATTCGAATGGGGGTCTGAACAAGAGGGAGCCTTTGAATCCTTAAAGCACAAGTTGTGTAATGCTCCTATATTGACCCTTCCCAATGGAAACGATGATTTCACCGTATATTGTGATGCATCTAAACAAGGCCTTGGTTGTGTTCTCATGCAACGAGGAAAGGTCATAGCATATGCATCGAGACAATTGAAGGTCCATGAGGTGAATTATACGACACATGATCTTGAACTTGGTGATGTGGTTTTTGCCTTAAAGATTTGGAGGCATTACCTTTATGGGACGCAATGTATAGTCTACACCGATCACAAAAGCCTACAACACGTCTTCAAAAAAGGATCTCAACATGAGACAACGACGTTGGGTTGAGTTGATTAGTGATTATGATTGTGACATTCGTTATCACCCTGGAATGGCAAATGTCGTAGCCGATGCACTAAGTCGTAAGATTCATAATAAGAAGGTCTCGTTTCAAGAAATTCGCGATCGACGACAATGGTTTGATACCTTGGGAGAATTTGATACTGAGATTCGTCTGGATGTTAACGAGACTATGGTGCTGCTACAAAATTTGAGGATTGAGAATGACATCAAGACTTGTGTCATGGAGGCTCAACAAGCAGTTCAAGAAGGAGGAAAAATGGGAGAGGAATTGGAGTACAACCTTCGAGCTCAACTAGAAACGAAAGCCAATGGGTTGATGTATTTCTTGAATCGAATTTGGGTTCCAAACCGTGATAATCTTCGTACCTTTATCATGAATGAAGCTCATCAAACTCGTTACTCAATTCATCCTGGTTCCGATAAGATGTATATGGATCTGCGTGGTCAATACTGGTGGCCTGGAATGAAGAAAGACATAGCAACTTACGTAGCTAAGTGTCTTACGTGTACCAAGGTTAAAGCTGAACATCAACGTCCTAGTGGATTGCTTGAACAACCCGAGATTCCCATGTGGAAATGGGAACACATATCCATGGACTTCATAACCAAATTACCTCGCACCTCTCGTGGTCATGATAGCATATGGGTGATCGTTGACCGATTGACCAAGTCGGCACATTTCATACCCATACGTGACACTTACAAAACGTCAAGGTTAGCTCGTATATACATTGATGAGATTGTGAGTCGTCATGGCGTACCTTTGCATATCATATTCGACCGAGACGCTCGTTTCACTTCGCACTTTTGGTCGTCTATGCAAGAACTTTTGGGTACTCAACTGGATTTAAGCACGGCTTACCATCCTCAAATGGACGGTCAAACCGAGCGAACCATTCAAACCCTAGAGGATTTTCTACGTCTTTGTGTCCTTGACTTTGGTGGTGACTGGGATACGCATTTACCTCTCGCGGAATTTCGTATAATAATAGTTACCACTCGAGTATCAAAATGGCACCTTTCGAAGCGCTTTATGGTCGTAAATGTCGTTCCCCGATCTGCTGGACTGACATTGGTGAAAATTTCATCACTGGTCCTGAGCTCATACAAGAAACAACCGATAAGGTCTCCATGATTCGCAAGAACCTTGAAGTGGCTAGAAGTCGACAAAAAAGTTATGCCGATAAACGACGCAAGCCGTTGGAATTCCAAGTTGGGGATATGGTTCTTCTTAAAGTCTCACCATGGAAGGGAGTCGTTCGCTTTGGGAAGAAGGGTAAATTAGCTCCACGATTTGTAGGACCTTTCAAGATCCTGAAAAGGATTGGGAAAGTGGCTTATAAACTGGAACTACCTTCCGATCTTAGCGGGGTTCATCCTGTTTTCCATGTCTCAAATTTAAGAAAATGTTTGGCTAATGAAAGTCTGTATGTCCCTTTAGATGACATCCAGATCGACGAGTCATTACATTTTGTTGAGAAACCCGTTGAAGTCATGGACCGCATTATGAAGAAGACTAGGACCACTACTACCCCAATCATCAAGGTTCGTTGGGAGAATAAGCGTGGACCTGAGTTTACTTGGGAGCGTGAGGAGCATATGAAAAAGAAATACCCGTATTTATTTGTTTAGTCTATTCTTAATTTCGGGACGAAATTTTTTAAAGCTGGGGAGACTGTGACCTCTCGTGTATTTGTTAAGTAGTCATTATTAATCCCGTTATTTCTTGTAAGGATTCGTTTTGTTATTAATATAATTCCAAGGTTTCGTTTGTAAATTCTTGATGTAATTTAATGCGTGGATAATTAATATTGTCAATAATAATAATAATAAACATAAAAGAAAATATCAATATTAGTAATAATGAAAATAATAATAAAATGATAAATAATACTAAAAAGGTGTTTAATCTTGATAATAAATGAAAACAAACAAATTTAAAATTTGTAATTAAATTTCTGGCATAAAGTAATAATATGTAAACTACAGGGACTAAAACAGTAATTTAGTTTAAACTAGAAATAAAACTTTGGATTAAAAGGTGTAATATTAAAACCTCAGGGACCAAATGTGTAAATTGTAAAACCCAACCCCAAACACCCCGATTTTCCGGTGGGAGCTCCGGCCGAGCTCCGGCCACCCCCAATCGGTCGATATACCCGAATTTAACTCAATTAAACCACACCATTACAATCGCGCAACCGTTTCGAACTCTATCCCAACCTCTATTCAAATTAAAGTGCGGTTATGATGGTTTTCAAACATGAAACCGAACCACAATCAACCCAAGATCGGTTTCATCACTTAATCGAGTTAATAATGAAATTAAACTGGCACAAACGTCCCTCTAATCATATCGAACTTAATGATATGATCTATCTCACCTGAAACAGCTGTAAACCCATTCAATTCAACCTGAAACCACCCGACGTTAACCTTGTAGCCGTTGGACAATTAATTGATCAATCGAACCTATTTAACAGAGGGGAAATGTTTACCCTCTTCCTTTCCAACTCTCTGTAAGTCCAATTTCAACAAAAACACACGCTCATATCGAAATCCCTAGCCGAAACCGTCACGAGTTTGTTCGAGCTTCTAATCGCCAGAACAACATCAAACAGGTAATTGAAGGGGGCTTTACACTCGATTTGAGGTTACAAACAAAAGCCCTAAGTTTAATTCGGCTGAAACATACGAATTATCGATCAATTTGATGAAATCCGAAGTTAGGGTTCATGGGATTTGGGGGTTTCGAGTAATGCTTTTAAAAATTAAAAACCACTTTCTGTCAGGCATAGGCGCCCTAGCCTAATGGTAAACCACTCCCATGTCATCCTTGAGGTCCCGGGTTCGAACCCGGGCAACCTCAAACATTTTTTTTAAGGCTTTTCAGCCTTTAAATAAATTATGGAAAATTTTTAATAATTATAAAAATTATTCTTGTAAACTTTAAATATTTTTAAGGACACCAAATTATTTTCTGTAAATTTGTTACTTTAATATTTTTATAAAATATTTTTAACACATGTTATACTTAGTTTATTTTTATAAAAATAAACTCTAAGTAATAGTTTAAATCACTAAATTATTACTGGTTAACACGTTATCTTTAATAATAGTTTAATCATGATAATGATAAAATTTATTTACATTTTATAATTTAACTTTACAAATTATTATAAATGATTTTATTTCCTCTCCATATTAAATTACCTAAATTGTATTTTTCTTTCATTGGATTAAAATATATATATATGATTTTCATAGTTAACCTTATTTGTAAAAACCCCAAATTCCTATTGAAACCCTAGTTCACGTTTAATCGTTAATATTACCTCTAATCTTAACCTTGAAATATATACGTTAGGTAACTTGAAAAAGAATCGTTGGAGCACCGTTTATTTCTTGTTATCATCCTATATATATATATATCATGTGAGTTTTCATGCCCCTCTTTTACTTTATTTCACACCTTTTGGGGTGAAACATGTTATCCTTATAAACTTGCACTTGTAAATATCTTGGTACTTGTAAATGCACGAGCAATTCATTTATAAACTTTGTCATGGTTATTTGTAATAATGTGAGTCTTATATGATGGACATTATATGTTGACAATCATTAACTATTGCTAGCCTGGCGACGTCATAGATCTATGGGCCTGACAAACCTATTTGGTGCTAAAGCCGAGGTTATTGCCGGCTCCTGATGACGTATGCTTGTTCATCATGGGAACCAAGTACACTTAGCTAATCGTTAAACTTGTAAATGATATTCTTGGTCAAGGTCTGATTGTAGCGATATGTTATCTATAAACTTGCTTTATTCGTAACCATTGACATGAATTGCTACTTTTAAACTTTTATATTTATATATATGTATGCTTAACCCATGGAAACTCACCAACTTTTAAAGTTGACCCTTTTATTTTTTAACATGTTTCAGGAAATGCATAAGGTTGATGATTATCTTTTGAAGTATGCTTACACCTAGGATTTGGACCTAGGAAAAATAAATAAAATAACTTGAGACTTGAAAGTTGAACTTTGTTTATTTTTGTTTGTTGAGACATTTGGTTGTAATGTTTATTTCAACTTATGAATTTTTATATTTACAATTTATGGTAGTGTTATGTGGCTGTGAACAATCTTAACCCTCACATCTCGACATTTCCGCCGTTAAGGTTGGGGTGTGACAAATACCAAATGAAATGAATGCTAGAATGTTCAATAAGCCAAGACTCTAAGTCTTAAGGTCAATCCAATGATTAGAAAATATATGTGCAGAGAGTATCATCACTCCGTTACTACTTTTCGAGGACCTCACATGTTGTAGATAGATAATATTGCATGATCACTGAAATACTAGAAAGAGCAACGTCTTATAGAGACTAGGACTAATGCCATAATATGAATCTCATTAAGGCTCGAGGTAGAATAAGAACTTTCATACGAGTAGAAATGAAGGATTGTTTCCATATCAATGGTGAAGTTTTATGAGAATCAAGACTCTTATGTCCCAATGTATAGAATTGAAAATTTGTACTGACTATGATCGTTATCACCCGACAGAGTTCGCCAAACTTCTCATGCACGACAAATTACAATTACGTGTGCACCCATAATGGTAATTTGCTTTGCATGGTCACCCTTGGTTCCTCCTATCCGAGCTAACATAACTTGTCAAGTACAGAGTGTTATCAACGATAGAAGTATCAAAGATATTGCCATTAAACTAAAGGTCAATTAACCATGGTTGTACGAAGAAATCAGTAAGGAAAGCATTCACTTGGGCAAGAAACCGTCGATGTACTCTGGTTAGATGGGTAAAGATAGTATTATCGTAAGTAAACCATGATAAGCTGTCTCCCAATGTCTATGATAACCGCCAATGCAGCTAATTCCTGCTCCACAGGGCAGGGAAGAGAATTGGCAAGGTAGGTAAAGAAAGTATGACAGAAATAGCTCTCATTTGAGAAAGCATTCAACAAGAGTCAGAACATGCTCTCGATGACCATCCAAGTCAGGTACCAGTGGTATTGTATCCGATTCCAAAAGGTATGATGTAAAAGTTACGGTAAATCATTAATCGTAATTAACCTTCTCGTAACTCTTAGTAACTCGGAGTCACCCGCACTAAGGAACAGGCGATAACAAAAGGGAATAAGGACGAACTGGCCTTTTCCCTAATAGACTTAACATAAGAAGATGATGACACCATCCCTGTAGTCGTACGCTCACTAGAATGAGCAAAAGCAAGCAACCCAGTAAAGCAAAGCAAACAAGGCTAGCAAGCAAAACTAAACGTGTCTATATGCGTGTAACTAAGGCATCAGGCTATAGTCTAAATGCAATGCAAATGAGATACAAATTCATTTTAGTTCGTTATAACCATTGGCTCTGATACCAATCTGTAACACTCGGCCTCTCACACCACCAATATTGTCCGCTTTGCCCACGAGGAGCTCACGGATTTGCTTTTGGTTGCCCAGGTGAAAACTTCCCAGGAGGTCACCGATCCCTGGATTGCTGCCACCTGAGCATGCTTAACTGTGGAGTTCTCCTCTCATCCACAGCCAATACGCCCAAAACACGTTGGTGATATTAGAGACTAGACATTCCTTATGAACCAGAAATCTCTCCTATCCACGACCGATGTGGGATTTATGTAGGGTGTCACAATCACCTCCCCTTTGGACTCATCGTCCTCGATGAGGCCGAGAAGTCACCATCCTCGGTGAGGTATGTCCCACACCCTGAACGGTACAGGAGTGGCTCTGATACCATTCTGTGCCGTTCGGGATGCGGGACATACCTCACCGAGGATGGTGACTTCTCGGGCTCATCGAGGACGATGAGTCCAAAGGGGGGTGATTGCGACACCCTATATAAATCCCACATCGGCCGTGGACAGGAGAGATTCCTGGTTCATAAGGAATGTCTGGTCTCTAATATTACCAACGTGTTTTGGGAGTATTGGTTGTGGATGAGAGGAGAACTCCACCGTTAAGCGTGCTCAGGTGGCAGCAATCCAGGGATGGGTGACCTCCTGGGAAGTTTTCACTCGGGCAACCAAAAGCAAATCCTTGAGCTCCTTGTGGGCAAAGTAGACAATATTGGTGGTGTCAGAGGCCGGGTGTTACAAAACTTCTTGTAGACTCACTGACGGAATTTAAGTTTTGGATTTATGATCTATTTACTAGGTTGTAGTCAGTTGTGGAAAGATCAAATATAAGATTTTAGATCCAATTGATCCGGTTAAATTTGGTGAAGAAGACATAAAGCATCTAAGCAGAAGTCAAATACAATGTGAACCATTATTTAAAGGTAAAGCTAAAGTGTTTATGAGAGTGCTTGATGAAAATTTGGCAAAGAAAATGTTTACAGGTAGCGATGGTTACCAATCGACTATGAATTATCAAAGACAGTTTCGTAACATCAGCCTAGGGAGAGATTTTAGAGACCATATCTTAGAGGCTGACGTATCAAACACTTTTGGTATATACGAGTACTTGTAGTACTCGAGTATGGTCATGTGCGGAGTACAATAGGCCGATTACTAGTACTATATTAGGCTTATGTTTTGTAATAGATACAATGTACACACCGAATAAAAAAAGTTGGACATGAGAGAATAGTATTTAAGCAATATATAAGGTAAAGTGTTTTGAAATGAATTTGTTCTTATTCATCTTTGTTTTTCCATCACACACAGAGTTTATATTCCATATATTTTACGTGTGATGTTGATATTAATTATTAGAGATATCCTAAACGAAGCTAGGGCTATTACAGACTCACTACATTGTAGGAATATTAGCCCAATCTAAGTGTCAAATAGGTGAGATTGTTGAGAAGGTAATTGCAAGGTTTGGTTTCTTAGAAAATGTTTTAGGAATTGAGTTTTTTTAACAGAGTGGGAGGATAAGAGAAAAAAAATAAAAGATTGAGTGATCTTTTAAAGGGTAAATTAGAATAACAGTAGTGTGTACAAAATAAGAATTAAGTAATATTTACCCACTAGGTTTGGGGGTGATGTTCCGACCAAGGGCCAAGTTTTACCCACCCTCCACGATGCTAAATGTGTCCCCTTAAAATGAGTAATCAACCGTGTATGAAATTGAAAATAGATGTCATTTCACTTCCCTCTTCATACTTGTTGCTTCAGTCATCCTCACCTATAATCAAATCCTATCTTTCACTCATGGAAAACCAAGATACTTCCCGTATTCCATCCGCCAGTGGTGGTGATGTTAGATATATTCTCATTTCTTTTTTCTAAAATTTAACACTTAAGCTCCTGATATTTTTTTAAACTAACCATAACATTTTTTTATTCCAAATTGACTAGCTATTCATTTTGTTTTTTTTATATTTTACACTTAAACATTCAAGTTATGTCAAATTTACCCTTAATCTCCTGAATTTTAGTAAATTTTTATTCTCTTTTCTTTTACTATTTTACAATATAGTTCATTAACTTTAATGTTACCATTTACGCATTCACTATTTTTCATATTTTTATACTATTTTTTCCTCTTACACTTTTTTATAAGTGTTTAATGCGTGATTTTTTCGGGTGGTTAATACTATCATATAAGTTATCAGAATTAAACTTTTCAAATCTTACAACCTCTGTCGTATAGTGCGGGTCACACCCACTAGTGTGTGTATAATTAATTGCTTTCAAACATTCAACCTCTATCGTATGGTGAAGATTTTTTAGAACTCCCAAATGTCTTTAGAATCAAAAGAAATAATCTTTATCCATAGTAATCTAATTAGTTTCTTTCAAACAAAAGTGTAATCTATTAATTAAATAAAAAACTAATGTAATTAAATAAATAAAACAATGATAGTATTGGTAATATACACTCATCCTTCCTTAATTCTCTCCATAATTATATCTCTATATGTTTCAAATCCATAAAGTGATTATCCATGCTCATATGATGGTGGTGGGGTATCCTCTCACCATACTAGTGTAGATTTAAAAAGATCAAAGGTAATGACCTTACCTTTCTTTGATAATGAAAGCTTCTTATGCTAGAACTTTGAAAAATCCTCAATTGTAAGAAAATGGCAAGGGAGGCGCGCCTTCCTTTTTTATGCTAACTTTAGCCCTTTTTTTTAACTAACCTGAAATCTTCTATCATTTTCTTTTTAACCAGGTTAATACAAAAAGATTCAAGATGCTATGTTCCAAGGTCTTGCTATTGTCCGCACTAGAGTTACGGCAACTATTTTATTATCATTAGGCTCGGTTTTGGTTTTATATTGATATTTGCATCATCTTACTAGTGTACATGCATAGACATAATTGGTTAATTTTGACTACTGACTTGACTTATCATAGCATGGGTTACTTATTTATGTCTTAAACATGTAAGCGTATGAACTTTTTTTAGTTGACATTTGTTGAGCATGTTTTATGGGACTAGATAGTAAAGACATTATGAATAGATGTATACTATGAAGATTACCTTAAGGACTTCATGACTAGACATAGACTTGGAAGACTATATGTTATTTCTTTGTTTAATTGTTAGCTTGGACATTGAGAAAATTATTCTTCGTATTAGACTAAACAATGTAATGACTCTTTAGACTTTCTATAGTAAACAATGTGTTCTTCATAGATAATTCATTGCATTCTCATGTTTCCACCTTGGTAGAGGTGTGACATATAAATGTTTTACTCAACCATTTACATCAACCCAAAACAATAAGAATGGGGCATCTAGAACTCACATGGTGACTAGCTACAAGTTATTGTAAGTTGGATGACATTGATTATCACAGGTAGATCGAGTCACTTTAGCAACCTATCATAATTTCACATACGAAGTGGGTCAATACTTAGGAAACTTTTGCCCAAAACTTTCGTTCCAAACTTCTGGTAGTCTAGCTAAAGCTTTCATCGGACTCTTAGAATAAAACTTATAAATTTTGTCTGTTCTAGTAGAACTTTTAACTAATAAAAGCCTAGTTTCAATGTTTGCCAATAAGATTCTAACTTTTTATGTGTAGACTCTTTATATTTGAGGAATAATCACATTTAAAGCATATAGCTAAGCTAATATGCACGTCTTTAGGTGAAAATCTCACCTTTTGTTAAAAAAAATTCAAAAACGATACTTGACAAGCTTGAAACACCTCTTTTCGTACAAGAACAACCTACCAACAAACTTCATACCGAATCTGGATGATGAAGATTCAAGAGCTTCTACTACTTTCTCTTTCTACTCTTTCTTTTTAAAGAGTTTGTATAAAGATGAAGAATGATTAGATTATTTTGTTATTTATTTTGTCATAATTGGGGATGTTACACTTTCTTTGCCCGCTTGCTTATTAGTACCATTATAGGGAAGCACTTAATTTTTTGAACTTTTTCAATACCACAATCCCACCATCAAGTCTCTGAAATTACATAAAGGTTCAATTATTAATTTCATTATACTTGCAAATGGACCTGATGATGGGAGTGGGCTAATACCCAACTAACAAGCCCAATAAATATGACAAGTGTGAATCCATGGATCGTTCAGGAATTATCAGAATTGATTTGAACAAGTATTGATCGCAGAATTATCAATACTTGGTGTTTAATCTATTAATAATACTAAAATCAACCAATCAAACAAATAAAATAAGAATAATCAAACCAAGAGAACTCAATAATATTGATCATAATGTTTTCTTGTTGCTATTGATGTTGCTGATCTTGAATACAATAATTCAGATAATGATTACTGATGATTCTAATGATTCTCAACTATTGTTATGTATGATCTATGTTGTTGATCTCGTATATATATAGAGAGATCTAATTCTGTTCTATTGCTAGCTATTTTGTTGTTATAATTAAGCTAATTAAACTTATCCAAATCCTCGCCATGTTTATCGACTTAGGAATTTGAGATTTACAAAGAATCTAATATGAATAAAGTTTGTTGATGTGACGTGAAATATTCGCTTGAATAATATGTCTTCCGTCGCCAATGACTAGATGTTATTGCTCTGACATATTGACTTGTTGACTATGTTACGTACTTGATGATATGAAATCATACACGTTTGTTAGTCATCCGTAGGAATTTACTCTTCCGCAGGTAACTAGTCTTCCGCAGCAACACTTTGTTCTTCAGTACTTGTTCTTGTGATTTCGCAGGATTTCTTGTCTTCCGCAGCAATCCCTCCTTCAGTAGCTTGTTCTTTTCTTGTTCAGCTGAAGTTGTTCTTCCGCAGGAGATCCACGGATGCACACTTTAGTTATGTCCCTAAGAACATCTACGGAAGAACACTTTATTCATCCGCAGTTGTTCCAACACTTAGTCAATTTTCCAAATTGACACAGTTTAATGTTTCCTGCACATTCACACATACATTCTGAAATATATTATATCATAGATGAATATATTAAATGAAGTGAAAAATAAATGTTATTTAATTCATAAACACAATTATAATCAAATATATTCATATTATATCATCAAGAACAATAATTACAATCATGATTACAAGAGTGATTTTTATCATCTAAACCTATACAAGAGATCTATCCCTAACAGTACTCCCCTTTAGGTTTAGACTCTAGTAATCATTGGTTTAATACTTTAAGCTCATTCACTTTTGAAAAAATCTTTACTTTGAAGTAATCAGCAGTCACTTGTTGATCTTCATACTTAATCTTGATCTGCCTTCGGCTCATCCTCTTCAGACTTTTGTATTTCAAGCCCAGGACATCCTCTTTAGTAGTGAGTATTTCAACAATACTATTGTTTGATACCACCTCCAATTCATCCTGTTTTGAAATTCTCAGTTCAGTGATTGGCTTTATTTTTGATCCGATAAGTTGACCTGCTTCATACTTCCTCCTCTTACTAGCTTTGGCATGCAACTTATCTATGACTTGGATAAGATGTATGTATAAGCACAAGTCATTCTGAGCAGTTTGATCTTGCAGCCTTGGGAAAAACTTATCATGCAAATATGATGTGTAACTTGGGTGCAACAGTTTTATTTCAGCTGGATCAAAAATCCTTATACTGGCTGCCTTCCTTTGAGGATCATTCCTCAGCAGAACTAGTTCCTTATTCTTTTCAACATATCCCCAATCAGTAATAGGGAATGTAAACTGGTTGCCTTCTATTGTTTTGATGGATGCACTAGCTTTGTCTTCAACACTAATTCTCTTTAAAAATTCTTCATCAATCAATTGAGATTTGGGCTGAGACTTCCTTAGTGTTCTCCTCATATGCTCTGCATCTACCAATCTTGCCTCCCTGAGAACATCTCCTTTGAACTTGTGACTCAGATTGGTCACAAGTCCGGAGAAGTCTCTTCCCCTTGGACTTATGGGATAATTGGTGATGGGAATGGTTTGTAATGTATGCAGGTCTACATCTAGCAGGGCTAGTAGGAACTCTACTCGTGGGAAGTATTGCAACATGCCAGATGCCCTTTTAATCAGTGCACAGTCCCACTCACCATCATATTTCCAAGCTATTATTTGATGATCCTCTGCTTCTTCAGGTCTGGTGATTAAATCAAAGAATTGTATTAATGTACATTTTTGCTCAGTGATCTCTCTCACAGCAGTGCCTAGAGGCCAGATCTTGTGAGGAACTGAATCCCTTGGCTCTCTAATCATTTTCTCCTTTCCTATATGTATATCTTTGGCTTTTACTATTGTGGGTTCAGCAGGAATTTGAAT
Organism: Flaveria sonorensis; assembly: GCA_025506505.1. NCBI lineage: Eukaryota > Viridiplantae > Streptophyta > Magnoliopsida > Asterales > Asteraceae > Flaveria > Flaveria sonorensis. The sequence goes on from CM046428.1 coordinate 37,299,663, forward strand.
TTGTTAATAGGCAGGATTGGGAGCTCCGGATCTGAATTTTACTCCTGTGTCTAGCTCTACTTTCATGACATGATACATCATTGCTCTGAGTTCACCAACTGATATTCCCTTTAGCTCATAGGGCTGGTAGTTATGGCTTTGTAACCAGCATGTCATATTATATCTTGTAAGCTTGGCTGTATCACAGTGGCCTAACTCTTTCCTGATCTTCTCTATTGCCTTGTACTTGGAGAATGTTTCATAAGTGCAGACTGGAAGCATCAGCCTTGCAACATCAAATTCTTTTAAAGCTTCAACCATTTCTCCCATATTCATCTTCTCAACCAAGTCATATGGAAATCCATGATTGATTAATTGCATGAACATGGAGGACTGTGGTCGTTCTTCTACTATGTCATTAGTAGTTAGTAACTGTTCTTGTTTGGCTTCAGTTAGTTCTTCCCAGTCTTCATCACTGTCTTCTTGAAGCTGTATCACTTGGGTTTGCTGCTCTGGAGAATCTGATTTTGTCCTTTTTAATGATTCTCCAGCAACATCAGTCATCTTCCCTAGAAATTTCGTCTTTCTGGTGTAAGTGATCATTGCTGAATCACTTTTATTCTTTTCAGCTTCAGTCAATTTCTTCTTCAACCTTTCAATCTCATCATCTTTCAGTTTCAGTCTTTCAGCTTGTTCATCGAGCAAATCATTCAAAGCATCAACTACTTCATTATTCATCATTGCATCTTCCCTTAGACCCTTCAATCTACTCTCCAGCTTCTCTATTAATTCATCTTTCTCCTTCACCTCCTACTTTAACCTTCTTATCTTTTCTAGCTTTTTGTTCCCTTTCAGGACAAGGTTGTTGTATTCTGCCACCAAATAGCTTTTGCTTACATTGATTTCTTCTTCATTCAGGTCATTCTCATTGTAAGCAATGACATCAATGTAAGCACTCTCTTCTTGCTCAACTTCCTCTTCTTTATCTTTCTCTTCTACATCAATACAGACTTCTTCTGTATCTCCATCATTAATAGCTTCATTAACACCCTCATCAAGGTGGAGTTCTTCTGTTGGTGTTGGGCTATCAATGGGTTCAGTAGGAGTGGGTGAGATGGTTGGTTCAGTTGGTGGTAGAGGAGATATGGGCTTTGTGGCACCAGTATCAATTGATGTTATGGAGACTGGTGAGTGTGGGAGTGAAGGTTGAGTCCCATCCTAACCAACTACTTCAGTAGAAGCAGTGTTGATTGATGTTGGTGATTGGCTAGGAGAGATGGGTTTAGTATTCTCACTTGAAGATGTCAAGTGGATGGGTGATGGTGGTGGCTGTGATTTTTGTTGGGGTGATTTGGGTGAAGTATGTTGTGGCAGATGGGGCTGAAGAACTTGCAGTTGGTTGCTCCTCTACCCACAGCAACTCTTGAGGAATATCCTCATTCTCATCTAGTATGTGAGCAAACATCTCCACACCGCTTCCTTCATACTACCCTTTCAATTTGTTGAGAAGGGATTTGCTTAAGTGGCTCTGTACACCTATATCACCTTCTCTCTCCACTTCGGGGATTTGTTCATTGATTATGAATTGGAGGAACCGAGGGAACATGAACATCTTGTTCTCCTTTTGCACTTGCACATGATCGTAAAGGCAGTTCATGATGTATTTGGCATAATTATAGGTTCTTCCTTCAAAGATTCCTATGATCCCAAATGAGATGTGGCATGAGAATCTATCTAACCCCGACTTCCGGTTGGAGATGCACTTGAGGTAAGTATGGCAGAGGAACCGGTAAGGCTTGCATAGCCTACCCTTCTTGATTTCTCCGTGTTCATAGTCACCATCGTAGCCCATCAGATTAAATACCTTCTAGATGTATTCATGGTCGAATACATCCGAATGACCTTGTTCATTCTCTCCCAGTTCTAGGGCACTGCGAATTATTCCTTCGTTTACCTAAAGGGGTAAGTTCCCAATGGTCGCAGTGATCATGGTTCCTTCATCTCCTTCGACTATTGCAGCTGTGTTCCAGAAATCTATCATGTGGGATAGATAGACGACTGAGTCAGCAGTTAGCGCATAGAAGAGTCGTGTTCTTCTCAGGTATCTTATAATGTCTCTGCATTCATCCTCCACATCTGGATTCAGAAATGTATAGACATTGTGGTCTTTTACGAACCGATTAGCCATGGTGACAGTGGTGTTACCCTAGTGTTTGATGTAGACGATGAAGAAGGGGGTTTTGGATGAAGGGGTTTTTAGGTTAGAGTGTTTTGAACGTGAATAGAAAGGCCAATGGTCGAAGTACCTTTTTATACCTTTTCAGACACCCAATTTTCAGACACCCATTTACAATTTTTACCCCTCCGAGGTTATTAACTATGCCTAATAGATAATTAATAGCAATTAATGATCACATAATTAAGCAAAGTATAATATCCACGGAAATCATAGTTCTGTTTCTTCCGTACTTTATCTACGGAAGTGGACCCATTCTGTCTTCCGCAGAAACATCTGCGGATGAACAGTTTTCACTATATCTGCGGAAGATAGCTCATGTCTTCCGTAGTACACCTGCGGTTCCGAAGGGAATTAATTGATTAGTTATACTACTCAGATTAAGAGAATTAATTGATCAATTATACTCAGATTCACGAGGTACTACTCCCCCTAAATTTGTGATTAATCATCTACGGATGAGTTTATCAAAAATTTATATGAAGATCGCATGATCAGTGAATGTGTAACTGAAAATCACATGAGTATAGTGTTCTGTGATAGGCAGTTGGTTGAGAAACTAAGGATCATACTATAAATCAGACACATTCCTTCTTATTTTGGTTGAGTGAAAAGCTTACTTGATCTAGTGCAAATTGCAAATATGGTGATCCGCAGAAGTTCAACCTAGAGTGTATGTTGGGCATGTCCGGCTAGTTATCATGTTTTACACTGAACCTCGGATGTTATGCGTTGGGAATTTTGACTTGTGTCCATTCTGGGTAAATTGTCCTAAATTAATTTAATGGAACATATTTAGAGGTATTTAGTGGTGTGTATATTACACTCCCTCCTATTAGAACGTGGTATATTAGGATAAGTGATGCATGGGCTACTTGAAACCAAAATTTATGAGATGCTAAACGAATTTATCTATGATGCTATCAGAATGCCGACCAGACAAGGAACCCGTATTGGAAGACAAGGAGCTACTAGAGGTCGTCGTGACGGAGCTAGACAGACCGGAAACCAACCCCCTACTCCACCAGGAACTCCTCGTGGAGAGAATGCCAATCAGGGGAATGATGAGAGAATTGCCAACCTCGTAGCACAACAAATTCCTAACGCCATTCCGACCATCATCGCTCAGATCAATGCGGATCGGAGCAACCCTGGTGTTAATGATGGATTCGGAAATGATGAAGGCAGCAATGAGGAAGCTGAAGCATTATAGAATGGATGCTCCTACAAAACCTTCATGGCGTGCAAGCCAAAGGATTTCTATGGTACCGAGGGTGCGATAGAGACGTACCGATGGATTGATGAAATGGAAGCCGTCTTAGATATCAGCGAATGTAAGATGGAACACATGGTGAGGTTTGCTTCCCAATCACTCAAGGGATCGGCACTGGAATGGTGGAATACTGTTACTCAGCCCTGGGGAAGAAACGCTGCTAACCGAATGAGTTGGACCGAATTCAGGGAGGTGATAACCAACAAATACTGCCCAATCAATCAACTGGAGAAACTGGAGTCTGAATTCCTGAGCATAGAAATGAAAGGTCCTAACTACACTGAGTACATCAACCGCTTCTTAGCCCTGTCTCGACTAGTGCCACACCTGGTGACACCGGAATCCAAGGGCGTAGCACGTTTCATTTGGGGACTACATCCTAGAGTCAGGGGTATGGTTCGATCCTCCAAGCCCTCAACCCTGCAAGCTGCGGTTGACTTCACCAGTAGTTTGACTGATGATTTAGTCAGGGCTGGATGGACTGAACAAACCAGGGTAGATGAAAAGAGGAAGCCGATGGGTGTGAAGAGAAAGTGGTTTGATGTAAAGAAAGCAATTGGTAGCAGTAGTGAGTTAAGCAAGAAGTGTTTTGAAGGTATGAGGCGCGATGACCAGGGTGGAAGGACTTGGAAGCTATACTCGGGTACAAGCCCATTCTGCAACAAGTGCAAACTACATCATCAAGGGGAGTGCAACCCGATGCCCTGCTTCCGATGCAAACGACCAGGTCATTTAATTAAGGATTGTACATATGCGCCAGGTAAACAATGCTACGAGTGTGGAGATCCAGGGCACATGAGGAATAAGTGTCCTAAGCTGGGGAGAGATAAGGACACCAGACCCAACAAGCCCAAGGGACGAGAATTCATGATGGATCCAGCCGGTGCTCGTAAGGAACCTGATGTGGTCAATGGTACGTTCTTTATAAACAACCATCCTGCTACCGTTCTATTTGATACTGGAGCAACTGCTAGTTTTGTCTCTAGTACTTTTAGGCCTTTGATTGACTTGAGTGCATGTGTCCTGACTGATACATTTACCATAGAATTAGCTGACGGTAACATCTTAGAAAGTAATGAAGTCATCAAAGATTGCTTAATGAATCTAGAAGGAAGTACATTTAAGATAAATTTGATGCCTATTAAGCTAGGAGGATTCGAGGTGGTTGTTGGTATGGATTGGCTGGCTAGGCATAGAGTCGAAATCGTGTGTGATGAATGCCTACTTAAGATACCATTGAACGATGGGAAGGTTTTAGTTGTTCATGGTGAAAGAAGTAGCATGCTATATTCTATGATATCCCATTTAAAGGCGACCAAGAGTCTCATGAAGGGATGCCCAGCTTTCATAGTCTATGTAATGAAAGCCAAAGAGGAAAAGAAGATTTAGGATATACCAGTGGTTTCTGAATATCCGGAAGTATTTCCCGAAGACCTACCGGGACTCCTTCCGACTCGTCAGGTTGAGTTCCAAATAGATCTATTGCCTGATGCTGCACCAGTAGCCAAGGCACCGTACCGACTTGCCCCTCCCGAGATGAAAGAACTAATGCTACAAATCCAAGAGCTACTCGACAAGGGGTTTATATGACCGAGTGTTTCTCCATGGGGTGCCCCGGTACTATTTGTGAAGAAGAAGGATGGAACCCTACGTATGTGTATTGATTACCGGGAACTAAACAAGCTGACAATAAAGAATCGTTACCCTCTTCTGGGAATCGATGACCTGTTCGATCAACTGCAGGGGGCAAGCTATTTTTCCAAAATAGATTTAAGATCAGGGTACCATCAACTAAAGATAAGAGAGGAAGACATACCCAAAACAGCCTTTAGAACTAGATATGGACATTATGAGTACTTGGTCATGCCTTTGGACTGACTAACGCACCAGCGGCATTTATGGATCTCATGAACCGAGTGTGCCGCCTATATCTAGACAAATGTGTGATCGTGTTTATCGACGACATTCTGATCTACTCTCGTAGTGAGGAAGAGCATGAGAAGCACCTTAGGCTGATTCTCGAGTTGCTCAAGAATGAGCAACTATATGCCAAGTTCTCCAAATGCAAATTTTGGAGGCGAGAGATCCAATTTCTAGGACATGTCGTAAATAAAGATGGGATTCAAGTGGACCCTTCAAAGATAGAGGCTATTAAGAACTGGAAAATTCTGGAAACTTCTACCGAGATAAGGCAGTTCCTTGGATTGGCCGGATACTAGAGAAGGTTTATCAAGGACTTCTCGCGTATTGTGCAACCGTTAACTGCCTTGACAAAGAAGAATACAGCTTTTGTGTGGGAACAAGAGCAGAATGAAGCATTCGAAACACTCAAGGAAAAAATATGTAGTGCACCTATCCTCGCCCTCCCAGAAGGAGTTGAAGATTTCGTGGTCTATTGTGACGCCTCGCGTCAGGGACTAGGATGTGTGCTAATGCAGTGCAACAAGGTAATTGCTTATGCATCAAGACTACTAAACGATCATGAGAAGAACTACACAACGCATGATCTAGAATTGGGTGCCGTGGTGTTTGCACTCAAAACATGGAGGCATTATCTCTATGGCACAAAGTGCATTATCTACACTGACCATAGAAGTTTGCAACACATTCTTGACCAGAAGATGCTAAACATGCATCAGAGAAGATGGGTTGAGCTACTAAATGATTATGAATGCAAAATTCGCTACCATCCTGGCAAGGCCAATGTAGTGGTAGATGCCTTGAGCAGGAAAGAAAGAGAAAAACCCCTTCGTGTCCGTGCCTTAAGGATGAGCATGTATACCGACCTCATCGCGAAACTAAAAGAAGTACAAGGCGAAAATCTTTAGAATTTCAAGTGGGTGACAGAGTAATGCTAAAAGTAGCACCATGGAAGGGAACTGTGAGGTTTGGAAAGAAAGGAAAGCTAAGCCCGAGATACATAGGACCATTTGAGATACTAGCAAGAATTGGCCCCGTGGCGTATAAATTAAAGCTACCTCAAGAGTTAAGTTACATACATGACACCTTCCAAGAAGTGCATGGTAGATAAGACCATGGAGTTACCTTTGAAAGAAGCGAGGATTAATGACAAGTTGAACTTCGTGGAAGAGCCTATAGAGATCACCGACCGGCTGGTCAAACTCAGGCGAAGTCGCATACCCAAGGTCAAGGTAAGATGGAATTCTAGGCGAGGACCTGAATTCACTTGGGAGCGAGAAGATGAGATGAGAAAGAGTTATCCGCACCTCTTCAAACCCACTCGTTCGGGAATTTATCGAAGCCAAAAATTTCGGGACGAAATTTCCTAAACGATGGGAGAATGTAACAACCGACCTCTAGGTCATAATTCTAACCTTTAACCTCCTGCATCATTATCCATACAATTAATATTAATGTTAATATCATTAGTATTATTAGTAGTAGTGTTATTATTGTTAATGCTACTATGGCCATTCTTATTATTTTATGTGCTATTTGAGATGATTTAGCTAAATCTAGCCTTAGCATAGAATAACTTTATGTTACGGGAAAGTCAGTTAGTCACCCTTGCAATTAAATCTTAATTGAAACAATTAAAATGTGTGTATACACACATAAATTCACGGTTGAAAACACACATATGCATGCTCAATGCATAATAACTAACTAGAGTTTACCATCTAAGATACTACATTATACTACAAACTAATACTACATAATAACTATTATACAATTAAAATTCAAAAATTCTCCCACTAAACTCCAAGTTTCGGCCGCCCCCTCTCCACCACTCACCACACTCCCTTGTTTCCCTCTAACACTCCACCTCTCCTCCACTCCCCTTACATGCATGACCACATTCAAACCACACACACACACACACACTCATTCTCTCCCTCTTCTCTCTTGGTTCACCAGCTGAAACACACACAAACCACCGAAAATCTCTCCATTTCAGCCTTATACTCGAAGAACATCAACAACCATCATCGACGAAGCTTCGAACAAGCAAGAAGGTGCTACCTTGTGAGCTTTTGGTACACGGTTCCTTCAAGTTCGACTTCTACAGCCTTTGTTCGAGATCTCCAGATCATTTTTTCCTCTACACTCTACAAATCATGAACCACACAAAGAGTAAGGTTCATCTCACCCGAAACAAGCTATGGCATGTGTTATTCTTTCTTTAACCTACCAAAAACCTTACTTTCTTTGTTCTAACAGAAGCTTACTGCTATAACCTTGTTCTTGAGGAGCTTCTAACATCCTTGAAGGTATCTCACTCGATATGTTAGTTATTCTATGGGTGGAACTCGATTTACACCATGAAAACCCTCTTTTTGGGTGATGTTTGCACCATCTAACTTGCACATCTTGTAACCCTCCGAAGTAAAGATAGTAACCTGCTCAGAAATAGTTTTCTAACCTTTTAATAACCTGTTTTTAAAGTTACAAAAGGATTTGGTAATGTTTAAGCATGATCTATAACGTTTTACATGTGTGTAATGGGTGAAAATGGTGAAATCACGATTCTACAACTTGTTCTTTGGTTATATGCAGAACCCGTGAGTTAGAATCATTATTTCAGTAGGTTTTGGATGTTATTGGGTGTATGAAGTGATGTCAAAGGCTGAAAAATAATAAAAGTAGGGATTGTAAGCATTTTGAGCTCATTTTTGGACCCGAAAGGTGGTAAAATGACTTAAAAATAAGAAAACTTAGAATTTAACCATATTAAAAAGTATTCCAGTCTCTAAAAGGGTTAACCAAGTGACTTGGACCGGATTTGTTGAATAAATGGTCAAAAGACAATTTAAATGGAATTTTTAGCTAAAAACGGGCCCTAACCGGGTAACTTTTGGAAGGAATCTTGAAAATAAAAGGATAAACCAAAAATCTAGGTAAATTATATTATTTCAGTAATTTTATACCTCTAATACTTTAAGTTGATGAAAAATTTGGTCTAACACCTTTTGAACGTTCGGTTTCGGGTGAAAACGCGTTTTAACGAGTTAAACTTAAAAATGAGACTTTCAACAAAAAGGGCTTGAAAATACATTCATGACAGATTATAAAGCTTTTTAAAAGTCCTTAGAATAATATTTAAAGTTTTAAGACATAAAACTATAAGATTCAATGCTTAACCGTTAAAAACCTTCGGTTTTACCGTAACCGGTAACTTAAAACATATGTTCACCAACTCAAATTTAAAATCTGGAAAATTTGGGAGTTTAACTTATTAATAATGTAATATTTAACTCCAAAAGTCGGTTATGGGGTCATAAGGGTCATTAAATGTAAAGAAGCAAACTTTAGGGTAGAAAATGTAAATTTTGAAACTTGAAGGACTAAACTGTAAAGTCTACCAAACTTCAATAAACCGATCCCCTTAGACTGGTAATCACTTGATAAACTTAATTTAACTTGTTTCAATGACCTAATAGTGTAAAAACATGAATTCCCCTTAAGAAACCCTAGCTTTCTATAAAAGGAAACTTTTAAATGCAAGCCTTAGCAAAAATAAGCTAGTTGAACATTTAACTTCTTAACACACTTTGTCCACCTCGTGTGACCTTAGAACTAGTGGCTTATCACTTAATCTTTAAGGTAGGGTGCTAGACTTGAAACTTTCCCGGTACTCGAAAAACCCGTTGCTTGAAACTTAAGGTGAGTTCTAGTGTTCCCTTTTTACTACTGTTTTTGGGATGAAGCATGCTCTGTTTAAACTGAACTATTTCTGTGCTATATTATGATGCTATATGTTGTGGAAATATGTTAGAACCTGCTTTTACTTTTATCTCGATCATTAATTCTTGTGTGAACCGCTTGTTTTATATGGGTAGATCTACTTGGGGAATCCCCCACACACAGTGCCTTCCTTGGTGAACGGGAAGGGTACCACACTGAGATCCTATGGGGTCGTTTATGGCATGTGACAAGTTTTAATAAGATACTAGGGTGAACCATTCAGTAGGTATATGAGGCTCAGTTCTTCCTTAGGGATTAGCCGGTATAACATAACTTTAGAAGAGGCTAGCCGGGACGGAGTGCAGGGTTGATTGTGATCCCCACAACAATGAAACTATGACTTTTAAATCAAATGTGGATTTTATTGAATCCTTTTGTGTTTAAACTTTAAGCACTTGAATTCACCAACTTTTTAGTTGACAAAATTTTCTTTGAGCATGTTTCAGGTAACCCGTGATGAAGATCTGGCTTTTGTAGAAGACTTATTACGATCTAGCACCGTGACCCATGGCATTTGTTTTGATTAGTTTTAAAACATTTGGAACAAGTTAAATTTGGTTATCATGGAACAATTTGTATTGTTGAATTTATGTACTTGTATTGGTGGCTAGACCTACTTCTAGCCCGGTTTTTCTTTAAATATAATGCCATGTGATGTTCTCTCCTTTTGTGCTCTTATGATGGTTTGTTTCCGCTGCCATATGTTGTTGCTAGTCTGTGGCGTCCCACCCTACCTAGGCCCGGGGTGTGACAGCTGTTAACTAATGCGAATGTGCTAGTTGAAAAAATGCGAATTCAACTTAATCAAATGCTGTTGATCTAACTACAAATGCAGATGAACATCATCCAAATGCATTCAAATACATAAGAACAACAGATGAACAGATGAGGGAAAAGAAAGAAACAAAATGAATGCGGATGATTGCAACCAACAGGCACATCCATTTTGAGCATTCAAAACAAAAGAAGAAATCAACTTCGGTCATGAAATGATTTATTCAAGGATTTGTACAACTGTTAGAAACTCATTCTGAAATACTTGGAACCATCTATTATCAAGCTATTTCAGAGATTCAAAGAGTGGAAGTGTTTTCAAGATAGATTTATGTTTCTGATGCTGTTTATTGAAGTTCAAAGCCACATCATATGCCTAATACATTCTAATCCTTTGAGTGTGATATGAACACTAATCCAAAAGTGATACGACCCATATCCAATGCGCTAAGTATTATCAAAGAGATTCTGTCCTTTGTCAGAAATATATTAGGAGAAGCTTAATCTGAGGGGGAGAACAATAGTGAACTGTGTCAGAACATCAGTTGATCAAGAAAACATGTGACAGAGAAGATCTTCAAAGTTAGAGTTTGGCAAGCATCAGTTTAGGGGGAGTATTGTTGGGTTCAACAATAGAATAATCTAAAGCTTACCAAATGATAATCACAGCTGACTGAAGATCTCATTGTACAAGTTTAGTGACCAAGTTGATAAACAGAAGAAAATAAATACAAGACAAAGTCAACATCAAGACTAAAAGAAAAGTCAAAATTAGGTCCTGATGTAATAATAGTATAAATAGACCCACTTGTGCATTTTTGTAGGGGTGGTTCAAGAGGGGTTATTATGTGTGTGTTTCTGATGGTGTGAATCACCACCCAAGGAGAACTCCTCCTTTGGGTGGGTCTGATTCCATCATCCATCTATGATTCTCATTGTAATTTGTTCATCAACATCAATGAAATCATAACATTATACATTATCCTTCTCTTTGTTCTGCGAATCACGCACCTCCACCGATCTTAATTTTGAATTTTCAGATCCGAACATGATGAATCCTAAGATCTAGGCTCATTGAATTTGAAATATTGATTCAATTTTCAGATCTGTACATGATGAATCCTAAGATCCAGGCTCATTGAATCTGAAATATTGATTTAGCGGATATGTCATAGATATACATACTATATGATAAATATTTTTCTTTTTGAGGATATGTTCTGACACAGGAGGCAAAATTAAAAGATGGGGCATGTAAGTCCGACTTGCCATGTAAGTCCTAAATGTCTTGTAAGGGCAAAACATAAGTCTGACCAGCAGTTAATAAGTCCTAAAACTTGTTAATATTCTATGTTCAGAAACATTTCTCAGGCTAGTTATGCTCTAAATAGATATTATAATAAATTATCTTTTGAAAATGCTGATCAGAGGTAAAAGGCTTAAGTCAAATTGGGGTGACTTGAATTCTCAAAAGTGTCTTGAAGCTAGATAAGAGTTCTATAGGATTTTTGATTATGAAATTCACAAATTTCATATAACTCAATCTAAACATGATAAAATCACAGAACATATGTCCAAGTAAATATTGAATTCGATGTTTTAAAATGAACAAAATATATTGACAATCAACATAACCAGTCTTATTTAAATAAAGCTGGACGATGTTAATGATCGGTTTTATAAGAAATATGATCCTATACTTGAAATTTTACCAAAAACATTTAAGTTATAAGTATAAAGAAAATATCCATTTGTTTTATGTTAAAGTTTGTTTTTGATTTACAAAATTTCACAAAATTAAGGGGTCTTGGATAATTATAATCATTTAATTAAACATACTTTTACTCATAACAAATCAAATGGTATAACTAGAATAAATAAATTTGAAAAACTTGAAAATTTTTAGAAGTTCAATGGAATTAAACTTCTCACGTGCGAGAAGTCAAATGGTGCGAAATGTGATGCGACTAGTTGAACTAGTCACATGCGAAAAGTACACAGAAGCGAAAAGTCATTGTGTGCGAAAACTCTGAATTCTAGCGCGAGAAGTCAGATGGCTATAAAAGCAAAAGTTGTGCAAGAAGTGCATCATTCGCACGAGAACTTTCTGATTTTCAATCTTAAAAATTCTAAGTGTTCAAACGTTATCATACTTGATATTATTGATCATTGTGGTCATCCATTGATATTTAGTGATTGATAAGGTAGATTTATGGATTTTGATTGATTTTATTAATGTTTGATTCATGACCGTTTGTTTTTGGACAAATGGACTAAAATTGAACAAAATTAACCATATGAAACCTTAATAATAAGTTAATCGACAATAAATGAACATATTCTAACTGTTGAAACACCTGAAATTGCTTAATTTGAAAATCTAAATTTCACAGAACTTGTCACATGCGAAAAAGTCTCTGAAAATGAACAGACGCGAGAACTTTTGAGTTCGCACAGAACTTGTCGCATGGAAACTTGTCGTGTGGAAACTTTGACTAGTCGTGCGAAAAGTTGACTTTTGTCAAAATTCTGATTCATGCGAGAACTTGAGTTTTCGCGTGAGAATTTTAAGTTTTTCAAAAGTTTTTCTAAGTCTGAAATTCTGAAAGTTTCATTATGTACTTATCCAAGTTTATGAAATTTTTCAGATGACTAGACCAATGGTTTTTAATAAAAACCATAATGCAGTCGCTTATCTTGGAGATGTTCCAGAAGATAAAGAGTAGTTCAGATCATTGATTAATGGATAAAAGGCTTCCAGGATTCATCATATTACTGCTAATCCCACTATCTACTCAGATATGGTTGATCAGTTCAGGCTAACTATAGTAAATGAGAGAGGCAAACAGGATGAACCATGTATATCTGCCACAGTTTAACGCAAGAGGATTGTTATCACTACTAAAGTGATTAATAGTGTTTATTATTGGAAGATCAGCCCAATGGGATATGATCATCGGTACCCTTCTTTGGAGAAGAAATATTTACCTCCATTCTGGAAGTATCTATTTCATATGGTGATCCATTGCTTGAGCAACTTGAAGGTAGGAATGGATAGTCTCAGTGCAGTATTCAGATCCCTACTGATATCCCTAGTTGATGATCTACCTTATAGCATATCTAAAGCTATCTTCTTAGTGATGCAGAAGAATGTGATAGCTACTATGGGAAGAAGTTCATTATGTTTCCCCGATTCATTCAGCTGATAGTGAATGCTACTCATCCTGAGCTAGCCATATCTGATTCATCTACCTACGTTGTTATGGTGATGAAGAAAGATATATTCACTTACTTATTGAGAGCTAGGGGGAATGCATGGGATAGCACTCATTTTGCCAAACTTGGGAGATTTATAGAGGGTTATCAGGGAGAGGCACAACAAGCTGAAAAAGTTGCTCGTCAAGCTGAGTAAGCAGGCCCATCATCTAGTGTTCCTGAAGATGCATCTGGTAGTTCTCAACCAGCTGGCATGTAGATAGATGCTGAGATCGATTCTTGGTTTAGTTTTGGGAGCGAAACAGACAGTGATCAGATTGGGAACGTACCCTATGTTTTGCAAGAATGTCCCAAAGTGCAAGAAACACCTGCCAAACACACTGCTGAGGAATGTGATGTTGATTTTGTTCATGAAGATTCACCGACCACTCAAGGATGAAAGAAGAGAATGGCCAAGAAGACAGCTGAAAGTCCATGTGGGAGGGGTAGAAGACGAGGTGTGTTACGAAAGCGCCAGACCCCAATGACCACTGTGTTAACTGATGAATAAGTGTCTATATTAGAGACTCCAGCAAGCTACACCTATAGAGACTCCAGTGATTGTTACAGAATCAACTACTGTAACATCATCATCCATACCCACTACTGATGATGTGTTGAGTACTCCTCCCAGCGATCAAGGGTTTGATGAGTCTCTTTAGATGGAAGATTTTCTGAGTACTCCTCCTGCACAAAGACAAGGTGCTAGTGCTTCAACTAGTTCACATACATCTGTTACTCTTGAGCAAAGAGTAAATACTTTAGAGAAAGAGATGTTAGAGAAGACTCGGATTATTGATGAGATGCAGAGACAGATGTCTGAGAAAGATGAGAGGATCAAGAATCTTGAACATTAGCAACAGTTCATTTTTAACTATGTTTAGCTTCTAGAGCAAAACATTAGAGATCTCACTTCCCGTTTTCCATTTTCGTTTACTCAATAACAAACCATGGAAGTTTGAGAATCTAGTGGACTGAAAATTGCTGATCCTGATGTTGCTCAAGATCCTACAGATACTACAGAGCATGATGTTGATCCTGTTGTTACAAAAAGGACAACAGAGACTGTTAATGTTGATCAAGAGCCATCTTCCACTGTTCATACTTTGGCTATTGAGGATCAACCTGTATTTTATACTGGAGAGGCGTTTGTGGAGCCTGAACATGATTTACCAATCCCTGAGCCTACTAATGATGATAATGATTTGGATTTGGTTGATTATGACTTTAGTGATGAAGAGGAGGTTGATGATGATGATGATGATGGGGATGATGGTGATGATAACAATGATAAGAAGGATGATGATGATCAGGGCGGAGATATGGGTTCAGCAGCTAGTCCTTCTAGTTCATCGGGTATTGATAATGTCTCCGGACCAAGTCCCGATGACTCAGTTGACTATACACCTCTAGATCCCGCTACTGAAGAAGCCTACGAGAATTCTATACTTTCTAGTAAAAGATTATTGCTGAGGAGACAAATGAGGATTTTGGTACATTTGAAGATTTGGATGAGGCCATAGATTACACAGACATATTTGGGAATAGTCTTAAGGACTTATTCTCAGATATCTTGGTTGAAGAAGGGGAGATTGTTGGGTAGTCGAGCACTCAGGAAACGACTGACAAGACAGCTGATAGAATGGGTCAAAGTGCTGTACGTCAGGTCAGAAATCTTACAGTTGCTGCTCCTCCTCCACCAGCTTATATTCACACGCTAAGCCTTCAAACCTATTATTAGTTGAGCATACGATAAGGAAAAGAAGATGTATGTTATCAAGAGAAGGGGTGGAGCAATAGAGTATTAACAAGATGAGCACGATTTCCATACACTCAGAGCGTCAGATTTATATGCTATGGGGCGTGTATCGTTTATTAACCCAAGCAACTATGGCAAAGTAAACTGGATTAGGAATATGATTTGGAGGCAGAGTAAGAATAACTTTAAAGACTTCAAGACTGCCAAGTCCAAAATGATAGAAGATGAGACACGAATAGATCCTAATATAAACAAGCCAATAAAGATAAGGGTCTATAAGCATCCAAGATACGTGAGAAAGATCCTTGTACATGCTCCTGTTCTAGTTAACAATTTGTCTAAACTAATGTGGTGGAGTTGTGAAAAGGAGACGGGACACGCTTTGATACACTGTGTTGACAGAGAATACCGTATCATCGACCCTGTGGTTTTGCTCAAATTTTGAAGAGAATATTTGATGAGGTTGTAGGCATGTCCAATTGCAGCTGATGAATCTATTCAGTTCTTAGTAGCACAGTTCGGTTGGTTGATTACGAAGGCCCTGGAAAACAAGATGTATGCATACGGGGGCAGTTTCAAGGTTGCAGACGTGGACTTCTAAAGACATTGATTATTCAAGCCTAGGGGAGATTATAGGGATTGAAGCTAGAGGCTCAAAAATTCAAATCAAGATTATAAAGATCAAGTCGTGCGAGAACCTGAAGTTGCCACGCGAAAACTATATCTCGCGCGAGAACTCGGAAGTCGCACGAGAACTTCTTAGTTTAGTATAAATAGATGTTTTTTGATGTAATTTAGAGAGCTTTTTTACTTTTCTTATTTCATACTCGTTTTTAACACTTTCAAAGTCAGAGAGCAATAGAATTGAGAAGTTTATTTACATTCGTGTTCTTCATTTACATTTCAATCCTATTCCGTGATGTTAACATTTCGTATTCTCGTTATGAGATCGATCTTATTTGTATTGTACTGATCCTTACAGCTTCGGGTGTAGCCTGACTTGGTGGATAATTCAAGTCAACCAGCTCACCCCTTTTGATCTTCTGCTTAATCACTCTAATGTGCTCATCAATATGGATAGAGACATTAGACCAAGTCTCCTTCTAGAGAATCCATACAGCTTCAAGAAGCTAACCATATTTTTTCTATCAACAGTCTTCTTCAGATTTGCTCTAATGGTGGCTCTTGACTTTGCAGACTCTTCCCCCATCTTCCTCTTAGTAGCTTTTTTCTCTTTTAGCACTTGTTGCTCAAGCTTTTTGAGGTATTAAAACTCAATGTATTCATATGATAAGGGAAGAAGGTCTACTGCCTGATAGAGACCTGTGGCACTCAAGTAGGTTATCATGTTTTGTCTGTCTTGTTCCCTACCTACCTGAGTTTGTCGCTCAGTAGCCACAGTCTCTGCCTCAGGGCTTTCCTGAACTAGGGAGAGAGTAGGAGATTTGTAGAGTCTTTTCCTTATCTTTTCTTTTTTGATTTTGAGGAGCAATTCTGCATCCTCACCCTCCTTTCTCTCCTTTGACACTTCCATGTCAGCCAGTTCATTTAATTCCTCCAAGGGGATAGAGATGAGTTCATCAACATTGTAGTTCCTAGACCTAGATAGTTCAAGCTGGCTGCCTTTAACTTATCATCTTGAGTACTTGGCCTGGGGGCAACCCTTATTGTAGCTTCTATGAAGCCAGGGGTCTCACCTGAACTCCCTCCTCCTGTCTTCCTCTTCCTCTCTCTCTCCTCCTCCTTATTCTCCTCAAAGGTCATATTCTTCTTCCTTTTGTCAGCCATAGGCCTATGTGACTCAGGGTGGAGAGAGCTTTAGCCTTTATTGCTTGGTGTTGCGCTTGAGCTCTGGCTAGAGAAAGGCTGTGAGACACCTTCACCAGCTGGTACCTCACTAAGGGTAATGGGTGTTGAAGCAGTTCCAGTCTCAAGGTTCATAGGCTCAACTACTTGGCCTTTAGCCAAGGTTTCCCCTTCAAAGCTAATCTTAGGGTCCACCTCAACATCCAGTTGACTAAAAGTCTTACCCGCTAGCCTCTGTCTTTATAGCTTGGTTCTTCTCTTGAACTCTTCAAGCACCCTATCTTGAATCCTATTTGCTAACCTTGTAACTTGCCTGCTTTGACTTGGGTTGGCAAGTGGGAGGTCAACTAAATAGGTACTCTTATAGTATCTAAGGTTATAGAAGTTGAAGATTTCTTGTTGTCCCTAAGACCTAGAAATTACCAGGGCTCTCTTTTCAGTATCATACCTCCATCCCTCTATTGCCCTTGGTATACCCTCCTTAAACAAGCTTTAAATGAGTGAATCCACATCAATATGGACCTGAGGAGGTTGTTGAGTATGGACAACCACAAGTGAGGGTGGTGAGTCCTCTATATCATTACTCTGGGAGTAACTCCCAGGTTCTGTGATTACGGGTAAGACTTTCTCCCCCTTTTTGGTAGCATCACCCTATTGCATAGGGGAGCTAAGGGTTAGGTCCACCATATCCATAGATTCTTATGGTCCTGGTTGAGTTCTCCTAATGGGTCTCTCAGCTAAGTTGCCCTTGAGATCCGTGATCTCAAGTTGCTAGTCATTGACCTTTTTTTGTAAGGTAGCCACTTGAAATTCCAAGTGATTGACCTTGGAAACTAAATAGGTGCATGTTTTAGATAGTTTTTGCACCTTTAGTTGTAGACTCCCCTCATCTTCATCAGAAGAATCATGGGGGGGGGGTGAGAGAATAGGACCAAAGTCTTCTTCTTTATCACCAGCATGGAGTTCTTGGCTGTTGGATTTCCCTTGCACCATGACAGTTTCAAGAGAAGTGCCAATGGGCAGGGTTGCCATGGTTGAGGTCTTAATGATGTAAGCACTTGCAGAAGTGAGAACCTCTTCTATATGGACTTCTTGAATAGATTCAGGGAGGTCCACGTCAGTTGGGGGTGGATGATGTTAGCTAGATATGGGTGATTCAAGAGCACTCATCTCTCCTTGAGCAGGGATGGTGAAGAGAGACTTATGATACTCACTGAAGCCCATATCCTCATCATCATAGAATTCTAGGTTAGGGATTGGTTGGTTGAGATCTAAAGGCTTGGGATGGTAGCTTTCCCCTGAAGGTTGATCACTAGAGTTTTGAGACTC
Organism: Flaveria sonorensis; assembly: GCA_025506505.1. NCBI lineage: Eukaryota > Viridiplantae > Streptophyta > Magnoliopsida > Asterales > Asteraceae > Flaveria > Flaveria sonorensis. The sequence goes on from CM046428.1 coordinate 37,317,780, forward strand.
AGAGTGAAGGCTTAATGCTGGGGTAGTGAGCTCATCAGGCTGATCATGAGGAACCTCAGCACTATCCAAATAAATGATGAGAGTGGTCTGCTCCTCAGGAGAAGTGGGAGCTCTAGTGTCCACTTCTTCTTGCATGGGTGAGTGTGTGGGGGCCTACACATCCTGAGTAGCTGGGGTTCATTTGGATCTTCTTGAGTAGGTGAGGTGATTTGTGGCTGTGTGGGTGGTGCAGATGTAGAAGGTGTGGGTTCAATATTAGCCTGTTTTGCCATGTTGTCACCATGAGTAATGAGCTCTAACATTTTGGGGACCAGGGCTGTTTCTACCCTGAGAAGCCAAAGGTTGACTTTCTTATTGTTTTGAAGATGCTGGGCTTCATCTATCCCAATTTAAGAGTGTTACCTGTTCCCCTTAACTGTGAACCCAGTTCACAGTTAAGAATGTGTTGAACATATCTAGGGAACATGTAATACTCTAAGGAGTCCAAGTTAGCAAGCAAGTTTGTATAAACAAACTATGAGTACCTGAACTTGACCCCTTGAACCATCCCATGGACTATATAGGATAGGTCCTTAGGAATTTGCTCCCAACTCCATGTTTGTTGGATAGAGAATGGAAGACCACATGGAGGAGGTACTTCCATTAGGAGGAAACCTTATCCTTTTTGAAGGTTCATACCGAGTAGTCACCTTCATAGCCTATCTGCTGGAATAAGTTGTTAACTATAGACTTGGGAAAGGACAAATTGCCTTCTTCATCATTTAGCCTCAGATGAGAGTAGATGGTGGCTGGAGTGATAAAAATTGTCTTCCCCTGCACTTGGCAGACAGTACCTTCTCACCGTCCAAGATGACCTCTTAGCAGGTCCTCCAAAACTCTAAAAGTTGATCTTTATACAAGGGAGGTTTGATTGTGAGTGTAGTGAGGTAGTTTGATTGAGATATGATGCGAATAACATCTTAGAAACCAGGATCTTTCTCAGATGATAACAGAGTAACTTGGTTGTGTTGCCTGTGTAACTACATGAAAAAATCTTGTTGGTTTCTGGGATCAGGGTTGGCCATTTTGAGTAGCTTAAAGGTGAAGAAAGGTAAGAACAATGTCAGTTTGTAGGTGAATTTATGGTTTGAACTTTTGCAGATGAAGAGGAAGGAGAAAGAGGGGGAGCTGTTAAAGGTATATTTATATAGACTGGATCTAAGACGAAGTTAATGCAAAAGGATAAACTTTGAAATCTAGATGTCGGTCCCACCTCTGAAAAAGTGCCCCAAAAGTTAGTTTTCTTGGAAGTCTAAAATCTTTTGAAGGTAATTTGTCTTTGGAAGTTTTGAGAAAACTTCTGAAGCCAATGACTTCGGAAAATATTCCTTAGCTTATTAAAAATTTTCTTCGGAAGAAAACTTAAAGTATTTTTGCTTCCGAGATATATTTGGTTTTGAAAGATATTAAACTTCAGAAATTTTGTTCAAGTATGAATAAAGATTTCGAGACTTAATTGCTTTCGGAAGAAAATTGTTTTTCAAAACATATAAGTACTTAGAAGCATATTTAAGATTCGAAAGATATATTAGAATTTCTTTTGAAGGTAAATATCTTAAAAGTAGTTATTATATTTGAAGGCATAATATATTTTCAAAGTCAACTTAATGTCTTCAGAGAGAAAATATATCTTAAATTTTCAAAATTCTAAGGAATATCATTTTGAAAAATTCCTTCCAAAGTAAACTAGGCTTATATCGGTGATGATATAGATAACTTAAGACACACATATTTAAAAATAATCTTGAGCAATCTATTCAAAGTTAATCATCACAATAGTTGATACAAGATACTTAAATCTCTGCTCATCAAAAGCTTTTGTGAACAGATCAACATATTGTTCATTTGTGTTAACTATGACCAGTTTTATCTATCCTTTTTCAAAATTATCTCTAATCAAATGACACCTGATGTTGATGTGTTCTGTCTTTGAGTGCTGCATAGGATTCTCTGTAATAGAGATAGCACTATTTTTGTCTATGTGGATGGGAGTCTCTTTGAAGTTGAATCCATAGTCCAGCATCTGATTTCAAATCCAAAGCACTTGAGCACAGCAGCTTGCAGCAGGAATGTATTCAGCTTTAGTAGTTGATGCTGACACATAGGATTGTTTCTTGCATTGCCATGAGACTATCCTTCCACGAAGGAATTGACATCCCCTGATGTAGACTTTGCAGTCATGTTGTAGCCACCATAGTCACTATCTGTATAAGCATACAGATTGAAGTCAGAGTTCTTTGGATACCAAAGGCCTAGTTTGGGAGCACCTTTGAGATATCTAAGAATTCTCTTGACAGCAACCAGGTATGACATCTTGCATAAATACATGTAGCAAACATAATATCAGGCCTGCTGGCTGTGAGGTACATAAGAGACCCAATCATAGCCCTGTAAAGGTGTTCATCAACACACTCCCCCTCAAGATCAGGTCCTAGGGAGTGGTTTCCTACTATGGGTGTCTTGGCAACCTTACACTCAGTTAGATGAAATTTGGTAAGTATGCCTTGTACATACTTTGACTGGTTTATGAAGATGCCATTGTCAACTTGCTTCACTTGAATTCCTAGAAAGAAATTTAGTTCCCCCATAGGACTCATTTCAAATCTATTCTTCATCATCTTCTCAAATTCTTTGCAGAGCCTTGGATTAGTTGACCCAAAGATGATGTCATCTACATAAACTTGAACCAGCATCAAGTCATTTCCTGTTCCTTTAATGAAGAGTGTTCCATCAATAGTACCCCTCTTGTAGCCATGCTGAACAAGGTACTGAGATAGTGTCTTATACCACTTCCTTAGAGCTTGATACAACCTATAGAGAGCTTTGTCAAGCTTGTAGACATAATCAGGATGATCTGGGTCTGCAAAGCTAGGTGGTTGACTTACACTTCCTCACCAATCACCCCATATAAGAAGGCACACTTGACATCAAGTTGGTAGACCTTGAAATCCTTGGATGCAACAAAAGCAAGGAATATCCTAACAACTTCAAGTCTTTCTACAGGAACAAAAACATCTGCATAGTCAATTCCCTCTTATTGTGTGTACCCTTGAACAAATAGTCTTGCCTTATGATTGATGACAAGTCCTTTATCATCTTTCTTATTCCAAAAGATCCACTTGGTACCTATTATGGTTTTCCCTTGTGGAAGAGGACATAGGTTCCAAACTTCTGCCTTTTGAATTGAAGCAACTCCTCCTGTATTGCTTCAACCCAACTGCCATCCTTCAGAGCCTCATCAATCTTTTTAGGCTCAGTCCGGAACAAGAAACAAGAGTGAAGACAAACATTTTGGTCATGGGTTTGTCCTCTTGTTCTCACCCATATCTTAACATCTCCAATGATGTTTGTGGTGGGATGGGACTTGTGGATTCTTAGTTAAGGAATCACAACAAGTTGGTTGGATAGATCTAAATTTTTGAAATTCAAAACTGGTGATTGAGTATCACTCAACACATCAGCACACTTATCAAGAGAAACTTGATCCAATGAGTATGTGACATCATTGATGTTGTCTTCCATGGGGTGGTATCATGAAATTCTTTATAACTATCACCAGCACCATCTCCTCCTACTTTGAAAACTCCTTCATTTAATTCTTTGCCTCTGTGCTGGAATTTGTAGGCACCTCAGATGTATCGGCTGAAGAGTTTGTCATTGTTGTGCGATAGGATTTCCAACTGCGGGGTTTATTACCACTGGAGCTGAAGTAGTTTTCTGACTTGGTCTTCTCAGCTCAAATCTTGTATCAGGATCTCCTGTTGATAAGTTACCTCTAGATCCTGAAACATCTTCACAAGATTTGTTAAAATAGTTGGTAACTAAATCAAGATCAACAACCAATCAGGACCAAAACCTTTCATACTAGGAGTGTGCTCATTGAAGGTCACATTGGCTGACTCCTCAACTACTCTAGTTATGAGATTGTATACTTTATTAGTCTTAGCTTGGGAAGAGTATCCAATAAAGTGTCCATAATCTGATCTCTCAGCAAATTTGGCTATCTAATCTTTGGTATTCAAGATGGTGCAAGGACATCAAAATGATCTAAGGAAACCAATGAAAGGTCTCCTTTTGTGCCACAGCTCATAACGAGTCTTACCATGAGTCTTGACTACTAAAAATCTGTTCTGCATATAGTAGGCAGTGTTAGCTGCCTTTGCCCAGAAGGTGATGTGCAGTTTAGATTCAGATAACATGGTTCTTGTAGCTATATTGTCTTGTAATACCTTTCTCATCACAAAATACATCAAGGATTTGGTTCTTGAATTTAAATTCTTCATCACATCTTATGATTTTGACCTTGTGATCACATTGATTCTCAATTTTTAGAATGAAGTTCTTCAACATCTCATGGGCCTCATCCTTAGTTCTAAGAAAAAAGACCTAAGTGTATCTTGTGAAATCATCTATAATCACCAAACAATAAGAGGTCCTTCCTAGACTCATTGCACTGGTTAGGCCAAAGAGATCCATATGTAATAAGTGCAGATGGGTAGTGATTGAGTTTCTTTCCTTTGGCTTATGAGACACCTTGTGCTGCTTCTCTTTCAGGCATGCAACACAATGGTCATCACTTGTGAACTTTGTTGGACTCAATAAGTGTATTAATAGGATAATGCTTAAAAGGATAATGCTTGCCATAATCAAACATAATGTGTTCTAACATTCAAACAATCATTAACTAACACATTAGCATCATTAACATTCATAACATACACTAATTATTGGTTAAATTTCTTATTTAGGTTTGTAGATAAAAGAAATTTTGACAAGTGTCGGCAGCGGATGAAGAAATGCCCACAACGGATGACCAAGTCCATGCAGCGGATGAAGAACAACTTCCAAGTGTCTACAGTAGATGACCAACTCACACAGCGGATGACCAAAGTCCACAGCTGATGAACAGTCGACAGCGGATGTTCAATCCATACCGGATGAACACTCCACAGTGGACAACTAACAAGACAAACATACAATAAGTGTTCATAGCGGACAACATCCAAGACACAGCGGACAACTTATTCAACATCCACAGCAGACGACTAAGCATTCACAGCGGACAGTCTATCATCCACAGCGGACGACTTAGACTTAGGATTTTTATGTAATTTTCATTTACATAAGGGTATTTTTGTAATTGTAGATAGCTATCTGTATAGGCTATAAATAGCGTAATACCCTAATCCTTTGTAAGTTTTTGAACAATCAATACAATCAAGCAGTTTATTATCCTTCAAAGCATTTCAATCACTAGCAATCACACACAGACACATACACACACTGATATCATAGCATTAATCATGGGTTTCCGCACTATGATTATTGTTTATTGAATACAATATAACAATCTGTTGTTATATTTATTGAGAGATTTGAAAAGATCCTTGGGGGAATCAACCTGATTATGCTCTTTTTGTTCTTAAAGTTCATAATCAGCCTTTATTGAATTCATCAGGTGGTTTCAGAGCCTTGGCTCAAATCATACATTGATTTTTAATCCTCTCATTCAACAACATGATATCTGTGGTTCATTAGCTTCATAACATACATTTCGAGCTTAAAAATCATGACATCAACCTTATTCTACTTCAAACATTCAACAAATGTTCAAAACATGATTGAATAATCTATTTTTGCACAATTTTGTAGAAAATTTTGTATGTTTAAAGCTCTTAAGATCACTCCTTCACTGTTTTCAAACAGAAACATCACAAAACTCACTAAAACCTCATCGGTTTCTAGGAGTTTTTGATAAAACAATGTACGAATACTGTTCTATCAAGTTTTCATCAAACAAACACTCATTTGAATACTTTGAATCCATTCATTGTATTTAAACATCATATTTAAGTTGTTCTACACTCAAGTCAGTCAATTACTCTTCTTCAAACAACCAACCGATTGTTGTTTTGTTGAAATTGGTACAGCCGCCAACAAACCCTAGGATAAACCCTAGTTTTTGTTCATTCAAACCTTCATAATCTCCGGTGATTGTGTTGGTTCATCATTCAAAATCAAAGAAGAAATACATTCTTCCTTTAAATTTTTCTAAAAAAAAGTCACTTTTTGATCTACAAAAGTAAACTTTTTAAACAAAATATTTTTTTAGGGTTTTGACTTGTTGACTGGATTCATTAAAAGGGTTTTGACTGTATTGATTGATTTGACATCATTAACAAAATATTCCTTTATTCTACCAAGACATAACAGTGACATTACCTTGGATATTAATTAATTTAACATTAAAATTAATTAATTCCTTTATTTGGTAAATTGTAAAAAGTGTTAAGAATATCAAACAAATCCTAGTGACTTTAGGATAAAAACAAATTTAGCACCGAGCTAAATAATCAAAACAAATTTGACTTAAACCGTTAAGTTAAAAATTAACAAACATGTCTGATGAAATTTCAGGATCAAACAGTGGTCTCAAACCACCAAGACTCAAGAACAAAGCGGATTTCAAATAATGGAAAATTATGTTTAGAAATTGGATTATTTTCCAAGACCCAGATCTATGGACATCCATAACCGAGGGACCATACATACCATTGACTCTTGGGCTTGACTATAACATACAAAAACTAGTAAGCTTGAAAAGTGTAGTTGGTGATGACCTCAAGAAGGTCAAAACAGACATGAAAGCATACAGTATATTGGAAATGACTTTGCCATTTGAAATTTTTACACGGGTTGAAAATTTCAAAACTGCTCATGAACTCTGGAAGGTACTTCACACCATGTGTGAAGGAAGTGAGGAGATACGAGAAATCAAAAAGGAGAAATTGAGGACCCAATACGAAACCTTCCACCATGTTCAGGGAGAATTCATTCCACAACAGCTCCACAGATTCGTTCAACTAGTTAATGAGATGATAGTCTATGGTCTCAAGTATGAATCTATGGAGATCAACAAAAAGATGTTGCATACACTGCCTGAGAGCTGGACTCAGTCAGTCTTGTTAATGAAAGCAACATTGGATCTTAAAGCATTATCTCTAGATTCTCTAGCGGCTAAAGTTGAAGCACTAGAACTAGATGAAAGATCCAGAAACAACAGTACAATCAGACATGTGGAATCATACAAGTTCAAGGAACTTCAACAAATAGACAGTGCATTCTTGACTTGCACCGGTGAAAATGAAGATGAAGAATTTCTAGATTCAAGTGAAACTTCATTTTTCTTTGCACCTGAATCATCTAACAACAAACAAAAGTCTAAGATGATTGGTGTTCATGCTTCCCATGAAGCAACACCCCAAAGCAAACCACATCCTCACACTTCCAGCTCCAGCAAACAACACCCATCAAAGGCTCAAAACATTCATAAATTTGAGAAACCAATGGATGCATTAACAATCATATTACAAAGTGAGGAGCAAAAGGCAGCTTTTCATCCTTGTCAACAAGTTTTGAAGCCTATCTAGGAGCTAACCTCACACTATCATAGATCATATAGCAAGATTTGGATGAATTACCTCCTGATATGGTGGTAGAAATGGATCTTCAATGGTCAATGGCAATGATTGCATAAAAAGGAACAGAGGGTTAAGCATGGATAAGAAAACCAAGATTGGTTTTGATAAGACAAGGCGAGCTGCTATAACTTCCAACTCTATGGACAATTCTCCAGAGAATGCCAAAAACCTAGAGTTGACAGAAACAATAACCAAACACAAGCATCAAGCAGCTACCATCCAAACAGACAAATCCCACCTCCAATCAGTATTCCTGTTGCACCAACTCCACCTCAAATCACACAGTATGGCCAAATCAACACTCAAAATCATCTGCCATTATTATAAAACAAGATGGTGAGTGTGATTGGTGCATGTACGAGGCTAAGATCCAATCTCTAAAATCTTGAAAGAGGTGAGGGAAAACCTTTGCACACAAGCATGCATTGACGAAGTCAATCGATATAGAGAACATGCAGACAAACTTTCAAAGAAATTAATTGAAATAAACATTTTAAATGAAAGTCTAAAACAAGAACAAAAGCAATATGGCACAAAAAATACTTTCATTACAAAATGATTTGGAAAAATTAATGTCTGAAAAATTAACACTTGCAACTCAAGTTGAGCAACTCTCTGAATCATTGACTCTGTAAAAAACACTACAGGCTAAAACTGAAGTGGAACTTCAGAAGTTTCTGGTGAGCAACAAGAAGTTTGAAGAACTTCTTGCTCAGCAAAAGGCATTTAAAGACCCTACAAGTTTAGGATATAATAAGGTCAACCCACCTTATAATGACAACTATATTCCTCTACCTGAATCCATGACAAACAAACAGGGTGAGTCTCTTGACCCACATGACCGGACTGATGATACAAAACAATCATCATTATCATTATCATCATCAAAATCATCATTAATATCAAAAACACCTTTGATAAAATTTGTTAAGAGCCAAGCATCTCCACAAATCAAATCAATAGATTTTTATCAAGGAGAAAATAATGAGTTTGATGAACAAACAACTGATGAAGATGATGTTGATCTTTTGTATGATGAGTCACATCAACCAATTAATGAAACTACAAAAGTTTCAAGTGTGGTTGATACACCAATCAAACAAACAAAGCAGACAAAAGGTTTTTACATCTGCTCAGAAGGAAGAAAAGCTGAATCTTCCACTACCTCTCCTAATCAAACAAACAAAGGGAAAGGCAAAGTTCCCATTCAATAAAAACAAACAACTGTGACTTTTGACATATCTTTAAAATCAAATTTAAAATCAAAAGTTATAAACAAACAAGGCAATGCAAATCTACCATATTATGAATGGTGTGATCAATACACTCACACCACTGAAAAATGCAAATATGGTATATATTGCAAGTACTGTAACATGAACAATCACAGTACCGAATCATGCCATTTTCACAATTATTATTCAATTTGTGAAAGAAACAACCACAGCACTGCTAACTGCTTTTTCAATAAGAGAAACAAGAAGCAAAACAAATAGTCTCAAGTTGAGAAATCAACTAAGAAACAAATAGTTTTTCCTTATAAGAATAAAGGAGGAGCACTATGACAAACTCCTCATTAAAAAGTTGTTTTAAATAACGATAAAACTTTTTATGACACTTTAAACAATCAAACAGGAGACATAAGTCTCAAAGCAGACAACAAACAGACATTAGCACTCAAAGGAGAAGAGCTCAAAGTACTTCTCCTGACAAAGCTAAAAAAATAAGAGGAAATCTAGTGTTACTAGAATTTCTAAACCATCAGACAATGCCACTTTAGAAGAAATATGCGTTATGGGAAAAGACGGAAAACCCAAGACCATCTTGGCTTGGGTTGCTCCATTTAACTGATTTCTTTGCTTTTGCAAGGACATCAAAAAAGGCCTGACAACATCTGGTATGTTGACAGTGGATGTTCCTATAACACCCAGAATGTTACAAAAAAAGAAAAGAAAAGAAAAGAGAAGTATAAAGAAAGAAAGGTGAAATAACCCAAGTTGAGGGGTTAAAGTTATGTTGACGGTGGATTCTCCATGCGCCTAAGTTTTCCCATGCGCCTGCATAGTACCCATGCGCCTAAGTTTTTCCCTATACACCCAAGTGTTCCCATGGGCCCAACTGTTCGTGCACCTGCATAGTGCCCATGCACCCACATAGTGCTCATGCGCGAGATTTACCAGACGTGTGCCACCGAACCGTGAGATTGAGTTTCAGAAGATTTACCAGGTGTGCCACCGGACCGTGAGATCAAGTTCCAGATCGACTTGATACCTAATGCTCAACCTGTTGCCAAGGCACCGTATTGATTGGCTCCGTCTGAGATGAAGGAACTGATGGTTCAGTTGCAAGAGTTGTTGGACAAAGGGTTCATTCGACCGAGTATCTCTCGCTAGGGTGCTCTAGTCTTGTTTGTAAAGAAGAAGGATGGTAGTATGAGAATGTGCATCGACTACCGTGAGTTAAACAAGTTGACCGTGAAGAACCGGTATCCGTTACCGAGGATTGATGACTTATTTGATTAGCTCCAAGGTGCTAGTTGGTTCTCGAGGATAGATCTCCGATCTGGTTACCATCAGTTGAAGGTGAAGGAGCAAGATATCCCTAAAATAGATTTTTGCACGCGTTATGGACACTACGAGTTTTTGGGGTTATCTTTTGGTCTAACTAACCCACCAGCTGCCTTTATGGATTTGATGAACCGGATGTGTTGGCCGATGTTGGATAGATCAATGATTGTGTTTATCGATGATATCCTGATTTATTTGAAGTGTGAAGAAGAGCATGCGGTCACATTCGTGAAGTATGGGAGACACTTAGAAGAGAGAAGCTGTATGCTAAGTTCTCCAAGTGCACTTTCTGGTTGCGTGAGGTTCAGTTTTTGGGTCATGTGGTAAATTCTGAAGGGATCATGGTAGACCCGACAAAGGTTGAGGCGGTGATACAATGGAAGTCTCCAAAGATGCCATCCGAGATCCATAGTTTCTTGGGTTTGGCGGGCTATTATAGAAGATTTATCCAAGAATTTTCCAAGATAGCCTCACCATTGACCAAGCTGTCCCGCAAGGATGTGAAGTTTGTATGGGGTTTAGAACAGGAGAGTGCTTTTGGTAAGCTGAAGACGAGATTAACTCAGGCTCCTGTTTTGATGTTGCCCGAGGGGAGCGAAGACTTAGTGGTCTATTCGGATGCTTCTTATTCGGGGTTGGGTTGCGTGTTGATGCAATGGGGAAGAGTAATAGCCTATGCATCACAACAGTTGAAAATCCATAAGGCTAATTACCCTACTCATGACTTGGAGCTAGTGGTTGTGGTCTTTGCATTAAAGATTTGGAGGCACTACTTGTACGGGATGAAGGGCACTATCTTCACTGACCATAAGAGCTTGAAATACTTCTTTCAGTAGAAGGACCTCAATATGAGGCAAAGGAGGTGGTTAGAGTTGATCAAGGATTATGATTGTGAGATCCACTACCATCCGGGAAAGGCCAACGTAGTGGCGGACGCCCTTAGCCGAAAGAAGAGATCCGAGCCAATCCGGGTGAGCTTCCCAGTTGGTGATGACCTCCAATGTGATGACACAGGTCAAGGGTTCCAAGATGAGGCGTTGAAATAAGAATGCCTTAACTCCCAAAGGATGAGAGGTTTAGTCACGGAGTTGGGTGAAAACACTCTCGGACGTAGAACCCGCTTCGGGCGGATGTGGATCCGTTGTTATGGAGAGCTACGGGGGGAAATCATGGATGAAGCTCATAAGACTCGATACTCCATTCATCCCGGTGCTACAAAGATGTATCATGATATGAAGAAAGATTACTGGTGGCCGGGTATGAAGCGCGATATAGCAGAATATGTGAGCAAGTGCCTTACTTGCTTTCAAGTGAAGGCTGAGCATCAGAAGCCATACGGGAAGATCCAACCTTTGTATATACCCGAGTGGAAATGGGAGCACATCACCATGGACTTCATTACAAAGTTACCACATATGGCAAGGGGGTACCATGTTGTATGGGTGATAGTTGACCGTTTGACAAAGAGTGCTCACTTTCTACCGATCCACGAGACATATTCATCTGAGAGGTTGGCGGATCTGTTCATCAAAGATATTGTGACGCGTCATGGTGTACCAGTGTCTATCGAGTCTGACCGTGACACTTGGTTTACATCTAAGTTTTGGAAGAGATTTCATGACACGATGGGGACGAGGTTGCACATCAGTACGGCTTATCATCCTCTAACGGATGGTCAGTTAGAGAGAACTATACAGATGCTTGAGGATATGCTCCGAGCATGTGTCATTGATATCGAAGGAAGTTGGGATGAACACTTACCATTAGCTGAATTCTGATACAACAACAGTTATCATGCCAGCATTGGTATGCCACCATATGAGATGCTATACTGTAGGAAGTGTAGAACGCCCGTATGTTGGGGTGACATCGGACAGAAGGAGTTAGGGAGCGTTGAAGTGATCAAAGCTACGACTGAAAAGTTGGAGAAGATCAAGGCCTTTATGAAGGCGGCAAGAGATAGGCAAAAGTCGTATGCTGACAAGAGGCGTAGACCGATTGAATTCAAGGTGGGTGATAAAGTTATGCTGAAAGTTTCACCTTGGAAGCGGGGTAAGCTGAGCCCGAGGTATATAGGACCTTTCCGAATCATTGCTCGAGTAGGAGAGGTAGCCTATAGGTTGGAGCTACCTGATGAGTTAAGTGGGATCCATCCAACATTCCATGTATCTCATCTGAGAGTGATTAGCCGACGAGGATATGATTGTACCACTGGAGGACATTGAGGTAGATGAACCACTCAATTACATAGAGCAACCAGTGGCAATCATTGACCGAAAAGAGAAGAGGTTACAGAATAAAGTGGTTCCACTGGTGCGAGTACAGTGGAGGCACAGGAAGGGATCCGAGTCTATGTGGGAGACCGAGGAAGAGATGAGACAGCATTATCCATAACTGTTCGAGGAATGACAGGTTTTGGGAACAAAACCTATATAAGGGGGTGGACTTGTAACACCAGGAATGTTACAAAAAAAAAAAGAAAAGAAAAGAAAAGAGAAGTATAAAGAAAGAAAGGTGAAATAACCCAAGTTGAGGGGTTAAAGTTGAGCAAGAGGAAAACTTTATTATTATTATGATTAAAAGGCAGGCATGGCCGCCCACACCCCTGCTCACCAATTTCTTCGACCGCAGAAAAGAAGAAAAGCAGAGCTTCCATCGATTTTTAGAGAGAAGAAGAAGAAGATTGACTTAAAGGTTAGTTTTTCGTGTGTTTTGTTCGGTTTCAGCTGGATTTTCAGCTTGTGGACCGAGTCTTATGTGTTCCTCTATGTTTGGTTGGGTATTTTTTGTGTCTGTAGGTGTTTGCACTCCAAGTGCTCTTGAGTTTGGAGGAGTTTTACTCGAAGGGTGCTGTAGGTGAGTTCTAGAACCCCAAATTTTCTTTTTTAAACTTGTTTTGGGGCTGGAAATGCATATAAATTATCATTTTTATAACTTCCAGTATGTTGAAACCATATGTGTTACCCCTGTTTTATGTGGGTTTGTGTGTTTGTGAATGTTTTGACTGAATTATGTGGTTGTATGTTTGTTCAAAGTGCCTAATATGCTAGATTTGGGCTAAGAATACGTTAGGATGATGAATGGGGACTGAAATTTGTATAAGTTAGAACTGGCATAGTGCCCATGCGTCCAAACTACCCATGCGCCTAAGTTTTTGCCCATAAGCCTAAGTTCTGCCCATGCGCCTAAGTGTTTGCCCATGCGCCTAAGTTTTCCCATGCTCCCAAGTACCCATGCTCCTGCATAGTACTCATGCTCCTGCATAGTACCCATGCACCTAAGTTTTTCCCATGCGCCTAAGTTTTTCCCCATGCACCCAACTGTTTGTGTGCCTGCATAGTGCCCATGCACCCACATAGTGCTCATGCGCCTAAACTGGCTTAGGATTTTTTTGAAATTTTGGGAAATAGAAATTAATGATTAAGCTCTGGAATGTTTTGGTGGGTTATGTTTGTTCATGTTATGCATGTTTGTGAGCCGTTATTGATGTACCTTATTACGTATTATTACATGACTTTACGTGCTGTGTTAATGCTCTTGTACATAAAGTATTATATAATGATTGAAAGACATCATTAACGAAGTGGAACATAATGAAGGAATGTAAAGTCTTGCAAGCAACTGAAAGGAGGTTCACAACTCATTGAGGGGTTGTTAGCTCAACTGTGTGCGGTTTAGCTAACCCATAAGGATGCACACAGGGGTCAATCTTTGTGATTGACCAATAAGTATGAAACGGGACCCTTGTCGCTTGCCCCGATACTGGAGTCAGCTTCGTGCACAATGTTAGGGGTCTATTTATAGACTTTGGCCCAGTACCAGCTTCATGAACATTGTTTGGGGTATAGCATATGACATTGGTCTAGATGAAAGTGAAAGATAATAATGAAAGTTCGAAACGTACGAAATGAATGAAAAGAATGTTGAAAGATAACAATGATATTATCAAGATGTATGTATGTTGTGTGATCACGAACGAAAGTAAAGGAAAGGTTTTTGCTAGAGGTAAAGTATTTTATTATTTAAAAATAGAACTCACTCAGCAACGCTGACTTTTTATGCATTTTCAGTTGGTAGGTAGCTTGTTGCTGAGGATGGCACGAGGATGAAGCTACTTGGCAAGCAAAGACTGGCATCCATTTCATGCACGATAATGATGTAGTTTTGTAATACAACTAAGTGATATTTTGTAATCTTTTAAACGACGATGTACTACTTGGCAAATGTATTTATTAAAGCATGAAATGGTTTTTGATGAATTATTCAGCTGCAATATTTTATTTACTTAATAAATCTTAATATGTTTTGATATAATTAAGGTTGTGATTGACCAACTATGGGGTTCCAGGGAACGTGACCTTACAGTTCCTGACACATGACTGGCAATTGTTCCCTCATTCGGGATTTTAAAAGCAAACATGGAGGAAATGTAGCCTTTGGAGGAGATGAGACAGGTGGAAAGATAACTTGTGAAGGAACAATATCAAATGGGTCAATCAACTTTGAAAATGTCAACTACTGCTCCAACCTCTAGTTCAATCTTCTCAGCGTATCCTAAATCTGTGATAAAGGATATGCACCTTATTTGACTCCAACAACTGCTACGTCATCAAGATGAGTTTTCAAATACCTGAAGATTGTATCCTTTTGAAAACACCACGTCATAACAACACATACATTGTTGATATGAACACTATTTCAGCATCAACCCCTGAAACATGTTTACTATCAAAAGCATCAGAAGATGTTTCCTAATTATGGCATAGACGTTTGGGACACTCAAATTAAAACAGAATGAATCAACTTGTAAAAGGTGACTTAGTAATAGGTTTACCACAAAAAGAACTCTTCTGTACAGACCACTGCACTGCATGTCTGAAAGGCAAACAACACAGAGTGTCCCATAAGTCAAAATTGGTAAACTCTAACAACACACCACTCAAATTGCTTCACATGGACCTTTTTGGCCCAATAAACATCCTAAGCATAGGAAAGAAGCAATACTGTCTTGTGATTGTAGATGATTACTCAAGATTCACATGGGTTTTCTTTCTTCTACGCAAGTCAGAAACATCAGTCCTTTATCACTAAAATTGAGAATCAATTAGATCTTAAAGTTAAATCTTTAAGGAGTGAGAATGGTACTGAATTTAAAAATGACTCAATTTCTTCTTTTTCTGCAGAGAAAAAGAATTAGTCATCAATTTAGTGTTGCAAGGTCTCCTCAGCAAAATATAGTTGCTGAAAGGAGAAACAGAACATTAATAAAAGTTGCTAGATCTATGCTAGTTGACTCTCTATTACCTATATCGTTTTGGGCTGAAGCAATCAATACAACTTGCTACATACAAAACAAAACATTAATAATCAAAGAATATTATAAATACCATATGAATTAATGTTTAAAAGACAACATTTCATTGGATTTATTAAAGTCTTTTGGATATTTTGTCTCAATATTAAACACCAGAGAACAGTTATCTAAGTTTGCTCCAAAAGCAGATGACAGATTTTTTGTTGGATACTCTGGAAGCTCTAAAGCTTACCGAGTATAAAATCCAAGGCTTAACATAGTGGAAGAAACAACAGATGTTGTTTTTAATGAACATTCTTTCACTAAGAAAGTCATTGGATCAGACTGGTTGTTTGATATTGACTCATTAACAAAATCATTTAATACATCTTACTTTGATGTTTCAGGTACCAAGGATGACAATAAGTATCCAATGGTTCCACCAACAACCATTGATGTTCCTTTTACTGCAGATCCTCCAAGAAGAACAAATATCACTCCTTCCAGTACCACAGTTTCACCTCCTCCAGCACAAAAAAAACACATCAAAAGGAACATCATCAGACACACCATCTTCATCAACTCCTGTGACCACCCAACCACAACCAAATAACCAAACAAAGTCACATCACCCAGCCACAGTTGAAGAAGATGATGATTATCATTCATTACCTGATACACATCATGAAGATAAAACTCTAGATTTCTTTCATGATTCACCACAAACATTCACCGAAACCACATAACCAGAACAACAAACAACAACAAATACCCTTGCTCATCCATCACCACCCAATCAAACAATCACCAATCTGGATTCAACCATCCCTGTTCATCAGATTGAAACAAGTTCATAAATACCATCCTTTAGAAAACATCATAGGTGACCTTAATACCATATTGACATGAAGTCAATTTGAGATAACAAACATTTGCTTGTATTCCTGCTTCCTATCCCTAACTGTACCCACAAACATCATAGAACACTCAAAGACAATAGTTGGATAGAAGCAATGCAAGAGGAATTACAACAATTCAGCAAGCAAGAGGTATGGAAGTTGGTTGACCTACCTGAAGGTCAATATGCCACTGGCACAAGATGGCTATTCAGAAACAAAGCTGATGATAGAGAGATTGTCATAAGAAACAAAGCAAGGCTTATAGCCCGAGGATATACTCAAGAGGAAGGCATTGACTATGACGATGTCTTTGCTCCTGTAGCTAGACTCGAAGCCATCCGAGTGTTCCTTGCATATGCCTCATCCAAAAACTTCACTGTCTTCCAAATGGATGTCAAGTGTGTATTTCTCTATGGAAAGATAGATGAGGAGGTATATGTTGCTCAACCACCATGGTTTGAAGACCTAATTCCCTCACAGAGTCTACAAGTTAGATAAAGCTCTGTACGGTCTTCATCAAGCACCTAGGAAGTGGTCTGAAACTTTATCGAAGTTTCTACTACAGAATGGGTACACCCGAGGGAAAATAGATCAGACATTGTTCTTAGAACGAAAAGAACAAGACTTGTTAGTGGTTCAAGTCTATATGGACGACATAATTTTTGGCTCCACCAACATCCAACTTTGCAGAGAGTTTAAAACTCTTATGCAATCAAAATTCCAAATGAGTTCAATGGGAGAACTTACCTTCTTCCTTGGTCTTCAAGTTCACAATCTATTGAAGGAATTTTTATCAATTAGAGCAAGTATGTGAATCAGATATTAAAGAAGTACAACATGTTTGATTGCACATCTAGCAAAACACCAATTGTAACTGGATTGAAATTTGGACCCGATCTAAAAGGAACATTAGTATGCAATTTGCATGTGTGCAAATACCATGTATGCAGTTTGCATGTGTGCCAGATACCAAGCAGATCCAAAAGAATCACACATAAATCTTGTAAAGAGAATCTTTAGATACTTTAAAGGCAAACCAGCACTTGGCCTATGGTATCCAAAAGATGGAGATTTCTCTTTATATGCATACACAGACAGTGATTATGGTGGATGCAATAGCAACAGAAAATCCACTACTGGAGGTTGTTAGTTTCTTGGATCAAGATTGATTTCCTGGCAGTGCAAGAAACAAACAAATCTGTGTCAATAGCTAAGGCAGAATACATAGCTGCTTCTGCATGCTGTTCTTAAGTGCTTTGGGTTTAAAACCAAATGCTTGATTATGGCTTTAATTTTCTTAAAACACCCATACACATTGACAATTCCGCTGCCATGTTTATCACTGACAATCCAACTCAACATTCAAAAATAAAACACATAGATATCAGATATCACTTTCTAAGAGATTGCTCAGAAAAGGGTCTGATATGGGTGATCAAAGTCCATACAGATAATCAATTGGCTAACCTGTTTACCAAACCATTTGATTTAATGAGATTTGAATTTCTGGTTTAGTCACTTAGTATGATCAACTATGAAACAAACAAGTAATGTTTTCAAAACATTAGTTTCAAACAAGCTTGATTTTGTCAAAGTCCAAGTTTAATATCACCCAAGCATCTTTCAAAATCAAGATATCAAACAAACAGTCATGTTTTCTAATTAACAAACAATTTGAATCACACATAACCACTCATGAGAAATGATAGTACACTAGATTATTTCTTCACTCGATTCATTTTCCACTAATAAAAACTGACAATACTTTGTTTGATATGTGGATAGGCTCAGCATGGGACACCTAACATCACATACAACAGTGAAGAACTAAATTCTCATGATTGTGTGGTCAGCAACACACATCTTGGTTTATGGTGAGTATTGGTCTAACCAATATAGGTTGCTTGTAAGGTAACTACAATACACCAAGTGAAACAGTTTATAAATTACTCAATCATACAAATGTCTCCTCTGTTATGATTATCATAGACCTGGAGCACTAAGGAATTCTTTGTTATGCTGAGCACAGACCTTAATGACCTAAATCATGATCCAAAAAGATTTCTAATGAGGAACACATCCATTAAGGATGAACAATCAAAAGAATCCCAAAGAGGATCACCTTCCAAAGTGAAGTGAAAAAGAATCCCAATGTGGATCAAACAACATGGATCAAATTGAGCATTTATACTCCTAAGTAGCTAGGTCATAAGTATTGAAAGTACTTTCTAGTATATCTTGAGGAGGATTGATCTTAACATACAATCAGATGTGGGGTACATACAATTCATCTTGAGACACCTAAAACATGATAACCACTCACTGTTTCAATAAATCATTAATACCATGCATGAGTTTAAGTGGATCACAATATCTGCAATCAATATTGTATTAGTCTATGTCTTTTCTCAAAATCATTCAAACAACTCAGTGAGAATTTAAGACTAGTATAATCTCATGTTATATGCAAATGATCCATGTCCAAACATGAAAATAATTCATTCATTAGTTAGATAAAGTGTTATCTTTCTAAATGTTTATCAAGCAAGCAATCAAATTGGACTTCGTTAATTTCCATTCACACATTCAAATTTTTGTCATTTTATAAATATGTAAAAATTTAGGGGGAGAAAATGAACATGGAAATATCAAATACAACAGAATATGTGCATAATCATACATTTTTAAAATTTGAAATATTAAATTTAAGTTTTAAATAAAGCCAAGTCAAGCCAGCACCCAAACACAGCAGTTTGACACATATACATATGCACAATGTTGCTTGTGAGTGATTCTTTAACATCCATATATTGATCATGTTAAAATTCTAAAATTTTAACAAACATTCAAATTTTGAAGCATTTTAAAATTTTATCAAACATGATTTGGAAATTTTTTTATTCAAAAATTAGCTTCGGAAGAAATTATTTCAAAACAAAAAAAATTTTAAATTTTTGACAATTGTTCACACAGCGGACACACAAACATAAATCTGTTGTAGCTACAGTAACTCAATAACACTCTACAGCGTATGACTGTCACTAGTCATCCGTTGTTGAAACAGTGCAAGTGTATACAGCATATGCACACAGGTAATTATACGTTGTAAATAATCATACATCATACAAATGGGCTCACAACGCATGATAATAAGTCATCCGTTGTGAAAGTATTGAAATCATTCCCAAGTGTCCACAACGCATGAGACATGTTCATCCGCCATGAACAACAACACAATTTTTCAAAGTGTTTATAGCGTATGTACAAATGCTCATCCACTGTGAACACAGTACAACATCCAAGGGTTCACAGCGTACAAGTTTAAATTGTACAGTGGATGCAATGTACACACAACACATGTGTAACTCATAATGGACAACTTAAAATTAACTTTTAAGTTTAAACTATTTACACAATGGACATACAAACTATATACACAATGGACGTTCATTTTGTCCGTTGTATAGATAGTCCTACACTTGTGATTTTTCATTCATCACGAGTGAGAGAGAGAAAACTAAAATTTTAAAACGTTCAAAAATCCGCTAAACCCTTAAACCCCTATTTGATTAAAAACCAAATATCTGTTTGATTCTACCACTGATTGTTGATCAAATAGGTATAACATCAAGAATCTTATCATCAAACAATCATTAAAACATCTTGTTCATTGGTTCTGATTCGAACATTGTTCGACCAAGTCGAAAACTTTGAATTGAAATCAAAACATGAATCTTTTAATGTTTTAAAACAAATCAAACACTGAATATGAGTTACATGACCTTAGTCGAATGTATTAGGACTGTTGTTTTGATGTAATTTGATTAAATGTTCATCGGGATCATGAACAGTGATGATGTTCTTGCCAAAAGCAAACAAAAACTAATTTTTGATCTTTGGAAATGTTTAAAATAACTTGAAATATGTTATAACTTGGTAAACATGTTCAAAAGTTTGTTACAAACATTTAAAATTAGTTAATTTGGCATGGCATTGAAGACACCAACATTAAATGCATATTCATTCAATCTGCATTCAATGAATGTTTTGACTTCAACAGTCAAACTGAAATGTTCAAGTTGAGTTGTTATGAAATGAAATCTGTGTACAATATGACACAAACAACTCTTTGTGATAAAACAAACACAATGCAAAACAATTTGGATCAAAACAAATTGAACCAAACAAGATTTTCATGATCAAAACTGACCAAACAGTTGACTTTTGTTAAGTCAAACTGAATTAGTTATTAATACTAATCAAACATACACTTTAAACAAGTCACAACTATTAAAACATACATATAACACCATTCCATAGCAAACATGTCAACTTAATGAACACTTGATCAACATTTCATCATCTTAAACATCATACATCATAATCACACAAGTTACTAACATATTTCTCTTATTCATTGCAGATATGGCATTTCTAGTATTTGTCAGAGATCATAATCTCTGTGGCTTTGTCAACCCAGATTCACCTAAGGCTGAGAACTGCAGAGATATCATTCAAGCTATAAGACAAACCAGGCTGGTTCATGCTATGATAGCCAGGCCTGAGATTTATAAGGATCACATAGTCCAATTTTGGACTCATGCTCATCTAAAACAAATGAATGATGAGCAAGTAGTAGTCTCCATAGTTCATGATCATCAAATTACTATCTCTAAAGAAGTAATCAGGAGAGTATTATAGCTTGGAAATGAAGATGCTAAAGGACCAGTAGAATTTGATGAAAACTATGTGTTACATGTTTTCAAGCAAATAGGCTACACTGGTACAATAGACAGGAAACAAATCAAGAAATCATACATGTGTGCCCAATTTAGATTCCTTATGCACACATACCAAAAGACTATTACAAAAAGAAAGACTGGCTGGGATGCCACTTATCTGAGGAACACTACAACCATTGCAAGCATCATTGCAAGGAGACCATTCAACTTTGCTGCACAAGTGTTAAATAGGATGGTCTACAACTTAACTGAGGTGAGGAACAAGTTTCAGATGTTGCCAAGATTCCATCAGATGATTATTGATGATCTCCTACCAGACATCCCAAGAGAAGGTGCTATTTTTCAGTCTGCTCACTTCAATAAAAATGTTTTCACAAGGATCAAATCAAGTCTGTATCATGGAGCTGAAGTGCATGTTCCTGCTCACATGATTGATCATAGCCTCCTAGTACCAGACATTTTCATGAGGATTCCAGGACAAGGTGAGCCTCACATGATGTTTCAAAACATGATTCACTAACAACCAATCATACAGCCTGTCCCAATCATACAAGAAGAGCAAGATGCTTCTGGGCCTGAACCAATCATACATCATATATATCCAATTGCTCCTAAACCAGAACCATTCATTCAACAAGAACAAGAACAATCTCAGTTTGAGCATTACATGCCTTCACCAGCACAAAGCCTAACCTTTTCTGATCAACAAACATTGTATTCTCTTTTGAGAGACATTGATGCATCCTTGGAAGAACACACAAGTCAACAAGATGAAGTTGACACTTCATCAGCTCAAGAGCATGATCTAGGATAGCAAAGCACTACTGAACATGTTGAAGGTGAAGAACAGGGCAGTGAGATTCCAACAGAGGATGACATTGAATAATCTAAAGTGTTTTTATTCACTGAGTATAATAAGTTGATTTAGAAGTCAAACAATAGAGCTAAGAAGTTAAAGGAAAAGCTCAAAAACAAAGATAATAAGATAGAGAAGCTCTCTGCAGATCAAAAGTCTCAAAAGTTGATTCTTCAATTCTTGGAACAACATCTAAAACAATCAAAGGAAGAAATCAATGCAAAAGATCAAAATTTAAACAACACCAGATTAGATGTTGCCTATCTAACTGAGTAGATAGATGCCAAATTTTCTGAAATAGATGAATTGAAGAAGAAGATCTATGCTCTAGAAGAAGAGATAAGAAGGCTGAACAGAGAGCTAGAACATACAAACACTCAGCTGAATGAAGAAGAACATTCGGAAGGTCAAGAACATGACTTGAGTGATGACTTTGAAGAACATATTATGACTCAAGCATAAGAAACAAGCTCTCAGGAACAACATACAGAATTAGCACTCATTATTCCTGAAAATTCATACTCTATGGATCAACTGTTTGATGAGGAAAACCCTTTTGAAAACATACACTATTCACCCATTCTATAAGGCCCCGTTTCCGGAACACTTACAAATTAGACCGTCATAGCATAAAACATTTTAAAACATAGATTACTTTTGCAGCGGAATTCAAAAACTTTCATTTATAATTAAAACATGCCATTTCATTACATTACATCATTCATTTACATAACAAAATACAATAACATGTCAAAATGTGGATGCCAGCCTCAAAACGCTCCCAGTAGCTTATGCATCCATGCCTAGAACTCCTAAGCATCAACAAAATACCTGCCAACTATTATACATACAAAAAGTCAGCGACGCTGAGTGAGTTCTAGTTTTATAAATAAAATACTTTACTTTCTTTGTGAACCAAAACTTTGTTCATTCATTCCTTCTTTCATACGTACACCTTGCTAATAATTATTATCTTCATTACCGTTCATTCATTCCTTCTTTCATTCATTATTATCATACACCTTCATATGGATCCTATCACATGCAATACCCCCATCTCCTAACAAAGACAGTACCAGGGTACGCGACAAGGATCCCCTTCGAGTCAATCTCAAGGATTGAACTCCCTTCGAGTCAATCTCAATGATTGAACTCCCTTCGAGTCAATCTCAATGATTGCACTCCCTTCGAGTCAATCTCAATGATTGAATTCCCTTCGAGTCTATCTCAAGGATAGGCTCCTCGTGTGCATCCTTCGAGTTAGCTAAACCACACACAGTTGAGCTAGCAACAACATGGTCGTGCACCTCCCTTCAATTTGCTTGCAAGGCTTTCATTCATTCATTACGTTCCACTTTTCATTATCGTTATCTTTCACTTCGTTACATAATACTTTACATTCATTCATTCATACATCATACCACGTAAAGTCATAACATAATACATACGTTTTGAAAACCGTTTAAACATAGAAAGATAACACATACAATAGCAACAATCACATCATCAACATCATCACATCATAACAGAACCTATCTCAACCAACTACCTCATAAAATCCTCAGAAAATCCTAATTCCAAGATGAGGCACATTTGAACATTCCAGGCGCATGAGCATAAAAATTCTAAGTAAAAACAGCCTGGGCGCTTTAGCACTATGCAGGCGATGAGCCCTGGTTAGGCGCTTTTCCACTATGCAGGCGCATGAGCCCTGCTTAGGCGTATTAACACTTAGGTGCAGGAACAATTTTCAGGCGCATTAGCTCCTAAAACCCACGAAAACAAGCACTAAACACCAAGATTCACGGTCTAGAACTCAAAAACCCAGCTGAAACCAAACATAACTTCAAGGAAACTCACCTTTCGCAGCTTCTTCTTCCTCTCTCTCTCTCTAGAATCGGGATCTTTTCTTCTCTTCTTCTTTTCAGCCGAGAATGGTGGGTGGAAAAAGGTAGTGGGCAACCATGCTCTTTAAAACCTTAAAATAATAAGGTTTTGTACTTTGTACACTTTCCCCTGCACTTGTGTCCATTATCTTTTCTTTCTATTTACTTTCCCTTCCTCTTCTTTTAAATAAAATTCAGGGTGTTACAGGTCCACCCCCCTTAAATAGGTTTCGTCCCCAAAACCTGTCGCTTCTCGAACAGTCACGGGTAATGCTGTCTCATCTCTTCCTTGATCTTATACGTAGGCTTGTTCCCCTTCTGGGCTCCACTGTACTCGCACAAGTGAAACCACCATTCTCTTTAGCCCTTCTTTTCCTTCTATCAGAAATGGCCACCAGTTGCTCCTCGTAGTTGGGTCGTTCGTCCATCTCAGTATTCTCTAGTGGCACGATCGTATTCTCATTGATTGAGCACTTTCTCAGATGAGATACATGGAACGTCAGATGAATCCCACTTAACTCGTCGGGTAACTTCAGTCGATACGCTACTTCTCTTACCTGAGTAACGATTTGGAATAGCCCTATATACATCAGTATTAACTTTCCTTGATTTCTGATTCGGATGATCCCCTTTTCAAGGCGAGGCCTTCATCATTATTCCATCATCGTAGGTCGACACCGATCTCTTGTCGGGCGCGGTTGATCAAACCACCTTCTTACAACACTCGGTGTTTGCCTCATAGGCTGCTAGCCAATTCATCTTAAGGTGTACGCCTATCCACTTAAGTCTGTCCTGAACAGTCTAGTAGGAAACACACGCTCTCTCACTTCTATCGCGCCATCCTCTAGGGCATCAGGTAACCTAGTGGACTCACCAATAGCAATTTCTACATCGAAGGCTCATCGATCTTCCTACTCCTAGAGTGCAACTTAACACAAAGGTAGCAGGAACGAAACTACTACTAGAACCATAATCAAAGCATAGATGCACAAATTTAAATTACCAGAAATGTACCTGATGTCAAGTCGAAGTCCGCGCTAGCCTCCTCCCGGTCAGGGCAAATGCTCTAACCTTCATCCTTTGTTCTCCTCATTTCGAACCATGTGCTTTGCCTCGGAGCTCTCAGCCCTTGACTTCGTGCAGTCTCTGCTCTTGTGTCCATCCTCACCACACCTGTAGCATCTCATCGTGCGACAATCCCTAGCCAGGTGGCCCTCCTTCCCGTATTGAAAGCAGAGATTCAATCCCCGCTTACATTCCCCCGCATGCCCCTTCCCACATTTCTTGCATGCCCTCACTTCCCCGGTTATCATCCTTCAATCATCTATCCTCACCTTCTTACCACCAGCCTCAAATCCACCATCATCATCCTGTCTTCCACTCCCATTCCTAACATAGCCCCGCTCCTCCTCTTCGTCTGTTATCGCCACCGCCTCTCGCTCGTCGTACAACCTTCCCGCCAAATTGACCACCGACCTAAACATGCTTAGCCGGGTAGTGACCAGATGTCTGCGGATATCTACCTGCAGACCTTGAATATACCTCTTGATCTTTCATGACACAGGCGTCACCTGATCTGGCACCAGCCTTGCCATCTCGTTGAACTTCGTAGTATACTGTTGGTGCGTCATCGTTCCCTCCTCCAACTGTAGGAACTCTCTCTCAACTTTGTCAAGCTCCCTATGAGGGAAAAATTCCTCAATGACCAACCTCTTCAGCTCCTTCCACCTCATCCTCCCAATTGCCCTGGTACCCTCTATTTGGACAATGTTGTCCCACCAGCACAAGGTCGAGTCCACAAACGAGTGGGTAGCAAACTTCACCTTTTGATCCTCGCGGCACTCGCTAATGTCCAGCACCGCCTCCATCTCCCTCACCCAACGATGGGCAGCAGCCGCACTCCCATTCCCATCAAACATAGGGAGCCTACACCTTTGGAATGCTCCATAACTGCATCCCTTTACAGTCTCTAGCACAACTTCCTCCTCCTCCTCATCATCACTAGAGACAACCATATCGGTCTATGATTTCTCCCTTCCCCTTAAACCTCCTTCCTCACCTCCTCGTCTAGTGGTCTTCCTCTTCTCACTCTCCTTCTTCTCATCCTCTTTCACAGCTCTAATGACCTCGGTCACTACGGTCGGTAGAATCATCTGCATGACCTGATGGACTTCCTCTGCTACTGCCTCCTTCATTGAGGCTCTCAGATTAGCACTCCCATCCTCACCGTCCTGGTGATGAAGCTCTGGCTCTTCAGGAGCCGTCTCAGCAGTCTTAGCCTTGTTCCTCGTGACACGTGACCTAACACCACGTCCACCACGACCACCACCTCGCGAAGCCTTAGAAGACCTACCACCAGCCATCTCTAAACGCTACAAGATTCAGACACCAACACGGTCATTCAAGGTAATAGCTCAGATTATGTCAAGTATAGTAAGTCCCTAATTACAATGGCCAGTTGTGATTAGCCAGTTACTTTACACTTCATTCCCCAAGCATTCCCTATCCTGACTACATCAGTATCTAAATCTACACAGAGCACACAAGCCACATAACATGCGCACATAATACCGGTTAACATTAACTTACATAAAACCCTTACATAAAACTTTTACCTGCAGGCATGTAGCTACTAGTACTGGCATCCCTTTCCTTTTGTCCCATTCTCAGTTTAAGATTAGATTTTTGAAAATATTTACCCAATTCTCTTAAACTTTGGCTCTGATACCAACTTGTAAGGCCCCGTTTCTGGAACACTTACAAATTGGACCGTCATAACATGAAACATTTTAAAACATACATTACTTTTGCAGTGAAATTCAAAAACTTTCATTTATAATTAAAACATGCCATTTCATTACATTACATCATTCATTTACATAACAAAATACAATAACATGTCAAAATGTGGATGTCAGCCTCAAAACGCTCCCAGTAGCTATGCATCCATGCCTGCAACTCCTCAGCATCAACAAAATACCTGCCAACTATTATGCATACAAAAAGTCAGCGACGCTGAGTGAGTTCCAGTTTTATAAATAAAATACTTTACTTTCTTTGAGAACCAAAACTTTGCATTCGTTCGTGGTCACACAACATACATACAGATTGCTAATAATTATTATTATCTTCATTACCGTTCACTCATTCCTTCTTTCATTCATTATTATCGTACACCTTAATATGGATCCTGTCACATGCAATAGCTCCGTCTCCTAACGAAGACAGTACCAGGGTACGCTACAAGGATCCTCGTTGAGTCAATCTCAAGGATTGAACTCCCTTCGAGTCAATCTCAATGATTGAACTCCCTTCGAGTCAATCTCAATGATTGCACTCCCTTCGAGTCAATCTCAATGATTGAACTCCCTTCAAGTCTATCTCAAGGATAGGCTCCCCGTGTGCATCCTTCGGGTTAGCTAAACCGCACACAGTTGAGCTAACGACAACATGGTCGTGCACCTCCCTTCAATTTGCTTGCAAGGCTTTCATTCATTCATTACGTTCCACTTTTCATTATCGTTATCTTTCACTTCGTTACATAATACTTTACGTTCATTCATTCATACATCATACCATGTAAAGTCATAACATAATACATACGTGAAAACGGTTTAATCATGGAAAGATAACACGTACAATAGCAACAATCACATCATCAACATCATCACATCATAACAGAACCTATCTCAACCAACTACCTCATAAAATCCTCAGAAAATCCTAATTCCAAGATGAGGCACATTTGAACATTCTAGGTGCATGAGCATAAAAATTCTAAGTAAAAACAGCCTGGGCGCTTTAGCACTATGCAGGCGCATGAGTCCTTCTTAGGCGCTTTTCCACTATGCAGGCACATGAGCCCTGCTTAGGCGCATTAACACTTAGGCGCAGGAACAATTTTCAGGCGCATTAGCACTGTTGGGGCGCATAACCTTTACTTAGGCGCATGAGCAACACTTCTGGGTGCATGACTACTATTTGGGCGCATGACCTTGGGCGCATGACCAACACTTAGTCATTTAGTAGTAGGCGCATGATAACATTCCGAAATTATTATATATGCTACAAACAACACCCAAACACCAATCTAACACTTCCTAACACAGATCTATCATACTAAAGGCACTTAAACATGCTAAACATCATGCCTAACCCATAAACAAACTCTAAAACATACATATACAGAACATCAGTCGAACAACATGCTGAAACACATGGTAGTTTTTAAAAATCTTTTACTCGGTATGCATAACAGCCCCAAAACTTAGAAAATCAGTAAAAGAGGGGTTCTAGAAACTCACCTATAGTAAATCTTCGAGCAACACACTTCCACCTACGAATTCAGCTCCTAAAACCCACGAAAACAAGCACTAAACACCAAGATTCACAATCTAGAACTCAAAAACCCAACTGAAACCGAGCATAAGTTCAAGGAAACTCACCTTTCGCAGCTTCTTCTTCCTCTCTCTCTAGAACCGGGATCTTTTCTTCTCTTTTTCTTTTCAGCCAAGAATGGTGGGTGGAAAAAGGTAGTGGGCAGCCATGCTCTTTAAAACCTTAAAATAATAAGGTTTTGTACTTTGTACACTTTACCCCCTGCACTTGTGTCCATTATCTTTTCTTTCTATTTACTTTCCCTTCCTCTTCTTTTAAATAAAATTCAGGGTGTTACACATTCTCAAACAGCATTTCCACACTACAGAAACTCAAAGCACTAAAACAAGTATTATGCTTGTAGATCCACTATCTGAAAAGTCAAAAGAACTAATCAAACAATTTGCTGAATCCTTTAATGAGCAACCCAAACCAACCAAAGATCAAGCCTCATCATCATCACAGCCTTTTTTAAAAACATATGAAAGAAAAAGAAAGAGGTTGTACCTAGCTTCTTTGAAGAAGGAAAAGTAGTTAGTTGAAGAACAAGAAGAACCTGAATCACCACCACTAAAGCTGTTGAAAGTCAAAGCTGAACTAGTGGATGATGATGAACCCTCTAAGGCTGCATCTCTAGAAGAAGGTGAAATTGATCAAACTTATGATCAACAACCTATAATCATCTTAAGTGATTCTGATGATGAAGATGAAGATAGAGATGAAGATGTTATGCAAAACATACATAAACTCTTCCCAGATGATCCAGAAACTTTAATGGGAATTGAGTTAACTGCTAGAGGATTTCCTTATGAATCATTCATACATCTTAACCTCTCAGAGGTTAAAGACTTGCTCAAAGACTTTCAAGAAGTCATGAAAAATGAACAAGAGCAAACATACAAAAGATATAAGGAAATTAAAGATCAACAAGAGTTTCAGAAGAATCTGCCCAAAGATCCTCAAATAGATAAAATGAGCTACTCCCAGGTAAAAAGCTAGTTATGTCACACAAGAATACCATACAGGACATATGCTGGTAGTTCTTTATCATAGATGAAAGACATGGCAAGAGAGATCTACAAGAACATGTTGGCCAATGCTCTAAAGCCACAGATCTCTAGACCACATCAAGCCTCATCTCTATCAACCTATCATCAAGCTCCACCTAAGCTTTATCCTATAGAAGAGCCTAGCCAATTCATGCCTCACAGACTATGGCCATAAGGAAATAAGGTGAGAGAGATGATCAATGTAAACACCAACTTTGTAAAGTTATATGACAAAATCACTCTAACAGCATCTGCTGATGAGAGAAAGATTGTATCATGGAATTATGATGAAGGATGCTGTACCTATAAAAAGAGTATCTGGACTTGTCTAATACCTATCATACATATCTCAACTGGGATTATTAAGCTATGAAGACAGATTGGACCTGATGCAATTAAGGATGGTCAATTACACAAACAATCCCAGGGGAGCTAATTTCTATCATATCTTGAGATCTTATATGAATAGACATCATCATGAGATGAAGGCAAAAGCAAACAGAGAAGATAAGCTTCATTTGGCCAAGTTGAGATGAGAGCAACAGTTAGCAAGGAAACAAAAGAAACAAATTGAAGAACAATCATCATCTCATGTTGATAGTGAATTATTGGAAAGAGTTGGATATCAATTGAGACCATCAGATTTAAAGTTAATCATGAAGAAGATTGATGATAACTAGTACAATCATCCAATTACCAAGTGGTACTATAATGAAACATATTTTGAATTAGTATTGGAGAGAAAGCTAGAAGGTAAAGAAGCATTAGACATAAGGTTGTGTGATCTTGTGGAAATCAAACTCCTTCATCCATCCTATGTATCATTTTTGAAAACCAAGACATTCGCTGCAATAGAAGATGTACTATGCAATAGAGATTGCTCTTATTTTATACACATGCTAAGAATTTTAGGGACTGTGTATATGAATGCTGCACTCAAACAAAGATTAGAAACAAATCAGCAACCCCTAACACACATTGAAGGCATAACTGGCATGAGGATATCAGACAACAA
The DNA here is from genome assembly GCA_025506505.1 of Flaveria sonorensis. NCBI lineage: Eukaryota > Viridiplantae > Streptophyta > Magnoliopsida > Asterales > Asteraceae > Flaveria > Flaveria sonorensis. The sequence continues at coordinate 37,347,984 of CM046428.1, forward strand.
CAACCTTGAGATCCTGAAGGGCAAATATGTAGTAACTACACTGGTTAGCAACATTGATGTGTAGAGCCTAGAAAAATCTACACTTGAACAGCTGGTTCATCTAACTATTTAGAGCAAATATGAGGATCAAAAGAGTGCTTATTGACTATTTTGTTGAGCACATTGTAAACTGTAGAAATGCACTGAGGATCACTCCACTATTTGATCAAATGAAAGAAGCTGAAAAGGATCAAGAAATTAAGAAAGATGTTAAAGAAGCATTGAAGGCCACATCAGAAGTGTAGAAGAATGTAGAAGAAGCTGGTCTTTCTCATTCCTAAAGGTTCACTAAAACTCAAAAAGACAAAAGAAAAAAAACAAGCAAACATACATGTCTAACCTTTCTAACAAATCAAACAGGAAAATGAAACAATCAAATGTGGATATGATGCATAACATACAAACATGCAATCAAGCATTTTAAGTCAACCATACAGTCATTATAATCATTCATATCAAACACGAGCACACACTCGGTATTACTAACAAACAAAACATTAATAAGCAAACATTAAAGTGATGGCAACATCATCCTTAGGGGGAGTATTGTTGGACTCAACAAGTGCATTAATAGGATAATGCTTAAAAGGATTATGCTTGCCATAATCAAACATAATATGTTCTAACATTCAAACAATCATTAACTAACACATTAGCATCATTAACAATCATAACATACACTAATTATTGGTTAAATTACTTTTTCAGGTTTGTAGATAAAAGAAATTTTGACAAGTGCCCACAGCGGATGAAGAAATGCCCACAGCGGATGACCAAGTCCATGCAGCGGATGAAGAACAACTTCCAAGTGTCTACAGCGGATGACCAACTCACACAGTGGATGACCAAAGTCCACAGCTGATGAACAGTCCACAGTGTGAATCAAAGGATCGAATCAGGAATTATCAGTTTGATTGAACAAATAAAGATCGCGGAATTATCAATATTTGATTTTTAATTTAATTGTTTGTGAAATTGAAATCGACTAACAAAGTATAAAACAAATTGAAAACAGAACAATATAATGCAACAAAAGATTGTTTCAATTGTTTTTCATTGATACAAAATGAATTACAATGACTAATGATGCTTTGGTGATCTTTAAATCTCCAATGATGTTCTTGATGTTTTGTTATGTTTTTGCTATATTGATTGAATAATTGGTTGATATCGTTTGTATGAATAAATGACTCACTGTTTTTGTATTGATATCTCTCAATCACATATTCAAACAACTATTAATTGCTATAGATAACTTATGAATCGACTATCAATAGCATATGTATGTTTCTCTCTAACGAGTGCATCCTTGCCTTATATTTATAGGCAGAGGGATTCACGGTTTACAATGGAAACTGTAACTTTCCTATTTGTGAAGTCTACAGCTGTAACATTCCTAATATAACATCCTAAGTCCTCTGACAGAAGGCAAGTCTTCCGTAGATGTTGACTTGATGACATCACTTCAGGTAGCTTGACTTGTTGATCATGTGTTGGTACTTGATGAGTGCTCATGCAAGTTGTTCTTCCGTAAGAATTTTTGATCTTTGAACTTTATCCTTATGAGCAACCTCTTCAGTAGCATGAGCTTGATCTCTGGACTTGTTCTTCAGTAGATGTTGTGCTTCCATAGGAGATCTAAGGATGCACATCACTTGTTTAGATATGCTTCGGAGAGCATCTACGGAAGAGCAAACTTGTTCATCCACAGTTGTTCTTGTACTTGGTTCCACAGAACAGCTACGGAGGAACAACTTGTTCATCCGCAGGAGTTCTTTCACTTAGACAATTTTCCAAATTGACCAAGTATGATGTTTTCCTACAATCACATACAATCAACACAAATAATATTTGGTTAACATATATTTCATGCATTACAAAATGATAAAGAGTTATAGAAGTTCATTACAAGAAATGATTCATCATCTAAACCTATACAAAAGAACTAGACCTAACAATACTCCCCCTTAGGTTTAGATTCTTGTAATCATCAGTTCAGAGTTCTCAATTCTTGAACACTTCTCAAAGTTCTTGTGTTGAAGTATTCAAATGTATTCTTTTGATCATCATATAACTACTTGATCTTCATTCTCTTCATTTTCTTTAATGTTTTGTAATTCAGTCCAAGGATGTCCTCTTCAGTGGTCAGTGTTGCCACTACACTGTTATAAGAAACCACTTCCAGCTCATCTTGTTCTAACATTCTGAGCTCAGTGATGGTGGGGATTTCAGATCCCATAAGCTGACCTGCTTCAAATCTTCTTCTTTCGTCAGCTTTAGCATGCAGCTTGTCAATCACTTGGATGAAATGGAAATATAAGCATAAGTCATCTTAAGCTATTTTATGATTCAATTTTGGAAAATACTTATCATGCAGATAGGATGTGTAGCTAGGTTGAAGGAGTTTGATCTCTATTGGGTCAAATAGTCTTATGCTAGAAGCTTTCTTTTGAGGATCGATCCTTTGTAGCACAAGCTCTTTTGTTCTCTCCACATATCCCCATTCTGTGATAGGGAATGAGTACTGATTTCCTTCACTGCTCTTTACATATGCTGAAGTTTTGTCTTCATATCCAGCTCTTTTTAAAAATTCATCATCAACTAAGTGAGATGAGCTGGAATGAGACCTTTTTTGCCTTTGTCTTCTTTGATTATGTTAAGCATCTTCTCTCTTTGCTTCCTTTAACACATCACCTTTAAACTTGTTTCTGAGTTTTGCAATCAGCATAGAAAAATCTCTTCCCCTTGGACTAATTAGGTATTTGATGATAGGGATGTTTTGCAAAGAATACAGGTCTGCATCTGGGAGTGATAGGATTGTCTCCATCCAATGAATATATTGCACCATCCCAGATGCTCTCTTTATCATAGCATAATCCTATTCAGAATCAATCTTCCATGCTATAATTTTGTTTTCTTCTGCTGATCTTGGGGTGGTCATGTGCACAAAAAGTTGGATCAGAGAAGATTTTTGTTAAGTTATTTCTCTCATAGCGGTTCCCAGAGGCCAGATTTTGTGATAAGTTTTTCTTTTCCTCTGTGCATATCCTTGCTTTCTACAACTGTTGGCTCAACAGGAGTTTGTTTTGATTATTGTTTGTAAGTAGGATTGGGGGCTTCGGTTCTGAATCTCACACTAGTGTCTTGCTCAACCTTCATTACATATTCCATCATTGCTCTTAATTCTCCCACTGATCTTCCCTTATGCATATAAGGCCCATAGTTATGACTTTGCAGCCAACAAGTCATGTTATATTTTGTCAGCTTCTTGGGGTCATAGTGACCCAAATCTTTTCTTATCTTTTCAATGGCTTTGAACTTTGAGAATGTTTCATAGTTGCATACTGGCAGTATCAATCTAGCAGTGTCAAACTCTTCAAGCACTTGAATCATTTCAGCCATGTTCAATTTCTCAACCATGTCATATGGGAACCCATTATTTAAAAGATCCATGAACATTGAGGATTGGGCTCTTTCTTCAAAAATATCTTCAATGGATAATAGCTCTTCATCAGATCTTGCTTCTTCATCATCCTTTTGAGTCTCATCTTTTGTTAAATCTATCCATTCAGCATCACTTTCTTTTTCATCAGGTTCAGTTGGCTTGAGAGTAGAAAGATCAATTGATGGAGTGTGCTCAGTAGAGATGGTTCTTGCTTTCTTTGGGGTATCTTCAAGTTGAGTAACTTCTTCTATAGTTTTTCCTAAATACTTTCTTTTCCTATGATATTTGATTGTTGGTTCCTTTGATTTGATCATGGAAAAGACAGCAGGTTCTTTGATTGGCTTTTGCAGGCTAAGTCCTTGTTTAGCCACTTTCTTCTTTAATCCTTCTATCACCTCATCTTTGGCTTTTAGCAGATCCAACTGCTCAAAGATAGTTTGTAGTGCATTGTTGACCTCAGCCATTGCTTTCTCCTTTTCTTGTTTTTCTTTCTCAACAGATTCGTCGGACTCAGTTGCAAACTGATCCATCCAGTCAATCACTTCATTGTTAGATTCAATCTACTCTTGTAACTACTTGATTGTAGCTTCTAGCTTTGAGATTGTCTCAGCTTTCTCAATTATCTCCCTTTTTATTTTTCTCAACTTCTCTAACTTTTTATTACCTTTGATGATGAGATTGTTGTATTTGGCCACCACAAAACTTTTGCTCACATCTATATCTTCATCTCTCAGATCATTTTCATCATAAGCAACTATGTCAATGTAGTTACTCTCATCTTGTTGTTCAACTACTTCTTTATTCTCCCTTTCTACATCTAAACAAAACTCTTCTGTAGCACCATCATTCACAACATCATGCTCATCATCCTTATCAAGATTGACTAGTTCAGTGTGAGTTGGGCTTTCAGCAGGTGAGATTGGTTCAGTAGGTGTGGGTGAAGAAGTTGGTTGTGTTGTTGGGTGTGATGGAGATTATTGAGGGTCATCAAATGAGAACACTTCTATTTTAGTAGAGTTCATTGATGTTTAGGTAAGTGAAGGAGACAGTGGTTGTGTGTGTTCACTTGGTGGTGAGATGATATGGACAGGTGGTGATAACGGTATGTTGGTAAAGGATGGTGGTGAAGGAGGATTGGGTTCTTGATGTTGTGGTTCAGGGGATTCAACTGGTGGAGTTTGTTGTTGTTGTTGATTAGAAGATTCAGCTGATGATGTTTGTTATTGCTGATCATCAATGTATAGAAGTTCTTGAGGAATGTCAGCATTCTCATCAACTACATGAGAAAACATCTCCATTTCTTCTCCTTGATATTGCCCACTGATCTTGTTGAGCACAGATCTTCCAAGGTGAGCTTGAACAAACACTTCACCTTCTCTTTCAATATTGGGCATTGCTTCATTAATGATTAGTTGAAGAAACCTTGGAAACATATACATCTTGTTTTCCTTGTGCACCCCTATGTGGTCACACAAGCATCCCAGAATGTATTTGGTATAATTATACGTTCTCCTTCAAACACACCAATGATTCCTGATGATATATGCCTTGAAAATCTATCCAATCCAGACTTCTTATTTGACATGCATTTCAAGTACGTGTGACACAAGACTCTGTAAGGCTTGCACAACCTCCCCTTCTTGATTTCAGCATTTCGATAGTCACCATCATAACCCATTAAGTGAAATATTTTTTTAATGTATTCATGTTTGAATACATCAGGGTGACCCTCTTCTAGATCTCCGAACTCCAACACCCTCCTGATTATTCGTTCATCCACCCTCAACCCTTCATTTCTTATTGAAGCAAAAATCACCTGTTCATCATTTTCTTCCTCAATCCTTGCAGAGTTCCAGAAATCCATAATGTGCGATTGATAGATGACAGGATCCGCAGATAAGGCATAGAATAATCTTGATCTTCTTAAGTATCTGATAATATCTCTGCATCCATCGGCTGCTGTATCCTCTGGATTAAGAAAAGCACAGACATTATGATCTTTTGCGAATCGATTGGCCATTTTGATGTTGTTTGAGAGGTGATTTAGGTGAGGATTGTTGTGTGGAATGAAAATTTGATTGTTGTGGAGAAAGGGTTTTTGGGTTTAGTTCTTCTAGATCTAAGAAAGGGTTCTGAAAAAGTGAATAAAAATGACAACGGTCAGGTTATCATTTACACTCCCTCGGACACAAAAAACCTTTTATTTAATGTTGTGGGACCCTTAACCCTAATTACGCTTCCGTGGTTATCCACAAGTTTATTCTTTCGTAGATCATCTACAGAAGACAAAACTTTCCTTTTTGATTTGTTTTACTTTTATTCTTCTGCAACACATCTACGAAAGACAAAATTTATAGGCAAAATTTATGTTTAGTTAATTCTTCCGTAGAACATCTACGGAAGGCAAAATTTATGCTTAGTTAATTCTTCCGCAGAACATCTACGGAAGGCAAAATTTGTTATGGTTTTGTTGTTTTATCCGGGGTACCGATCTACGGAAAGGCAATATTTGAATAAACTTGTGGATAACCACGAAAGGTAATTAGGGTTAAGGGTCCCACAACATTAAATAAAAGGTTTTTAAAGTGTCCGAGGGAGTATAAATGATAACCTGTGAATCCAAGGATCAAATCAGGAATTATCAGTTTGATTGAACAAATAAAGTATAAAACAAATTGAAAACAGAACAATATAATGCAACAAAAGATTGTTCAATTGTTTTTCATTGATACAAAATCGATTATAATGACTAATGATGCTTTGGTGATCTTTTGATCTCCAATGATGTTCTTGATGTTTTGTTATGTTTTCCTATATTGATTGAATAATTGATTGATATCGTTTCTATGAATAAGTGACTCATTATTTTAGTATCGGTATCTCTCAATCACATATTCAATCACCTATTGATTGCAATTGATTACTTATGAATCGACTATCAATAGCGTATGTATATTCCTCTCTAACGAGTGCATCATTACCTTATATTTATAGTCAGAGGGATTCACGGTTTACAATGGAAACTATAACTTTCCTATTTGTGAAGGCTACAGCTGTAACATTCCTAATATGACATCCTAAGTCCTCTGATAGAAGGCAAGTCTTCTGTACATGTTCACTTGATGACATCACTTCAGGTAGCTTGACTTGTTGATCATGTGTTGGTACTTGATGAGTGCTCATGCAAGTTGTTCTTCCGTAGGAAATTGGTATTCCGTGGGAATTTCTGATCTTTGAACTTTATCCTTAGGAGCAACCTCTTCAGCAGCATGAGCTTGATCTCTGGACTTGTTCTTTAGTAGATGTTGTGCTTCCGCAGGAGATCTACGGATGCACATCACTTGTTTAGATATGCTCTGGCGAGCATCTATGAAAGAACAAACTTGTTCATCCATAGTTGTTCTTGGACTTGGTTCCACAGAACATCTACGGAGGAACAATTTGTTCATCCGCAGGAGTTCTTTCACTTAGACAATTTTCCAAATTGACCAAGTATGATGTTTTCCTGCATCACATACAATCAACACAAATAATATTTGGTTAACATATATTTCATGTGTAAGGCCCCGTTCCCGAAAACCTCACAGTTGGTCAATCACAGTATTAATTATATAAAAATACATACATATCATAGAACATAGCAGCGGATTAATTTACCCAACACCATTCATTTCATTAATATTTAATGTTACCAAATAATACATTAATGTATAATAGGAGTTACAAAAGAAACGTTTAGTTGCATTGTCACATGAACAAATGGATGCCAGTCTTGCCCGCCAAGTAGCTTCACCCGCGTGCCATCCCCAGCAACAAGTTACCTGCCAACTGGAAATGCATAAAAGTCAGCGTTGTTGAGTGAGTTTAGTTTTAAAATATTAAAATACCTTGTTTAAATATATAAAATATCATTTTCTTAAAATACTTCCTTTTCATAAATCCGTTACTTCCGTACGTGATCACACATCATGCGTACAACAAGATAATATTCATTATTATCTTTCAACATTCTTCTTATTCATTTCGTACTTTTATCATTATCTTTCACTTTCTACCAAACCAATGTGCAATACCCCGAGCATTGTGCACGAAGCGGGTATTGGGCCGAAGTCTATAAATAGACCCCTAACATTGCGCACGAAGCCTGACCCAGTACCTAGGGCAAGCAACAAGGGTCCCGTCAATCTCAAAGATTGACCATGCATGCATTCTCATAGGGTAGCCAACCCGCACACAGTTGAGCTGACAACCCGTGGCTGTGAACCTCCTTTCATTTTGCTTGCAAGACTTTTATTCATTCGTTAAGTTCCACTTTTCATTATCCTTAATCTTTCACTTCATTTATGATAATACTTTACGTATACGAGCATAAACACACCACGTAAAGCCACATAATAATACGTAGTATGGAATATAAAAACAGGCCATAAAAAAGCGTAATACCAATAAACATAACCACCAAAACATCCGAGGGTTAAACCCTAAAATTTCTATTTCCCAAAATTTCAAAAATTTTTCTAAGTCTTTTAGGCGCATGAGCACTATGTAGGCGCATGAGTACTATGCAGGCGTACCAACACTTAGGCGCATGAGAAAACTTAGGGGCATGAGCACTGCGTGGGCGCATGAGCCTTGCAGGACTGTTAAAGGGTACTTAAGCTTGGATTTAGTTAACACACTTAGGAGGATCTTAAGATCACTTAACAATTCAAATAGGGAACTGTGAACTATTACTAAAGATACAAGACAAACACAAGTAAAAAAAAGAACAAGAACACAAGATAAATTTTCAAAGAAGTTGTATATTGCTTTTCTAGTTCTATTACAAGTGTTGTATATGTATATTTTTGAATACAAGAATCGGAGACTACTTATACTACATCTTACAACCGTCAATATGCAAAAGACAGTTGGAAGTGACTAATCTAGAAAACAAGATCAGTCTAAAGTCAAAAGGCAGATTGCCTTTTTCTAGTGACTATGACATGCCATAGCTCATTGACTTTCCTATTACAAAAAGCCAAAAAGGAACAAAAACAAAAACTTACAGACAAAGACCTTATCTACTTTATCATAAAGCATTAAAGTTTCACCAAATGATGATAGTTGGTGAACCACCAGAGCATGCAGTGGACAGTAAGTTGCTTTGTGATAAAGTTGATGGAAAAAGGTATCTTTTCTCTCTCTTCAGAAGAAAATCAATCTTGTCTTTAAACAGCTTCTGAAGACTTTGTCTTGAGAGCTTCAGAAGACTTCATCTTTTACCTTCAGAAGAGTTGAGTCTTTGGCTTCGGAAGACTATACACTTAGAGTATTTTTCTAAGTTAAGTGTAAAGCTTCCGCAGCAGTTTCTTCTGAACTTTGGCTTCGGAAGATTTTACACTTAGCATTTTTCTCGAGTGTGTAAAACTTCCGAAGCTGGTTCTTCTATGTTCCAAAATGCATGTTGGAAGACTTGGTTGTTTTGGTATCCTTTGGTTGCATCAGCCTCTTAACTTCAGAGGTTCCTACAAACTCCCCCTAGGCTGATGCTGCCAAAACAGAGAGGTTCTTTAGACTGGGATAGTCCATATGAGGATCTTTAGAACTCCTTTCTTCATCAGCAGATCTTGATTCTTTAGACTCATGAAGTACCTTCTCATGTCATAGAGATCATGCAGAGGGAGTTCAAGCATGTCACTTATGAAGTAGACATGTTGTTCTCCCTGATCTCTAGTGACATACCATCTGTCTGGGTCTTCAGCAAATGTCAAGGACAGAATTTGTCTTCTAACAGAAAGAGGCTCTACTATGATAAGAGTTGGTTGAGAGTACTCTTCATGCACTTTCTCAGGATATTCTGACTCATCCTGAGGTTGGGAGGTGGATGCCTTTCTTCTTTTCTTCTTAGTTGATGATCTTCTTCTGGCCATCCTTTTTCTCCTCCCTGATGATTTTAACTGAGAGGGTTGGTCTTCAATACCAAGTTCTTCAGTAGATTCCCTCTCAGTTGGGATCTCCTCTCTCCCAGTTTTAGAAGGAGAGGGAGGAGAACCCTGCTATGGGTTAGAAGATAAAGTTGGCTGTTATGCATCTTCAGGTGCAGGTGGTGTTGTCTCTGTAGGTTCAACCTTTACCTCAACTTCAGGTTGAGCTTGACTTGATGATGATTGAAAGTCCACAAGCTCTCCCCTTTTTATCTTCTACTTGATCACCCTTATGTGCTCATCCATTGTGGATAGAGACATGGGACCAAGCCTCCTTCTGGAGAACCCATACAACTTCAAGAAGCACATCATCCTCTGCCTATCTGCAGACTTTTTCTAACTTTTCTGGATGATGGCTCTTGATTTTGCCCCTTCTTCCCTTTGCCTCTTCCTTGCAGCTTGCCTTTCTTTTTTGGCTTGCTCTTCCAGCTGCTTATTGTATTCAAATAATATATAATCATAAGGAAAGGGAAGGAGTGCAGGTGCCTGATAGAGACCTGTGGCACTCAGGTAGTTGATCATTTTTAAACTTTCTTCTTCATCAACTACCTGAGGTTGTTCAGCAGCCACAGTCTCTGACTCAGGACTTTCTTGAACTGGGGAGAGAACAGGAATGTTCTTGTAAAGCCTTTTTCTCCTCATTTCTTCCTTGTGTTTGAGGGTCAAGGCTGCATCCTCTGCTTCCTTCCTCTCCTTCGACAATTTAATGTTGGCCAGTTCATTTAACTCCTCTAAGGGGAGAGAGATGAGTTCATCTATGTTGAAGTTCCTGGTCCCCAGATAGTTAAGCCTAGCTGCCCTTAATTCATCTTCTTGAGTGTTTGGTACAGGGGCAGCCAGAATTACAGCTTGAGGAGGTTGTTGAGCATGGACAACTGCAAGATAGGATGGTGAGTCCTGTATGTCCATACTCAAGGAAGAACTCCCAGGTTCTGTGGCTATCAGGACTTCCTCCCCCTTTTTGGTAGCATCACCCTCATGCATAGGTGAGCTGGGGAAGTGATCCATAACATCCATAGGTTCTTGTGGACCTGGATGAGTTTGTCCTATGGGTCTCTCAGCTAACTGGCCCTTGAGATCGGTGATCTCAAGTTGCTGGTCATGGACCCTCCTTTGCAAGATAGTCACCAATGATTCAAGGTGAGCTATCTTTGAAACCAGTTGGGTGCAGATGTCTTCGAGTTGGTGCACCCTGAGTTTTAGACTCCCCTCATCTTCAATTGAAGAATCATTGGGGGATGAAGGAGGTGAATCGAGGTCTGCTCCCTCACCACCAGCATGGGGTTCTTGGCTGCTGGATTTCCCCTGCCCCATGATAATGTCAAGAGGCTGGGTTGTCGTGGTTGAGGTCTTAAAGATGAAATCTCTGGCAACAGTGAGAGCCTCTTCCACATGGGTCTCCTGGACAATCACAGGAAGATCAACCTCAGTTTAGGGTGTCTGATGTGGGCTAGACATGGGTGAACCAGGAGTACTCATCTCCCCTTGAGTGCGGGTAGAGAGGGGAGAGTCATGGTACTCACTGAAACCCAAATCTTCATCAGAATAGAAGTCAAAGCTGGGAATGGGTTGGTTAAGATCAAGAGGCTGGGGATGGTAGCTTTCCCCTAAAGGTTGATCACTAGAGTGTTAAGACTCAGAGTTATGGCTTAAGGCTGTTTGTGGAGTTGTGAGCTCATCAGGCTAAGCATGAGGAACCTTAGCACAGATCTTTTGAAGAATGGGAGTGGTTTGCTCCTTAGGAGAAGTGGAAGCTCGAGTGTCCACTTCCTCCTGTGTGGGTTGTGATATGTGGGCCTGCACGTGCTCAATAGCAAGTGCAGGGGTTCGTTTGTATTTTCTAGTGTAGGTGAGGGTAATTGTTGGCCTTGATGGTGGTTGAGAGGTGGAGGGTGTTGGTTTATCACTAGATGGGGTTGCTAGGATGTCACCCTGAGCAATGAGCTCAAACATTTTCGGGACAAGGGCTGTTTCTACCCCTGAGAACCCAACAATTGGCTTTTTCAATATCTTGAAAATGCCAGGCCTCATGTGTGCAAGTTTAAGAACATTACCTATTCCCCTCAACTGTGGTACCAATTCATAGTTAAGAATGTGTTGAACATACTGGGGGAACATGTAATATTCTAAGGAATCTAAATTCTCTAGTAAATTTGTAAATACAAACTAAGAGTAACTGAATTTGACCCCTTGAACCATCCCATGGACAATGAAGGAGAGGTCTTCTGGAATCTGGTCCCATCCTCCATGTTTGTTGGATAAGCTGTGGATGAAAACATGGAGGAGGTATTTCCATTGGAATGAGACCTTCCCCTTCCTGCAGGTCTTGACTGAAAAGTCACCTTCATATCCTATCTGCTAAAAGAATTGGTTGACAGCAGCTTTTATAAAGGACAGCTCACCTGCTTCATCGTCCAGCTGCAAGTGGGTGTTTATAATGGTTGGAGTGATGAAAACCGTCCTCCCCTACACTGTGGCAGACAACGCCTTCTCCCGTCCATGGTGACCTCTTGACAGGTCCGCCAGAACTCAAGCAACTGATTCTCATAAAGAGAAGGATCGACTGTAAGGGAGGTGAAGTAATGAGACAAAGAAAGATACCTACAAACATCTGAGAAGCTTGGATCCTTCTCAGAGTTTAACAGGGCAACTTGATTATGTTGCCTGTGTAGGTGCATGGTGAAATCCGGGTCGTTATGACGATTAAGATTGGCCATTTGAAGAAGCTTTGTAATGAAGGAAGAAGAAGATGAAATTGGGGGTAATTTTAGGGTAAGGAACAATGAGAGTAGAGAGATAAAATTGACCCGTTTGGAAAGATATACTCTGGATTTGAGACAAAGTTATGACAAAAAGATAAACTTTGAAATCCGAAAGTGGGTCCTACTTCTGAAATAGGTGCCCAAAAAGTTAGTTTTTTTGGAAGTAGTAAAAGCTTCCGAAGGAAATTTTGGTTTCGGAAGCTTTGCAATCAAAGCTTCCGAAGGCAATTTTGCTTCGGAAGATATTTCAAAGAGTTTTGAAAATTTTGGCTTCGAAAGAAATAAATGAGTCTTCCGAGACTAAATTGCTTTAGGAAGAAATTTGTTCCAAAAATGCATTTAAGTACTTATACCAAAATTTAAGCTTCGGAAGATACTTCAAGAATTTCTTCTGAAGGTAAATCTCAGATAAGCTGTTTAAACAATTTAAAGACATAAATTTTCTTTCGAAGGCAACTTTTGCTTTTTCCGAAGGTAAATTTTCATCATTCTAAGATATATCATTTTAAAAGTTCATTTTTCTTCCAAAGAGAACTAGGCTTATGAAGTGATCTAATAGACAACCTAGGACACACAGTTTTAGGAAATAAAATTGATTAAGTTATTAAGAAAATCTATTCAAAGTTAATCATCCCAATAGCTGATACAAGATACTTAAATCTTTGTTCATCAAAAGCTTTTGTGAACAAATCAGCATATTGTTCATTTGTGTTAACTTTGATTAGTTTTATCAAACCCTTTTCAAAATTATCTCTAATCAGATGATACCTGATATTGATGTGTTTGGTCATTGAGTGCTACACAGGATCCTCTGTAATAGAGATGGCACTGTTGTTATCTATGTGGATGGGAGTCTCTTTGAAATTGAACCCATAGTCTAGCATCTGATTCTGAATCCAAAGCACTTGAGCACAGCAATTGGCAGCAGCAATGTGTTCAGCTTCAGTAGTTGATGCAGACACACAGGATTGCTTCTTGTATTGCCAAGAGACTATCCTTCCACCCAAGAACTGACACCCCCCAGATGTGGACTTTGCAGTCATGTTGCAGCCACCATAATCACTATTGTATAGGCATACAGATTAAAGTCTGAATTCTTTGGATACTAAAGGCCTAGATTTGGAGCACCTTTGAGATATCTAAGAATACTTTTGACAGTGATTAGGTGTGACATCTTGGGGTTGGCTTGATATCTTGCACATATGCATATGTCAAACATGATATCAGGCCTGCTAGCAGTAAGATACATAAGTGACCCAATCATAGCCCTGTAGAGATGTTCATCAACACACTCCCCCTCAAGATCAGGACCAAGGGAGTGGTTTCTGGCTGTGGGTGTCTTTGCAACCTTACAATCAGTCATCTTGAATCTTGTAAGTATGTCCTGTATATACTTTGGCTGACTGATGAAGATTCCATAAGTTCTCCCATGGCACTCATTTCAAATCTATTTTTCATCAGCATCTCAAAGTCTTTGCAGAGCTTTGGATTAGTTGAACCAAAGATGATGTCATCTACATATATCTGAACTAGCAATGTGTCATTTCCTGTTTCTTTGATGAAGAGAGTCCCATCAATAGTACCTCTTTTTTATCCATGTTGACAGAGGTATGTTGATAGTGTCTCATACCACTTTCTTAAAGCTTAATGCAGTCCATAAAGGGCTTTAATCAGGATGATCTAGGTCTGCAAAGCCAGGTGGTTGTTTAATATAAACTTCTTCATCAATCACCCCATAGAGAAAGGCACACTTCACATCAAGCTGGTAGACCTTGAAATCCTTGGATGCAGCATAAGCCAGAAATATTCTTACAGCTTCAAGTCTTGCAACTAGAGGAAAGACATCAGTGTAATTAATCCCTTCTTCTTGAGTGTATCCTTGGACAACCAGTCTAGCCTTATTCTTGATGATGATCCCTCTATCATCTTTCCTGTTCCTGAATACCCATTTGGTACCTATGACAGACTTCCCTTGAGGAAGAGGGCACAAGTTCCAAACCTTCTGTCTTTTGATTTAAAGCAACTCTTCTTGCATTGCTTCAATCCAGCTTCCATCTTTCAAAGCCTTATCAACTTTCTTAGGCTTAAATTGGGATAAGAAACAAGAATGTAGACAAACATGGCTGTCATGAGTTTGTCCTCTTGTTCTCACCCCTGAGATAACATTTCCAATGATGTTGGTGGTGGGATGAGACTTGTGGATCCTAAGTTGAGGAATCACAGCAAGTTGGTTGGACAGATCTAAATTAGAGAAATTTTGATCTAGCAAAGAAGAGTCCCCAACCACATCAGCATACTTATCAAGAGAAACTTGATCCAATGAGTGTGTGACATCATTCATGTTGTCTTCAATGGAGTGGTTATTAGCATCAAGAAATTCTTGATCACTGTCACCACTTCCAGTTCCTCCTTCTGCATTTGAAGTTCCTTTTCCTGAATTCTGAGCCTCTGAGCTGGAATTTGAAGGCAATTCATTTGAGTCAGTAGTATTTGTCATGATAGTGCTGATGGGAGCTTCAATTGCAGGGTTAGTTACCACTGGAGCTGAAGTAGTCTTCTTGTTTGGTCTTCTTAGCTCAAATCTTGGATCAGGATCTTCTGTTGACCTGTTATCTGTAGATCATGAAACATTCTCACAAGATTTGTTAAAATAGTTGGTAACTAAATCAAGATCAAACAGCCAATCCGGTCCAGAGCATTTTACACAGGGTGTGTGTTCATTGAAAGTCACGTTGGCTGACTCTTCAATGATCCTAGTTCTGAGATTGTATACTCTATAAGCCTTAGCTTGAGAAGAATACCCAACAAAGTGTCCATCATCTGATTTCTCAGCAAACTTGGCTATTTGATCTTTGGTATTCAAGATGGTGCAAGGACATCCAAATGTTCTGAGAAACCCAATAAATGGTCTCCTTTTGTGCCACAGTTCACAAGGAGTCTTACTATGTGTCTTAACTACCAAAACTTTGTTTTGCACATAGCAGGATGTGTTGACAGCCTCTGCCCAGAAGGTGATGGGCAGTTTAGAGTCAGACAACATGGTTCTTGCAGCTTCAATAAGTGTCATGTTTCTCCTCTCAGCAACACCATTCTGTTAAGGAGTCCTAGGAGCACTGTATTGTCTTGAAATACCCGTTTCATCACAAAATGTATCAAGGATTTGGTTTTTGAATTTGGTTCCTTGATCACATCTTATGATTTTGACCTTGTGATCAGATTGATTCTTAATTTTCAGAATGAAGTTCTTTAAGATTTCAGGAGTTTCATCCTTAGTTCTAAGGAAAAACACCCAAGTGAATCTTGTGAAATCATCTGTGATCACCAAACAGTATGAGGTCCTTCCTAAACTCATTACACTGGTGGGGCCAAATAGATCCATATATAACAAGTGTAGGGGAGTAGTGATAGAGTTCATTTCCTTTGGCTTGTGAGACATTTTGTGTTGCTTCCTCTTCAGGCATGCAACACAGTGGTCATCACTTGTAAACTCTTTCTTTGGAATTCCAGTTACCAAATCATTTTTAATCAGTTTATTCAGGTTCTTAAGGTTTACATGGCATATTCTTTTATGCCAAAGGAAAGACTCATCACTATTTGCTTTAGATAGAAAGCAAGAAATTTCTCTAGAGGGAGATGTTTCCTGCAAGTCCATCTTGTACATGTTCCCTTTCCTGGGGGCTCTGAGCAAAATATGCACTTGAGGAATGTCAACCCCGGGCTTGAGAACAATACACTCATGCTCAGGAGCATGCGATGTTTTGGTCACAAAATTAAGACACACTCAAAAGATTGTATCCAAGCTCCTTGACAAAATTTACCTTCTCAATGCTGAGCTTACCATTTGAGACCATGCCCTTGCCAGTGATGTAACCTCCTGCATCTCCTCCAAAAGCAACTGGTCCTCCATCAATTCTTTCAAATCTTTGAAGTAGGGACTCATTGCCTGTCATGTGCCTGGAGTAGCCACTATCAATGATGCACACATTTCTGTTTGCCTTTAGCTGTCCCTGCACAAAAGAGATGATTTAGTTACATTTGGAAACCCAAGCCTCATTGGTCTTGGGCTTGTTAAAATGAGTTGAAGGAAATGAAACAGTAATGAATCCTATGCTCAGGCTTTGAGGATCATTTGCTATTTCTGATGATGAGCTTTCAGCCACATGGTCTTCCTTTATCTTCCACACCACCTTTGGAAGATTGGGCTTGACCTTCAAAGCTTCAGAAGTTTTGGTAACTTCGGAAGATTTGGTGACTGGACCTTTGGAAGATCTTGCCCTCACTGCAGCAAGCTTTAGTGCTTCAAAAGCATTCCTTTCTTCCGAGACCAACTTTCCTTCCAAAGGCAACTTTTCATTTGCCTTCTTCTTAATTTTGGAGTTTCCGAGGGAAACAGATTTTCCTTCCGAAGCTGTTTGTTTCTTCTTCTTCTCAGAAGTTTTCTTCTTGATCATATGGATAGTACTCATGGGATTGTATTGACAATCCTTAGCCAGATGTGAAGTACTACCACACATAACACAATTCAAATCTTTCCTTCTGAGAGTCTTCTTTCCCAAAGAAGACTGAGCTTGAACACTTTCCTTTTCTTTCTTCACCTTTTCAAATGATGCAGCAGGCTTCTTAGGGTGAAGCTTGCTCTTTGAAATGGATGGTTCAGGCTATGCAGTAGTGACACATAGCTGATCAGTCTTCTTGTTGTTGCTGGAGTGAGTTAAAGCTGAAGTAGAACTCTTGGTACTAGAATTCTTGACAGGATCTTCAGCTTTCATCACCTTGAGTAGAGATAAATACTTGTTTCTGTTTGGGATCAAAGGTGGTCTTGATCTCTTAAGCTTTTCTGGATCTTGTCTTTGCTCTTCTGATCAAGTTCTTTCTCTTGGTTTTGCTTAAACTAGCTTCTTTTTAATCCTTTGGAGCATGGTGACCCTTTTTGGATTGAATCTCTTCACTCACCTCAGAGTCATCCCTCACCTTCTCCTCTTCATCCTCTTCATCACTGGGGTCTATGGATGGCAGCTCATCTTGACCAGTTTCACACCTTGGAGATCTAACTGATAGTAGAGTGTGTGGAGGAGCTATCTCACTAGATCCCAGTCACTGCTTATTTTGATAACACACTTTTGCATGCAGAGATGATGATATTATGTTCTTGAAGGTCTCTTCTTCAAGAACATATTTATCTGCCCTGGCTTTGCTGATCACAAGCTTAGCCTGGCTTTCAATCAACTTGGTAATGAGATCCTTAATTTGAGTCCTGTAGTTTGTTTGCTCATGTTTAAGAGTTAAAACTATTTTCTCTAGATCTTCTATCTTAAGTTTATAGTCATTTTTAGCTCTTTTAAAATCAGCTTTTAAAATATTTAAAGACTCAGTGTCAGATCTCATTTCCAAGTTGTAGGACCTGTATCTATTTACTTTAGCAATACATTCAGTAGATCAAAGATGTTCAAGTACCTTGGCTTCATCATGGTTAGCCATGAGTGCTTGATTTGGAGATGCATCTTCTGCTTGAAAGCTCCAGTCAAAGCCTCCTTCTTTAATAGCATTTGCAGCTTGCTATCTTGGCTTCTTATTCTTATGCCCTCCTTTAGTGTAGTTTGGCCTGGATGAAGCTTGGCCACCATTTGACTTAGGTGCCTTGCATTCTCTAGCAGAGTGTCCTATTTGGTTACAGTTGTAACACTTGACTTTGCTCTTGTCTAGCCTAAACTTGCCACTGGCTGCATTACTAGGAAACCTTCTCCAGTCCTCTTGTAGAACTTTTGGGCTTTGTGAGTGAGAAGAGCCATCTGCTGGACTATCTCCATGTACTCTAAATCATCTGGATGGATACAGTCCAGGTCTTCAAGGGTGAATAGAAATTTGCCTGAACTTTCATCAGTAGAGACAAAAGCTTAAGAAGAACTTGTCTCTTGGAAGGGACTTCCTTGGATGTAGCTCTCTCTGGGTGTCTCTGAGAAGGTGATGAAAGGACCCTTTTATGAGGTTTCAGGGTAGCAGATGAGATGATGCTGTGGTTCTCTGCTATCCCTTTCAACCACATGAAGGACAGAACTCTGGTGAGTGTTTGAGTTACCAGATGAGTTTTGCGTGTTCATCTCCATCTGGTATCCACTGAGTATCCCATACAACTCAGTGAAAGTAAGGGTCTTGAGGTTTTCAGTCCTCTTAATGACCACACAGTAGTGTGTCCATTGTCTGGGAAGAGAGGACGTGAACTTCCTTACAATATCCCTGTTCTCAATAGTTACCCCAACATCAGCCAGAGTATCCATAATCTCAACATACATGAAGTATTGTTGAGTCATGGTCTCACCTGTCTTGAAGGTGAAGTTTTCAAACTGCTACTTCAGGAGATCGTTCTTGTTCTCCTTGGCTTCATTTGAACCCTTATACATAAGTTTTAGTGCATCCCATAGTTGTTTAGCAGTCTTGCACTTCTTGAAACCTCTGTAGATGGAGTTTGGAAGAGTAGGTTGGAGGGCTGTCATGGCTTTCTGATCAACATCAATTCTTTTCCAGTCTTCATCAGAAAAGTCAGCCCTCTCCTTTGGTATCATACCACCACCAGCAACAGCTAAAGAGGTGCATGGTACATGAGGTCCATTAACAACAGACTCCCACATCCTGGAATCTTGAGACTTGATAAAGCCTTCCATTCTTTGACACCAAGTGTCAAAATCCTTAGGAGTGATCAGTGGGGACTTTGTCATAGTTCCAGTTTCCATATCGGCTTTGGAAACAGCTGCCATTTGAAGAGTTAAGTGATGTGTGTAGCTAAGAGGATTTGAAGATGGTGAGATCTTACAATCAAGAGCCTGGAATGCTCTGATACCAAATGCAGGACCATTAAAGGGTAGTTAAGCTTGCACTTAGTTAACACACTTACGAGGATCTTAAGATCACTTAACAATTCAAATAAGGAACTGTGAACTTTTAGTGAAGATACAAGACAAACACAAGTAAAAAAAAGAACAAGAACACAAGATAAATTTTCAAGGAAGTTGTATATTGCTTCTCTAGTTCTATTACAAGTGTTGTATATGTATATTTTTAAATACAAGAACCGGAGACTACTTATACTACATCTTACAACCGTCAATATGCAAAAGACAGTTAGAAGTGACTAATCTAGACAACAAGATCCACCTAAAGTCAAAAGGCAGATTGCCTTTTGACTAGTGACTATGACATGCCATAGCTCACTGACTTTCCTATTAGAAAAAGCCAAAAAGGAACAAAAACAGAAACTTGCAGAAAAAGTCCTTATCTACTTTATCATAAAGCATTGAAGTTTCACCAAATGATGATAGTTGGTGAACCACCAGAGCATACAGTGGACTGTAAGTTGCTTTATGATAAAGTTGATGGAAAAGGTATATTTTCTCTCTCTTCAGAAGAAAATCAGTCTTGTCTTTAAACAGCTTCGGAAGACTTTGACTTGAGAGCTTCGGGAGACTTCATCTTTTACCTTCGGAAGAGTTGAGTCTTTGGCTTCGGAAGACTTTATACTTAGAGTATTTTTCCAAGTTAAGTGTAAAGCTTCCGCAGCAGTTTTTTCTGAACTTTGGCTTCGGAAGATTTTACACTTAGCATTTTTCTTGAGTGTGTAAAACTTTCGAAGCTGGTTCTTCTTTGTTTCAAAGTGAATCTTGGAAGACTTGGTTGTTTTGGTATCCTTTGGTTGCATCAGCCTTTTAACTTCAGAGGTTCCTACAAGCCTTAGTTAGGCGTCTGAGCAGTGGGCGCATGAGCTGGTACTATTTGGGCGCATGAACAACACTTAGACTACTGGGCAAAATTTCTAGGCGCATGAGGTACTGTTTGGGCGCATAAGAAAGGACTTAAGCATCTGAGCTAAATTTCAGGCACATGAGCCCTATTTGGGCATATGGGCAGCAGACATACATGTTTCTAAATTATTTCCAGTCCTAAACATCATTCTAACATGCTCATAACTTAATTTATCATTCTAAGCACCTAAGACAAGCATAAATCCAAGAAATACAACCAACTAAACACAACATACATACGGTTATCATACATACAAGTTGTAAAACATTTTTACATGCATTTTCAGCCCCAAAGAAGTTTAAAAACACAAAACCGAGGATCGAGAACTCACCAATTGCAGCCCTTAAGCAAAACTCCACCGAACTTGAGGGCAGAAAGAGTTCAAACAACCTAAACACACCAAAACACACAACCAAGTACAAAGAACACAGAAAAATCGGTCCCAAAGCAGAAAACTCAGCTGAAACCGAACCAAATACACAAGAAAATACTCACCTTAGCAAAATCAACTTCTCTCTCTCTCTAGAACTGAGAGAACTTCTGTTCTTCTTCTTCTTTCTTGTTCCTAGCCGAAAGCAGATGAAAAAGCAGTAGCATGGGCGGCCATGCCCTTTTAAATAATAGAATAATAGTGTTTTGTACTTTGTACACTTTACCCCCTCCACTTGTGTCCATTATCTTTTCTTTCAAGATACTTTTCTTTTCCTTTCTTTTTATTAAAATAATTGGGTGTTACAAGTCCACCCCCCTTATAGAGGTTTCATCCCCGAAACCTGTTATTATTCGAACAGTTGTAGGTAATGCTGTCTCATCTCTTCCTCAGTCTCCCACGTAGATTCAGATCCCTTCCTATGCTTCCACTGCACTCGCACTAGTGGAACCTCTTTATTTCGTAACATCTTCTCTTTTCGGTCGATGATTGCCACTGGTTGCTCTACATCGTTGAGCCGTTCATCCACTTCAATGTCTTTCAGTGGTACAATCATGTCTTTATCAGCTAGGCATTTTCTCAATTGAGATACATGGAATGTTGGATGAAATCCATCTAACTCATCAGATAGCTCCAATCGATAGGCTACCTCTCCTACTCATGAAACAATTCAGAAAGGTCCTATGTACCTCGGACCGAGCTTACCCCGCCTCCTAAACCGGATGATTTCTTTCCAAGGCGAGACCTTCAACATGACCCTATCGCCCATATTAAATTCAATCGGTCTACTTCTCTTGTCGGTATACGACTTTTGCCTATCTTTCGCCGCCTTCATGAAGGCCTTGATCTTTTCTAATTTCTCAGTCGTAGCCTCAATCACTTCAATACTGCCCAGCTCTTTCTGCCCGATGTCTCCCCAACACACGGGCGTTCTACACCTTCTACCATATAGCATCTCATATGGTGGCATGCCAATGCTGGCATGATAACTGTTGTTATATGAGAATTCAGCTAATGGCAAGTGTTCATCCTAACTTCCTCCAAAGTTGATCACGCATGAGCGGAGCATATCCTCAAGTGTCTGGATCGTCCTCTCGGACTGACCATCTGTCTGGGGATGATAAGCTGTATTGATATGCAACCTCGTGCCCATTGCATCATGAAACCTCTTCCAAAACTTGGATGTAAACCGAGTATCCCGGTCCGACATGATAGACACCGGTACACCATGACGAGCTACAATATCTTTAATGAATAGATCCACCAACCTCTCAGATGAATACGTCTCATGGATCGGTAGAAAATGAGCACTCTTCGTCAAACGGTCTACTATCACCCATATGGCATCATACCCTCTTTCCGTACGCGGTAACTTAGTAATGAAGTCCATTGTGAGGTGCTCCCATTTCCACTCGGGTATATCCAGAGGTTATATCTTCCCATATGGCTTCTGATGCTCTGCCTTCACCTGCAAACAAGTAAGGCACTTACTTACATACTCCGCCGCATCACGCTTCATACCCGGCCACCAGTAATCTTTCTTTATATCATGATACATCTTGGTAGCATCGGGATGAATGGAGTATCATGTCATATGAGCTTCATATTGAGGTCCTTCTACTCAAAGAAGTATTTCAAGCTCTTATGGTCCGTGAAGATAGTGCACTTCGTCCCGTACAAGTAATGTCTCCAAATCTTCAACGCGAAGACCACGGCCGCTAGCTCTAAGTCATGAGTGGGGTAGTTAGCCTCTTGGATTTTCAACTGTCAAGACGCATAGGTTATTACTCTTCCTCGTTGCATTAACACGTAACCCAACCCTAAATAAGAAGCATCCGAATAGACCACTAAGTCTTCGTTCCCTTTGGGCAATGTCAAGACAGGAGCATGAGTCAATCTCATCTTTAACTCCTCAAAAGCATTCTCCTATTCCAGACCCTATACAAACTTTACGTCCTTGCGGGTCAACTTCATCAATGGTGAGGCTATCTTGGAAAATTCTTGGATGAACCTCCTGTAGTAGCCCGCCAAACCTAAGAAACTACGAATCTCGGATGGCGTCTTTGGAGACTTCCATTTCATCACTGCCTCGGCCTTTTCCGGGTCTACCATGATCCCTTCGAAATTTACCACGTGACCCAAAAATTGAACTTCATGCAACCAGAAAGCATACTTAGAGAACTTAGCATACATCTACTCTCTCCTAAGTGTCTTCAATACCTCCTGAATGTGGTCGGCATGCTCTTTTTCGCTCTTCGAATAATTTAGGATATCATCTATGAACACAATCAATGATTTATCCAACATCGGCCGACACACCCGGTTCATCAAATCCATAAAGGCAGTTGGCGTGTTAGTTAGACCAAGAGACATAACGAGAAACTCATAGTGTCCATAACGTGCGAAAAGCTATCTTAGGAATATCTTGCTCCTTCACCTTCAACTGCTGGTAACCAGATCGGAGGTCTATTCTCGAGAACCAACTGGCACCTTGGAGCTAGTCAAACAAGTCATCAATTCTAGGTAGTGGATATCGGTTCTTCACCGTTAACTTATTTAACTCACGGTAGTCAATGCACATCCTCATACTACCGTCTTTCTTCTTTACGAACAAGACCGGAGCACCCAGGGAGAGATGCACGGTTGGATGAACCCTTTGTCCAACAACTCCTGTAGCTGCACCATCAGTTCCTTCATCTCGGATGGAGCCAATCGATATGGTGCTTTAGCAATGGGCTGAGCACCAGGTATCAATCAATCTGAAACTTGATTTCGCGATCTGGTGGCACACCTTGTAAATCTTCTGGGAACAGTTCTAGAAAGTCATGCACAACTGGTACGTCGGACAATTGGGGTACTGACGCATCCACTTCCTTCATGTAAGCCAGGTAGGCACTACATCCCCGTTTCATGCCCTTTTCGGCCACCACCATCGAAATCACCTTCGGGACCATAGTAACTCGGTCACCATAGACTGTTACCGAACTTCCATCGGACGCAGTTAATCGAATCATCTTCTTGCGACACACAATATTTGCCTCATAGGCTGCTAACCAAGCCATCCCTAGAACTACATCAAATCCGCCTAGGGGCATCACAAATAGTTTAGCAGAGAACCTATGGCTTTCTAGTTCTATGTCACAATCCTCTATCATTTCAGAAATTCTGGTAGACTTACCAATAGCAGTTTCTACATCGAAGGGCTCATCAATACTTCTACTACTAACAGGTAACATAGTACAGAAAGCAGTAGAAATGAAACTCCTACTAGTACCAGAATCAAATAATACAGAGGCACAAGTTTGGTTTACTAGAAACGTACCTGACACGACGTCAGGGTCCACTCTGGCCTCCTCCCGGGTCATCGTGAATGCTCTAGCGCTTGCCCTCTTCCCTTCATTCTCGGTCCTCTTCTTCGCACCAGAACTCTCGGCCCTCGGCTTCTTGCAATTCCTACTCACATGACCCTCTTTACCATAGTTATAGCACCTCAACACCCTACAATACCTTGCCATATGACCAGGCCTCCCACACTTGAAGCAGACACTCGATCCCCACTTACACTCTCCAGTATGCTCCCTTCCACATTTGCCACACTTCTTCATCCCTGTGCCTGCTGACACTACCCTTCGATCATCCACCTTCGCCCTCTTGTTGTTTGGAGTGAAACCACTATGTTCAAACCGCTTTCCACTCCAGTTCCTGTCACTGCCACCTGCCTTTCTCACCTCTACCACAGCCGTTTCCCTCTCATCATAAAGTCTCCCTGCCAGATACACCACCGACCTAAACATACTTGGCCGGGAGGCAATATGTGCCTACGGATATCCACCGACAATCCCTAAATATAGCTCTTGATCTTCCTCGACACTGGCATCACCTAATCCGGTACCAATCTTGCCATCTCATTAAACTTCATGGTGTACTGCTGGTGTGTCATGGTTTCCGCCTCTAACTGTAGGAACTCCCTCTCTGTCTTGTCCAGCTCCCGGTGAGGACAAAACTCCTCGATCACCATTTTCTTCAGTTCTCCCCAACTCATTTTTCCAATAGCCCTGCTACCCTCGGCTTGGACAATATTGTCCCACCAGCATAAAGCTGAGTCCACAAATGAGTGAGTGGCAAACTTCACCCTTTAGTCCTTCCTACATTCCCTGATTTCCAACACAGCCTCCATCTCTCTCACCCATCAGAGAGCAGCAACAGTGTTACCATTGCCATCAAAAGTTAGGAGTTTGCATCATTGGAATGCCCCATAGCTACACCCCTTCACGGTTTCCCGCACTACTATCTCCTCCTCATCGCTGGAGGCCGCCATCTCAGTGTTTAGTTGCTCCCCTTCATCCTGATCTCTATCATCCCTCCTTCTCCCAATAGTTTTCTTTCTCTCCTCCTCCTTCTCCTTTTTCTCATCCTCTCTCACCGCATGGATGACCTCGGTCACCACAGATGGCAGGATCGTCTGCATGACCTGATGCACTTCCTCTACAACTGCCTCCTTCTCCCAGCAGTGTTTACTGAGGTTCTCAAGTTAGCACTCTCGTCACCGCTCTCCTGATGAAGCTCGGGCTCATTAGGAGCCGTCTCAGCAGTCTTGGTCTTGTTCCTCGTGACACGTGGCCCAGCACCACGGCCACCCCTTGTTCCTTCTCGGGAAGCTTTCGACGATCTACCACCAGCCATCCTCTAAACACTATAAGATTCAAACACCAACACGGTCATTCAAGGTAATAGCTCAGTTTATGTCAGTATAGTAAGTCCCTAATTACAGTGGCCAGTTGTGATTAGCCACTTACTTTACTCTTCACCCCCCAAGCATTTCCTATCCTGACTACATTAGTATCCAAATCTACTAAGAGCACATAAATTAGATAGCACACGCACATAATACCGGTTAATATAGGAAAAGAATTACCTGATGGCACGTAGCTACTTGGGTTGGCATCCCTTCGTTCGGTCCCATTATAAGTTTAAGTTTAGGTTTTGAAAATATTTTACCCATTTCTCTTAAACTTTGGCTCTGATACCAACTTGCAAGGCCCGGTTCTCGGAAACCTCACAGTTGGTCAATCACAACATTAATTATATAAAATTTTCAGGTGTTACATCATGCATTACAAAATGATAATGAATTACAGAAGTTCACTAGAAGAAATGATTCATCATCTAAACCTATACAAAAGAACTAGACCTAACAATACTCCCTCGAACACTTTAAAAACCTTTTATTTAATGTTGTGCGACCCTTAACCCTAATTACCCTTTCCTGGTTATCCACAAGTTTATTCTTCCGTAGATCATCTACGGAAGGCAAAGCTTTCCTTTTTGATTTGTTTTACTTTTCTTCTTCCGCAGCACATCTAAAGAAGACAAAATTTATGGGCAAGATTTATGTTTAGTTAATTCTTCCGCAAAACATCTACAGAAGGCAAAATTTATGTTTAGTTAATTCTTCCGCAGAACATCTACGGAAGGCAAAATTTGTTATGGTTTTGTTGTTTTATCTGTAGGGTATCAATCTATGGAAAGGTATTATTTTTTCTTTTTAATGTATGATCTTAACATCATGTTAGATCATTTGATGTTTGCTATTGGAACTTGTTGACTCTGCTTCATGGCAAATGAGCAAAATTGATATTTAGTTAAAAACTTTAGATATCCTGCAGCCAAGTTAGTGCTCAAGGTCCAACTTTCTTTATTCAAAAATAAAACACATTAAACTCAGATTTTCATGCTGATAACTACTCCCCCTAAATTTATGAATAATGATGAACTTATGCATTTATCAAAAATTTATTAAGAGAATAGCATGAAAAGCAATTATATGTCAATATTATTAGCAAATAAAAGAACAAAAACACAATCTTTTTGTATTTTTGTTCATAAGCAGAAACTTAAACTTATTTACAAGCATTTACATCATACAATAGGATCATACTATGACACTAAGCAACTTCCTGAAACAGTTTTGTTTGATGATAGAAGACATAGATCTAGTGTTGATTGCAAGTATTATGATCCACATAAATTCAAGCAAGAGTGTAGTTTCAACTTGTCATGCTATTTATCATGGTTTGGGACTGATTAAAGATAGATAAATATGGACTCCACATTCAATTCACATTAGAGTTTGTCCTCCATTTATGAGTCAATTTATCACTTTTTCACACTTAAAACTATGTTCTTTAAGTTATAAGCTCTATCTTAAGATTTCTTTGAAATCTTATTAATGCAGATATGATTTGTAAGCTCTGAATTAATATATAGTTGATCACATTGGATTCTTTTAGAGCTGTTCCTTTTTGGAATCTTTTTGATAATCATCAATAGGACACCAGGTCTTTACTTACGTTAAACAGAGGTGCATGTGAACCCATGTCTTTATTTACACAAAACAAAGGGTCCATGTTGTGCAAAGATAGAGGTTATAAAGTGACACAACATAGTGTGCTTAGGTGAATAAGTTGATCACAGCCGGATAGGACTTACTTGCTTGTTCCTCAAAATGGAATTGTCCACAATTAGTCACCTTGGCATTATGTTATGCATGAAGTTGTATAGTTTCCACTCAAGCTGAACCTACTCACATATCAAATCACATCTAATCAGTCTTTATTGTGTGATAAAATTTAGGAAATTAAGCAAAGGTATAGTGTACTATCATTTCCCATGACATGAACTGCTTATTCAAGAAAACATGAAACAAAGACAATATTTTTGGAATTTTATATGTTTTATGAACGTTTTTGGCCTTTTCATATTAATAAATTTAAGGACAGAACATGCTTTTCTTTGTGTTGATTATTTAATCTAAGTTGATCATGCCTAAGGACTCAATTAAGAAATTAAATCTCACTGAGTCAAAGGCTTTAGTGAACAAATCAGCAAGCTGATTTGTTGTATCCACTTTAATCAACTTGATTAAACCTTTTTCTGAACAATCTCTCAAAAAATAATATCTAATTTCAATGTGTTTTGTTTAACTATGTTGCACTTGATTAGCAGTGATGAACATAGCAGTTGAGTTATCAATATGTATTGGTGTTTGAAGAAAATTGTAACCATAATCAAGGAATTGGTTTTGCAACCATAAAACTTGAGAGCAACCAGCTGAAGCAGCTATGTACTCAGCCTCAACTGTGGATACTAATACACTTGTTTGTTTTTTTGCACTGCCAAGAAACTAGTCTTGGTCCTATGAATTGACATCCACTAGTTCTGGATTTTCTATTGTTGTTACACCCTCCAAAGTCACTATCAGAATATGAGTAGAGGTTGAAGTCTCCTTCTTTGGGATACCAAAGTACTAGAGCTGGCTTCCCTTTAAGGTATCTGAATATCCTCTTCACTGCATTCATATGTGACTCCTTGGGGTCTGATTGGTACCTAGCACAAACACACATAACAAACATTATGTCAGGTCTGCTGGCAGTTAAGTACATTAAAGATCCTTTCATAGATCTATATAATCTTTGATCAACTGACTTCCCTTTAGGATCAGGTACAATCTTATCTATTGTTGATGCTGGTGTTTTGCATGAAGAGGACTCAGCAAGGTTGTACTTCTTCAAGATTTGCTTCATATATTTTTCTTGATTGATGAAAATGCCATTTGGTTTCTAATCAACTTGTAAACCAAGGAAGAATGTTAAATCTCCCATGGAACTCATTTGAATCTCGGATTTCATCAAAGATTCAAAGTCTTGACATAATCTTTTATTTGTTGACCCAAAGATGATATCATCCACATAGACTTAGACAACTAAGAGATCTTGATGATCATGCTTTTGGAAGAGAGTCTGATCAATTGTGCCCCTTTTTTAACTATGCTTAAGTAAGAAGGATGACAATGTTTCATACCATTTTCTTGGGGCCTGATGAAGACCATACAAAGCTTTGTCAAGCTTGTATACCCTGTGTGGGTAATCAGGATCTTCAAAGCCTGGTGGTTGGGCAACATAGACTTCTTCATCAATTTTACCATATAAGAAGACACATTTTACATCCATTTGATAAACAGTGAACTTCTTATGTGATGCATAGGCTAGAAAGACTCTAATGGCTTAAATCCTTGCAGCTGGGGCAAAGACTTCATTATAGTCTATCCCTTTTTCTTGAGTATAGCCTTGTGCTATCAGCCTTACTTTGTTTCTAATAAGGATGCCTCTATAATCTAGTTTGTTCTTGAAAAGCCACCTTATATCAATTGGATATTGGTCGTTATTAACTAGATTCCAAACCTTTTGCTTTCTGAATTGTTGAAGCTTTTCTTGCATTGCTTCAATCCAGCTGTTGTCTTTCAATGCTGCAGTTATGTTGGGTGGAACCACTTGTGTGTAGAAAACAGGAGAACCCAAATATTGGTGGCTCCCATTTGACTTCTTGTGGTTCTTTCATTAAGATCACTAATAATGTTTTCTATTGGATGATACTTATGAATTACCGTTGTTGGTATTGATTCAACTGGAATAGATGATTCCAAGTTGGTGATGTTAGTTGATGGAGATGGATCCAGCTGAGATGGGGAATCAACAAAGTAATTAAGATCCTTATCATTTTGGTCTTCTGATGCTGAATGAAATCCATCTTCATGATTTTGTGTTTCCGTAGTTGTTGGTATAACTTCTACAGCAGTTACAGGAACAACTACGGATGTTGTAGTTTGTGGATCTGCAGATGTAAATGTTGTTGGAATGTTTTCTGATGGATTGGGAATTTCAGATAAAGGAAATGAATCATCTCTGGAAGTAGATGGAACATCTACGGATGTAGAAGGAACTTCTACTGATGTAGAAGGAACTTCTGCTGAGGTTGAATTTCCATTTCCATTAGAATTGTCATTGCTTGTTTGAGATGAAGGGCTTGGATCAGCATTATTTGAAGTATGTGTCTGGGGTAGTCTTGGATCAGCTGACAATGACACTTCACTCATGCTTGGAGGTACATAAGAATAACATGTATCCGCAGGACCTTTAACATTCAAATAACCAGAGTTAAATGAAATTGTTAATGCATCTATATCAAACAACCAAGATGATCCTTTTACAGATTTTGGAAATAAGGATTCATCAAAAGATACATTAGGTGTTTTCTCTACAATGTTATGATGAGGAATGTATACTCTATATGATTTAGATGTTGATGAGTAACCAACAAAGAAACCATCATAAGCTTTTTCATCAAACTTTCCTAATTGATCTTTGGTGTTTAAAATAGACACATGACACCCAAAAGCTCTAAGATAACCCATAAAAGGTTTTCTTTTAAACAAAAGTTCATAAGGTGTTTTATTATGTTCTTTGACAATTAATGTTCTATTTTGAACATTGCATGCTGTGTTCACTGCTTCTGCCCAAAATGTGATAGGCAACTGTGAATCAGCTAGCATTGTTCTTGCTGCTTCAATTAGAGTCCTGTTTCTTCTTTCAGCAACTCAATTTTGTTGTGGAGTTCTTGGTGCACTGAATTATCTGGCTATGCCTTTGTTCCTACAAAAGGAATCTAAAACATGATTAATAAATTCAGATCCATTATCACTTCTTAAGATTTTGACCTTTAAATCCATTTGATTTTCTATCTTAGTGATAAACTCCATTAATGTTTCTAATGTTTCACTTTTGTATTTTAAGAAAAAGACCCATATGAATCTAGTGAAATCATCAACAATCACCAAACAGTATTGCCTTTTACCAATGCTCAAAACATTGATTGGACCAAAAAGATCCATGTGTAGCATTTTGAGTGGTGTTGTGTTTGTGTTGATTGTTTTGGACTTGTGTGACACCCTATGTTGTTTTCCTTTATAACATGATAAACAATGATTTGAACAATAAAATTCTTTCTTGGGAAGTCCGATGACTAAGTCATGTATGACCAACTTATTCATGTTCTTCATGTTTGAATGAACCATCCTTCTATGCCACAGTTGAGATTCATCTTCTGATGACTTAGAAATTAGGCAGGTTTCATTGTTTGTCATAGAGGTGTTGTTCATATCCAAAACATAAGTGTTTCCTTTTCTTGGTGCTGAAGGATCCAATTTGCTAGGACTTGAAAACCTGGCTTAAGAATGTAACAGAAAGAGTTGTCAAATAAAGTGGTATAATTTTGATCACAAATTTGAGATACACTGAGTAAGTTGTATCGTAAATTTTCACAAAAATTAACTTTCTCAAATTTGAGTACTCCATTTGTTACCATTCCTTCACCAACAATTTTACCTCCCTTCTTATCCCCACCAAATGCCACATATGAAGTATTTTTATGTTTGAAATCATGGAGGAGTGAACAGTTTCCTGTCATATGCCTGGAACAACCACTGTCAACATACCACTTGTTGTCAGTCCTCCATGGATGTTCCTGCAAAGATAATGAAATCAATTAGCAAGTGGAGCCCAAGCCTTAATGGTCTTGGGCTTGCCATTGTTATCTAGAATAGTTACTCTATCATGAATGAGCCTAGATGACTTAAGATTGTTTTTAGTCTTAATTGATTCATTATGTTCTGTTTGGGGTGAGGATGGTTCTGTTGTAGATGGACTTGAAGCACTTTGATCTTGATTCACAGTCACTTTCTCTGTCACTTCTTCCTTGAATATCTTTTTCTTCAAACTTGAAGAAGACATTTTGCTAGAAAAAGTTTTAGCATCTTTGATTTTTGACTGTGGTACATGAATTCCCTTTTTAAAGTGATCAAAGAAGGCTTCATCTTCCTATAACACTACCTTCTTGTGAGGAGTCTTGCTTTGATAGTGTTGCTTCTCCTTCTTCTTCTTTATTTGATCATCAGCAGATGATGGCTTCTTGACCTTTGGCACCTTTTGTTTTGGTTGCTACTTCTTTTGTTTTGAGACCTTTGATTCTTCATTCTTAGAAGATTGTGAGTCTGATTCATCACACTCAGATTGTTGCTTCTTTGGCACTTTAGATTTGTTCTTCTTGTTAAAGTAGCATTCTTGAGTAGAATGGTTCTTCTTGTTGCAAATAGCACAGTGCTTATTGAAGTAGCAATCAGAAGTCATATGATTGTTCATATTACTAATGGAACAATAGCTGCTGAAATAACAATCTTCTGTGTTGTAATTATACATGTCACACCACTTGCAGTATTTTTCTTCAGCTTCACTATCAGACTCCACTGTCTTCTTCTGCTTCTTTTTCAATATTCTTTCAATCTTTGCAGCTCAAGTATCTTCTTGTTGTTGCTGAGGATTCACATCTCTTTGTTGTTTCTTTACTTTCTTGACAGTTTGTGATTCAGCAAATGTTTTCTTCTTCCGTAGATCTTCTACGGATGACTGTTTTGATTCAGATGATTGCTTCTTCCGCAGATCTTCTACACAAGTTGACTTTGGAGCTGACCAATTCTTATGTAGATGGTCTTTAACAAATTTCTTTATTTTGGGGGATAAGGTAGCTTGATCTCCTTAAGGACTTTGGGAATTATAGGTTCAATTACCACATTCTTTTCCTTACCCAACCCAACACATTCTTGTTTATTAGGCTCATCAACCTCATCTAGATCATCACAGTCATCAAATTCAAATTCTGATTCATTTTGTTTTGAAAATTCTGATTCAGATGAATCAGTTTCACTGATTTCAGTATCTTCACCATTTACCACTTCATTATTTTCAACTTTTGATTCAGTTTTGGTGCTTGACATAAAATGATTTGATAAACTGTTTGTTATTGACTCAGGTAGTATGGTGTAATTATTATTCACTAGTGGTGTAACAACATTAAATCCTAACCCATACCTGTTCTTTGATTCAATATGAGAATTTAACAGTTTCTCATATTGCTGTGATGATAATTGGAACTTTTGAAGTTTCACTTTAATAGATGCATGATCAGACATGGACTTGGTTAAAGAGGTGGTCAGATGCTCAACTTGTGCTTTCAGATTATAGTTTTTAGACATAAGTTTATCTAAATCCTTTTGCAAGGAAGTGATTTTGACCTGATACAATTTATGTTCTCTTACATGAAATTCATTTAAAATCATTGTTTCTTTGACTTTATCAGCCAATTGTTAAGCATGGACCCTATATCTCTCTACCTCTTCAACACATGTTGGTGAACATAACCTGTCCCTTACCTCTCTGGCCATAGGTGGAACTTTGCTCTCCAAGTTAGCCATCAGTGCTTGATTTTCCTCTTGGACTTCCTTCTCATATATGCTCCAATCACAAGTTCCATCCTGCAAAATAATCAAACCAGTTTCTTTAGAGTTACTGTTACCTGTTGAAGAACCTGTGGCTGGTGGAGATGAGTTTGTTAGCTGAGGTTACTTGAAGCTTCTCTGATTTGCTTGTCTTATGTCTGTTTTTGATTGCTGATTGTTGTTGCATTCCTTTGAGAAGTGACCATACAAATTACATTTGTAACACCTCACCTTTGATTTGTCAACACCAAACTTTGTTGTTCTTCCTGCAACAGATAATCCTTTGTTCCTTCTTATGTACATCTTGGCCCTGTAAGCAATCATGGCCATTTGCCATTGTAGATCCATCTCTTCCACTTCATCAGGATGAAGTTCTTCTAAGTCTTATTGGCAGATATGAGCAGGAGTCAGATTACTACCCAAGTAAGCTTGAAAGCTTGAACTGAATACTGCAAATGCTGCTTTCTATTCTTCTATTTCTAGAACCACAGTGATTGGTTTAGATTTGTTGTTGCTTTTGTTGTTTAATGATCCCTTTACTGTTGAGCTTTTAGAATCATCAGCTTTCCCTTTTGTTTTCTTGTTTGAACTGCTTTGAAAGTTAGATTTAGAAGTCTTTGCTGCATAGAAACCAGCTTCTTCTTTATCATCACTTTCAGCACAAGAGCTTCCTTCATCACCATTGGAAATAAAGGCACTTCCAACATTCTTAGCTTCTTTGAATTGATATGGTGCAATAGGAGCTTTTGCACTCTTGTTTCTGGTTTTTTCATCCAACTCCAATGCTTCTACCTTGGCTACCAAAGTATCTAGTCCAATTGCCTTTAGATCAATGGTATTTTTGAACATAGACATAGTTTGTGTCCAACTTTCAGGCAAGGTATGTAGCATCTTTTTGTTCAGTTACTCATTATTATACTTCAACTCAAGAATATTCATCTTAGTAACAACTTGCATAAATATGTGGAGTTGTTGATGGATGGATTCATCTTGAACATGATGGAATGTTTCATACTGTGAACGCAGGGTATCCTTCGTGATGGTTCTGATTTCATCACTGCCTTCACATAAGGTGTGAAGAATTTTCCAGAGTGAGTTGGCTGTTTTGTATGCTTCACATCTAATTAGGAGGTCTCCAGGTAGGGCCATGGTAAGCATACTATATGCCTTGATGCCGACTTTGACTTTTTTGGCATCATCAGGAGACAGATTTTTCAAGCTTATAGGTTGGTTGTTGTCACTATAATCAGCTCCTAAAGTAGGTGGAATGTAAGGACCTCCAGTAATGGACACCCATCAGATTCTGTATTGTTGACGTGGTTCCTGAATCTGATTTTCTATGTTTTGAAATCAGATTTGTTCTCCAACTTCAGAGGTTGATAAGCTCCAACCACTGAATTGCTCATGTTAATTGTCTATGTTAATTTTCAAACTTATCAGTTGATCTAATATCCTATGAATGTGTAAAAAACAATGCAAATACACTAACAGAACAATAACAAATCACTGATAATATTGATATCAAATCAACTAAGACAAAAATTCCTTGGAATTAATGACTTCTGAGGGTAACAAACTAATTAATAACACACTCTTAATTAAATAAGAAGATGGTCAAAATTAGACATATCACTAAATATTTTCTTAGTTAATTTGAAATTAAAAATGTTAGATGATGATGGGTTTTGTTTAAACTTGATAGAACAGGCTTAAAATATCGCACAATAACACAAATATCAAAAGCGATTCTGATGCAAATCAAAATTAATCGAGCAATGGAACAGTGAATAATGATCGATATAACAAGATTTTGATGATTTGACAAAACAAACAATCAATTAAAATAATCAAACTGATAGATCAATTGATCTAGATCAATGAGCATGAGGCTTCGATACCACCTGTGAATCCAAGGATCGAATAAGGAATTATCAGTTTGATTGAACAAATAAAGATCGCGGAATTATCAATATTTGATTTTTAATTTAATTGTTTGTGAAATTGAAATCGAGTAACAAAGTATAAAACAAATTGAAAACAAAACAATATAATGTAACAAAAGATTGTTTCAATTGTTTTTCATTGATACAAAATCGATTACAATGACTAATGATGCTTTGGTGATCTTTAAATTTCCAATGATGTTCTTGATGTTTTGTTATGTTTTTGCTATATTAATTGAATAATTGATTGATATCGTTTCTATGAATAATTGACTCACTATTTTTGTATCGATATCTCTCAATTACGTATTCAATCACCTATTGATTGCTATGATTACTTATAAATCAATTGTCAATAGCGTATGTATGTTTCTCTCTAACGAGTGCATCCTTGCCTTATATTTATAGGCAGAGGGATTCACGGTTTACAATGGAAACTGTAACTTTCCTATTTGTGAAGGCTACAGCTGTAACATTCCTAATATGACATCCTAAGTCCTCTGATAGAAGGCAAGTCTTCCGTAGATATTGACTTGATGACATCACTTCAGGCAGCTTGACTTATTGATCATGTGTTGGTACTTGATGAGTGCTCATTCAAGTTGTTCTTTCATAGGAAATTGGTCTTCCATAGGAATTTCTGATCTTTGAACTTTATCCTTAGGAGCAACCCCTTCAGCAGCATGAGCTTGATCTCAGTACTTGTTCTTCAGTAGATGTTGTGCTTCCGCAAGAGATCTGCGGATGCACATCACTTGTTCACATATGCTCCGGAGAGCATCTACGGAAGAACAAACTTGTTCATCCGCAGTTGTTCTTGTACTTGGTTCCACAGAACATCTACGGAGGAACAACATGTTCATCCGCAGGAGTTCTTTCACTTAGACAATTTTCCAAATTGACCAAGTATGATGTTTTCCTGCAATCACGTGTAATCAACACAAATAATATTTGGATAACATATATTTCATGCATTACAAAATGATAAAGAATTACAGAAGTTCATTACAAGAAATGATTCATCATCTAAACCTATACAAAAGAACTAAACCTAACACACAGCGGATGTTCAATCCACACCGGATGAACACTCCACAGCGGACAACTAACAAGACATGCATACAACAAGTGTTCACAGGGGATAGCACCCAAGACACAGCGGATAGGTTATTCAACATCCACAGCGGACGACTTAGCATCCACAGCGGACAATCTATCATCCACAGCAGACGACTTAGACTTAGGATTTTTATGTAATTTTCGTTTATATAAGGGTATTTTTGTAATTGTAGATAGCTATCTGTATAGGCTATAAATAGCATAATACCCAAATCCTTTGTAAGTTTTTTAACAATTAATACAATCAAGAAGTCTATTATCATTCAAAGTATTTCAATCACTAGCAATCACAAACACACACACACACACACACACACTAATATCATAGCATTAATCATGGGTTTCTGCACTATGATTATTGTTTGTTGAATACAATATAAAAATCTGTTGTTATATTTATTGAGAGATTTGAAAAGATCCTTGGGGGAATCAACCTGATTATGCTCTTTTTGTTCTTAAAGTTCATAATCAGCTTTTCTTGATTTCATCAAACTCTTTCATTGACGTTCCAGTTATCAAATCATTCTTAATTAATTTATTTATGTTCTTAAAGTTTACATGGCACATTCTTTTATGCCAGAGGAAAGACTCATCACTATTGGCTTTAGATAAAAAGTAAGAAACTTCTCCTGATGGGGATGTTTCCTGCATATCCATCTTGTACATGTTCCCTGAGTAGGATATGCACTTGAGGAATGATCACCCCATGCTTAAGAACAATGCACTCATGCTAAGTAAAGAGCATTTTATGTAAATATTTCACTCATGCTAAGTAAAGAGCATTTGATGTCTCTAATCACAAAATTAGGATACACTTAGAAGATTGTACCCAAGCTCCTAAACAAAGTTTAACTTCTTAATGCTGAGCTTACCATTTGTGACCCATCCAGTGATGTAACCACCTGAATCTCCTCCAAAAGCAACTGGCCCTCCATTAATTCTTTCAAAGTTTTAAAGCAAAGAGCCATTGTCAGTCATATGCCTGGAACAACCACTATCAATGATCCATATATTTCCTTTGGTCTTTAGCTGTTCCTGCATAAAAAGAGATGATTAGTTACATTTGGAAACCCAATCCTTGTTGGTCTTGGGCTTGTCAAAGTCAAATGCAATAGTAATTGATCCTATATGCAATCTCAGAGGATCATTTGCTATTCTTGATGAAGAACTTTCAGTCATATGGCCTTCCTTCATCTTCTTCACCATCTTTGGAAAACTAGACTTGGCCTATAATACTTCGAAAGTTTTTATGACTTTAGAAGTTTTGGAGACTAAACCTTCGGATGATTTTGCATCGATTGCAGCAAACATTAGTGCTTCGGAAGCATTCCTTTCTTCCGAGACCAAATTTTCTTCCGAAGGTAAGTTTTCACTTATCTTCTTCTTCACTTTAGAGCTTTTGGAAGGAAGAGCTTTTCCTTTCAAAGCTTTCTTCTTCTTCTTCTTAGAAGCTTTCTTCTTGGTCACATGGATGGTACCTTTGAGATTGTAGATACAATCCTTAACAAGTAAGAGGTACCACCACACATGATACATTCAGTTGGCTTTCTTATGAGAGTCTTCTTTTGAGTAGGAGGCTGAGCTTGATCACTTTCCACTTCCATCTTCATCTTCACAGATGATGCAACAGACTTTTTAGGGTGTGGCTTGCTCTTGGAATTGGATAGTTCAAGCTGTGCACCAGTGGTGCATATTTGATCAGCCTTCTTCTCTTGACAAGGATGATTTGAAAATGAACTAGGACTTCTAGTACTAGCGTCCATGGTTGAGTCTTCAGTCTTTATCACTTCAAATCTAGCAGAGATGAATACTTGTTTTTGCTTGGAGTTGAAGGTGGTCTTGATCTCTTGGGCTTTCTTTGATTTTCTTCTGGCTGCCCCCATCAAGTTCTTCCTTGCAGACTTGGTCATCCTTGGTTCTTTCCTCTCCTCAAGAGAATAGTGACCCTTATTAGGATGATCCTCTTCACTCACTTCAGATCCATCCTTCATTATCTCCTCTTCATCTTCTTGAATAGGGTCTATGAGGGGCAGCTCATCTTGTAAGGCCCCGTTCCCAAAGACCTCACAGTTTGTCAATCATAGCATTATATATATAAAGCATTATACATTTCATAAGATTAAGCAGCGGATTAAGTTAACAAAAACCCTACATTTCATTAATAATTACTGTTGCTAAGTAATACATTATTGTTTCATAAGTTACAAAAGACCTTTTAATTGCATTACAAAACAACAATATCATTAAGATTGAATGGATGACAGTCTTGCCCCGACGAGTAGCTTTCCTCGCGTGCCATCCTCAGCAATAATTACCTGCCAACTAAAAATGCATAAAAGTCAGCATTGGTGAGTGAGTTCTAGTTTTAAAACATTAAAATTCCTTATGTATATATATGAAAATATCTTTTCTTTGAATTACTTCCTTTTCATAAAATTCATTACTTTCGTACGTGTTCACACGTCATACGTACAACAAGATAATATTCATTATTATCTTTCATCATTCTTCACTTCCATTTCGTTATTATCTTTCACTTTCTACCAGACCAATGTGCAATACCCTAAACATTATGCATGAAGCGGGTACTGGGTCGGAGTCTATAAATAGACCCCTACCATTGTGCACGAAGCCTGACCCAGTACCAGCGCATGCCACAAGGGTCCCGTTAATCTCAAAGAGTGACCCGGTGTGCATCCTTCGGGTTAGCTAAACCGCACACAGTTGAGCTAACGACAACATGGTCGTGCACCTCTATTCGATTTCTTGCAAGATTTTCATTCATTCGTTATGTTCCACTTTCATTATCATTAATCTTCCACTATTTAAAATAATACTTTACGTATACGAGCATAAACACACCATGTAAAGCCACACAATAAATACATAATATGGAACACAAGAACAGACCATAAACAAGCATAATATAAATAAACATAACCACCAAAACATCCCAGGGTTAAGTCTTAAAATTTTTAATTCCCAAAATTTCAGAAATTTTCTAAGTGTTCTAGATGCATGAGTACTATGTAGGCGCATGAGCACTATGCGGGCGCACCAACACTTAGGCGCATGAGAAACTTAGGCGCATGAACACTATGCGGGCGCACCAACACTTAGGCGCATGAGAAACTTAGGCGCATGAAGACTATTTGGGCGCATGAACTACACTTAGTGATTCGGTCAGTAGGCGATGAGGTACTGTTTGGGCGCATGGGAACTATTAGGGCGCATGAGCTTCACTTAAGTTTTCTAAGTCAATATTTGAGGCGCATGAGCCCTATTTGGGCGCATGACCAACAGTTATGCTTTTTTTTCCAGACTTATTTTCGAACCCAATCTGCATTCTATCCTGTTCTTAACATATATCTATCATTCTAAGCATCAATAATACTTATACAACCACAAAACACATGCATACATACACAATACATACGGATACATATATAACAGTTGTACAACATTTTTAAACATGCATTTTCAGCCCCAAGACGTTTAAAACACATAAAAACCAGGGTCTAGAACTCACCTATGCAGCTAACAAGTAAAACTCCTCCAAAATTTAGTGCACAAGAGTTCAAACACCTAAAAACACACCAAAATAAACAACCAAACACATAGAACACATAAAAATCGGTTTTAAGGATGAAAACCCAACAAAACCGAACCAAGAACACATAAAACACTCACCTATATGCGAATTTCAGCCTCTTCTTCTTGAATAACCGAGAGAAAATCTTTTCTCTTTCTTCTTCTTGTTCCCGGTCGAAAAGCAGAAACAGATGTGAATGTACGGCTGGCCATACTCTTTTATATAATAAAATATTGAGTTTTGTACTCTTTTACACTTTGGCCCCCTCCACTTTGGCTCCTTTTACTTTCTTTCAAGATACTTTTTTATCTTCTTTCTTATTACTTTCTTCTCTTTAACTTGACAAAAATTTCAGGTGTTACACATCTTGACAAGTTCAACACCTTGGAGGTCTTGCAGTTAACAATGTATGCGAATGAGCTATCTCACTTGAACCCAATAGCTGTCTGTTCTAATAAAAAATCTTTGCATGCATGGATGAAGATATTATGTTCATGAAGGTTTCCTCTTCAAGAACATATTTTTTTGCCCTAGCTTTGCTGATCACAACCTCAGCCTAACATTCAGTTAACTTGGTAATGAGATCTTTTATTTGAGTCCTATAATTTGTGTGCTCATGCTTAAGAGTTGAAATGGTTTTCTCTAAATCTTCTATTTTAAGTTTATAATCATTTTCAGCTCTTTTAAAGTCTGCTTTTAAAATATTCAAGGACTAAGGTCAGATCTCACTTCCAGGTTATAGGACCTGTACATATTTACTTTAGCAATGTATTCAGGAGTACAAAGATGTTCTAATACCTTGACTTATTCATGGTCAGCCATCAGTGTTTGATTAAGAGAAACATCTTCTACTTAGAAGCTCCAGTCAAAGCCTCTCTCTTCAACAACAATAGCATGTTGTTTTTGTTGGCTTGGCTTCTCAGGTCTGGGAGCACCCTCAGTGTAGTTTGGTTTGGGTTGTGCTTGGCCACCATTTATCCTTGGTGCCTTGCACTATCTAGCAAAGTGTCCCATTTGGATACAGTTGTAACACTTTATTTTGCTTTTATCCAGTCCAAACTTTCTACTAGATACATTGCTGGGAAACTTTCTTGCTGTCCTCTTGTAGAACTTTTTGGCTTTGTGAGTGAGAAGAGCTATTTTCTGGACTATCTCCATGTACTCCAGATCATCTGGATGGATACAATCCAAGTCTTCAAGAGTGAAGAGACAGTTGCCATAACTTTCATTAGCAGACACAAAGGCTTGAGAAGAGCTTGTCTCTTAAAATGGGCTTCCTTGAATGTAGCTTGCCCTTGGTGTCTCAGGGAAGGTGATGAAAGGATACTTTAGTGAGCTGTCAGGGTAGCAGATAAGATGATGCTATGGTTCTCTACTATCCCTTTCAACCACATGAAGAGCTAAACTCTGTTGATTGCTGGAAGAGCTGCTTGTTAGATTCTACATGTTCATCTCCATCTGGTAGCCACTAAGGGTACCATACATCTTTGTGAGAGTAAGAGTAGTGAGGTTCTCAGTTCTCTTAATGGTCACATAGTAGTGAGTCCATTGTCTGGGAAGAGAGAACATGAACTTCCTTATAATGTTCCTATTCTCAAGCTTGACTCTAACATCCATGAGAGTATCTACAATCTCAACATACCTGAAGTATTGTTGAGTCATAGTTTTGCCTAACTTGTAGGCAAAGTTCTCAAACTGCTGCTTCATGAGGCCTTTCTTGTTTTCCTTTGCTTCTTCAGACCCCTCATACATGAGCTTCAGTGCATCCTAGAGCTGCTTAGCAGTTTTGTACTTCTTGAAGCCTCTGTATATAGAGTTTGGAAGAGTAGTTTAGAGGGTGGTCATGGCTTTCTGATCTACATCAATTTTCTTCCATTCTTCTTCTGAGTAGTCAGTTATTCCTTTGGAATCATCCCACCTCTAGCAGTGGCTAAAGAGGTGCTTGGGATGTGAGGTCCTTCAATGACAGATCTCCACATCTTGCTATCTTGAGACTTGATGAACACTTTCATACGTTGGCACCAAGTATCAAAATCATTAGGAGTGATCAGTGGAGACTTTGTCATGGTATCGGTTTCCATATCAACCTTTAAGGTAGCTGCCATTTGAGCTGATAAGTGTTTTGTGAAATTGAAGTGATCTAAGATGGTGAGATCTTAAAATCAAAAGCCTGAAATGCTCTGATGCCAATTGCAGGATGCAATAGTTTCACAAAGTTAGGAGAGTTGTACACTTAGCAGATCAAATAAGGAACCAACTTAGATGAAACAATGAACACAAGTAAAAGAACAATAACAAGAACACTTAAATATGGTTTTGAAAAATGATGTATATTGCTCTCAAGTTCTTACAAGTGTTACAAAGCTTAC
The DNA here is from genome assembly GCA_025506505.1 of Flaveria sonorensis. Taxonomy (NCBI): domain Eukaryota; kingdom Viridiplantae; phylum Streptophyta; class Magnoliopsida; order Asterales; family Asteraceae; genus Flaveria; species Flaveria sonorensis. The sequence continues at coordinate 37,389,609 of CM046428.1, forward strand.
ATTAGAATACAAGTACTTGAGATGCTTTATACTATGTCGTACAACCAACCATACTTTGAGGGCACTGGAAACACTAATCTAGACAACAAGATCAATGTAGAGTCAAAAGATAGATTTGCCTTTTGACTAGTGACTATGACATGTCATAGCTCATATCCTTATCTAATACAAAAAGGATAAAAGTACATAGTTGGAAAGTTACAGACTCAACAACTTAATCTACAGTTGAAAAAGTTGAAAAAAGCATGGACTTTTTACCAACTCATGCTAGTTCGTGAGTCTTCAGAGATGGCAGCAGAAAGGTGTTTAAGCTTTTGTCAAAAGCAAGTCAGAGAAGACATGCCTTCTCTGTTTTTAGAAGAAATCAGTCTTGGCTTCGGAAGACTATGTCTTTGAAGCTTTGGAAGACTTCAACTTTGGCTTCAGAAGAATTGGTCTTTTAGCTTTGAAAGATTTGATACTTAGCATAATTCACTGAGTTATATTAAATCTTTCGAAGTACTTTCCTAGTACTTCACATGAGCATGCTGAGAGCGTTTTTGTTGCTCTTATGTTGCATCAGCCTCTATGTGTAATCCTTACAAGTTATACGATTTATAAATATAATTTTATGACTACACCAAGCATGGTTTACCAATTGGTTATATACACCTATTTTAATGCAAATAAAATGACTTTGTTGTAATATACATATAATAAACTTGGTTTTTTTTGAGAAAGTGATTTATTTCTAAACAAAACATTTAGATCCGTAAGAAAGTGGTAATCTTCAAAGTGAGTAACAACTTTTTGGATCTACATGAGAATCATATATAACATGCATGAATACGGGAAAATAGTACCAGAGATTTATGCACGTTACAAGTCTAAGTAAAAAAGAAAAAAAAGAAAAAGTATGTTGAAGACAAATAACTTTATAGATAGTTCAATTAATTAATTAATTAATTAATTAATTAATTAATTTTATTTATTAATTGAATGAACAACTCATCTTCTTTCAGTATAACAAAAAAAGTAATGATAGTTCCTATATATCTACAATTATTCTAGCTTCAGACCTATGTTGAAAATGTTAATGCCTATCCCATCATGACTAATTTAATAAATACTTTTTACTTCATTGACAAAATCAAACATATGAATATCACTATATTACTATGATTTGACAATTTATACCCTCATAAGTTTCTAGACATATTATATCTTATATGAACAAGAGATTTTCATGAAACAAGACACAAATGTTAAAATATCTTAATTATTATCAGAAAGGTACAACTTACAGCATGACTTTAACATGTTAGGTACTTCACTTAATAAATACGTACGAAGCTTACATGAGCTAAGATTTGATTTTGCCTTACGTGAGCGATGAAGTAGCTCCTATGTATGGCAGTAAGATGATTTCATTGAACATACATAGCAAGGAGGTAAGGAATGTAGATCTAACCCTACAAAAAGCCTAAAGAATTATCAAGGGAGCAGGCAAAGTAGCTCTACCATGCACCAACACAAGTCACTTCCACTAACCAAGAGAAATGTCACCTTACCTAGACAAACTCGGGTTACCTTACCATGGCCCAAGTCAAGCCACTTTGCCTTATTAGAGGCTGGAACACAAGTTACATTACATCGATAGAGCTTAAAGACAAATAAACTTGCCTGAGCTAAGTTCTAGCCAAGCCATAGTATATTACCAGAGGTTCAAAAGAAGCCAACTAGGCTGGCTAAAGTCCAGGTCATACCATATTACATTAAAGAATCCTTAAGATAAGTCAACTTGCATGGCCAATATCAAAAGGCTATATAGCCTTGCCAAAACTCCAAGGCATGCTAACTTGTCTAGCCAGAGTCTAATTACCTTGTTTGATAATCTTACCTGGCAAAGCCCAAGCCAACTTGCCTAGCTAGAGCCTAAGTTACTTTGTCCGGTTTCCTTGCAAGGTGAATCTCTGCCAACTTGCTTGGTTAATTCCTAAGTTGCCTTGTCTAAGCCCCAAGTCAAGCCATTTAGCTTGGGTAGGACATAGAACACATTGCCTCAATAGCTAAAGTCTCAAACCACAGCTCAAGTCAACTTACATAGTCCTTTGAACACTTTTAAGGAATACATATGGTACAACTTTTACCATATTAATTAACTTTATGCAGCTTGTTGCCTTTTTAGTGTATATGAATAGGCTATTACAGAACATGCTTTATGTTACACTGTTTAATAATTTTGTCTTTTGGTGAACATTATGCTTTTTACATAAAGCCACATTAAAGGGAGTTTTCAGCCTTGGTCATCTCTTATAGCTTCACTAAAACTTTCTCGTGACACGGTAAGTCAGAATGAATGATTGCAGACATTGCTTAAGGAGTTTAGCTACGGGCCTAGGTCACATTGCCTTGCTAGAACTTCAAGTCAAGTTAACTTGACTGATCAAATCCCAAATCATGTCATCTTGCCTTATTAAAACTCCACATCAACTCAACTTGTCTGATAAAGAATGAAATAATTCTCATGCTCTCAAAACAACCAAATAAAAAGACATCCTACATGGTAGAACATAAGCCATCTAGCCTGACCACAAATCGGACATGCCAAGGGTAAAGGAAAAGTCATTTCCATTAAAGCCACCTGGCGTGGCAGCAACCCAACTTGCATTGTATTTAGTAGTACTAGTTCTCTTGCCTAGCAAACATCAAATCATCTTACTTGACACAACGCTGGTCATCTTGCCTAGCCAATAGCAAGTTATATTTTTCTTTCTGGGACACCTTGTATGGAGAGAGTGCAAGTTATCTTGCCTGGTCGAAGACAAAGTTATCTTTCCTGCTAAAAATTAAGTGACCACGCCCAAGAGACATGCTACCTTACTTGGAAAAAACATAATCACCTTGCCTAGCCAAAGTCAAAGTCATGCTGCTTTGTCTGGCAAAAACCTAAAGCCAAGGTCCAAGTTACCTTTCCTAGAAGCTAGATCTTATTTGGGATTAATGCAAGTTTGACACGTCCATATACCATGTAAACGAATTATTAGGCTTGATCCTAATATAACTCATTATCATTATAACAAGTTAATCAACCAACATATGCAGGGACTAACATATATTACCTAAGGGTGAGCACCTTATAATATTGCTCCAAGAGATCCGACCTTGAACTAGTCATGTAAAGGTTGAGCACCTCATAATAATGCTCCATGAGATCTGGCTTGACCTACTCATATAAAGGGTGAGCACCTCATAATAATGATTCATAAGATCTGGCCTTGACCTAGTCATGTAAAGGGTGAGCACCTAATACAAGACTGCTCCGTGAGATCCGGCCTTGACCTACTCATGTAAAATAGCATGAAAAAAAACATTCAATTTTGATGGACTATAGCATGGTCTAATGTTACAAGGCATAACACATCTGTTCATTAGACAAGGAATTCAAACACATCACATGGTATTACATTATAAGGTCTAGACCAAACATATCATTACCAGAAAGTTAATACCTCACTTCATGTTGCATCAAGATGCATATCTTAAAGTTATCAAGGCTAAAACTATTAAAAGCCTCACCTGATTGTTTCCTTATGAGTCCCCATCTAATTTGATCCATTAGCAAATTATTGAACACCTTGCCTTGCCAAAGCTTCAAGACAGGTGAACTGGCAAAAATAACCATACTAGGGTAGAGTTCTGAGTCAAATGAGCTTGTCTTGCCAGATTCCCAAGTCAAGTTATCTCATTTTGTCACCGTTTCTAGTTAAGTCAACTTACCTTACTAAAGTCCCTATTTGAAGTCATATAGCCTTACAAATGTTCTAAGCACAAGTCACCTTGCCTGGCCTCAACTTACCTGATTCAAAGTCATGCCACTTAACCTAGCTGGAAGTGGGAGAACAAGTTATATTTCTTGACTAAACTAAGTAAAAAACCTTTCCTTGCATTGGCTGACAAGATACTTCACCATGCATCAACTTATTAGAAACATCTCATCATCGGATATGGAAAAGACCAGTCATGATGTAACTTGTTTCCTTTCATCTCTGACATTCATTTGCTGATCCACTACATAGATTGCCTCAATTACCAAGCCAACTAAAAGGTTGAAGCCTTTCTACCTATCTCCGTACATGCATTGATGTCTTTTAGCCCTTTCCTTTCCCTATTGGTATAAGACAAAGCAAAGATAAGCCAAACCCCATGATAATGAAGCATGGGAAACACACAGGGAAGAAAGATCGTCAAATAACAACAAGGTGTCTTCTTAAAAACAAAAGCACGTCTCCAAGACCTCTCAAAGAGGTATGGAATTATGATCCATCCCTATTTCCAATAAGATCACAAGTTCAAAGACCAACATGAACACATCACAAGGTCGCTTAAGGTTGGAGACACTTCTAGCCTTAGCTTGCCAGGAACTTTGGCTGACATTAGTTCATTAAGAACCTTGCTAGACCTAACTCATCAGGAACCCCACTTAAGCTAGCTTGCAAGAAACCTTGCCTTTGTTAGGCAAAGGGAGATCCTTGCCTTTACTTAACACTAGGAGGATCCTTACCTCAATTTTGGGTTCATGCCCCAACTAAAAACAAAAAAATATCATTCTTTGAGGATGACTTCACCTCAGCCTACCAAAAACTCTTCTTAGACCGAGTTTACTAACTTACCTATAATAGATATTACTTTGTCTCAAAATATGTCAAGACACCAGCTACAAGGAGGTAGGGAGTGAGCCAAATGGGGTCCTTCATTCATTATTAGAAAAGCAGCCAAGACCAAAAGGATAAAAGATTAAAAAAATATTACATAGTGAGCAAGAAACTAAAGACTAATAGGCTAAATACAATGGTCTAGCCCTACTATAAGCCTAACAAAGCACTAAAAGATGAAGAAACAGTACTTTTCCTTGCACCAGGCAAAGTTACCTTGCCTAGCAACAACCCAGTTCACCTTTCCTTTCAATAGGCTAGGTCACCTTGCTTGGCAACAACAAGTGTTACCTTGCTTCATGACAGGCCAAGTCAACCTTGCCTTACATTTGGCCAAGTCACCTTGGTGGATGATAACTCAAGTTATTTCCCCATGAAACAGCAAAATCCCCTTGAAGGACAAAGAGCTAAAGTCATCTGGCCTAGTAAGTGCCAAACCCATTTATCTTGGCTAGAAGTGAGATATAACCAAGCTCAGCATTGCACTGAAGTTGTTTATCACATATTTACTTAACTCACTCGTTAACTTGAAAATGAACATGCCTTAGTTTTCACCCAAGGTTGATGGTCAGATATGCGCTAATACTTTTGCGAAACTTTGAAAAAATGCATTGAACTGGTGACTAGCAGGGTACGGAAACACTGAGTCGGTAAGTAATAAATATCGATATCTAAGACGCTAGATACATTGATTAATATGTCAAGATAAGAATCTGAAACTTACCATTATAACCTCACATTAACATTGTTGATAAAGCATATAGATCTATGGTATTCAGCCTTGGCCTAATCATGTAAATGTAAAGTGAACGATACAACTCCATGGAAACATGGCCAAGCCAAGGTCATAAGCCAAGGCTTAATCCATATATCTTGGTCCTGTCTAAAATTGTTAACACAACGACAGACCAGGCTAGGAAAAAAAGAAACAAGAAAGTCGTCTGTTTACCCACCTTTTATCACAAAAACGAAAGTTAGCTCCTATTCTGACAAAACAACAACCTCCAACCGTAAAAGTATAATAATGTTGTGTTTTGAGAGGGTCAACTTATTTCACCCATAAGGAAATATGTTAGGATACCCAAGAGTGTTAAAAGAATCATGCAACCTCCCTTCCCAAAAGGAGAGGAAGTAAAGTCCAAGGAGGATACACAAAGATACGTGCATCTTTCACTATAAATAGAGGAAGAAAGTATCAGGTAAACATCATCCATCTCCACTCTTCACTCCATTATATCTCTCTCAATGAATACTCTCTCATTCAGAGAACCACTTATTGATTCTCACACCGAAGGCTGATCATAGGAGACCTCCTCCTACGGTGAGTCTTACGGTTTGTTGTTCTTAGCAGATCTCATTACTCAAGCTAACTCCCTAGAAGAAATCCCTTGTAGCAACAAGTGGTGCCCATCATAAGGCCCGCTTCATATTAGCCACTTGAAGTCGTGTCTCACTTCTTTCATGTTGTTATTCCCATGCTTTAATTATTGAAGATCGGAATAAGTCATGTCAAGAGAAGACGCCCCGTTTGCGGAAAACCAGCCCTCTCACCCTTCCCCGGGTTCACTCCCTATCATATTTGATATGATAGAACTTACCATGGGAGGTGTGAGAGAAAATTTCACTCGCCTACAAGAATTTTTGAACGACTATGTATAGGAAGAGTGCCTGAGGGGTATAAGAGTACCCTTGGCAAATGATAAGGAGCCTAGCATAACGCTGACTCCTTCCCAACAACCCCAGGGAAGGCATGCTCAAACTCCTCAAAACATAGAGATGCTCCCACTAGAGATTGCTTCTATGTCTTTCTTCTAGCTTACATAATCATACCCCATGTTCACCGGAGGACCCCTGAAATATCAGGCAAACCAAGCCATACATAACTAATGGTTCACCCAGGCTCAGGATGCCCCTCTGGGTCAAATCAACCAATGGAGCCATTCATAGGAATGAATCCATATACTTCTTATCAATTCCAACATCAAACTGCTTTTAGTGTAGCATCGGCTCTACAATCATCATGGGTTTCACCCATGATTCCTTCGGCCTTCTATCCTTACTCCCTTCACCCTTTGTTCTTTAGACAACGCTTCTAGTGATACCCACATCATTGCCAATACAAATGGGTCCCGAGATGGAAACTTATGATGAAGATGACGATTTCACTCTACCATATGTGTCTAGCGCGCATACAAAATTCTTACCCAGAATAGCCAATTTCAAATTTCCACCTAAGACGAAGATGCCGTCAAATGTGAAATCATATGATGGCCTAGGTGATCCTGATGATCACTTGGAATTGTTTTCTGGGGTTGCCAAAGTAGAAAAGTGGTCCATGCCAGTGTGGTGCCATATGTTTGTTCAAACCCTAGTAGGCCCAGCGTGACTGTGGTTAAACAATCTTCCTTCTGAAAGCATAAACTTATTTGAAGACCATAGCAGAAGCATCCTAGCCAATTTCATGCAACAAAACAACACATGAATAATCCTATGGAGTTGCATAACATAAAGCAAAAAGAAGATGAAGACTTGAGAACATCCATGGAAAGATATAAGCTAGAAGGTTTGAGGATCAGCAGAGCCACTGAGCAAATTCATATCTCTAGCTTCATACACGGAGTTAGGCCAAGACAGTTAGTCAAAGAACTCAACAGGCATATTCCAAAGACAATGGAGGAAGCCATGAAGAGAGCAGAAGCCTTTCTAAGAGGAAAAAAAGCGGCTCAGAACCTAGATGTCGTAAAAAAACCAAACACCAACCTGGAGAAGTTCCTAGCAATCCTCTAGGTCTCACCACTCCTATTTCCAGCCCTTTGTTGAAAGAATAGATAGTCATAGCTCTTACGAATATCGAAGGCCATATGATAGGTCTCCACACCGTAAGCCCATGCATCATGACAAGGCTGACGAAAAGGGGAAACCAGTTGATGAAATCAACCCAACAGTGTGATGTTTATGAACTTAGACAAACAATGAAGAACATAAACAGGTTGATTCCTCCCAAGGATCTTTTCAAATCTCTCAAACAAGAATATAACAACATATTGTTATACTTGTATTCAACAAACAATAATCATGGTGTGGAAACATATGATTAATGCTATGATATCTTTGTGTGTGAGTGATTCCTAGTGCTTGAATGATAATAACTACTTGTTTGTATTGATTGTTCAAAAGCTTACAAAGGATTAGGGTAGTATGTTATTTATAGCCTATACACAGAGCTATATACAATTACTGAACTACCCTTATGTAAACAAGAATTACATAAATAATTCTAAGTCTATAAGCTGTCTGCTATGGATGATTAGTTGTCCACTGTGGATGTTAAGCTGTCTGCTGTGGAAGTCAGATAACATGTCCGCTGTGCCTTGGATGCTGTCCGCTATGAACACTTGTGTGTTTGCTTGTATGTTGTCCGCTGTGGAATGTTCATCTGCTGTGGATGAACATCCGTTATGAACACTTGTGTGTGTTTGCTTTGTATGTTGTCCGCTGTGGGAATGTTCATCCGCTGTGGATGAACATCCGCTGTGGATGAACATCCGCTGTGGACAGTTCATCAGTTGTGGACTTAGGCATCCACTGTGTGTGTTGTTCATCCATTGTGGGCACTTGGACTTGATCTTCATCTGCTGCATCTTCTTAGTGATCCGCTGTGGAAAACTCTTCATCCGCTACCGACACTTAGCAAAAATTCCTTTTTATCTACAAAACTGAAAAAGAAATTTAAGCAATATTAGTATATATTATGAGTGTTAATGATACTAATGTGTTAGGTAATGATTGTTTGAATGTTAGATCACATTATGTTTGATTATGGCAAGCATTATCCTTTTTAAGCATTAATCTATTAACGCACTTGTTGAGTCCAACAATACTCCCCCTAAGGATGATGTTGCCATCCCTTTATTGTTTGCTTGTTAAAGTTTTGTTTGTTAGTAACAATATGTGTGTTGATGCTTGTTAATGATGTTGCCATCTCTTCAATTGATGATTGCATGTTTGAATGTTATGCATGATTAATTGTTTGACTTGTATGATTGTATGATTGAATGTTTGTCTGTTTGTTTGTTTTTGCATGATTTAATGATTGATTGTTTGTGTGATTACATGTATGATTGATTGATTTCATTTGTGATTGAATGGTTACTTGTTTGTTTGATTAAATGAATGTTTGCTTGTATGATTCACTGATTACACTTGTGTAATCTAATTGCTTTGAATGTTTGATTTGTATGTTTGCTGGTGCGATTTGTTATTTGTCTGATTGTTTGTTATGTGTGATTATTATGTATGATTTAAATATATGATTGATTTTTTGATGGGTTTGTTATCTGTTATGGATGTTTGAATGTTATGTTTGTTTGAAAGGTTAGATATGTTTGTTTGTTTGTTTTGTCTATTTGTATGTTAGTGAACCTTTAAGAATGAGAAGGACCAGCTTCTTCAACATTCTTTTGCACTTCTACAGTTGCCTTCAAGGATTCTTCTACATCTTTTTTAGTTGCTTGATCTTTTTTTAGCTTTTTTTACTTGATCTGATAAGGGTGTGATCCTTAGTGCATTACTGCAGTTGACAATATGCGTAACAAAATAATTCACTACACTTTTCTAGTCATCAGATATGCTTTCAATGGTGAGATTAACCAGCTGTTTCAGTGTGGATTGATCTAGGCTCTGCACATCAGTGTTGCTGACCAGTGCAGTCACAACATGATTGCCCTTCAGGATCTCAAGATTGTTGTTTTTTGATATTCTCATGCCTGTTATGCCTTCAATGTGTGTTAGTGGTTGCTGTTTGGTTTCTAACCTCTGTTTGAGTGTAGAATTCACGTACACAGTCCCCAAAATTCTTAACATGTGTATGAAGTAGCAACAATCTCCCTTACATAGCACATCTTCTATTGCTGAGAATGTCTTTGTTTTCAGAAATGAAACATATGATGGATGAAGGAGTTTGATTTCCACAGGATCAAACAACCTAATGTCTTATGATTCCTTCCTTTCTTGCTTTCTCTTAAGTACAACCTCAAAATGGGTTTCATCATAATACCATCTGGTAATTGGATGATTGTACTGGTTACCATCTATCTTTTTCATGATAAGCTTCAAGTCAGATGGCCTCATTGGATAGCCAACCCTTTCCAATAATTCAGTGTCAATATCAGAGGGTGGTTCTTCAATTGTTTGTTTCATCTTGCTAGCTTCTTTTTGTTCTTTTCTTAGCTTAGCAATGTGAAGTTTATCTTCTTTATCAGCCTTTTGTTTCATTTGATAATGATGTTTGTTCATGTAAGATCTTAGGATGTGAAAGAATTCAGCTCCTCTTGGATTGTTTGTGTGATTGACCATTCTCAATTGTATCAGGTCAAGTCTATCTTATTATGTTAGAGATCCAATTTGGGAGATGTATGATAAGTATTGGACAAGTCCAGATACTCTCTTTATAAGCACAACATCCCATGTTTCATCATACTTCCATGCAACAATTTTTCTGTCATGTGCATCAGCAGTTATAGTTATTCAGTCATAAAACTTCACAAAATTTGTTTTCTCATTGATCATTTCTCTGACCTCATTTCCTTCAGGCCATAGCCTGTGAGGTATAAACTACATTGGTTCCTTAATAGGATGAAGCTCAGGTGGAGCTTGATGATAAATGGATAGAGAAGATACAGGATGAGGTTTAAAGACTTGTGGTTTCAATGCATTTGCAAGCATGTGCTTATAGATCTCTCTAGCCATTTCTTTCATTTGAGATAGAGATCTGCATGCATATGACCTATATGGCACTCTTGTATGACTCAACCAGCTTTTAACCTGGGAGTAGGTCATCTTCTCTATCTGAGGATCCTTTGGTAAATTCTTTTGCAGCTTTTGTTGATCCTTGATTTCCTTATACCTTCTGTATGTTTGCTCTTTTTCATTCTTCATGACTTCTTGAAAGTCTTTGAGCAAGTTTTTAACCTCAGATAGGTTAAGCTGCATGAATGTATCATATGGAAATCCTCTTGTTAATAACTTAATTCCCATTAAAGTTTAGGATCATCAGGAAAGAGTTCTTGTATGTTTTGTATGTTTTCATCCTTATTTCTTTCTTCATCTTCTTTATCAGAATCACTTAGGATGATTATTGGTTGTTGGTCATAACTTTGGTCAATTTCACCTTCTTCTAAAGTTACAGCCTTAGAGGTTATTTGTATTGGTTCATCATCCTCTGGTTCAGCTGATGAAATCAACAGATGAACAGGTTGAATATGAACTTATTTGAACAATAAGAACATACACAGGTTGATTTCCCCCAAGGATCTTTTCTAATCTCTCAAACAAGATATAACAACAGATTGTTATATTTTGTATTCAACAAACATCAATCATGGTGCGGAAACCCATGATAGATGCTATGATATTAGTCTTATGTATGTTTGTGTATGATTGTGTGAATGCTAGTGCTTGGATGATAATATCTGCTTGATAGTATTGATTGTTCAAAAGCTTACAAAGGATTAGGGTAGTATGCTATTTATAGCCTATACAAAGAGCTATATACAATTACTAAACTACCCTTATGTAAACGAAAATTACATAAAAATCCTAAGTCTATAAGCTGTCCGCTGTGGAAGATTAGTTGTCCGCTGTGGATGTTAAGATGTCCGCTGTGGAAGTCAGATCACTTGTCCGCTGTTCATTAGATGTTGTCCGCTGTGAAGTGATTGCATTATTTGTTATGCACTGTGGGATTTTCAGCCGCTGTGGATGAACATCCGCTGCGGAATGTTCATCCGCTGTGGACAGGTATCCGTTGTATGTTACTTATCCGATGTTGGATGTCTTCATCCGCTGCTAGCACTTGGTCTTGATCTTCATCCGCTGCATCCTCTTGTACATCCGCTGTGGGCAGTTCTTCATCCGCTACCGACACTTGGTCAAAATTTCTTTTATCTAAAATCTTGAAAAGGAAACTTAAACATTGATTAGTGAATGTTATGATTGTTAATGATGCTAATATGTTAGATAATGATTGTTTGAATGTTAGAACACATTATGTTTGTTTATGTTTGATTATGGCAAGCATCATCCTTTAACGAATTAATCCATTAGTGCACTTGTTGAGTCAAACAATACTCCCCCTAAGGATGATGTTGCCATCCTTTTAATATTTGCTTGTTAATGTTTTGGTTGTAAGTAAAATGTGTGTGTGAGTTTGATAAGAAAGATTGTACGATTGTGTGTTATTGAAATGGTTTGTTTGATCATAGCGGATGAACATTTATTCATGCGTTGTGGACCCTTTAAAAAAAATTTTGTTTGGTTGTTCACAGCGGATGAACATTTGTTCATGCGCTGTGGACACTTTGAAAATGATGTGTTAATGTTTACAGTGTATGATTACCTATGTGCATACGCTATATACACTTGTACCATTTCTACAACGGATGACTTATGTTAGTCATGCGCAGTGGAATGTTACTGTATTCACAGCGGATGCCTTACCAACATCTACGCTGTGAACACTTGTATGTTCACTAGTACATAGTAGATGTATGTTTGCTTTGTTCGGTATATACACTTGGTGTATTTTGCATGTAATGATGGTACTGTAGCTATAGCGGATGTATGCTTGTGTGTCAGCTGTGACAACAGTTGTCAACGTTTCTACAATTTTGAAAAATCTTGATTAATTTTCTTCAGAAGCAAATGTTTGTTTTGATATGATTTCTTCCGAAGCAAATGTTTGTTTTGACATGATTTCTTCCGAAGCAAAATTTGTAAAATTATCTTCCGAAGCTTATGTTTGATAAAATTTTCAAAGATTTTGTTTGTTTCAAAAATGATTCGGAATTGTTTCAAAAATTGAATGTTAAAATTTTAGAATTTTAACATAATCAATTTATGGATGTTAAAATATCACTCACAAGCAATATTGTACATATGTATATGTGTCAAACTGCTGTGTTTGGGTGCTTGCTTGACTTGCCTTTATTTAAAACTCAAAATTTAGAAAACTTCAACTTTTAAAGTGTATGATTATGCACATTTCTGCTCGCTTTGATATTTCCAAGTTCATTTTCTCCCCCTAAATTTTTGCATATTTATAAAAACCTTTCACAAAATGACAAAAATTTATGTGTTAGAATGGAAATTATCAAAGTCCAATTGATTGCTTGCTTGATAAAAGTTAGAAAGATAATGCCTTATCTAACTAATAAATGAATGATTTTCATGTTTGATCATGAATCATTTTCATATAACATGAGATCATACTAGTCTTAAATTCTCACTGAGTTGTTTGAATGATTTTGAGAATAGACATAGACAAGTACAATATTGATTGCAGATATTGTGATCCACTTAAACTCATGCATGGTATTATTGATTGATTGAAACAGTGAGTGATTATCATGTTTTGAGTTGATTGATATGAGTTGTATGTACCCTACATCTGATTGTATGTGTAGAACAACCCTCCTTAAGATATGCAAGAAAGCACTTTCAATACTTAAGACCTACCTACTTAGGAGTATAAATGCTCAATTTGATCCATGTTGTTTGATTCTTATTGTGATTCTTTTTCTCTTCACTTTGGAAGGTGATCCTCTTTAGGATTCTTTTTATTCATTCACAAGGAATGTAGTTTAAAAGACTTTATTGATTGTTTATCCAAGATGGATGTGTTCCTCATTGGGAATCTTTTTGGATCATGATTTAGGTCATTTAGGTCTGTGGTTAGCACAACAAAGAATGCCTTGGTGTACTCCAGGTCTATGAAAATCATAATAGAGGAGACACTTGTATGATTGATAAATTTATAAACTGTTTCACTTGGTGTATTGTAGTTACTTTATAAGCAACCTATATTGGATAGATTAATACACACCATGTGTTGTTGAACACATAATCATGAGAATTTAGTGCTTTACTGTTGCATGTGTTGTTAGGTGTCCCATGCTGAGCCTATCCATATATCAAACAAAATACAGTCAGTCTTTATTAGTGGAAAATGACTCAAGTGAAGAACTAAACTAGTGTACTATTATTTCTCATGAGTGATATGTGTGATTCAATGTGTTTAAAAATGAAGTGTTTGTTTGATATCTTGATTTTGAAAGATACAGTTTGATGTTAAACTTGGACTTTGACAAAATCAAGTTTGTTTGATTTTAATGTTTTGAAAAACATTACTTGTTTGATTCATAGTTGATCATACCAAGTGACTGAACCAAAAATTCAAATCTTATTGAATCAAATGGTTTTGTAAATTAGTCAGCCAATTGATTGTTTGTATGGACTTTGATCAACTTAATCAGACCCTTTTCTGAGCAGTCTCACAGAAAGTGATATCTGATCTCTATGTGTTTTATTTTTGAATGTTAAACTGGATTGTCAGTGATAAACATGGCAGCAGAGTTGTCAATGTGTATGGGTGTTTGAAGAAAACTAAACCCATAATCAAGCATTTGGTTTTGAATCCAAAGCACTTGAGAACAGCATGCAGAAGCAGCTATGTATTCTGCTTCAGCTGTTGACATAGAGACAGTTGTTCGCTTCTTGCACTGCCAGGAGATTAATCTTGATCCAAGAAACTGACAACCTCCAGTAATGGATTTTCTGTTGCTATTGCATCCACCATAATCACTGTCTATGTATGCAAATAAAGAAAAATCTCCATCTTTTGGATACCATAGCCCAAGAGCTGGTTTGCCTTTTAAATATCTGAAGATTCTTTTTACTACATTTATGTGTGATTCTTTTTGATCTACTTGGTATCTGGCACACATGCAAATTGCATACATGATGTCTGGTCTACTTGCTGTTAGATACATCAAGGAACCTATCATTTATCTGTAGAGTTTCTGATCAACTAATGTTCCTTCTTGATCGGGTCCAAACTTCGATCTAGTTGCAAATGGTGTTTTACTGGATGTGCAATTAGACATGTTGTATTTCTTTAATATCTGATTCACATACTTGCTCTGGTTGATGAAAATTCCTTCAGTAGATTGTTGAACTTGAAGACCAAGGAAGAATGTAAGTTCTCCCATAGAGCTCATTTGGAATTTCGATTAGATAAGAGATTCAAACTCTTTGCAAAGTTGTGTGTTTGTGGTGCCAAAAATTATGTCATCCACATAGACTTGATCCATGTAGAAGTCTCTTGAAGATTAACATTTAGTCTTTATTGTCTTTATTAATAGTTTTGTCATAGTTTAGGGACTTATTTGTAAATATATGTTCCTTTTTGTTTTCTTGATAGTATAAATAGCATAGATTATGTATTATGTAGGTAAGCACAAAGACTAGACGAGTGCACCTTAGAATCAGTTGAACAAATTGTAACTGTTCTCTACACTTGTATTTCTATGCTTTCTATCAATAAAATACTATGAATTTTTCTGATATGTTTGCATTGATTTGATTACTTGTATTTGTTTTAATTCAATTGCATCATAATATCATCACAGATCGATCCATTTTGATCCTATCAAAGGTATCAGAGCTGTTTGTTCAGTGATTTGAGCTTATCAACATTTTGAGCTCTCTAAATCACTTGAATCTGTGATTGATAAGCAATTTGATCAAATAATTGTTGAATTTAGTTGTGTTTCATCAATAGAAACATGATTTGAATCACAATTTCATGTTCAATTCGTTCAAATCTGAGAATTTGACCTAAATTCTGTTCGAACATGTTCTTCATATTCGGACTGTATTTCAATCAGAAGATTGAATTATTGTTGTTATTTGTTGAAATTGAAGATGAAGGATTGATTATCGACCAATAAACTACCTAATGGGAAGTTTTTAGATCAATTCAACAAGTTTTGAAGATTTTCAGAAGATTTGAGTTTGTTTGAATCTGTTGAATTAGGCGCATTAGGTTTAAACACTGCTAAAAATTACCTAAGTGTATAGGCGCTTGACAATAGTTTAGGCATTTGAAAACTATTCAGGCATTTTTGGTCTAGGCGTTTGACCACTGTTGAGGCGCATTACAACTGTTTGGACACTTTGAAACTTTTCAGAAACTAAGTAATTCTAGGCGCATAACCACTGTTTAGGCGCATTAGAACTGTTTTGGCGTTCTACAACCCAGGCGCTTGATAACTGTTTAGGCGTATTATCAGTTGGGTGTTTTAGAATTCTACTAAGGCAGTCACTTAGGCGTTTCTACATCAAAGTTGGGTGTTTGACAACTGTGTGGGCGCTTCATCACTGTTTAGGCGCATCAACTCAACACTTAGAAATTTTGTCAAAATTTAAAAATCCAAAAATATTTTCAATTCATTTTTTTAATTCAAAAACTTAAAAAAAACAACAAAAACAAATCTTTTTCTTAAAAAAAAAAAATTCAAAATGGTCAAATCTGAAGATTCTGAGAACATAGTTCCTAAGTTGAAGAACAGAGCTGATTTTAAGAACTCCTCTCTTAGATTGAAACATCATCTTAATTCTATTAACACTGACTTGTGGAAGTCAATAGAAAAAGGACATCATATACCAAATATATCAGATGGTCCTGATAGAGGTTTTATCTACACAAAAGACTCTCCAGAACCTTATCCTAAAGATGGGTTACAAGGTGATGATCTAAGAAAAGTAAAGAATGACATTAAAGCATATTCATAATAGTCTCAGAAGACATTCCAAAAGCCATATCAAAGTCAATCAATGCCTGAACTTAAAGATGAATCTAAGTCTTCTGAAGAGCCTAAGAAAGCTCTTGTCATGAGCATCAAGGATGGATATGACGGGAGTTCGTATGCAGAGCAGTTTACAACTGACTTAACCTCTAGTTTATCTCTTATTGCAGAGGTTCAAGGTAAAGACTGGTCAGAAGACAGTGATCCAAAGGCTGAAGATGACTCTAAAAATGAAGAAGAAAAGTATGACTGAGGTGATAAATCAGATCCTAAAGAGGATTCAGAAGAAGTTGCATTAATGGCACAGTCAGATCAAAATAAAGGTTGAAAATTTATCTTCTAACTCTGAGACTACTTCACCTAAATATCCTGAATTACCAGCTAAATAAGAGAAAAACTATGCACCAAATCTTGCTTTGAACATGTAGAATATTACCGAACTTACTCATACAAAATTTGTGAAAAGCTCAAGCAAGATGAATTAATGCATAATAAACTTAAAAATGACCACAAAATAGCAGATGAAAAGATCATTTCTCTACAAACTTCATGGAACAAAACTTTGAAAGAACTAGAAATTGTTTCCAAACAACTTGAAGAAATGACTAAGAACTTGGAAGAGGAGAAAATAGCACATGCTGCTACACAAGTTGATCTTGCAAAAGTCAAAAGTTCCAAAACAATTATGGAACAACTGGTAAGTGAACGAAAGGACAAACAAAAAGCAGGCTTAGGTTTTACACACGAACCAATGCGTGCATCTATAACAAACACTTTACCAGAGAACTTCAACACGCATGATCATTCTCCTGAAAATAAAGCTAAACTTAAAGCATTCCAAAACAAAAACAACAAGATTTCTGATAGTTAAGAAGAGAAAAACCACTGTTGAAATCTTTGAAGAAAAAGATACTGAAAAGATCAAAAACGGTCATCCGGTAAAAGTAAAATCATATGAACCACGACAGAAAAGTAAGAAAATATTTGTTCCCAAAGAATCTGTTTTGGAAGAAGTGATAATTAAAAATAATAAACAAAACTCCAAAAACAAAGATAAAGCAAAACCAAAAGAAGGAACATCAGAAGATTCAATCTCTTATGGTCTAAATAATCCTAATTTTATTAAATGGCAAAAAGATCAGAAGGAGAAAGAAACTAAAAATGAAACTTCACCTGAAGATGTTCAATCTCAAATAAAATCAAATTCTACAAAATCAAGGAAACAAAGAAGAAGAAGAAAATTGACTAAAACTAAAACTGATCAAAATAAGGGTCAAGAAAATTAGACAAAAACAACAAATCAAGCAACTAAATTTAAACCAATAAAATTTGTGTATGCTGGTACTTTGAACATGAACTTAATTCAAGAAGTTAAGCAAACTCCTAAGAAAAAATCAAACTCTGATCTGAAAACAGGTTCAGATTTGAAGTCTTCTGCTATCGTTAAATGATTTGTTTCTAAGGATTCTAAGAATGTTGTTCATGTACAAAAGTCAAAACCAAATATACAAAAGAAAAAATTGTCAAATCAAAAACAAAATTGTCAAATCAAAAACAAAAGATTAACTTTTTGATGCCTAAATCTAAACAAGGGTCGAACGTTGCGTCAACATCAAAAGTTAATAAACAGTTGTTTAAAACACCACAAAGGTACTGTGAAATTTGTGACATGTATAATCATAAGACTGCTGAATGTTTTTAAACAAGTACTGTCATATATGTGATATGAGAAATCACTCAACAGCAGATTGTTACTTTAATAAGTATTGTACCTTCTGTGATGAAAGGACTCACAATACAGAAAATTGTTACTTTAGAAAGAGTTCGCCAAGGAAAGGATTTGAAAATACACAATTGAGGAAAGGATATGTTAATCCTCAGTTTAAAAGAAATCAACTATTAGTTTTCAAAGATTTACTAACCAACCTTCCTTAGGCTTGAGATCTTTCAAAAGAAATGACTCTGTGAGACCAAAATAATACAGTCAAGATCAATTCATTCCAAAGTCTGTGAGAATGAATGATAAAAATTTTGAAAATAAAAATTTGTCAAAAATTGGTCATGCAAATGGTATGAATTTTCTTAATAATGATAAAAAAATTATGAATAATCGAATTGGTAAATTCATTATAAACAAGCCTGATGTGAATAAACTCCATTTTAAACAATTTACAATTGTTGATAAGTTTGGCAAACCCAAGACCATCTCGGCTTAGGTCGATAACTCAACTTAATTTTCTTTGTCTAGCATGTACTGTAACACCCGAAACCTCGGTCAAAATAAAAAGAAAAGAAAAGTATTTTCAAGAAAATAAAAAGAAGGCAAAATTGAGGGGTGCCTTGTGTAAATAGTACCAAAAAGTCAAAATGCACTTTATATGGGCATGGCCGCCCATATCATCTTGTTGTTGCTGTTGTTCGACCGAAAAGAAGAAGAAAGAAAGCTGCAGACCAGCTCTCTCGGTTCTAAGAAGGAATTAGAACTGAAATCTTTGATGTTAGTGGGTTCTTGTTGATGTTTGGTTCGGTTCTTTGAGGTTTTCCACCTTAGAAACCGATTTCTAAGTGTTGTATGTGCTTTGGTTGATTGTTTTGCTTGTTTAGTTGTTTGAACTCGTGTACAAGAAGGTTCGGAGGAGTTTTGCTTGTTTGCTACACTAGGTGAGTTCTATGACCCCAGTTCTATGTTTTTAAACTTCTTTGGGGCTGAAAATGCATTTAAAATGTTTTACAATAATTATGTATGATAATTGTGTATGTATGTGTATGAACTTCTATGTTCTATGAGGTTGTAAGCTTGTTCTAAGAGTTTAGCATGATAGATCTATGTTAAGAATGTATGAAAATGAGGTTTTAGAACTGGTTATAGCATAAGTCTCATTTACAGGTCTGATGGTTCATCCGCATTTACACTATGATAATTGCCTGAGTGTTTTGTTCGCCCGCATTTACAGTTGTTCATCCGCATTTGCAAGTTGTTCACCCGCATTAGTTTTTGTTCACCCGCATTTGCAAGTTGTTCATCCGCATTTGCAAGTTGTTCACCCGCATTAGTTTTTGTTCACCCGCATTTGCAAGTTGTTCATCCATATTTGCAAGTTGTTCACCCTTATTAGTTTTTGTTCACCCGCATTTGCAAGTTGTTCATCCGCATTTACAAGTTGTTCACCCGCATTAGTTTTTGTTCACCAGCATTTGCAAGTTGTTCATCCGCATTTGCAAGTTGTTCACCCACATTTGCAGGTTGTTCATCCGCATTTGCAAGTTGTTCACCCGCATTGGTTTTGTTCTCCCGCATTTCTTTAAGACTTAAGGAATTTTCTAGAATTTTGGAAGATCAAGATTAGGGTTTGATCATGGTTGACTTGATGCTTGTATCTGATTATCTTATGCATGTTGTGGGATGTCCTTATGTGCCTATTATGATATTAACATGTGACTTTATATGGATTGCCTATGATCATAAAGTATTATTATTAATCAAGTGAAAGATTAATATTAACAAAAAGTGGAACATAAAGAATGAAAAGACTTGCAAGTAAAAATTTAAACGAGGTGCATGACCATGTTGTCGTTAGCACAACTGTGAACTGTTTAGCTAACCCAAAGGATGTACACAGGGTCAATCTTTAAGATTGAGGGGACCACTGTTGCTGCCCCGGTACTGGAGTCAGCATATGTGCACCACAGATGGAGTCTATTTATAGACTTCAAGGCCCAGTACCAGGTTTATGCGCATTATATGGGGGGTATAGCACTTTGGCCCATATCGACAGTGAAAGATAATAATAAATAAGCAAGAAAGAGAATTGAGATGATGTAAAGGATATGATTTGTATGTATGATGTGTGATCACATCCTAAAGAAAGATAAGATATTTTTCTTAAGAATTATTTTGTATACAAATATATCAAGATATTTTTATGATTTTAAAACTAGAACTCACTCAGCAAAGCTGACTTTTATGCGTTTTCAGTTGGCAGGTAATTTCTTGAGGATGGCACTCAGGGAGGCTACTCCTTGGGGCAAGGCTGACATCCATTCTTGAATATAATGTTGTTGTTTTGTAATACGATCTAATGATCTTTTGTAACTGTACCAAACATGTATTACTTAGCAACAACGTTTATAAACTAATGAATGACTTTTAAATGTTTAAATTACGCTGCATTGTGATAATGAATTATGAAATGTTTTTATAAATAGTGCTGTGAATGTCCAACTATGAGGTCTCTGGGAACGGGGCCTTACAAGTTGGTATCAGAGGCAAAGTTTAAGAGAAATGGGTAAATATTTTCAAAAACCTAAACTTAAACTAAAAATGGGACCGAATGGAGGGATGCCAGCCCGAGTAGCTACATGCCATCAGGTATTTCTTTTCATTATGATAACCGGTATTATGTGTGCATGCTATTTGATTTATGTGCTTTAGTAGTTTTGAATGCTAATGTAGTCGGGATAGGAAATGCTCGAGGAAGGAAGAGTAAAGTAAGTGGCTAATCATAACTGGCCACTGTAATTAGGGACTTACTATACTTAACATTAACTGAGCTATTACCTTGAATAATCGTGTGAGTGTTTGAATCTTATAGTATTAGAGGATGGCTGGAGGTAGATCATCTAAGGCTTCTAGAGGTGGAGTACGGGGTGGTCGTGCTGGTAGACCCCAGGCCGCAAAGAACAAGACTAGAACTGCAGAGACGGCTCCTGCTGAGCCTGAGCTTCATCACCTGGAGGGAGTGGATGAGAGTGCCAATTTGAGGGCCTCAGTGAAAGAGGCAGTGGTGGAGGAGGTTCACCAAGTCATGCAGAAGATCCTACCATCTGTCGTGACTGAAGTGATCCGGGCCGTAAGGAAGGATGAGAGGAAACAAAAAGAGGAAGAGAGAAGGGATGCTGCTGGGAGAAGGGAGAACGAGGGAGATCATGATGATGAGGAGGAGATGAATGTTGAAAGGGTAGCCACCAGTGATGAAGAAGATGTAGAGGTGCGGGAAACCGCGAGGGGATGCAGCTACGGGGCATTCCAACGGTGTAAACCCCTTACTTTTGACGGCAACAGTAACGCTGCTACTACCTACCCCTGGGTTAGAGAGATGGAGGTAGTGTTGGATATTAGTTAGTGCAGGGAGAATCAAAAGGTGAAATTTGCCACTCACTCATTTGTTGACTCGGCTCTGTGTTGGTGGGACAATATTGTCCAAGCTGAGGGCAACAGAGCTGTCGGGAGGATGAGATGGAGTGAACAGAAAAAGTTAGTGATTGAGGAATTCTGTCCTCATCGAGAACTCAACAAGATTGAGAGGGAGTTCCTACAGCTGGAAGCGGGAACCATGACACACCAGCAATATACAACTAAGTTCAATAAGATGGAAAAACTGGTGCCCTATCAAGTTACACCGGCTTCAAGGAAGATCGAGCGGTATATTCAGGGGTTTCCTGCTGACATCCGTAGGCACTTTATCGCTGCCCGACCGAGTACTTTTAGGTCGGCAGTGGATTTAGCTGGGAGACTGTATGATGAAAGAGAAGTGGAGGTGGTGGAGGTGAAGAAGACAGGTGGTAATAACAGGAGTTGAAACGGGAAGAGATTCGGGCGTGGTGGTTTCACCCCGAACAGTAAGAGGCTAAGGGTGGATGATCGCCTAGTGGTTACTGCAAGCTCGGGGTTGAAGTGGTGTGATAAGTGTGGGAAGGAACATAGCGGGGAATGCCGCTTGGGAATGAATGTCTGCTACAAATATGGCAAGCCCGGTCATATTTCAAAGATGTATGGAGCCCTACGGTGCATTAACTGTGGTGAAATCGGCCATATGAACAAGGATTGCAAGAAGCCAAGGGCTGAAAGTTCTGGGTTGAAGAAGGGGCCGGAAGAAGGAGGGCAGAGGGCAAGTGCAAGAGCCTTCACGATGACCTAAGAGGAAGCCCGGGTAGACCCCGACGTCGTGTCAGGTGTGTTCCTAGTAAACCAAACTTGTGCCTCTGTATTATTTGATTCTAGTGCTAGTAGGAGTTTCATATCTGCTACCTTCTGTGCTAAATTGCCTGTTAGTAGTAGGAGCATTAATGAACCTTTTGACGTAGAAACTGCTATTGGTAAGTCTACCAGAATCTCTGATATTATGGAATGTTGCGACATGGAACTAGAAGGCCATAAGTTCTCTGCTAAGCTATATGTGATACCCCTAGGCGGATTTGATGTAGTACTAGGGATGGATTGGTTAGCAGCCTATGAGGCGAACATCGTATGTCGGAAGAAGATGATTCAGTTAGTTGCACCCGATGGGAGTTCTGTGACAGTTTATGGTGATCGCGTCACTACGGTTCCGAAGGTGATTTCGATGGCGGTGCAGAGAAGTGTATGAGGCGCGGATGTAATGCCTACTTGGCATACGTAAAGGATGTGGGTACGTTGATACCGCAATTGTCGATGTGCCGGTAGTATGTGACTTTCCGGACGTGTTCCCAGAAGATCTGCCAGGTGTGCCACCTGACCACGAGATTGAATTTCAAATTGACCTGATACCCGATGCGCAACCCGTTGCCAAGTCACCGTATCAGTTAGCTCCGACCAAGATGAAAGAACTGATGGATCAGCTACACGAACTGATGGATATGGGGTTTATTAGACCGAGTATCTCTCCTTGGGGTGCTCCGGTATTATTCGTAAAGAAGAAAGACGGTAGTATGAGAATGTGTATAGACTACCGAGAGTGGAACAAGTTGACAGTGAAGAACCGATACCCCCTACCAAGAATTGATGACCTATTTGATCAGCTTCAGGGTGCCCGTTGGTTTTCCAAGATAGATCTTCGATCTGGCTACCATCAGCTGAAGGTAAAGGAACAAGATATCCCGAAGACAGCATTCTGCACGCGTTATGGACATTACGAGTTTCTCGTCATGTCATTCGGTTTAACTAACGAGCCAGTTGCCTTTATGGATCTGATGAACCGAGTGTGTCGGCCGATGTTAGATAAATCAGTGATTGTGTTTATTAATGATATTTTGATTTATTCGAAGAGCAAAGAAGAACATGCCGATCACATACGTGAAGTGTTGAAGACACTTAGGAGAGAAAAGTTATATGCTAAATCCACTAAGTGTGCATTCTGGTTACGCGAGGTTAAATTTCTGGGTCATGTGGTGAATACCGAAGGAATTATGGTGGACCCAGCAAAGGTTGAGGCAGTGATGCAATGGAAGTCACCAAAGACGCCATCCGAGATTCGCAGTTTCTTGGGTTTGGCGGGTTATTACCGAAGGTTCATTCAAGACTTTTCCAAGATAGCCTCACCTTTGACTAAGTTGACTCGCAAGGATGTGACGTTCGTGTGGGGTCGGGAACAAGAGGATGCTTTTGAGGTGTTAAAGGCAAGATTAACTCAAGCTTTTGTCTTAACATTGCCCGAAGGAAGTGAAGACTTAGTGGTGTATTCAGATGCATCTTATTCGGGACTGGGTTACGTGCTAATGCAACGTGGACGAGTGATAGCTTACGTGTCCTGACAGTTAAAGACCCACGAAGTTAATTACCCCACTCATGATTTATAATTGGCTGCGGTGGTCTTTGCATTGAAGATTTGGAGGCACTATTTATACGGGACCAAGTGCACAATCTTCATGGACCACAAGAGCTTGAAATACTTCTTCGAGCAGAAAGATCTCAACATGAGACAGAGAAGGTGGTTAGAGTTGATCAAAGACTATGATTGCGAGATCCATTACCACCCGGGCAAGGCCAACGTAGTGGCGATGCCCTTAGCCAGAAGGAGAGACCCGAACCGATTCGGGTAAAGGCGTATCAGTTGGTGATGACCTCAGATGTGATAACACAAGTTAAAGAGTTTCAAAATGAGGCGTTAAATTAAGATCTCCTCAACGCCGAACGAATGAGAGGTCTAGTTACAGAATTGGGGGAGAATACCCACGGTGTTAAAACCCGCTTTGGG
This sequence comes from Flaveria sonorensis, assembly GCA_025506505.1. Lineage (NCBI taxonomy): Eukaryota > Viridiplantae > Streptophyta > Magnoliopsida > Asterales > Asteraceae > Flaveria > Flaveria sonorensis. The sequence continues at coordinate 37,413,900 of CM046428.1, forward strand.
CGAATATGGATTCCTCGATATGGGAATCTACGTGAGCGAATTATGGATGAAGCTCATAAAACTCGATACTCTATTCATCCCGGTGCTACCAAGATGTATCAATACATGAAGAAAGACTACTGGTGGCCGGGTATGAAACATGACATGGCAGACTATGTAAGTAAGTGCCTTACTTGCTTGCAAGTGAAGGCAGAACATCGGAAACCATACGGAAAGATTCAACCTTTGGATATAACCGAGTGGAAGTGGGAGCATATCACTATGGATTTTATCACGAAGCTACCTGTACTGCAAAGGGGTACGATGCTATTTGGGTGATAGTTGATCAGTTGACAAAGAGTTCCCACTTCCTACAGATCCGTGAGGTGTATTCATCTGAGAGATTAGTAGATCTGTTCATCAAAGAGATTGTAGCTCGTCATGGTGTGCCGGTGTCTATCGTGTCAGACCGTGACACTCGGCTCACATCGAAGTTTTGGAAGAGATTCCACGATGCAATGGGGACGAGGCTACACATCAGTACGGCTTACCATCCTCAGACAGATGGTCAGTCTGAAAGGACGATTCAAATGCTCGAGGACATGCTCCGAGCATGTGTGATCGGCTTCGAAGGAATTTGGGATGATCTTCTACCATTGGCAGAGTTCTCATACAATAACAGTTATCATGCCAGCATTGGTATGACACCATATGAGATGTTATACGGTAGAAGGTGTAGAATGCCCGTGTGTTGGGGAGACATCGGACAGAAAGAGTTGGGAAGTATCAAGGTGATCGAGGGTACAACTGAAAAGTTGGAAAAGATCAAAGCCTTTATGAAGGCGGCGAAAGATAGGCAGAATTCGTATGCCGACGAAAGGCGTAGACCGATTGAATTCAACGTGGGTGATAGAGTCATGTTGAAGGTCTCACCTTGGAAAGGGATCATCCGGTTTTGAAAGAGGGGCAAGCTGAGCCCGAGATACATAGGGCCTTTCTGAATTGTTGCACGTGTAGGGGAGGTAGCCTATCAATTAGAATTGCCTGAGGAGTTAAGTGGAATTCATCGACATTCCATGTATCTCATCTGAGAAGGTGCCTAGCCGATGAAGACATGATTGTACCACTGGAAAATATCGAAGTGGATGAACGACTTAACTATGTAGAGCAACCAGTGGCAATCGTCGATCGAAAGGAGAAGAGGTTGAGGAATAAAGTGGTTCCACTTGTGCTGGTGCAGTGGAAACACCGAATGGGTTCTGAGTCTACATGGGAGACTAAAGAAGAGACGAGACAGCATTACCCACAGTTATTCGAAGAGTGACAGGTTTTGGGGACGAAACCTCTTTAAGGGGGGTAGACTTGTAACACCCGAAACCTCGGTCAAAATAAAAAGGAAAGAAAAGTATTTTGAAGAAAATAAAAAGAAGGCAAAGTTGAGGGGTGCTTTGTGTAAATAGTACCAAAAAGTCAAAATGCACTTTATATAGGCATGGCCGCCCATATCATCATGCTGTTGCTGTTGTTCGACCGAAAAAAAGAATAAAGAAAGCTGCAGACCAGCTCTCTCAGTTCCAAGAAGAAACTAGAACTGAAATCTTCGAGGTTAGTGGGTGTTTGTTGATGTTTGGCTCGGTTCTTTGAGGTTGTCCACCTTAGAAACCGATTTCTAAGTGTTGTATGTGCTTTGGTTGGTTGTTTTGCTTGTTTAGGTGTTTGAACTTGTGTACAAGCAGGTTCAGAGGAGTTTTGCTTGTTTGCTACACTAAGTAAGTTCTATGACCATGGTTCTATGTTTTTAAACTTCTTTGGGGCTAAAAATGCATTTAAAATGTTTTGCAACCATTCTGTATGATAATTGTGTATGTTTGTGTATGAACTTCTATGTTCTATGAGGTTGTAAGCTTGTTCTAAGAGTTTAGCATGTTAGCTCTATGTTATGATTGTATGAAAATGAGGTTTTAGAACTGGTTATAGCATAAGTCTCATTTACAGGTCTGATGGTTCATCCGCATTTACACTGTGATAATTCCCTAAGTGTTTTGTTCGCCCGCATTTACAGTTGTTCATCCGCATTTGCAAGTTGTTCACCCGCATTAGTTTTTGTTCACCCGTATTTGCAAGTTGTTCATCTGCATTTGCAAGTTGTTCACCCGCATTAGCTTTTGTTCACCCGCTTATGCAAGTTGTTCATCCGCATTTGCAAGTTGTTCACCCGCATTAGTTTTTGTTCACCCGCATTTGCAAGTTGTTCATCCGCATTTGCAAGTTGTTCACCCGCATTAGTTTTTTTTCACCCGCAAGTTGTTCATCCGCATTTGCAAGTTGTTGACCCGCATTAGTTTTTGTTCACCCGCATTTGCAAGTTGTTCATCCACATTTTCAAGTTGTTCACCCGTATTGGTTTTGTTCACCCGCATTTCTTTAAGACTTAAGGAATTTTCTGGAATTTTGAAAGATCCAGATTAGGGTTTGACCATGGTTGACTTAATGCTTATATCTTATTATCTTATGAATGTTGTGGGCTGTCCTAATGTGCCTATTATGATATTAACATGTGACTTTATATGGATTGCCTATGATCATAAAGTATTATTATTAATCAAGTGAAAGATTAATACTAACGAAAAGTGGAACATAAAGAATGAAAAGACTTGCAAGTAAAAATTTACATGAGGTGCATGACCATGTTGTCGTTAGCACAACTGTGTACGGTTTAGCTAACCCAAAGGATGTACACAGGGTCAATCTTTAAGATTGAGGGGACCACTGTTGCTGCCCCGGTACTGGAGTCAGCATATGTGCACCACAGATGGAGTCTATTTATAGACTTCAAGGCCCAGTACCAGGTTTATGCGCATTTTATGGGGGCTATAGCACTTTGGTCCATATCGACAGTGAAAGATAATAATAAATAAGCAAGAAATAGAATTGAGATGATGTAATGGATATGATTTGTATGTATGATGTGTGATCACATCCAAAAGAAAGATAAGATATTTTTCTTAAGAAGTATTTTGTATACAAATCTATCAAGATATTTTTTTGATTTTAAAACTAGAACTCACTCAGCAAAGCTGACTTTTATGCGTTTTCAGTTGGCAGGTAATTTGCTAAGGATGGCACTCGGGGAGGCTACTCGTTGGGGCAAGGCTGACATCTATTCCTGAATATAATGTTGTTGTTTTGTAATGCAAACTAATGATCTTTTGTAACTGTACCAAACATGTATTACTTAGCAACAGCGTTTATAAATTAATGAATGGCTTTTAAATGTTTAAATTCCGCTGCATTGTGATAATGAATTATGAAATGTTTTTATAAATAGTGCTGTGAATATCCAACTGTGAGGTCTCCAGGAATGGGCCTTACAGGTACGCCAAAGAAGACCTATCAACACATGGTATGTGGATAGTGGGTGTAGCCGGCACATGACAGTCAATCATGCCTTACTTCAAGAAATTAAGTTAAAAGATGGTACACACATCGCCTTCGGTGGTGATGTAGGATGAAAAATCACAGGAGAGGGAACAGTATCCAATGGGATAAGAAGCTTTAATAAAGTCAACTACTGCTCACAGTTGAATTCTAATTTGTTACGCGTTTCCCAAATTTGTGATAAATCGTATTCTGTTCTTTATGATGATTCTTTTTGCTACATTTTTAAGCCCGGTTTTTAGATTAGCAAACACTGGGTGGTTGTTAAAGCTGTTAGGGATCGAGATGTATACAAGCTGGATATGTCTCAAGTTGATCCATCTACAGAAACAACTTGCCTTATTGCTCAAGCATCAAATGACGAAAGTCAGCTTTGGCATAGACGTCTCGGGCATTCCAACTTCAAGAACATGAACAAGCTTGTATCAGGAAATCATGTTATTGGCCTTCCATCAAAGAAGTTTGCCACTACTGATCTCTGCTCAGCATGTTTAAAGGGGAAGCAACACAGAGCGTCTTATAAGTCCAAGCTGATAAATTCAAATTCCAAACCTCTCCAGATGTTGCACATGGACCTATTCGGACCAACAAATGTTTGGAGTATTGGAAAGAAATCTTACTGTTTAGTTATCGTTGATGACTTCACAAGATTTTCATGGGTTTTCTTTTCGAATGTTAAATCTGAAACGACTGAATTATTAAAAGAAGTCATCACAAAAGTTGAAAATCAATTAGAACAAAAAGAAAAAATAATAAGAAGTGATAATGGATAGGAATTTAAAAATGTAACTATCGACATATTTTGTACAGAAAAAGGAATTGCTCATCAGTTCAGTGCTCCTAAAACTCCTTAACAAAATGGAGTTGCTGAAAGGAAAAACAGAACTTTGATTGACGCTGCACGATCCATGTTAGCAGATGCGAAAATTCCTATCACTTTCTGGGATGAAGCCATATCTATAGCGTGTTATGTGCAGAATCGTTCATTGATTATGAAAGATAAACAGAAAACTCCTTATGAGTTAATGTTTGGCAGGAAACCTAACATACATTTTCTTAAATCTTTTGGTTGTCCAGTTTTGATTTTAAATTCAAGTGATCATCCAGGAAAATTTGATTCAAAATCTGATGAAGGATTTTTCATTGGATATTCATCTGTTTCAAAAGCTTATTGAGTTTATAACTCTAGGACAAATGTTATACTTGAAACATTCAATGTTAAATTCCTTGAAAATTCTTTTCCATCAGTTTCAAATGGTGCAGCTTGGTTATTTGATTTAGATTCATTGTCAAACTCTTTTTAATCTAACTTGTTTAATCAATCTAACTTGCTATTAAACTAACTTGCTTGATTCTACAGGTGAGAAGAAACTTCAAGGAGATCTCGGTTCTTTTAGTGATGATTCAGATTCTGATGATATGGATGACTCAAGCCCAGATTATCCATTTTTTTCTTTTCTCAAAGATTCAATAATTCGGTTTAATAATAATGATCAATCTCTTCAAGATGAAGATCATTCAGTTTCAGAAGATGAAGATGTTTCATAACCTATTCCTAGTGATGGTATAGAAATTGTACAACCTGAGTCTGGAACGTCATCTATTTCTGTTGATGTAGTTGGTACCGATAATCTTGATTACTTCATCAACTCACCGACTCAAGTTCCCAATTTCAATCCATATTCTTCGAACCTATTGCATCAGCTTTCCAACTTGAACCAAACCAATCTGGATGTTCATGTTCAAGGGAATGAGATTCCAACATCTCGTATTCACAAGAACCATCCAACGACTCAGATTATTGGTCCATTGAATGAGAGAACAACGAGAAGTAAATCAGAACGAGCAAATCTTTGCTTATACTCGTGTTTTCTCTCTCAAATTATTCCTAAAAACGTTACCAAAGCGTTAAAGGACAATAGTTGGATTGAGGCTATGCAAGAAGAATTATTGCAATTCCACAAACAGGAAGTGTGGAAGCTTGTGGATTTACCTGAAGGAGAAAATACCATAGGCACAAGATGGTTGTTCAGAAACAAAACAGATGATCGAGGAATAGTTATTGGAAATAAAGCGAGACTCATTGCACAAGGATACACCCAAGAGGAAGGAATAGATTATGATGAAGTATTTGCTCTTGTTGTAAGACTTGAATCAATTCGTGTCTTCCTGGCTTATTCATAATTCATGAAAATCAAGGTGTTCCAAATGGATGTTAAAGGCGCTTTCTTGTATGGACCGATCACCGATGATGTTATGTAAAGCAACCTCCGGGTTTTGAAGATTCGGAATTTCCATATCAGGTGTACAAGCTTAGCAAAGCTTTGTATGGACTACATCAAGCCCCTAGAATCTGGTATGAAACATTGTCACAACACTTAATCCAACATGGATACACACGAGGGAAAATCGATCCAACTTTGTTCATAAAGAAGGATGCTGATGATCTCCTATGTGTACAAGTGTATGTCGATGATATCATATTTTGTTCTACAAGTCCAAAATTGTGCAATGAATTTGAAGAAATCATCAAGTCTCGGTTTCAAATGAGTTCTAAGCGAGAAATAAATTTCTTTCTTGGGCATCAAGTCAATCAATCTGTAGATGGAATCTTCATTAATCAAGAGAAGTTCGTTGACAAAATCTTGAAAAATTTTAAACTGCAAGATTGTCAATCAATTAGAACTCCAGCTGACGTAAGCACCAAGATTGAGCCTGATCCGAGACGAAAACCTGCAGACCAAACTTTATACAGATCTATGATTGGTTCATTGATGTATCTTACTGCATCTAGACCTGACATAATTTATGCTGTTTGTGTCTATGCCAGGTATCAATCAGACCCGAAGGAATCCCACTTAATTGCTATTAAATGAATATTCAGGTATCTGAAAGGAAAACCAGCTTTAGGGCTATGGTATCCTTATGAAGGTAACTTCAAGTTACATGGATATACGGATAGTGATTATGGAGGATGTTGTCAAGATCGTAAATCTACTACGGGTGGTTGTCAGTTTTTAGGTCCCAGATTAGTCTCATGGCAATGTAAGAAACAAACAAATGTCTCTGTCTCAACCGCAGAAGCTGAGTATATTGCTGCATCAGTAGGATGTTCTCAAATCCTTTGGTTACAAAAACCAACTGTTGGATTACGGGTTTAATTTTCTTAAAACTCCTATTTATATTGATAACACTGCTGCTATGTTTATTACAGCTAATCCTGTCCAGCACTCAAAAACAAAACATATCGAAATTCGATATCATTTTCTCAGAGATAACTCTGAAAAAGGTTTAATCATTTTGATTCAAATCGCAACTGAAAAATAGTTGGCTGATCTATTTACAAAAGCCTTTTTACCAGGTTGATTTGAATATTTGGTCGAGTTAATTAGACTTATTAATCATTTAAAAATGATAAGAACCCTCCCTTAGCTTAATCTTGAATATAAAGAAACTGTCAAAGTTAACTGCCTGATTGTATATATTGTGTGAGTATGTTCAATAGAAAATGAAAAAGCAAATACAAAAATAGAAAATTGCAAAATCAAATAGTAAAATATAAAACAAAAACACAAAAATAGAGTTGTTCTTGTTAGTTTAGTGTTTAGGACTGAATATGTCTTTGCAATTTGTGAGAAATGATAGATACATTAGTTATGATCAGTTGCATACTTTACTCGCTTCTAAAGTCTGACGTGATCAGATATGATGTGTAGGTAAGCTCTTGCAATTATACTGAAAAGGTAAATTCTTGTGATTAAATTAAATCAATCATGCATTCATGTTTGTCCATTTTAGTACACATGAGTAGTGTTGACTTCTCAAATTGATTGCTTGTAAAGTCACAAACTTACAACTAGTGGCGATATGAATAACCATTGAGCTCTAATTAATTTAAAGCATCTAATCACTTCTTTGTTGTGAGTCATCATAGACCTGAAGTCACGAGATATACTTTGTTGTATGTCATTACAGGCCTGGATATTCTCACCTGATGCAAAAAGATGCCAATGTGCAAGCATATCTTGACGAGGGTTTAGCACTCTAAGTCTAAGTGTGACTTACATAATTTCAAATCTAATCGTACCTTAAGCAATCCAAGAGTTGAAAAAGTAAGTGTGCTGAGTACCTTGCCAAAAGCACTCATTTTCTGTCCTTAGATCTCGTGTCTCCTTTGCTGTAGAAATGTTGTCCTGGAACACACTTGATCAGGATTTATTCACTGTCTATGACTATCCACCAATTTCTTTTATTTCAATGTGCTGATCTTAACTGATATGATCTCACTGCAGACATATGATTCAATTGTACATAATAGATTTTTATTCTGCTTTAATTTTGATTTTTGCATGTTTTTCTGTGTGCAGACATATTAACAATGATTAGTGTGCTCTTCCTGTGACTTTCAAGAAACTTCTAAGTTTTATTAAACTTAAAAGTTTAGGGGGAGTAAAAAGTAAAAGTGTCAAAGATAAAAATTTCAAATTTCAAGATATGAAAAATCAAAAATTAAATGTTTTGGATGGATAGGATGAAGCTAAAAAGTTCAAGCATGTGTGTGTTTGATATAATGTAAAAATGAACCTGAAGAAAACATTTTAAAGTGGAAAAGTTTTTGCAACATTTTAATATGAGACTTTTTGTTAAAATTAGAGACTAAAATGATGGGAAATTGTTTTTCAAAAAATTTAAAACAAAAATAAAAAGGTCAAAACATAAAAAAAAAATATAAATATATAAAATTTTAAATAAAAATAAAAAAAAATCTAAATGTCAAAAGTACAAAATTGAGGGTCAATTATGTAAATTTTGGGTGAAAGTCAAAATTTGACAAATTGTTTTAAAAATTAGTATATGAACAGTACTAATGCGTTTAAATAGTGTTTAGGTGGAAGATTTGAAAATTACAAGTGTTAGACTCATGGAAGTAATCTCATGCGCCTAAACAGTGTTCAAAAGTCCAAAATAGGAGCATGATGATTTTTTTCAGAAATTTGTACAAGTGTTGGGTGTTTCAGACAACCTCATGTGCCTAAACAGTTGTCATATGTCTGAAATTTGTGGTTAAGTGTTGGGCGTTTCATCCATACTCATGCGCCTACATAGTACCAGACTTTCAAGAGTTGGGCGTTTCAGGTGAAAAATTACCAAGTGTTGGGCGTTTCAGTTAGTCCCATGTGCCTGAACAGTGCAAAAGCGCCTAAACAGATCTTATGCGTCTGAACAGTGCTCATGTATCTAAATCTCATGCGTACAAAAAGTGCTCATGCGCCTAAATACTTAGTGTAAAAATCAACCCATGCGCACAAACAATACTCATGCGCGTAAATTCTTTGTGTAAAATTGAGTCTCATGCACACAAATAGTGCTCATGCGCCTAAAAATTTACACTTAGTATAAATACAACACTTGTGATTTCAGGTCTCTCATTAACTCTCAAATCCCCTGATCTTGCACCCGACTATCGAATACCCTTGATTCACCAGTTCATCTTTCTGATTGTTATTTGTTCAATACTTGTGATTGATAGTTTGTTTTTCAGATTCTAAACGTAAGTTCATGAACAAATTCATACAATTTCAAGTTTATAGTTTGAATTTGATTGGGCGTTTCATAGCTATACGGGCGTATGAACCCTAGTTTGACTGAAATTTTGAAATCTGTGACCTTGATGTAAATGTTTAACTAAAATTGAACATTGATTGATGATATACACTTGATTTCGAACATATTGTGATAATCAAATCTGATTTTCATTAAATTTGTTCTTGATGATGATGTTCATGTTCATCAGTCGAAAGTTCTTGAATATGAACAGTCACATTCATGAATTTGTAATAAAAATGGAAAATTAATCACAAATTCATTCTTTAATCAGTTTTTTTGAGAAAATTTAATGAATTGATATGTTTGAAATCATTTACACTCTGACTTGAATGTATTTTGTTTTTTGACAGAATACTTGAACACTTAGAAAATTTTCAAAGTGCAAGTTAGGTTAACAGAATTAAAACATGATAATTCATTTAAATTTCTATAAATATCCATTTGATTCAATATTGCAAATTCTTAAGTGTCTAATTCTTTTTGTCTTATCCTTTCAGATGGCTGAATTTAAGTTTGAGCCTAAACACAATGTAGCAGCATTTCTAAACGAAGATGTTCGTGATGCTACAGGCTATGAAGAGATCATTAGATTCCTGTTAAGGACTAAGTATGTCTATGCTATGTGCTATCAGCCTGTGATTTATTCCAGACTGATCAAGAAGTTTTGGACTACTACAACTGTTGAAATCAATGAAGAAGGGAGAAAAGTTTTGAGAGGATTCATAACCAATGAAAGAATGATTGAAGTGTTAGAAGAATCCATTAGAGAAGCACTAAGGCTTGGAAACAATGACCCTGAAGACTTAGCAGAACTCTCATTTAATGAATGTAGAGAAACTTTTATTGCTATGGGTCATCCAGACCACTTTCCAAAGAAGCAATTTTTCAGAGCTAGTGTGTTTAATCATTGGAAGCTTTTATGTTATATCTTCCAACATTGTATGTCAAAGAGAAGTGCTGGATGGAATTCATTTCCAGTAGACATTGCATCACCAATTGTTGGATAAGCCAGAAACAGAAGATTTAACATGGCTAGATGGATTATGAATGGATTTATTTTCAACTTGGAAAAGGGTATTAGAAACAAGCATCTGATGTACCCAAGATTCCTGCAGATGATCATAAATGAAGCCAATCCTAATTATCATGCTTATGGAGTTGGTGGTGAAAGATTGATTCTTGAGCATATGACAGAAACTTCATACAAACGACTATCAATGATTACTGGTGCTCCTAATGTACCAATGTTTGACTATATGAGGGTTGTGGCTCAAGATGAGGTAAACATAAATGAAGATCATTTTCATTTACTCGAGGATGAACCGGTTGATCCAAACAACCTGATTGAAGTAGATCCTTTAGAGTTATTTGATGAAGATGATGATGATGATGATGACAATGATGAGAATATTGATGATGATAGTTCTAGTTCCACATCTATTGATGATGATGATGGTAATGATGATGGAAATGAGATTAATGAAATCATTAATGAAGTGATTGAAGAAGTTATGGAAGAAGTTGAGCAAGTTGAAGATAGAAATGAAGAAAGTCAAACTATTGAGGAGATAGTTAATATGATTGAAGAAGCTATTGAAACAGAAGAACAAACTCAAGTTAATGAAGATGTTCAAAACTTTGAAGTATTTGAAGGTGTGATACATGATAATCCTGTAAGTTTGAATCAACAGGATACACATGTGGTGGAAGAAACAAACTTTTAGTTGATTATTGATGAATTAAAAGAAGAAAATGCTAAGCAAGTGAATCTCATTGAAAAGTTAAGAGAAGAAAATGAGAAATTGAAGGAGGAATTACAAAAGAAAGATAAAGTGATTGTTGAATTGGAGAAAGATAAAGAAACAAATTTGTAAAATTTTGAAGTCATGATGAAAGATTATGACCTAATAGAAGAAAAGTTCAAAAGTTGAAAGAAAACAATGAGGTTTTAAAAGAAGAATTCGAAAGAATGAAAGATAGTCTAAAATCTCCATCCCTTGAAGTTATGATAGTTTCTGAAGTTACCCCAATTGATGTTGAGAAGATATGTGAGATAGATAAAGGAGAAAGAAAAATTGATGATGTAGACATTTCAGTTTTAGCTGAATCATCAAAAGTTCAAAAGACTGCATCTGAAGTTGAAACTCAAAAAAGTCAAGAACCTATAGATCAAGAGAAGATTGAGGCACTTGATGATTTAGAATCTGAGTTTGAAGATGCATGGTATGATGAAGTATTGGAAGATGAAGACATGGTTGAAGTTACTCATTCTCCAACCTAGGAAATAACTAATGACATTCCTATTGATATTGAAGATAAGTACCATTACTTGATCAAAATTAAGTACAACAGAGTATTCTTGGATGGGTTGACTGTATCTCAAATAAATGAAGAGTATGAAAAGTGTATAACCGTTGAGTCTGCTGCGCTATTGATCTGGATGAGATAGTAGTAGAGCATGGAGAATGGAACCCGCTTCAAGAAAGTATCAATATTGAAGAACTTTCAACTTCTGAGTTACACCATCCTGATCCAGATGATATGAATGTAACTGCTTTAAGGATGTGGTTACAATCATGTAACTATCCTAGGAAGAAATTAAACAGACTTCAAGCAGAATCTTTGAGGAACTTGGAGAGAAGTTTCCAAGAAACCGAGAATCAAACAAACAGAATGATAGTCCTCGACATGGACAACCCACAGTATCTCGAGATCACAAAGAGAACAAGAATTCTAAAGCCTTAAGAGATCAAAAACATGGAGTTGATAAGAAGTGGACATGAAAAATGAAAGGAGCTAATGAAGTTGTTTCCAGAAAATGAAAAACAAGCATACCAAGTGTCCATTGAGCAAAAGCAGCTATGGAACAAAGCTCGAAAAACAGGAGATTTGGTACGAAATATTTTACAAAAAGGACAATCAATTTCAGAACTGCTTAATGCAATGATTGTTCCTGATAAATCACAAGAAGTTAAAACAGTAGCTTGCAAATATGATGAAGTATTTGATGCCTTTTTGATCAAGAGAGTAAATGCTATATGTGATGTTTATCACTTTTACTCGAGCATCATTGAACTACCTATGCAAGACTTGAAAGAGCTGAACAAACGTCCTTTGATTAACCCAACAAAAGCTGGTCGCGGTGAAAAATTTGTTCAATTGCTAAATCGGGGAATATCAAGGATGAGTTTATTTCTTAAAACGAGATGTGATCAAGAAGATAAAGAATACTTTCAATCATTGAAAAGCAAAATAAAACTTGAAGAAAAAGGTGTAGAAGAAGATGTATTTTTGGATGCTTTTAGTGATAAATACTTTGATAAAGTAACAAATCCTGGTCTGAAAGTGATTGATGGCTCTCAAACAACAAAACCAATTCTATGATGGTTTTATAATGTTAATACATTTGAGTTGAAGCTTGTTAGAAATCTGGATGATTGGGATAAAGATATGATATCTTTATTTTGAGTATTTGAGCTAAAATTGCTTCATCTAAGTTACATTTCTTTCTTATCAATTCAAAAGTTTGAACGGGTGTATTCTGAAGTTGCTGAAAATGACAAAAAATACTTCTTGACCATCATTAAAGTCATGAATGCTACAATGGAAAGGATTGCATTACGCAAAGCCTTAGCGTATGCAAATATTGTTAAGAAGGATATTAAGTCTACTGAATTCATGAGAATTTCAAGTAAAGGGGTGCTGGAGATACATTAAAAAGATTATCCAAAACCAATTGAATTTTATGCTAACATTGATATTGCAGGTTTATCCAAGGAAACATTGGAAAGAATGGAAAAGATGGAGATAAAGACAAATGAATCAAAGCCTGAGCAAGCTATTTTAGCAGAAAAATTTAAGTCAGTAATTACAAAAGCATTAAGAGAACAAGAGCTGTACAAGGAGAAGCCTATGTTCAAAGTAAAGAAGAACTAGAAGATTTCTTTGATGCATGAAGAATGAAGACCAAAGATTGAAGATTTTGAAGACTGAAGACAATGTCAATCTTAGGGGGAGTACTATAGAAGCCTCTCGAAGATTAACATTTAGTCTTTATTAATAGTTTTGTCATATTTTAGGGACTTATTTGTAAATATATGTTCCTTTTTGGTTTCTTTGATAGTATAAATAGCATAGATTATGTATTGCGTAGGTAAGCACAAAGACTAGACGAGTGCACCTTAGAATCAGTTTAATGAATTGTAACTATTCTCTGCACTTGTATTTCTATGCTTTCTATCAATGAAATACTATGAATTTTTCTAATATGTTTGCATTGATTTGATTACTTGTGTTTATTTTGATTCAATTACATCACAATATCATCACAGATCGATCCATTTTGATCCTATCAAACCACTAACAAGTCTTGTTCTTTTCGTTTTAAGAACAATGTTTGATCTATTTTCCCTCGTGTGTCCCATTCTGTAGTAGAAACTTAGAAAAAGTTTCATACTACTTCTTAGGTGCTTGATGAAGAACAATGTCGATCCATTTTGATCCTATCAAACTACTGGATGGTCTTTGTGAACTCTGGTTGTGGTAATCTGATCAACAGGAATGGTTGAATCAAGATTGGTGATTGTTTGGTCGGGTATTGATGGCTGGGCAAGGGTATTTGTGGTTGTTTGTTTATCTGGCTGTGAGGATTCATTGAATGTTTGTGGTGAATCATGAAAGAAATCTAAGATTTCATCTTCATGATTTGTATAAGGTAATGAATGATAGTCATCATCTTCTTCACCGTGGTTGGATGTTGTGGTTGGGTGGTCATAGGTGTTGATGAAGATGGTGTGTCTGATGATGTTCCTTTTGATGTGTTTGTTTGTTCTAGAGGAGTTGAAACTATGGTACTCGAAGGAGATATGTTTGTTTTCCTTGGAGGATCAGCAGTTAAAGGAACATCTATGGTTGTTGGTGGAACCATTGGATACTCATTGTTATCCTTGGTACCTGTAACATCAAAATAAGATGTGTCAAATGATTTTGTTAATGTATAAATATCAAACAACCAGTCTGATCCAATGACTTTCTTAGTGAAAGAGTGTTAATTAAAAACAACATCTATTGTTTCTTCCACTATGTTCAGTCTTGGATTGTATACTCGGTAAGCTTTTGAGCTTCCGGAGTATCCAACAAAAAATCCATCATCTGCTCTTGGAGCAAACTTAGATAATTATTCTCTGGTATTTAATATTGAAGCAAAACATCCAAACGCTTTAAGATATCCTATGAATGGTTTTCTTTTAAACATTAATCCATAAGGTGTTTTGGAATGTTCTTTGATTATTAGTGTTCTGTTTTGGATGTGGCAAGCTATATTGATTTCTTCAGCCTAAAAGGATATGGGCAATAGAGAGTCAACTAGCATTGATCTAGCTGCTTCTATCAATGTTCTGTTCTTCCTTTCAGCTACTCCATTTTGCTGAGGAGTTCTTGCTACATTGAATTGATGACTGATTCCTTTCTCTGCACAAAAAGAAGAAATGAAGTCATTCTTAAATTCAGTACCATTATCACTTCTTAAAGACTTAACTTTAAGATCTAGTTGATTCAAAATTTTAGTGATAAATGATTTGATGATTTCTGCTATTTCTAACTTGTGTAGTAAAAAGAAAACCCAGGTGAATCTAGTGTAGTCATCTACTATAACAAGACAGTATTGTTTCTTTCCTATACTTAGGATGTTTGTTGGGCCAAATAGGTCCATGTGAAGCAATTTGAGTGGTGTGTTGTTAGAGTTTACCAATTTGGACTTTTTAGTGGTCTGTACAGAAAAATTCCTTTTGTGGTAAACCTATGACTAGATCACCATTTACAAGTTGATTCATTCTATTATAATTTGAGTGTCCCAAACGTCTGTGCCACAATTGGGAAACATCTTCTGATGCTTTTGATAGTAAACATGTTTCAGGGGTTGATGCTGAAATAGTGTTCATATCAACAATGTATGTGTTGTTATGACGAGGTGTTTTCAAAAGGATACAGTCTTCTGGTATTTGAAAACCCGTCTTGAGGATGTAATAGTTGTTGGAGTCAAATAAGGTTGCATATCCTTTATCATAGATTTGAGATACGCTTAGAAGATTAAACTGGAAGTTGGAGCAGTAGTTGTCTTTTTCAAAGCTGATCAACCCATTTGAAACTGTTCCTTCACTAGTTATCTGTCCACCTATCTTGTGTCCTCCAAAAGCTACATTTCCTCCATGTTTACTTTTAAATTCCCAAAGGAGGGAACAATTGCCAGTCATGTGATGGGAACATCCACTGTTAACATACCATATATTGTCAGGCCTTCTTTGATGTCCCTGTAAAATCAAAGAAATTAATTAGATGGTGCAACCCAAGCAAAGATGTCTTGGGTTTTCTGTTTTTTCCCATAACAAATATTTCTTCTAAAGTGGTATTGTCTGATAGTTTTGAAAATCTAGGCACATTGGATTTCCTTTGAATGTTTTTGGCTTTGTCGGGAGAAGTACTTTGAGCTCTTCTCCTTTGAGTGCCAATGTTTGATGGTTGTCTGTTCTGAGACTTATGTCTCCTGTTTGGTTGTTTAAAGTTGTCATAAAAAGTTTTATCATTATTTAAAACAACCTTTTGATGAGGAGTTTGTTTTGGTGCTCCTCCTTTGTTCTTGTTAGGAACAACTATCTGTTTCTCAGTTGATTTCTCAACTTGAGGCTGTTTGGTTTGCCTTTTGTTTTTCTTATTGAAAAAACAGTTTGCAATGCTATGATTGTTTCTTCCACAAATTGAACAATAATTATGAAAATGGCATGTTTCAGTACTGTGATTGTTCATGTTACAGTACTTGCAATATTTACCATATTTGCGTTTTTCAGGGTGTGAGTGTATTGATCACACCATTCACAGTATGGTAGATTTGCATTGCCTTGTTTGTTTATAACTTTTGATTTTAAATTTGGTATTAATGGTAAGTCAAAAGTTACAGTTACTTGTATTTGTTTAATGGGAGTTTTTCCTTTCCCTTTGTTTGTCAGAGAGGCAGTGGAAGATCCAGCTTTTCTTCCACCATAGCAGATATCAAACCCTTGAGCCTGCTTTGTTTGTTTGGTTGGTGCATCAACCACACTTGAAACTCTTTGAGTTTCAGTAATTGGTTGAGTTGACTCATCATCCATTAGATCAATATCAACTTCATCAGTTGTCTGTTCATCAAATTCATTATTCCCTCCTTGATAAAAATCTGTTGATTTAATTTGTGGCGGTTCTTGACTTTTAACAAATTTTATCAAAGGTGTTTTTGATGTTAATGGTGATTTTGATGATGATGATGATTGTTTTGAATCATCAGTCCGGTCATGTGGGTCAAGAGACTCACCTTATGTGTTTGTCATTGAGTCAGGTAAAGGAACATAATTGTCATTAAAGGTGGGTTAACCTTATTATATCCTAAACCTGACGGGTCTTTGAATGCCCTTTGTTGTGCAAGAAGTTCTTCAAACTTCTTTTTGCTTACCTGCAACTTCTGAAGTTCCACTTCAGTTTCAGCCTGCAATGTTTTTCACTCAGTTAATGATACAGAGAGTTGCTCAACTTGAGCTACTAGTGTTAATTTTTCAGACATTAGTTTGTTTAAATCATTTTGTAATGAAAGGATTTTTGCACTATATTGTTTTTGTTCTGTTTTTAAGCTTTCATTCAAATGTTTGTTTCAATAACTTTCTTTGAAAGTTTGTCTGCATGCTCTCTATATCTATTGACTTCATCAATGCATGCTTATGTGCAGAGGTTTTCCCTTACCTCTTTCGAGATTTCTTAAATTTTATCTTCAATGTCTTCCATGAGGGCATGATCTGGAGATGGAATTTCAGCCTCATACATGCTCTAATCACACTCACCATTCTTTTTTATGATCATTGCTGATGATTTGGAGTGTTGATTTGGGCTGTATTGTGTGATTTGTAGTGGAGTTGGTGTAGCAGGGATGCTAATTGGAGGTGGAACATGTCTGTTTGAGTGATAGCTACTGGATGTTTGCGATTGATTGGTGTTTCTGTCAACCATTGGCTGCTGGCATTCTCTTAAGAAATGCCCATAAAGTTGACAATTGTAGCATCTCACCTTGGATTTATCAAAACCAATCTTGGTTTTCTTATCCATGCTCAATCCATGATTTCTTTACAGAAATCGTTTTGATCTTGATAATCTAGTATAGGTTGGACTCACTATAGTTGATAGGTTAAATGTTATATAATAGGATTAATGTTATTTTTTCTCTTGTAATTTGTATTTTGTTGACTTTTGTGTTCCAGCGAAACTACGGGCGAAACTGTAGTTTTGCCCGGAGTAAGCTGTTTCTGATCACCCGGCGAAACTGTAGTTCGCTGACTGGTGAATCTAGTTGATAGTCTGGCGAAACTGCCAGCGAATCAAGGGTTGCTTATATATTGTAATTTTTCTATCTTTGTAAGCAACTTTTGGCAAAAACCCTAATACGAAATATCATTGTTGCAATTGTGTGTTTGTGGCTGGAAGCTTATTATCATTATCATTGAGCCTTTTGGTTGATTATTATTGTTTAGATTCAAAATAGCACATTGTGTTATTGAGTTTATTGTGTTAAATCAGTGGGAAATCTTTGTTATACATCAAGTGCACTGTTGAATCGATCATCAGGACAACAATATGGTATCAGAGCCATTGTGCTCTTGATTAGTTGGTTTTTATGCTCTATCGAAGACTAGTTACTGTTCAATCGATTTTGACTACTGATTTGGGTGTTTTTTTTATGGAAATTGATTGAGGATTATACGTTTTGAATGTGCGAAGCTACTGTAATCATCAGATTTCAAATTCGTTGTGTTTTGAATGAGATAGGGTGGATTTTATTCTGAAAGGCTTTTCAGATTTATCGGGCGAATTTACAATTCGTCCAACGAATTTACCAGCGAATCTAAGGATTTGGTGATTTTCAATTCAAGTGTTATTGTTAGCGAAAGTAGCCCACTTTTGAATGAAAGTTCAACTTCCTGCTAGTCATTACAAGCGAAAGTGCTGGCAAATTCATTTTAGAATGAAAGTTCTACTAGTCTTAGTGAAAGTATCGCCGAAACTAGAGTTTTCGATCATTGGTTAAGGCGAAACTGCTGCTTATTTGCCAGCGAATCTAAGAGCTAATTTGTTAGCAAAGTTACCAGCGATTCTACAAGCGAATTTACCAGCAAAACTGCCTTTTGTCAGCGAAACTATCTCCTTTTAGCAAATGACGCCCACCAATATCACCATATCTGACTTGGAGAGTGTTGCTCCTAATAGGCAACCGAGGCTTATAAATGGTGATAACTTTGAGGACTGGAAAAGATGTTTGAAAGCTTTCTTTTACTACACTGATCATAATCAATGGGAATCAATTATAAATGGTCCACACACTCCAACTGTCACTGTCGGTCAAGTTACTTCACCAAACACCAATCCGTCTACCTTCACTGAAAGGGATCTCAATCTAATTGATCGTGATCAGAGAGCTTTTAGAGCTTTCACTCTCTGCTTATCCCAAGATAACTATAACCGCTTTGCTGAACACAAGAATGCAAAATCTTTGTATGACTCCTTATGTGAATTCTATGATGGAAATAAGGATCTGAGGAAAGACAGGAAAGCTCAAGCTGAAAAGGAGTTTAATTCATTTATAGGACACAAAAATGAAAGCCTTACTGACATAACAAATCGATTTTTGTCCATCTCAAGCACATTAAAGAAATATGATGAGCAGTTGGGAAATCTTGAACAAGTCTCTAAACTCTTGGACTCACTCCCACCAAAATGGAGCCTGCAAGTTAGGATGTTGAAGCAGGAAAGAAACTTTGCTGATTACAAACTTAAGGATGCAATCAACAAATTGAAATCTTTTAATTTGGATTTAAAGAGGAGAGAATACAATCAATCCATGATGCCAGCCACTGTATATCCACAAAATGCTGCATTAATGTCATCCGCTACAAACTCGTCTAGGTATGGTTCAACTTATGGTGGTTCTACAAGATTTGGTGCTTCAAATATGTCTAGTGGGGGGTCTACAGGTGTTGGTTCAAGCTCAAAGCCATCTATCACTGCTCAGATTCCATCAGATACTATGGCTTTATTTGGGATGTTTGTGCACAGTTATGAGGCTCTAGTTGCTGGGGAGTTAAAAGGGAGTTAAAAGGAAAAGGAATGACCATTGAAGTCATGTATCAAGTCTATCCAGATGACTTAGAAGAAATAGACATCCAATGGCAAATGGCCATGCTCACACTACGTGCAAGAAGATTCATGGAACGAACTGGTAGAAGGATCTTCGGAAATCAGAATCAGAATTCTAAGCTTGGTTTAAGTCAAAATTAAGATGCTTTATTGCAAACAGCTGGGGCACTTTAAAAGAGAATGTCCAAATCCTATCATTACTGAACCAGGAACTTCTTGAACTTCTAAAGTTATACCAATCACTGATAAGGAAGAAGTCAAGTCAAAGAAGGAAATAGCTCTCATCTCAAACTTTGGTTGGGGTGCTGAGATTAAGGAAACTAAAGAAGAAATCAATCATGCACTAGTGGCTGAGTTAGTGAACAGAGATGTGGATTCTATTGAGGACTTTGATCCTTTTAGAGAGTTCAAGAGTGAGACTCAAAAGGTTATTGGTGAAAGTAACGAGCAAAGGGTTCAGGTTGAAGCGATAAAGTTTGAGAAAGTGGATGTAGAAGAGAGAGGATGTGAGAAAGCTGGTGTTGCAGTTGAAAAGAAGGTAACAGTTGGTGAAGATTATAGAAAGAAGACACGTGAATCAAAAGAACAATCAAAGGAGGAAAGTAAAGCTAAGGAGATTTGCAGGAAAGTAATGGAGGATGAAGAAAACAAGAAGAACACTCTGGTTTGTCAGTGTGACAAGGCCCTGGCTGCTGAAAAGGTAGTTATGGGTCTCCCTTATGAGGTAATTCAAGACATTTGCTCTCCTCCTTGCAAAATTCATTTATTTGGGGTTTATAAGGCAAACAGACTGTTATTGGATAATGAAAAAGAATTGAAACAAATTAATAAGAAACTTAAAATAAATGAGTCTAAATATTTTGTTAAGTTAAATGAAGCATTAAAAGAAAATGAACATTTAAAAAGAAATCTTTTGGAAAGAAACGTTGAAATAAATGCTTTAACTGAATATGTAGCACTTGTTGAATTTGAAACAAGCAAATTAAAAACCAAACTTGAAAAATGGACAATCTCTGGGATGAAACTTGAGGAGCTTTGCATGAATCAAAGGGGGACTAGAATTAAGACTGGTTTGGGAAGCAAAGAAACCACTCATGTTTATCCTCCACCTAGCACTTATTGTTATTCTCCTATGCCTACACCTCATCCAACTAATGAATTAATTCAAAAAGATACTGACAGTTTGTATGCAGGTTTAGAAAGAGTTAATCATAAGGAGATTCATGAGGAATATGATTATGGTGCAAGTAGTGGTCTGGGCAGCTCTAGTTTTAACATTTTAGATTCCAAATGGTCTTCCATAGACAATAGTTTAAGTAGATTTGTTTCCCAAACGTGTGTTACCGATAGTAGTTTATGTAGTTCTAGTTCTAGTTCATCTTGTTTATCCTCAGATGTTGATGAATCAAACGATGATGTTTTAAATTCTCTTGTTAATGGTCATGGTAATTGTTTAAGTAAAGGTTCATACAAACATTCTCACCCAAATTATTTTGAAAAATTTCTTTCTCATCCTATCCCATCTTTTACACCAAGTCGGATTTCTAACCCTAAAGATATTGAGACAACTTCCTCAAACGTTAACAATATTAACGAAAATGAATCAGGATTTGCTAAAATAAAGGACAGAAAGGAAATATTAAAAGAATCATATAACTCGTGTAGCAATTCAGATTCTCACACGTCTAAATATGAGGAAGAAATCTTAACTAATCAAGCATCTATTTTAAAACGTAATAAGAAAGGTTTAAAGTCTCGATGTTTTAGATGTGGAAAGGATGATCATATTATTAAAACTTGTCCTGCTTTTGTTAATAGAAATATAAATAATAGTTCCTTAGGAAGTAGATTAAATCATTTTGTAAATAATTTCTTTTGTAAAAAGTCTTCTGTTCCAAGACCTAAGTTAGTCAAGACTTGGGTCCCAATTTCCAAGTCTTAACAAAATTTTTTTTCTTATGCCAGGAACATTCCAGAAGAGCTATCAATAGTTTTTGGCATGTTGACAGTGGATGTTCAAGGCATATGACCGGGTTGAAGGACTTACTCACAAATTATCAAATAATTAATGGAGGATATGTTTCTTTTGCTGGAAATAAGAAGGGTGGAAAAATGATTGGTCAGGGAGAAATCTCAAACGGTTCTTTAACTCTGAAGAAAGTAAATTATGTTCCTGAATTAGCATTCAATCTACTAAGCATATCACAAATTTGTGATAAAGATATACTAGTGCTGTGTTATGTCAAATAAATGCCTGTTTCTTAAACCAGAGTTTATTATTCCAGAAGATTTAGTAATCATGTGTGCTCCAAGAAAGAATGATACTTATCTTCTAGATATGGGATCACAAGAGTCTACATCCACTGTGACATGTCTTCTGTCCAAAGCCTCTTCTTCCGAATCCTTCTTGTGGCATAGATGATTAGGACATGTTAATTTTAAAAATATAAATAAATTAGTTAAGAACAATCTTGTGAGGGGACTACCACTTAAAGATTTTTCAGTGGTAGAAAAATGCATGGCTTGTGCTCAAGGCAAACAACACAAAAAGCCACACAAGCTTAAGCTTGAAAACACAATTTCAAAACCCTCGAATTGTTACATACTGATTTATTTGGTCCTATAAGTGTTAAATCGATTGCTAAGAAATCTTATTGCTTGGTTGTTACAGATGATTATTCCAGATACTCTTGGGTGAGGTTTCTAGCAAGCAAGGGAGATACTGCCCAAGAGCTTCAAAAGCTGATCCTTTCCATTAAGATCGTCAACAAAAGGAATGTTATAGCCATCTGAAGCGATAACGGTACTGAATTCAGGAATCATATCTTTGACTCATTCTGTGCAAGCAAGGGGATTCTCAGATAGTTCAGTGCTACTAGGACACCTCAACAAAACGGTGTTGCTGAGCAGAAGAATCGGACACTCATCAAAGCAGCAAGAACTATGCTGATTGAGTCAAAGCTTCTAATAATTTTCTGGGCTGAAGCTGTCAACTGTGCTTCTTATGTACTTAACAGGGTTCTCATTATGAAAGGCAAAATGAAGACTTCCTATGAGCTTCTACATAAATGGAAACCCTTGATTAACTTCTTGCGCTCTTTTGGTTGCTCATGTACCTTGCTAAACACTCAAGCTCAGAAGTCAAAGTTTGGTGCAGTTTCTGATGAATGTTTCTTCGTTGGCTATTCTTCCTCACAAAAAGCGTATCTGGTCTACAAAAAAAGAACGCGTATTGTGCAGGAATCATTCTATGTTGATTGGCAAGAGTCAAATTCTCCTAACATAGGATCTGATCCTGCATGGTTCTATGACTCAAATACTATCTTCAAATGTTTCAATCTTCCAGTTTTTGATGATGATTTTGTTCCTCAAACCAATATAGAAATCATACCTCCAACTGAACCCCTTCTACCTGCACCTCATCCACAACCACCAATCGGCCATCACCCTCAACCTCCATTTGATGTTCCACCTACACCTCCCCCACAACCACCTTCTCCTTCACAACCCACTTCCCCATCACAGCCTTCACAACCCACTTCCCCATCACAACCATCACTAACCACCTCCTCATCTTCATCCAATCCGTTAACCCTTAACACTAATTTTAAAATCTTAAAAGATCACCCATACGATTACATCATTGGTTCCATTACTGATGGAGTGAGGACACGGAGTCAATCTGGATTGATAAATGAATGTCTCTATGCATGTTTCTTGTCTCAAACTGTTCCTAAAAATGTCTCAGCAACACTTCAAGACCCAAGTTGGGTTGAATCTATGCAAATGGAGCTTCAGCAGTTCAGGAAACTAAAAGTTTGGCAATTAGTTGATCTTCCTCCAAACAAGTTTCCTATTAGTACTAAATGGGTATTCTGAAACAAACCAGATGATCGGGGAGTAATAGTTCGAAACAAATCCAGGTTGGTTGTTCAGGGTTTTGTTCAGGAGGAGGGAATTAATATACTGAAGTGTTTGCTCCAGTTGCTCGCATTAAAGCCATCTGAATCTTTCTTGCTCATGCGGCTCACAAAAACTTTAAAGTTTTTCAGATGGACCTAAAATGTGCATTTCTCTACGGGAACATTGATGAGGAGATTTATGTTTGTCAACCTCCAGGTTTCGAGGATCCAGATTTTCCAGATAAAGTGTATAAACTTGACAAATCCTTATATGGATTACATCAAGCCCCTCGGATCTGGTATGAAACTTTGACACAGTATCTGCTTAGCAAAGGTTTCTCTCGTGGTTCGATAGACATGACTCTATTCAAGAAAGAAGTTGATGGTGAAATGTTGATTGTTCAAGTGTATGTTGATGACATTATTTTTGGGTCAACAAATGAGAAACTATGCAGAGAATTTGAAGAGGCCATGAAGGATTGTTTCGAAATGAGCATGATGGGGGAGTTTTGCTTTTTCTTAGGATTACAAGTTGAACAAAAGCAGTCTGGTATTTTGATTCATCAAGAAAAGTACGTTTTGGAGATTCTCAAAAAATTCAAAATGGATGATTCTTCTCTAGAACTTACTCCGTTCATTGCTCAGACTTACTTAACTCCAGATGATAATGGGAAATCCGTGGATGCTCATCGCTATCGTTCAATGATCAGATCCCTCATGTATCTTACAGCCAGTCGTCCTGATATTACATTCACTTTGTGCTATTGTGCTCGTTTTCAGGCCAACCCAAAAGAATCTTATGAAAAAGCTGTTAAAATAATTTTTCATTACTTAAAGGGTTCCTCCTGTTTGGGTCTTTGGTACTCAAAAGGAGGTAACTTTGACTTACATGCATATTCTGATAGTGATCATGGTGGTTGCAGGGTCAACCAGAAATCCATCACTAGTGGATGTCAATATCTGGGAGATTGTCTCGTTTCTTGGCAAAGTAAGAAGCAAACTATAGTATCTTTTCTACGGGAGAAGCTGAATATGTTGCTGCCTCCAGTTGCTGTTGCCAAGTGCTGTGGATATAACATCAAATAATGGATTATGGGATAAATTTTCTTCATACACCACTTTTCTATGATAATGAAGCTGCTATTGGGATTGCCAAAAATCCAATTCATCATACTCGTACCAAGCACATTGAAACAAGAATTCATGCTATCCGGGACGCTCAGGAAAAGGGTTTTATAGATATTATTCCGATTGACACAAAAACTCAACGAGCGGATCTTTTCACAAAAACATTTGATAAACCGCGTTTTTATGAATTGATCTCTATGTTGGGTCTAATATCTTTTTTAAAAAAAACCTCTTTTCTTATCATAATATGTATAGTTCTGTAAATAACTCTTTTTTGTTTATAAACTTTTACTGATAAACGTCTGAGTTCCATATGTCTTCACATCTTTGCTTTGATTGTTTCAACTTACATTAAAAACACAAAAAAAATTCTTTTTTGTTTCGTGGCTGCTAAAAAGAAATTTCAGGGGAGAATAAAGATTTACTCTTTATCTTTTCAGGAACTTCATGGAAAAGAAGTTTGAAGAAGAATCAATAGCATTGTTTGGGATATACATGGTAGGCTCAGCTTGATATCAAAGTATACAATGATCGTGTAGCTTAATTAAAGTCTAAGAACTCGACGACAAGGATTATCCTCATGATATCTCAGCCTGCACAAAGCTACAAGGCCTTGTCTAAAATGGGTTGAGAGTTTCAAATCTTTGCTTTGATGCAAAAACAAAATATTATTATAAAATGGGTGACATATCTCGTGCTTATCTCCTCTGCTATGTGTGAAAATTGACCTGGAGTGATGATCTCCTCTGTTATACGTGAGTATAGACCTGGAGCTCTCATCTGCACATTCTGATGATCTTCTCTGTTATACATTAGTATAGACCTGAAGCTCTCATCAGCGAGATAAAATGATCATCTCCTCTTTTATACGTAAGTATAGACCTGGAGCTCCTATCATCTGTCCCCAAAATAAAGACACATCGATTCTTAAAATTAAGAATCATTGTTGAAATATTTAAGATTTCAAGCAAAGTGAATTATATTGCTCAATAAACCATGAAGAACAGGATTAGTACTTTGCTGAATATCTGCGGGAACCAAGTCATCTGAGTTTATCAAATGAATCCAAAACATGATAAAATAGTTGCAGATTACTTGTTGAAAAGGGGAAGGCATGTGTTTAAAAGGACAAACATATCAGCAATCCCGCAAATCTTTGACTCTCTGGACCAATGTCTTGAAAAAGAAGTTTCTATATCCTTTTACTTTTCTTTCTTATTTGTTTTATTTTTGGTTTATTTTTGTTTTTGTGCTGATGTTGTGGGATGAAGGATGTTTTTCATTAAGGTTTTAAAAATTCAAAAATTTATTTTTTTAATTTTTTTTAGTTTTAGGTTTCAGCAAACACAGTTTCGCTGGTTGTTTCACCAAGTGAATCTATAGATTCACCAGGCAGTATCGCTGTTCAC
Organism: Flaveria sonorensis; assembly: GCA_025506505.1. Taxonomy (NCBI): domain Eukaryota; kingdom Viridiplantae; phylum Streptophyta; class Magnoliopsida; order Asterales; family Asteraceae; genus Flaveria; species Flaveria sonorensis. Next base: position 37,439,569 of record CM046428.1, read on the forward strand.
TGAACACATGATTTCTTTTATGATGCCGAGAGAAACTATAGTTTCGCTACCAGCGAAACTAGGACTTATATATTGCACAGTGTGAAACTCGTTTCACATAATTTTTTGCGAATCTAAACCTTAGTTTCTCTGTGAACGAAACTAGTTGATTTCATTTGCATGATTTCCATCGCGTTTGTTTGATTCTAAACTATCTAGTAGGCATTGCGACTCTGTTTCTATGGTTTAATCGCGGTTTTATTCCTTAATCAGTGGTTTTATATTGATTCGCTGGTTCGAAAGTTTGCCTGATTCGTTCAATGAATCTATCAAACTTTCCAGTGAAACTGAACAAAAGTTCTCTGTTGCGAGCGAATATATCTTGTTATGCTGTCCAATCATATTTCATAGTTTCGCTCGAACAATGCCAGTGAAACTATACATTCGCTCAGCACATAATCTGTTATGTTGGGCTCAACGAACTTACAACTTCGCTGTCGTATGAATCATAAATTTGTCCTCAGCGAAAGTGTAGAATCGCTTAAACTCATGGTCTAGGGCCGAGTTACAGTGAATGTACACTTTTGACTGATCAAAACTTAGGTTCAATCAACAGCGAATCTATTAAGTTGTGCCTGGTGAAACTATAGTTTTGCCTGTTAGCGAAACTGTTGAACTTAATTTCAATCCACAGCGAAGTTGTCTTGCTGTGCATGGTGAAACTACAGTTTTGCCATGACAGCGAAACTACAGTTTCGCCATGACAGTGAAATTTTTTTTTTGTTTTGTTTTTATTGTTTAATTGTCTTTATGTTATAACTAACTTACCTATGTTTATATTTTACAGTTCACATGGCAAACTTAATGTTCGACGAGAAGACTAACCTTGTGGCATTATTAGACGACAGCAATCCAAAGACTATTTGATTTCGAGACTGTCTAAGATGGTTGAAGTAGTCTCCCATTCACTATGCCATATCTCATTTACCCACGATCTATGACATTCATATAAGAGACTTCTGGGTAGATGCAAAATGTGATCTGGTATCAACTCTACACAGAATTACTTCCAGAGTCCTCGGGGAGGATATAGTTGTTAGTGCCGAGACTGTTGTGAGGGTTTTGAGGTTAGAAGAAGACTATGGTGATGAGGTTGTCATGACAAATGCTAAAGTCCTTAAAGCTTACAGAAGTATTGGGTATGAAGGACCTTCTTTTGGATCCAAGAAGGAAATCAAAAAGTCTTTTCTGTCCAAGGAGTGGAGATACATTGCTCATGTGTTTATTATGTGCTTGGATCATAGAAAGGGAGGATCTGAAGGATTGAATGCACACTGGGCTAAGGCTATGATTGTATTCTGTAGAGGGCAAAAGGCTAACATTGCCAGATTAATCTTTGATTGTATGACTGAGAATGTCATGGATTTAAAGAAGGACAAATAGCTGTTATATCCAAGGTTTATCCAGATGATCATCAATGATGAGAAACCCAATTTACCAAGACATGGGGAGGTTAAGAGGCTGATGCAGATGAATACCAGAATATTTGCAGATTGCTCAGCAGTTAGGCACGACTTCAGTGGGAAAATAACTTATTTGCTGGAAAACATGTACCCAGTTGAGAGGTGGAACTATATTAAAAGGCTAATTGAGAATGAAAACAAGAATGCTGAAGAAAATTAGGAAAAACAAGCTGAAGCAATAAAGAAGAGAAAGATGTATGCAAAGGAGAAGGAATATGATCTAGAAGCTGAGATTGATGAGGTTGAAGCGGACCTACGGGCTCAAAGAGAGAGAAGGTCCAAAAAGAAGTCTGATCAAGGGGAACCGGCTCATGAAACTAAAAGGAGAACCAAGCATAAGTAGCCAGTGTTTGAAGAAAGGAGGGATTCCCGATCTGAATTGGACCAGGATATCATTAGAAATATGAATGCATCGTTGGCCAATGAATTGAGCATGATAATGACTAAACTGGTCAATCAAGAATTGAGAGAAAAAGAGAAAGATGAGCAAATGGAGAGCATGAAAATAATGATGATTGACTAGCAGGAATTGATTAAATGACTACTGAAAGAGGTTAATGAGCTCAAGGGCAAAGTTTGTCTGCCAAACCAGCTATCACAAGAGGAGCTAGATGATCTGACTGACACATCTAAGTATTCATTCCTAAAAGTAGAAAAGTCATCTAGGATAGGGGGAGAAGTAAGTACAGCAGGAGGTGATGCAAGTGGTAATGGTGATGGAGGTCCAAAGGTTGTTGAAACAGAGGCTGAGAAGAGAGTTGATGAAGGAAGTAATTTGAGAGAGGAGCCTGTGATTGTTGAAGCTGAGTTTGTTGATTTGGGGTTTGACATAGAAACAGACTTGACTGGGGCTGAGGTGCTTAGAGAAGGTACTACTGATGGAAACAAGAAGGATACAGGGAAGAGCCTTATTGATGAAGAAGAAGAATACGAGGAACAGTTGGTTGACTATGATTCAGAACCTGAATATTATGAAGTGGATGAGCGTCCAATGACTTATGTGGAACAAAGGGGTTCTGTTGAAGGAGATGTTTTTGAATTGAGTAAAGAAGACTGGTTTGAGAAAGAGAATGAACCAGAACAGTTGACACCACTGTTCCAAAACATCAGCGAACCAAGCAAGAAGATATCTGATAAGAAAATTGTAAGTCGGAAATACAACCCCGAATTGAAAATGTTCATGATTAAATGAAGGGGCGGGGATATCTCTTATATGATAAAAGGAAGGCGTTCAAGACCTTGCCTAGATGGGATTTGAGGATATTATCTGAGATTCCACTTTTGGATGCACATTTGAGTGAACGTGCTATGATGTTGGAGAAGGAAATCAAGGTAGGAATGAATGATAATTTTGAAGCTTTTAGGTTTATGAGGACTAAAAGAAGAAGGTCAAAGAAAGACTTGGATTGGGCAACTGGCAAAGGAAAGATTGTTTTGAAACTAAAGCCAGCTAAAACTGTGATCAGGATAAGAACGCCCAATCCACTTCCCCCTAGACTACAAAAGTTTGAGAAATGGTTCTATGACAACAATTCTGGGGAAGCAGTAATTAGAGTGCAAGGTGGAGCGGAGATTAAACTTTTTGATAAAATGGAGGTGTTTTCCTTTTGTGATGAGGACTTAGTGATTCTATGTGAGAATCACATCAAAGTGGGAGCTGGAGCTAAAAAAAGGAAAGAAGCCAGTTTGTTTATGAACGTGGAGAATAAAGCTCGTGGAGTGAGGCAGAGGTCAGGGAGCTAACTAAGAAAGTATCTAAGGCTGATGAGTTAGAGTTAGACATGCAGGATCTTACAAGACAGTTCGCAAGGGCAAGTGTAAGGGCTGAAGAGGAGAGTACAGCATGACCAGATCAAGAAACATCTGATAAAGCTGAAGAGGAAGCAAGAGAGGAGCCAGAAGACCGAGAGTGAGATCCAACCTAAGGGGAGAATTGATAATCTAGTATAGGTTGGACTCACTATAGTTGATAGGTTAAATGTTATGTAATAGGATTAATGTTAGTTTTTCTCTTGTAATTTGTATTTTGTTGACTTTCGTGTTCCAGCGAAACTACGGGCGAAACTATAGTTTCGCCCGGAGTAAGCTGTTTCTGATCACCAGCGAAACTGTAGTTCGCTACCGGGTGAATCTAGTAGATAGTCAGGCACCAGCGAATCAAGGGTTGCTTATATATTATAATTTTTCTATCTTTGTAAGCAACTTTTGGCAAAACCCCTAATACGAAATATCATTGTTGCAATTGTGTGTGTGTGGCTGGAAGCTTATTATCATTATCATTGAGCCTTTTGGTTAATTATTATTGTTTAGATTCAAAATAACTCATTGTGTTATTGAGTTTATTATGTTAAATCGGTGGGAAATCTTTGTTATACATCAAGTGCACTGTTGAATCGATCATCACGACCAACAGATCTATAGGCAATCATTGCCATAGACCATTGAAGATCCATCTCTTAAACCATGTCTGGTGGGAGCTCATCCAAGTCTTGTTGAATAAGTTGGGATGGTGTTAGACTTGCACCCAAATAAGCTTCAAAGCTTGTTGCAAATGCTGCATATGCTGTCTTTTGCTCTTCACTTTGTAGTATAATTGAGAGAGCATCCATGGGTTTTTCAAGTCTATGTATGTTATGATTTTGTGTCTGTTGCTATTTGTTTGAACTAGAAATGTGTGAATGATGTTTGCTTTGAGGTGTTGCTTCATAGGAAGCATGCGCCCCAGACTTTTTGAACTTTTGTTTGTTACTGGATGTTTTAGGAGCTGAGAAGAAGGATGTATTACTAGAATCCAAGATATCTTCATCTTCCTCTTCTATAATGCATGTCAATAATGCACTATCTCTCTGTTGCTGTTCTTTGAATTTGTAGGCTTTCACATGTCTGATATGGTTGTTGTTCCTGGATCTTTCGTCTAGCACTAGAGCTTTGACTTTAGCCACTAGAGAGTCTAGGGATAGTGCATCCAGATCTAATGTTGCTTTCATAAGAGAGACTGATTGAGTCCAACTCTCTGGCAGTGTATGCAACATCTTCTTGTTGATCTCCGTATATTTGTTTTTAAGACCATAGACTATTATCTCATTTACCAGCTGAACAAATCTATGGAGCTGTTATGGAATTGACTCTCCTTGAATATGGTGGAAGGTTTCATATTGTGTCCTTAACTTTTCCTTTTTGATTTCATGAATTTCTTCACTCCCTTCACACATTGTGTGAAGTACCTTCCACAATTCATGGGCTATTTTGAAATTTTCAACTTGTGTTAAAATTTCAAATGGCAAAGTCATTGCCAATATGCTGTATGCTTTCATGTCTGTTTTGACCCTCTTGAGGTCATCACCAGCTACGTTTTTCAAGCTTACTGGTTTTTGTATGTTGTAATCAGGTCCAAGAGTCACAGGTATGAAAGGACCCTTAGTTATAGAAGTCCATAAATCAGGGTCTTGAAAATTTATCCAGTTCCTGAACATGATCTTCCATTTTAGAAGTCTGACTTGTTCTTTAGTTTGGGTGGTTTTAGACTATTGTTTGTTCCTGAAATTTCATCAGCCATGATTGTTTAATTTTAACCTAACATTTTAAGTTAAATTTGTTTGATGATTTTAGCTTGATGAAAAACTTGTTTAATCCTAAAGTCTCTAGGATTTGTTTATAAATTGAGTCACCTTTTTTAAATTGACTTACCGAATAAAGAAATTAATTAATTGAAATTAATTAATATCCAATGTTAGGTCACTTCTAAATCTCGGTGAAAAGAAAGGAATATTCTGTTAACGGAATGTCAACTTTTAATGATGTCAGGCAATGAAAGTCAAAACCCTAAAAACATAGAAAATGTTTTTTTAAAAGTTAACTTTTTGGATCAAAAAATAACTTTTTCAGAAAAATTCCAAAAAGATTATGTTTCTTCTTTGATTTTGATGATGAACCAACTCAATCACCGAACATTGTGAAGGTTAATGAATGATCAAAACTAGGGTTTATCCTAGGGTTTGTTGGCGGCTGAGATAATTTCAACAAAAACAACAATCGGTTTGTTGTTTGATGAAGATTAATCACCTTTTTTGAGTGAAAAACAACTCAAATGTGATGTTTAAATACAATGAACAGATTCAAAGTATTCAACCTAGTGTTTGTTTGATAAAAACTGGATAGAACAATAACCGTATATTGTTTATCCGAAACCCTTAAAAACCGATGAGGTTATAGTGAGTTTTGTGATGAACACATTTGAAAATCATGTATGAATGATGTTTAGAGCTATAAACACACAAAATCTTCTTCAAAATGAATGAAAACAGATTATTCAATCATGTTTCGAACATTTGATGAATGTTTAAAGTAAAAGAAGGTTTTTGTGAAGATTTTCAGCTCGAAAATGTATGGTTTGAAGCTAATGAACCACTGATATTATCTTGTTGATTGAGAGGATTGAAAATCAATGTATGATTTGAGCCATTGCTCGGATACAACCTAATGAAATCAACAGATGAACAGGTTGAATATGAACTTATGTTGAACCAAAAGAACCAATGAGCCTGATCAGAAAAACCTTTAAGTCCCACAGACATTACAACAACTGAAGTAGTCTGCAACAGCTGAAGACATCAACTGATAACAAGGTCTGAAGACAAAGTCTGAAGTTAAAGAACTGAAGACAAAGTCTGAAGACAAAGTCTGAAGTTAAAGAACTGAAGACAAAGTCTGAAGACAAAAGCTGAAGACAAAGACTGAAGACCAAGTTTCAGATGTTGTCACAACAGCTGAAGAATACCTCTTCAGTAGTTGTGATGGTTTCCTTTCAGTAGTTATATTTTCCTTTCAGTTCTTTTGTAATCAGTAGTTTTATGTTTCTTGTAATCAGTACTTGTAGTTTCAGTAGTTTTAGTTTCATCTTGTACTTAGCATACTCTGAGATGTTCTCAGTTGTTGTGAACATTCTCAGTAGTTTGCTTACTTTCAGTTGTTTGTAATAATTCTGTTAAATGTCAGTATCAAGTGACATCAGCAGACGTCACATTCCTTTATATAAGGAATGTTGACCTAATTGTAACCTGCGAAGCTTAGCGGCGGATATACCGAAGCATTTGTGCATGAATGATATTATCCCTTTTGCAGAAAACCCTCTTTCTCTATAACCGTGTACTGTTCCATTGAATATCTATTGTGTTCTTGCTATATTTGTCTAATTCTTGTTCTAATTCCGCTGCAATTCAACTCTAATTGATCAAACTTAGATCGCTGATCCTGTCAAATGGTATCAGAGCCAGTTAATCATTGATCGGTTTAACAATTGATCATTGAAACTGCTATTTTGATATCTAAAGTTTGATCGAATTAGCATATTTGCAAGAATTGGTTTTAGAGATTGATCTTCTGCTGCTTCTGGTTATTCAATTTGAGTTTCTTCTTGGTTCATATTGAGTTTGTTGTGTTTTTGTGCTAAATCTGTTGAAACTTGATTGAATTGGTTTGAATCTGAGAATGACTACTCCATCTAATGACCCTCATAATACTGGCTCCTCAACCAAGCCTCCGATGCTGGTTAGGAGTGAGTATAACATATGACAACGAAGAATGCTCCATCACCTATCTGTTAACAGTTCAGGTTGTTGGACATCTGTGGTTCACGGTCCACACAAGCCTATGGTGAACAATCCGGAGACCAACCAAATGGTTCCGAAGAAGAAGGAGCAATACTCAGATGAAGATCGTAAACTGTTTGAGATTGATGCTAAAGCCCATGGAATTCTGGCCATGGCACTGCCTAATGAAATCTATTCTGGGCTTATGCATCATGAAACTGCTCATGACCTCTGGAAGCTTTGAAGGAACAATTCGGAGGAACTGATGAGGTCTTAGCAAACAACAGAGAAATCCTCGCCCAACAATATGAGACATTCTCTCATAGGAAGGGTGAGACACTGACTCAACAGTTTGAGCGTTTCTCCTGCTTGATCTCTGAGCTAAAAATGGTCAAGCATGAGTATACTAACAGCCAGATGAACAACAAATTCCTCAGATCACTGCCTGAGAGGTGGGACACATACACCATTATCCTACGCTCCAGTGCAAATCTGGATAGCCTATCTCTCACCCAACTCCATGGGAAACTGCTTACATTTGAAAGAGAGATAGAGCAGAAAAGGAAACTGGCATCATCAGGAAAGCTCACTGATGACTTTGTACCAGAGAACACTGCCTTGGTCGGTCATGAGTCAGAATATGCTGGATCAGAAAGCCATTATGATGAGCATATAGATTTCTCTTCAAACAGTTCTGATCATGCATTTGTTGGTGTTGACAGTCATTCTGGGTGTAATAGTGATAATTTATGCTTTATCATGGATGATTTGAAGGGTATTGCTGATGATGATTTAGAAGAGATGGATATTTTGAGCCAAATGGCCTTGATCAATATCAGATCTCAAAAGTTCTACAAGAGAACTGGTAGGAATTTTCCAGGACTCTCTGGCAAAACCAAAGTTGGTTTTGACAAGAGTAAGTTGAGGTGTCACAAATGCCACAGGCTTGGGCACTTTGCAAGAGAGTGTAGATCAACTGGATCTAACTCCTCTGCACCCTTTGTGACCTTTCCAAGCAATAGTTCACAAAACAAAGGGCAACATCCTGCTAGTTCTGGTCATCACTCACAACCTCAATCTCCTGCATATTTTGTCCCTCAGGGTCCAATGCCATATCCATATCCCTGCTATTACATGCCACAGCCAAATCCAGTTCAAGTTCCTATAGCACAACAACCTCAAGCCCTACCTGAGCCTCAACCATCTCCATCACAATCTCAACCTCATCACAGCTTCTTCACACCAGGAGTTGTTGACTGGAGCAGCTTACCAGATGATCTTTCTGGTTTCAATGAGCAATTATTTGCTGGTGCTGGTCAACATGGTGGTGAACATCCTTTTGGGAATCTTGCTCTCATGGCCTGGAGTCTACTGAGGGTTCCTGCTCCAATGCATCATCTTCACAGGTAACCCAGGTATCTTCTGAGGCTAAAGCCAAGTTATGTTCTGAATCATGCATAGCTGCCTTTGTCTCTATTAGAGAGGCAAATGTAGCTTTAATCAATCAAAATCTTGAGCTTGAGAAAACTATTTCCAAAAGAAAAGCTGAGTATGAGTCTGCTCTTAATGACAAAGATGATGAGATTTACAAGCTTAAATGCCAACTTAATGATGAAAAGGCTAAGGTAGAGGTCATACTTGAGAACCACAGAAGTCTCAAAGAGACACTTGTAGCTACCCAAGTTGAGTGTGACCGCTGGGTAACATCCTGCAAGGGATTTGAAATGCTTCTCAGCAAGCAAACAGCTTCAAATGTGAAGTTTGGAATAGGTTACAATCATACTGCACCACCTACTGATTTTACTTCAAAATCAATAGTAAAATCTGAAGGTGAAAGTAATTTCCAAACCACATCATCATGTGATTCATCCTCAAATGATAATACAAAATTAGAGGATGAAGTCAGTGTTAAGATCTCAGCAAATCAATTGCCTGATGGTTTAAATGCTGATAAACAAATGAAGCTGAGCAATTCAGATGTTGTCCCTCAAAGTACTCCAAGTACTGAAGGGCAAGTCACAACATCTGAAAAGCATTTCAAATCTGCTAAAATAAAAGGATTAACAACTGCTGAGGAATCTATCATACGGTCTTTCAGGACGGATAGAGAACAGCTGAAGAACAAGTCTTCAGTTGTTACCGATCCTTCAGTACTTAACACAAGTACTGAAAGGAAGAAAGTACTGAAGATCACACCTTCAGTAGTTTCCACTTCAGCAGTTGATCAATCCAAGATGAAGAATAAGCCATGTGAAATATGTGGTAAATTCAATCATCTATCTGATGAATGCTGGTACAAAAAGGGTTCCAAACTCAACAGAGATAAGCTCATTAAAGAAGAGATTAATAAAATGAAAAATGAGTTTGAGACCAAGTTTGTACCACAGTCATCTCAAACTGATAAACCCAAGGCCTCACCAAAATCCAAAAAGAAGGATGGGGTTTATCAGAAAACAGCTGATAGTGTTCCTCATGATAAACATCAGACTAAGTCTATGAATTTCAAGAAGGAGGAAATGGTGGGTCACAGGAACTCATCAAAAACAAGTACTGATGTGTCAAATGAGCTGAAGGCTTTAGCAACAAATCAGACACAACTTGTTATGATGGTTCAGCATTTGTTGGGGAGAGTTAACCAGCTAGATGCACCTGTGATCAAACCACTGAAAAGGAAATCCAAGCCCAAATCTAAGAAATCCATTTCAGCACCATCTCCACCTTCATCAGCTGTTAATCATGAGAAACAAGTTATGGTTAAATCTGTTGATGAAAACAGACCCAAAACCAAAAAGGTTTGGGTCTCTAAAGCTAACTAGTTTCTTATTATAAATGCAGGGTTCTTCAGCATGCCAAAGAAGCATCTGGTATGTAGACAGTGGAGGATCTATGCATATGACTGGGAGCAGTTCTCTTCTTAATGACTACTCTCAAGGAAAGAAGGGATTTGTCTCATTTGGAAATGATGCTAAGGGTTACATCATCGGGAAAGGATTTGTGTCAAGAATCCAGTCCAGCACTCTAGGACCAAACATATTGAGATCAGACACCATTTTATTAGGGATTGTTTTGAAAAAGGTCTGATTGATCCAAAGTTTGTTCCTAGTGCTGATGAGCTTGCAGACATATTTACTAAGCCTTTGGACAGTTCAACTTTCCAAAACCTAGTGTTAAGGCTTGGTATGTTGCAGCTAGAATAAGTGACAACTACTGATGATCTCAGTCAACAAGTACTGATGAGCATTCGTATACTATTGTCACAAATAAGTACTGATAAGTTCTTTTATCCTTAGTAGTTTTCATAACTACTGAAGACTAAATTACTTAAAAGTACTGAAGTACTCTATCTGTTGAAAAGAACTGATGTGGTTACAACTACTGATGTAGTTACAACTACTGTTGTCAGTATAACAGATAAGTATTGATGACCAATGAAATGTCTGAAAATCAGACAAAAAGTCTGATAAGTGTTGAGGTCAGAATGAAACAGCTGATGAGCTAAGAATTGACGACAACAGCTGATGAGAAACTTTTCTCTTTAGTTGTTTCTACAACTACTGTTTCACTTCATACAACTTAAGCCAAAACCATGTCTTCAGTAGTTTTACAACTACTGATGACTAACACCAAATCTTCAGTTGTTTACAACACCTGAAGCCAAAACCATGTCTTCAGTAGTTTCACAACTACTGATGACTAATACCAAGTCTTCAGTTGTTACAACTTCTGAAAGTTAAAACCAGGTCTTCAGTTGTTTTCAAACAACTGATGACAGCACCAACACTTTCAGTCGTTTTATATCAGCCTTTTCTTACCCTATAAATACCTAAATCTACTTTCAAACGTTTCATTAGCCGTTTTATGTCCTTCACTCTCTCAACAATGGCGACCATGAAACTCAAACCCAGACACAACTGTGTTGCCTACCTCTCAAAATCGACCTTTTGGAACAAATTTGATAATGCCATCGATCTTATGGTAGATTCCCAGTACCGAACCGCTTTTCTTCTGAATCCTACCATATACCCCGTTTCCCTAAGCCAATTCTGGACCAACGTCTCTGTGCAAACTGGTGAGAATGATAGCCAAATCACTCTCCAGTCGTTGGTTAACCAGAAACAGGTGGTCATCACTCCAGACATCATTCGACAAACCCTAAATCTACATGATGCCACCTGTGTCACAGAATACCCGAAAGGCACAACTGATATGTCTTTCATCAATAACGGGTACGAAGGAGACTTAAGTGCTACCACCATTCTGAAGAAGCACTTCCATAATGCTGAACGTCTTATATTCCACATGGTGAATGTCTGCCTTGCATCAAAAACCTCCTCATGGGATCAGATATCCTCCCGATGGCAACAGGTATTATACTCTATCTTTGAACGACAAAATCTAAATTTTTCTGAGATAGTTTTCATGGAACTAAAGGATCTGGCTTTGAAACCTGTGGCAAACAGATGGATATTATATCCCAGGTTTCTCATGGCCATAATTTTAAAGCTAAAATCAGACGGCCTTGTTGGCCTTGGAGTCCCTGCTCCGGCTGTATTGCCTGAAGTATACTCCAGGCACAACTCTGACCCTACACTGAAAGGGGCTGCCCGGCTGCTAAAACCCAAGCAGCGGGAACCCACAGCCTCCACTTCCAGATCCAAAGTCCCCACCAAACCCAACACCAAAAAGCCAAAAAAGGCTACTCAGGGAGATGAGTCCCCTGAGGATGCCCCTGTACCACCAATACAGGAAACACTTACTGGTTCTAACCCCCCAGTAGTGTCAAAGACTCCACCAGCCCTAGCCGCTCAGGCATCCTCTCAACAGGATCCTGATGCAACCATAATTGGGGATACCACAATGCTGGAACCTATCTCAATTGAGAAGGTTACCATTGAAGAGCACCAGTCACCCCTGGTGCAATCTGCTTCAAACCTATCTCCATATGCAACCGCCCCTCAAAGCCCAACCATTATAGTTGCACAAGTGCTGAGTCAGCTGCATTCCTCTCCTCCTCCCCAGAAACCAATTACAATGGGGAGAACCTCAACAGCTGAGGAAGAGGACCAAAATGCTGCTGATAACCCACAGCACAGGGGTTATAATGTTCAATCTCCCCGTGTAGAGGAGGAGGTTAGAACATCTGGTGAGGCTGCCACTTCTACTGATTCAGCAAATGAACAGGATGCAATTGGTAACATCTCTAAGACCTCACCAGAGGCAACTGCCGATGAAGGACTCAGTCCTGAGGCAGGAAGTCCCCAGAACCAAGAACAAGGGGCACATGCTACAACTGATCTACACTCAGGGCATGTACATCCTGATTCAATCAGGAGGTCAGGTGATTCAGCAAAGACTGATGATGACCTGGGCTTTTTCTTTGATGTCTTAGCCCATAACACAATCCTTGAGGCTGAGGTGAGCAGACTCAAAGAACTGCTTGCCAAAATGTCTCAGGATCAAAGTCCATCTGCCCCAATAAACCCACATATGGCACCTTCATCTGAAGGTTCACCAAACACTCAGCCACTACACTCAACTGAGCCACCAGCCACTGCTTTTGGCACCACCTCTCAGGGACAGAACCCCTCTGAGTAGATGGTTGCTACCTTTCAACATTCCTTACCTCTCATCACTCCCATCATCAATGAGATTGTGCATAAAGCCATTGATGAGAGGATCTCCTCAAATCTACAAACACTTGTTGATGATGCTATGCAAAAGAAGCTTTCTGCCATTCAAACCCCTGAACCCAATGCACCCAAAAAGGGGGAGTCTAAGGCAGTGAAAGAAAGAAAGAGAAAGAGAGTGGAAGATGAGAAACAACAAGAGAAAGAAAAGGAGTTAGAAAAGGAAAAACAGCTGATCACATACAAGAGAAAGAAAAGTGCTGAAACTCAAAAGCCTGATGAAGAGAAATCATTGGAAGATCTGGTTAAAGAAGCTGATGAAGCTCACAGCAGATCAATGGACAGAATAATAGACCAACTCTTCAAACAAGGCTTTGATACAGCTACATTAGACACTGAGATCAGAAGGCTGGAGATTAAAGAGATACAAGAGAGATGGGCCAGTTACAGTGTGATGGAAAGGGAGAGGTTGGAGATAATGATCAGGTTTATTGCAAAATACTTGGGAAGATCATTAATTGAGATTAAATCATGGACCAGAGACAGTATTCTGGCAATAACCACCAGAATCTGTGCTTCTGAAGCATTCAATAAGGGGTTGATTATCGAAGCCTTAGATGAAGCAGGTGCTAGGAAGAGAACTGATATGGCCAAGCTTTCCAAAGCCAAACTTACCACAAAAATGCTAGATCAGCCTTCCCAAACTCCCACTCAAAAACAACCAACCCCATAACTCTCCAAACCAATCCCTAAACCTAAACTCAAACCAACTCAACCCTCAAAACCAACTCCCTTACCCCAAAAACCACCTCAAACCACATCCAATGATGCACCCAGAAGGAGGAGAAGGGTGTTGAGGATGGAAGAAGAAGAAGATGATGAAGAAGAAGACAGTCTGCCAATCTCTGCTGTTCTAAAAATACCTGAGCCCAGAAGTCAACAAATGATCACACCAGACTTTCAGAGGCAAATGGTGAAAGTTAAGATTGAAGAAGAAGAACAGCAGAAACAGCACGATGAGCAACTTTTGAAGATGGTTGACAAAGAGTTTCCTCAGTCATCATCTATACAAGCCATGAAGAAACACACTCAAAGGCTGTATGCTCTCAGGCATACCTTTCAATATCAAAAGGAGAGAGTAAGTATTTGGCCAGACCCCAGGGTTAGTTCTAGAATTCATAAGAAATCCATACCAAGTAGATACAATGGCCAAGTGAGAAAGACCATAGATGCTGTTATTATGTTGGCCATTGTAGTCTCACCCTGGGAGATACTTGAAGACTTCAAGAGAGCCTACAAGTCAAAGATGACCCCTCAAACTCTAATGGAGAACAAAATGGTCAAGAAGGGGTTGTTATACAAGAGGCTTGAAGAGATCAAGAAAAATGAACTCCAGTTGTTATTAGAAGGGACTCACCCAGATGAATTTGCTTACAGAGAGATAACAACTGTTGAGTTGAAAAATGGAAAGACAGTAAAGTACCTATCAGAGTACTATGGCCCAGAGTTCTTCTTCGAAGGAGAAGCAGAAGAACTCACTAAGGAGGAACAAGTTGTTCTCCTTGAGGCCTATGTCAGAGTGTCTTATAGACTCATCAATGGGAAGTAGGTTTCATGGTTGGGATAATAGCTCTGTGTCTAGTTCCCCAAGACAGAGTTCCCTTCCATCCTTTGACATTCACATCTACTGAAACCTATTCCCTGGCCTGTGCTTATCTGATATCTCTGAAGCTGATCAAGAGAGTATTTCTGCCAAGAATAAGTGGGACCTCAATAAGCTTAAAGGTTTTGGCTGCATTGGTTCAGGGGAGTTTGTTGGACCAAAAGAACCAATGAGCCTGATCAGAAAAACCTTTAAGTCCCACAGACATTACAACAACTGAAGTAGTCTGCAACAGCTGAAGACATCAACTAATAACAAGGTCTGAAGACAAAGTCTGAAGTTAAAGAACTAAAGACAAAGTCTGAAGACAAAGTCTAAAGTTAAAGAACTGAAGACAAAGTCTGAAGACAAAAGCTGAAGACAAAGACTGAAGACCAAGTTTCAGATGTTGTCACAACAGCTGAAGAAGACCTCTTCAGTAGTTGTGATGGTTTCCTTTTAGTAGTTATATTTTCCTTTCAGTTCTTTTGTAATCAGTAGTTTTATGTTTCTTGTAATCAGTACTTGTAGTTTCAGTAGTTTTAGTTTCAACTTGTACTTAGCATACTCTGAGATGTTCTCAGTTGTTGTGAACATTCTCAGTAGTTTGCTTACTTTCAGTTGTTTGTAATAATTCTGTTAAATGTCACTATCAAGTGACATCAGCAGACGTCACATTCCTTTATATAAGGAATGTTGACCTAATTGTAACCTGCGAAGCTTAGCGGCGGATATACCGAAGCATTTGTGCATGAATGATATTATCCTTTTTGCAGAAAACCCTCTTTCTCTATAACCGTGTACTGTTCCATTGAATATCTATTGTGTTCTTGCTATATTTGTCTAATTCTTGTTCTAATTCCGCTGCAATTCAACTCTAATTGATCAAACTTAGATCGCTGATCCTGTCAACTTATTTGAACAATAAGAACTTACACAGGTTGATTTCCCCCAAGGATCTTTTCTAATCTCTCAAACAAGATATGACAACAGATTGTTATATTTTGTATTCAACAAACATCAATCATGGTGCTGAAACCCATGATAGATGCTATGATATCATTGTTATGTATGTTTGTGTGTGATTGTGTGAATGCTAGTGCTTGGATGATAATATCTGCTTGATTGTATTGATTGTTCAAAAGCTTACAAAGGGTTAGTGTAGTGTGCTATTTATAGCCTATACAAAGAGCTATATACAATTACTAAACTACCTTTATGTAAATGAAAATTACATAAAAATCCTAAGTCCATAAGTTGTCCGCTATGGATGATTAGCTGTCCGCTGTGGATGTTAAGATGTCTGTTGTGGAAGTCAGATCACTTGTCTGTTGTGCATTAGATTTTGTTCGCTGTGAAGTGTTTGCATTGTTTGTTGTGCGCTGTGGGATGTTCATCTACTGTGGATGAACATCCGCTGTGGAGTGTTCATCCGCTGTGGACAGGCATCCACTGTATGTTACTCATCCGCTGTGGGATGTCTTCATCCGTTGCGAGCACTTGGTCGTGATCTTCATCCGCTGCATCCTCTTGTACAACCGCTGTGGGCAGTTCTTCATCCGCTGCCGACACTTGGTCAAAATTTCTTTTATCTACAATCCTGAAAAAGAAACTTAAACACTGATTAGTGAATTGTATGATTGTTAATGATGCTAATGTGTTAGATAATGATTGTTTGAATGTTAGAACACATTATGTTTGTTTATGTTTGATTATGGCAAGCATCATCCTTTAAAGCATTAATCCAATAATGCACTTGTTGAGTCCAACATCAGCTTTCACTTTCAACAGCTTCAGTAGAGGTGATTCAGGTTCATCAACCTCTTGAACTGTTTGTTTTCCTTTGCTTAAAGAGGCTAAGCATAGTCTCTTTCTTTTTCTTTCATATGATTTTAGAGAAGGCTGTGATGATGATGAGGCTTGATCTTTGGATGGTATGGGTTGTTCTTTCAAGAATTCAACAAATTATTTGATTAGTTCTTTTTTCTTTTTAGAGAGTGTGTTCACAGGAATAATGTCTGTTTGAGCTGATTTGGTAACTGGTTCATAAAAATGTTATCTGAGGATTGGAGAATAGTGTATGTTCTCAAATGGGTTTGCCTTACCAAACAATTGGTCCATTGAGTATGACTCCTCAGGGATAATGAGTGCTAGTTCTGTATGATGTTCCTGAGAGCTTGTTTCTCCAATAGGTGATAATGATTGATCAATGAATTCTTCATTTAACTCATGTTCATGATCATATGAATGTTTTTCATCATTAATTTTGTGTTGATCCATATCTTCCAACTCTCTGTTTAGCCTTTAAATTTCTTCATTTTGAGCAGCAACAATCTTTTTGAGCTCATCAATTTTAGAATCCTTTGCATCTATCTGCTCAGTCAGATATGCAATATCTAATCTTGTACTATTGATGTCTTGATCCTTTGCTTTCACCTCTTCCTTTGATTGATCTAGTTGTTGTTCTAGGAATTGAACAATCAACTTTTGAGCCTTTTGATCAGTTGATTGATCTACATATTTTCTCTTTAGCTTCTCTTTTAACCTTTTAGCTCTGTTGTTTGACTTCTCAATCAACTTGTTATACTTAGTGAATAAAAACACTTTAGAGTATTCAATCTCATCCTGTGTTGGTATTTCACTACCCTGTTCATCACCTTCAGCATGTTCAGCAATGCTTGTGCAGGACCGTTAAAGGGTACTTAAGCTTGCACTTAGTTAACACACTTAGGAGGATCTTAAGATCACTTAACAATTCAAATAGGGAATTGTAAACTTTTATTGAAGATACAAGACAAACACAAGTAAAACTATTTAAGAACAAGAACAAGAACACAAGATTAAGTTTTCAAGGAAGTTGTATAGTGCTCTGTAGTTCTATTACAAGTGTTGTATAGGTATCTTATTAAGTGCAAGAACAAGAGACTATTTATACTACATCCTACAACCATCAATATGCAAAAAGACTATTGGAAGTCACTAATCTAGACAACAAGATCAATCTAAAGTCAAAAGGCAGATTGCCTTTTGACTAGTGACTATGAAATGCCATAGCTCACTTACTTTTCCTATTACAAAAAGCCGAAAGGAACAAAAGGACTTATCTACTTTATCATAAAGTATGGAAGTTTCACCAACTAGTGATAGCAGGTGAACTACCAGAGCATGCAATGGAAAGTAGGTTGCTTTATGATAAAGTTGATGGAAAAGGAATCTTTTCTCTCTCTTCAGAAGAAATCAATCTTGTCTTGTAGGCAGCTTTGGAAGACTTTGCCTTTGAAGCTTCGGAAGACTTCATCTTTAACTTAGGAAGAGTTGAGTCTTTGGCTTCGGAAGACTTTACACTTAGAATATTTTCCAAGTTAAGTGTAAAGCTTCCGCAGCAGTTTCTTCTGAACTTTGGCTTCGGAAGATTTTACACTTAGCATATTTCTGAGTGTGTAAAAGCTTCCGATGCTAGTTCACCTTTGTTCCGAAGTGCTTGTTGGAAGACTTGGTTGTTTTGGTATCCTTTGGTTGCATTAGCCTTTTAACTTTAGAGGTTCCTACAAACTCCCCCTAGGCTGATGCTACCAAAACAGAGAGGTTCTTCAGACTTGGATAGTCCATATGCGGATCTTCATAATTCCTTTCTTCATCAGTAGATCTGGATTCTTCAGACTCATGAAGTACCTTCTCATGTCATAAAGATCATGCAGATGGAGTTCAAGCTTGTCATTTGTGAAGTAGACATGTTGTTCTCCTTGATCTCTAGTGACATACCATTTGTTTGGATCTTCAGCAAATGTCCATGACAGAATTTGTCTTCCAATGGCAAGAGGCTCTACTATGATTGGAGTTGGTTAAGAGGCCTCTTCATGCACTTCCTCAGGATGTTCTGACTCATCCTGAGGTTGAGAGGAGGATGTTTTTCTTCTTTTCTTCTTTGAAGAGGATCTTCTTTTGGCCATCCTCTTTTTCCTCCCTGATGATTTTAACTGAGAGGGTTGGTCTTCAGTGCGAGGTTGTTCAGTGGAATCCCTCTTAGTTGGGATCTCCTCTCTCCCAGTTTCAGAAGGAGAGGGAGGAGAGCCTTGATGTGGGTCAGAAAATGAAGTTGGCTGATAGGCAGCTCTAGGTGCAGGTTGTGTTGTCTCTGTAGGAGCAATCTTCACCTCAACTTCAGGTTGAGCTTGACTTGGAGAATGCAATTCCACCAGCTCTCCCTTCTTTATCTTCTGCTTGATCACCCTTATGTGCTCATCCATTGTAGATAGAGACATGGGACCAAGCCTCCTTTTGAAGAACCCATATAGCTTTAAGAAGCTCATCATCCTCTGCCTATCAGTAGACTTTTTTTGATTTTTTTGGATGATGGCTCTTGCTTTTGCAGCTTCTTCCCTCTGCCTTTTCCTAGCAGCTTGCCTATCCTTTTTGGCTTGCTCTTCTAGCTGATTGTTGTATTCAAACAATATATACCCATGAGGCAGGGAAAGAAGTGCAGATGCCTGATAGACACCTGTGGCACTCAAATAGTTGATCATCTTTAATCTTTCTTCTTCATTAACTACCTGAGGTTGTTCAGAGGCCACAGTCTCTGACTCAGGACTTTCTTGAACTGGGGAGAGGACAGGAAGTTTCTTGTAGAGTCTTTTCAGTCTCATTTCTTCCTTATTCTTGAGGGTTAAAGCGACATCCTCTGCTTCCTTCCTCTCCTTTGACAACTCAGTGTCAGCCAGTTCATTCAGCTCATCTAAGGGGAGAGAGATGAGTTCATTTATATTGTAATTTCTAGTTCCCAGGTAGTTTAGCCTGGCTTCCCTTAACTCATCTTCCTGAGTGTTCAACCTGGGGGCAGCCCTTATTGTAGCTTCCATAAATCCTGGGGAACCACTTGAACTCTCTCCCCTCAGCTTCCTCTTCCTCTCTCTCTCTTCTATTCTTCAATCTCCTCAGCAGTTAATTTCCTTTTACCTTTGTCAACCACAGGCCTTGGTGACTCAAGTTGAAGAGAGATCTGGCCTTCATTGCTTGGTTCAGCTGTCAAGCTCTGGCCAGAGAGAGGCTGTGAAGCACCATCACCAGCTGGTGTTTCACTGAGGGTAATGGGTGTAGAGGGAGATCCTGTCTCAAGGGTCACAAATTCAATCTCTGGGCCCTCAGTCAAGGTTTTCCCTTCAAAGCTAATCTCCAGGTCCACCTTAATATCCAGTTGACCAAAGATCTCACTTGCTAGCCTCTGTCTATTTAATTTTGATCTCAGCCTGAACTCCTCTAACACCTTGTCTTGGATCCTTTCTGCCAATCTTGTTGCTTGTCTGGTGTTGCTTAGGTTGACAAGGGGCAGATCCACCAAGTTTATACTCTCATAGAAACTCAGGGTGGAGATGTTGAGTGTGACCCCTCGTATTTTTGTTAAACGTTTGTTAACTTCGTTATCTCTTGTAAGTGTGTGTTTTGTCATAAAAGCAAAAATGAGGATTCATTTGTATTTCTTTTTATCTTGAACTTATTTGACATATAACATTTTAATATTACTGATTAGAATAATAATAATAATAACAAAAAATACTAATAATAATAATAAGCTTAAAGGAGTGTTAATCTTGAAAATAAATAAAAATCAAATAAGTAATTATATTAAAAACATATAAATTATAATAATGGCTTAAAATAAAAAGAATTAAACTCCAGGGGCTAAACTGTAAAATTTCTTTTCACTTGAAAGTTTAATTTTGTGTTATTTTTGTAAACAACTAAACCACAGGGACCTAGGTGTAATTCTTGAAAAACACAAAAGTCCACCCCCGTTTATCCGGTCGCCGGCCGACAAAGCTCCGGCGTGACGCCGGCGACCCTAAAACCACTTTAAACTCGAAATTAAAACTCCCAACCCGTTCATATATCACTCGCGAACCCGTTTCGAACTCATAGCCCGACCAATTTGATCTTAATTGTGTTTTAAAACACGAAACCGAAACCATTAACACCTCAATTCATTTCTACCTTTAAATTAATAGAATTAATCATGTCCCAACTTTCATCTAATCACTACGAAATCAATGGGGCATTAATTACACTTAAAACAGTCTCAAATCCGTTCGAATTGCAACCGAAAACTTGCGAACGTAACTCAAGCTCGATGAACATGAATCGGTTCAAATCAACGCGATTTAACAGAGGGGAAAGGTGAAACTTGTTCCTTTCCAACTCTCTGTATTCTCAATTGCTCAACAAAAAAAAACACACACACACATCACAATTGAATCCGGCCACAGTCGCGACATCAATTCAAGTTGAACTCGTTGATTCCATAACCAAAACAGGTAATTGAGCAGGGTGTTACACCCGGTTTCACTTGGCGAACAAAAGCCCTAACATTAATTTCATTATCAACATCGAATTGGGGTTCAATTTCTTCGATTTCAAACTAGGGTTCTTCGGGTGAAATTGGGGTTTTCCAGAAAACGGGGTTATATAATTGTAGTTCTGAAATTTAACACAAACCAGGGCCTTGGCCCAGTGGTTTAAGTGCGGGGAGGTGGGACTAGGGACCCGGGTTCGAACCCGAGTCCCTGCATCTATTTTTTTTAAGAGTTATTTTCATATGAAAAATTCAGAAAAATATTTTAATACTTAAGATAATTATATAAAACCTTTTCTACTTAGATATCAAATAAACTCATTTTCTTTTAATTTTTTTTAGAAAGTAAATTAATAAATCAATATTCTTGTATTTTAAAAATTATAAAAATTGTTATAAAATATCCATTTATTAATTTTAAATTGTAATAAATATCATTTAGTTTTTAAATGATTTTAATTTAATAAATTCTTTAATATTATAAAATATAGTTATAAATTTGCTAAGTACATATTTAAAATGTACACTTATTGTAATTAATATAATTACTTTAGTCATTTAAAATTACAAAATTACTATTTTAGTTTAACCTTTATTAATAATGTTAATCACTAAAATTCTTATTTAATCATTTATAAATAAAAAATAATAAATTGTATCTACGTAATAAACATGGGTTAATGGTTCATAAATATCATTACAAATGTTATCCGAAATCCCAAGTTTAAACCGTAAATTCCCGTGTATCGTTAACATCATGATTTAATGTAACACATCGTCCATTTAGGTTGAACGTTAATGATCCCCCGGTATGCCATACAAGACTTTCTTATTTGCTCATCATATCCAAGTGAGTTTTCCATACCCTATTTTATATTATTTCACACTTTTGGGGTGAAACATGTTAAACTTATATTAAATACACTTGTAAACACGTTTTAATCTTGTAACACTTGTGCAATTCATTTTATGTTGTCATGGTTATTTGAACACTTGTAATTATCATGTGATGACTCTTGTAAGATACAATCATTAACTATTGCTAGCCTCGCGACGTCATAGATCTATGGGCCTGACAAGCCTATTTGGTGCTAAAGCCGAGGTTATTGCCGGCTCCTAGTGTCGTATTTTTGAGCACTATGGGAACCAAATACACTTAGCTAATCGTTTAATCTTGTAATGGCCATATTTGTCAAGGTTTGATTGTTACAATTGTTCATCCATCTTTATTTACTTTATTCAATAACCTATGACGTGAATTGCCATCTTTGATATATATCTATGTATGAAAATCTATGGAAACTCACTAACATATTGTTGACATTATTTTTAACATGTTTCAGGAAATGACACTGTTTAGCTTGTTATTAAAGACTTGCTTACATCTAGGATTGGACCTAGACAATTATAAAATGGCATATATTGTCACATGATGCTATTGAAACTTTTGTATTCTTGTTTGCTTGAAACTTATGTTATTCCTCAATGTATGTTATGAAACTTGGAAATTAATAATATTTAAACTTTGAAATAGTATTGTGTGGCATGAACAATCTTAACCCTCACATCTCGACGTTTCCGCCGTGATGGTTGGGGTGTGACAGATTGGTATCAGAGCCCATAACTATAGGGATTTAGGTTATTAAAAATAGTGGCCTAGGCTATGGTTAAACTTGGGACCCTTTACATGACATTTGTTATAATCTTGTAAGTATGCTTATATGCCTATCACATGTTGCATGATCAATTCCATATGTGCTATTTGTTTATATTTAGAAAATAGTGCCTTAGGATTATGCCTTGAACTTTGTCTACCCCAACTCCCTAATCTTCTTCTTATGCCTTTAAATCCTATCGCGTCTAATCTTTTCTAAATCTTATTCTCGACTACGTGTGGAATTCTACGCATCTTATCGAGTAGAGAAAATTCCTTAGATGATATGTCTAAATCTTAAAAATCTCATCGAGGTTTTAATACTGGTAACCTATAGGAAGGTGTGTGACACATAAACACCTGTATTCTGGATTTCCTGGCAAAAGGCCCTCGGGCTAAGGCAAGCATTTCATATAAATCTCATTGCGAGACCTGTTATACTTACCTGGGGATTTCTAGGATGAGTGCTAAATTATGGTCAACATACACATCTTACCCAAGGTAACTAGAATTAAGTCACCTCGACGTGTCCATGTTCCTATTGGCTATGTGATACCAAATGGAACCATCCTGGTTATATTTAAAATATCAAAAATTCTTGATTTCCTGAACTGGTTTATCTCCGAATACTAATATTTTTTCTTTATATCTATCTTATAAATTGTCTAGTCACCAAGGAAAACGTGCTACCTCCGACCGCAAACTTGCCGCGATGATCACCCGTCAAATGGCTGCTGTACTCCCGATGATGGTTGCTGAACTTAGTAGCACCTTAATGGCCAATAACATCAACAACGCCAATGGAAACAATGGTGGTGATGGCAACAATGGTCATGGGGAAAATAGTAAGAATCAAGGTGGAAACAACCGCACCTACACATTCAAGCACTTCAACTCATGTAAACCCACTAGCTTTAGTGGAAAGGAAGGAGCCACTGGACTTCTCAAGTGGTTCGAGAGTATGGAAAACACGTTCATCAATAGTGAGTGTCCCGAGGAGCTCAAAGTCCGCTATGCTGCAAGTGTCCTTCAACAACGGGCACTTATATGGTGGAATAGTGAGGAAAGGAACCGAGGTGCTGAAGTTGCCTAGGCATTGTCTTGGGAGGAGTTTAAGGACTTAATGGTCCAAAAATTCTGCCCGAGAAGTGAACTGCAGAAGTTGGAGGAAGAATTCTAGAATCTTAAACAGGACAGTGGTAACCATTTAGCATACTCTACCTGCCATCACGAACTGAGCATGCTTCTACGACACATGGTCGATACCGTACCCCGAAGCATCTAGAAGTTTATCAAAGGGGTATCGCCGCAAATCCAAGATGATGTGGTGGGAAGTAGGTCCACAACTTTGGAGGAGGCGATCAATATCACTGCTCAGCTTACTAAAAACCATATTAAAGCTGGTACCTTGACGGTGAAGGGTGCCAAGTCAACTGCAAAGGTGACTCCTAAAGCAACAAAGGAGGTGAAAGCTGAATCATCATTCAAAAGCAAGAAGCACAAGTTCACACCGGCCCGAAATTATGCTGTGACAGCACCAAATGCCCCTCAAAGGCAAGCTGACCCTACAAATCAAGCCCCCATGGCAAGGGCTTATACTGGACCATACCCGATGTGCAACACCTGCAACTACCATCATGCAGGGAACACTCCTTGCCGAATCTGCTCGTTGTGTGGAAAGTATGGTCATTTGGTGGCTACTTGCCATCGTGCCCTGAATAATGCTGCAATGGTTGCTAATCGAGCCTGCTACAACTGTGGCGAAATTGGGATTGCCGTCCACAATGTCCTCGCATTGCGGGAAATGTGCCACCGGCTCGAGGAAGGGCTTTCAATATCAACGCCAATTAAGCCCAAGCCAACAACGACGTGGTGAATGGTACATCACTATTTCTCTTTAATCGTTCTTTTATCTTGTAAAATCCTACCTACCTTCCATGTGCCAATGATAGTTTATTATTTGAGCAGGTATGTACCTTGTAAATAGTAGATATGCCTCTATACTTTTTGATTCGGGTGCGGATAAGAGTTTCGTGTCTTTAGAGTTCGAGCCTATTCTTTCTAAGTCGCGTTCTAACTTAGAAAGATCCTTACGGTTGAAGTAGCCAATGGCAAATCTATTGAAGTCGACGTCGTGGTACGCGATTGTGTCTTAAGTCTTAACGAGCACGAGTTTCTTATCGACCTTATTCCTATGCAACTGGGGAGCTTTGACATCATTATCGGCATGGATTGGTTAGCCAAACAACACGCGGAAATTATATGCTTCGAGAAGTGCATTCGAATTCCTTTACCATCGGGTGATACCTTAAAAGTCTTTGGGGAGAGATCATCCCAAAGACTCAAACTCATGTCTTGTATCAAGGCCCGAAAGTGCTTGAGTAAAAACTACGTAGCTTTCATGGCTTACGTAGTTAACAAAAAAGCCAAGGGGAAGGAATTGAAGGATATTCCTGTTGTACGAGATTTTCCCGAGGTGTTTCCCGAGGATCTTAGTGGGTTGCCTCCCTTGCGAGAAGTTGAGTTCAAAATTGACTTGATTCCTGGTGTGAACCCCGTGAGTAAGTCACCTTATCATCTTGCACCATCTGAAATGCAAGAACTAGCTAGTCAACAGCAAGAGTTGACCGATAAGGGCTTTATTCGCCCTAGCTCTTCACCATGGGGTGCACCCGTGCTATTTGTGAAGAGGAAAGATGTTTCTTTTCGTATTTGCATCGACTACCAGGAACTCAACAAACTCACTATCAAGAACCGATACCCTCTTCCTAGAATCGATGATCTCTTCGATCAACTTCAAGGAGCTACACAATTCTCAAAGATTGATCTATGTTCTAGGTATCATCAACTACGTGTTCACGACAACGACATTCCGAAGACCGCGTTCCGTACTCGATATGGACATTATGAGTTCATGGTAATGCCTTTTGGCTTGACTAATGCACCTGCTGTCTTCATGGATCTCATGAATCGAGTATGTAAACTGTACTTGGATAAATTCATGATCTTGTTTATTGATGATATTCTCATCTACTCCAAGACAAAGACCAATCACGAATCTCATTTACGTCAAGTCCTCGATCTTTTGAAGAAGGAACAACTATATGCCAAGTTCTCAAAGTGCGAATTCTGGCTTGAAGAAATTCAATTCCTAGGACATGTGGTGAATAGCCAAGGAATTCAAGTCGACCCTGCAAAAATAGAAGCCGTGAAGAATTGGTGTGTTCCCATGACCCCAACTGAGGTTCGTTCTTTTCTGGGTTTAGCGGGTTACTACCGTAGGTTCATTGCAAACTTTTCGAAGATTGCTAAACTGCTTACGGTGCTAACTCAAAAGAATAGACTTTTTGAGTGGGGACCCAAACAAGAAGAGGCTTTCGAGACTTTGAAACACAAACTGTGTAATGCTCCTATCTTAACTCTTCCCTATGGAAATGATGACTTCACTGTGTACTGCGACGCGTCTAGTCAAGGCCTTGGTTGTGTTCTCATGCAACGAGGCAAGGTCATAGCTTACGCGTCAAGGCAATTGAAGGTTCATAAGGTGAACTACACAACTCATGATCTCGAACTTGGTGCCGTGGTATTTGCTTTGTAGATTTGGCGGCATTGTCTTTATGGGACACAATGTATAGTATACACCGACCACAAGAGTCTTCAACATGTGTTCAATCAAAAGGATCTCAACATGAGACAAAGACGTTGGGTTGAATTGATTAGCGACTACGACTGCGACATTCGCTATCATCCTGGAAAGGCGAATGTTGTAGCCGACGAGCTGAGTCGCAAGATCCACAAGAAGACTATCTCACTTTAAGAAATTCGAGATTGAAGGCAATGGTTTGACATGTTAGGAGAATTTGATACTAAGATTCACGTGGATGTTAACAAGGCTACTACCATGCTTCAAAATATAAGGATTAATAGTGATCTCGAGTTTTGTATCCGCAAGGCTCAACAAGCGGCATTAACCGAGGAAGGGAAGGATGAAGAATTAACATTTAACATTCGGTCACAATTGGAGACAAAACCGAATGGAATGTGGTATTTCTTGAACCGGCTTTGGATTCCTAATCGCGACAATCTCCGTCACTTCATCGTGAACGAAGCTCATCAAACTCGATATTCTATTCATCGTGGATCCGATAAGATGTACATGGATCTGCGTGGCCAATATTGGTCGCCAGGAATGAAGAAGGATATTACATCTTATGTCTCCAAATGTCTCACGTGTGCAAGGGTCAAAGCTGAACATCAACGGCCTAGTGGTTTACTTGAGCAACCTGAAATCCCTATATGGAAATGGGAGCATATATCCATGGATTTCATAACCAAGTTACCACGAACCTCTCGTGGCCATGATAGTATATGGCTGATTGTTGAACGTTTGACCAAAACGGCATATTTCATACCAATACGAGACACACACAAGGTTTCAAAGTTGGCTCGCATCTACATCGATGAAATTGTGAGTCGTCATGGCGTGCCGTTGCATATTATTTCCGATCTTGATGCTCGATTCACTTCACACTTCTGGTCTTCCATGCAAGAACTCTTGGGTACTCAATTGGATTTAAGCACGGCTTACCATCCTCAAACGGACGGTCAAACCGAATGAACAATTCAAACTCTTGAGGATTTGTTACGTCTCTATGTCCTTGATTTTGGTGGTGACTGGGATACGCATCTGCCGTCAGTGGAATTTTTGTATAACAATAGTTATCACTCAAGCATCAAGATGGCACCATTCGAGGCTTTATATGGTCGCAAATACCGTTCACCGATCTGTTGGAGTGACATTGGTGAAAATCTTATTACTGGTCCTGAACTCATCCAGGAAACGACCGACAAAGTCTCCAAAATCCGTAATAATCTTGAGGTGGCTAGAAGTCGTCAAAAGAGTTACGCGGATAAAAGACGCAAACCGTTGGAGTTCCAAGTCAACGACATGGTTCTTCTTAAGGTTTCTCCATTGAAGGGTGTTGTTCGCTTTGGGAAGAAGGGCAAATTAGCCCCACGTTTTGTAGGACCTTTCAAGATTCTGAAAAGAATTGGGAAAGTGGCTTATAAACTGGAGCTACCTTCCGAGCTTAGCGGAGTTCATCCTGTCTTCCATGTCTCAAATTTGAGGAAATGCTTGGCCAATGAAAATTTGCATGTTCCTTTGGAGGAAATCCAAATTGACGAGTCCTTGCATTTTGTCGAGAAACCTGTCGAGATTATGGACCGAGCGCTGAAGAAGACCCGAACAACTACCACGCCCATCGTCAAGGTTCGTTGGGAAAACAAACGAGGAGCTGAATTCACCTGGGAACTCGAGGATTACATGAAGAAGAAATATCCCCATCTATTCGCTTAGTCTCTTTTAATTTCGGGATGAAATTTCTTAAAGTTGGGGAGACTGTGACACCTTGTATTTTTGTTAAACGTTTGTTAACTTCGTTATCTCTTGTAAGTGTGTGTTTTATCATAAAAGCAAATATGAGGATTCATTTGTATTTCTTTTTATCTTGAACTTATTTGACATATAACATTTTAATGTTATTGATTAGAATAATAATAATAATAATAATAATAATAATAATAATAATAATAATAATAATAACAAAAAATACTAATAATAATAATAAGCTTAAAGGATTGTTAATCTTGAAAATAAATAAAAATCAAATAAGTAATTATATTAAAAACTTATAAATTATAATAATGGCTTAAAATAAAAAGAATAAAACTCCAGGGGCTAAACAGTAAAATTTCTTTTCACTTGAAACTTTAATTTTGTGTTATTTATGTAAACAACTAAACCACAGGGACCTAGGTGTAATTCTTGAAAAACACAAAAGTCCACCCCTGTTTTTCCGGTCGCCGGCCGGCGAAGCTCCGGCGCGGCGCAGGCGACCCTAAAACCACTTTAAACTCGAAATTAAAACTCCCAACCCGTTCATATACCACTCGCGAACTCATTTCGAACTCATAGCCCGACCAATTCAATCTTAATTGCGTTTTAAAACACGAAACCAAAACCATTAACACCTCAATTCAATTCTACCTGTAAATTAATAGAATTAATCATGTCCCAACGTTCATCTAATCACTACGAAATCAATGGGGCGTTAATTACACTTAAAACAGCCTCAAATCCGTTCGAATTGCAACCGAAAACTTGCGAACATAACTCAAGCTCGATGAACATGAATCGGTTCAAATCAAAGCTATTTAACAGAGGGGAAAGGTGAAACTTGTTCCTTTCCAACTCTCTGTAATCTCAATTGCTCGAAAAAAAACACACACACATATCACAATTGAATCTGGCCACAGTCACGACATCAATTCAAGTTGAACTCGTTGATTCCATAACCAAAACAGGTAATTGAACAGGGTGTTACACCCGGTTTCACTTGAGGAACAAAATCCCTAACATTAATTTCATTTTCAACATCGAATTGTGGTTCAATTTCTTCGATTTCAAACTAGGGTTCTTCGGGTGAAATTGGGGTTTTCCAGAAAACGGGGTTATATAAATGCAGTTCTTAAATTTAACACAAACCAGGGCCTTGGCCCAGTGGTTTAAGTGCGGGGAGGTGGGACTAGGGACCCGGGTTTGAACCCGAGTCCCTGCATCTATTTTTTTTAAGAGTTATTTTTATATTAAAAATTCAGAAAAATATTTTAATACTTAGGATAATTATATAAAAACCTTTTCTACTTAGAAATCAAATAAACCATTTTCTTTTAATTTTTTTAGAAAGTAAATTAATAAATCATTATTCTTGTATGTTAAAAATTATAAAAATTGTTATAAAATATCCATTTATTAATTTTAAATTGTAATAAATATCATTTAGTTTTTAAATGATTTTAATTTAATAAATTATTTAATATTATAAAATATAGTTACAAATTTGCTAAGTACATATTTAAAATGTACACTTATTGTAATTAATATAATTACTTTAATCATTTAAAATTACAAAATTACTATTTTAGTTAATAGTAAATAATAACCTTTTGATAATAAAAGTTTAACCTTTATTAATTGTGTTAATCACTAAAATTCTTATTTAATCTTTTATAAATCAAAAATAATAAATTGTATCTACGTAATAAACATGGGTTAATGGTTCCTAAATATCATTACAAATGTTATCCAAAATCCCAAGTTTAAATAGTAAATCCCCGTGTATCGTTAACATCATGATTTAATGTAATACATCGTCCATTTAGGTTGAACATTAACGAACCCCCGGCATTCCATACAAGACTTTCTTATTTGCTCATCATTATTATCCAAGTGAGTTTTCCATGCCCCATTTTATATTATTTCACACTTTTGGGGTAAAACATGTTAAACTTATATTAAATACACTTGTAAACACGTTTTAATCTTGTAACACTTGTGCAATTCATTTTATGTTGTCATGGTTATTTGAACACTTGTAATTATCATGTGATGACTCTTGTAAGATACAATCATTAACTATTTCTAGCCTTGCGACGTCATAGATCTATGGGCCTGTCAAGCCTATTTGGTGCTAAAGCCGAGGTTATTGCCGGTTCTTAATGTCGTATTCTTGAGCACTATGGGAACCAAATACACTTAGCTAATCGTTTAATCTTGTAATGGCCATATTTGTCAAGGTTTGATTCTTACAATTATTCATCCATCTTTATTTACTTTATTCAATAACCTATGATGTTAATTGCCATCTTTGATATATATCTATGTATGAAAATCTATGAAAACTCACCAACATATTGTTGACATTATTTTTAACATGTTTCAGGAAATGGCACTGTTTAGCTTGTTATTGAAGACTTGCTTACATCTAGGATTGGACGTAGATAATAATAAAATGGCATATTTTGTCACATGATGCTATTGAAACTTTTGCATTCTTGTTTGCTTGAAACTTATGTTATTCCTCAATGTATGTTATGAAACTTTGAAGTTAATAATATTTACACTTTGAAATAGTGTTGTATGGCATGAACAATCTTAACCCTCACATCTTGACGTTTTCGCCTGAGCTCTAGAGATCATAAGAGCTTTCCTATCACTGTCATACCCCCAACCCCAGATTGGGTTCTCAGATGGGGCAAACATTGTTCTTGGTACTCCCTCCTCAAACAGTTGTTGAATAAGAAGTTCCAGATCACTGTCTAGAGGAGGTTGCTGAGTATGGACAACTGCAAGAGAGGATGGTGAGTCCTCTATGTCCATACTCTGAGAAGAACTCCCAGGTTCTGTGATTGTCAGAATTTTCTCCCCCTTTTTGGTAGCATCACCCTCTTGCATAGGTGAGTTGGGAGATTGATCCATGACTTCCATAGGTTCTTGTGGACCTAAATGAGTTGGTCTCATGGGTCTTTCAGCTAGCTTGCCCTTGAGATCGGCGATCTCAAGTTGCTGGTCATTGACCCTCTTCTGTAAGATAGTCACCTGAGATTTTAGGTGAGCTATCTTTGACACAAAGTAGGTGAACAGATTTGATAGTTCGTGCACCTATTGTTGCAGACTCCCCTCATCTTCAGATGAAGAATCATGGGGGGATGAGAGAATTGGACCTAAGTCTTCTTCCTCACCACCAGCATGGGTTTCTTGGCTGCTCGATTTCCCCTGCCCAATGACAGCTTCTAGAGAAGTGTCAAGAGTCTGGGTTGCCATGGTAGAGGTCCTAGTGATGTTATCACTTGCAAAAGTGATAGCCTCTACCATATGGATCTCCTGAACAGTGTCAGAGGGATCCTCCTCAGTTAGGGGTAGTTGATGTAGGCTAGAAGTGGGTGAAGCAGGAGTACTCATCTCTTCTTGAGTGTGGGAAGAAAGGAGAGATTCATGGTGCTCACTGAAGCTTAAATCTTCATCAGAGTAGAAGTAAAGGATGGATATGGGGTGGTTGAGATTGAGAGACTGGGGATGGTAGCTTTCCCCTGAAGTTTGATCACTAGAGTGTTGAGACTCAGAGTGATGGCTTAAGGTTGTTTATGGAGTTGTGAGCTCAACAGGCTGAGCATGAGGAACCTCAGCACTGATTGTTTGAAAGATGGGAGTGGTCTGCTCCTCAGGGGAAATGGGAGCTTTAGATTCCACTTCCTCCTACATAGGTTCTGATATGGGGGCCTGCACATGCTCAATAGCAAGTGCAGGGGTTCGTTTGGGTTTTCTTTTGTAGGTGATTTTGATGGTAGGTTGTATTTGAGGGTGAGAAGTAGAGGGTGTTGGTTCATCACTAACTGGTGCTGCTAGGATGTCACCCTGAGCAATGGGCTCAAACATTTTTGGGAAAAGGGCTGTTTCTACCCCTGAGAAGCCGACAGTTGGCTTTTTCAAAATCTTGAAAATGCCGGGCCTCATGTGTGCAAGTTTGAGAATATTACCTGTTCCCCTCAACTGTGGTCCCATTTCATAGTTGAGAATGTGTTGAACATACCGTGGGAACATGTAATACTCTAAGGAGTCCAAATTTGCAAGTAAGTTTGTAAATACAAATTGAGAGTACCTAAATTTGACCCTTTGTACCATCCCATGGACAATGAAGGAAAGATCTTCAGGAATCTGATCCCATCCTGCATGCTTATTGGATAAGCTATGTATGACTACATGGAGGAGGTATTTCCATTTGAATGAGACCTTCCCCTTCCTGAAGGTCTTGACCGAAAAGTCACCTTCGTAGCCCATCTGCGCAAAGGATTGGTTGACAGCAGCTTTTGGAAAGGACAACTAACCTGCTTCATCATCCAGCTGCAAATGGGTGATTATAATGGCTGGAGTGATGAAAACCGTCCTCCCCTGCACTATGGTAGACAGTGCCTTCTCCCCGTCCATAGTGACCTCTTGACAGGTCCGCCAGGACTCAAGCAACTGATCCTCATAGAGAAGAGGATCGATTGTAAGGGAGGTGAAGTAGTGAGACAAAGAAAGATACCTACACACGTCTGAGAAGCTTGGATCCTTCTTAGAGTTTAACAGGGCAACATGATTGTGTTGCCTATGTAGGTGCATGGTGAAATCTGGATCGTTGCGACTTTCAAGATTAGCCATTTAAGGAAGCTTTGTGGTGAAGAAAGGAAGAAGAAGATGAAATTTGGGGGTAATTTTAGGGTAAGGAACAATGAGAGAAGTGAGATGAAATAGAACTGTTTGGAAAGATATAGTCTGGATTTGAGACAAAGTTAATGCAAAAGATAAACTTTGAAATCCGTACGTGGGTCCTACTTCTAAAAAAGGCGCCCAAAAAGTTAGTTTTCTTGGAAGTTGTAAAACTACATAAAGCAATTTTGGCTTCAAACGCTTTGCAACAAAGCTTCCGAAGGTAAATTATGCTTCGGAAGATATCCCCAAGAATTTTGAAAATTTGGCTTCGGTAGAAATGATTAAGTCTTTTCCGAGACTAAATTGCTTTTGGAAGAGATTTGTTCTTAAAATGCATAAAATAGTTTATAATAAACTTAAGCTTCCGAAGATACTCCAAGAATTTCTCCCGAAGGTAAATCTCAGATAGACTATTAAATGATTTAGAGACATAAATTTCTTCCGAAGGAAATTTTTACTTCTTCCTAAGGTAAATTTCCATCATTCTAAGGAATATCAGTTAAAATTTTTGTTTTCTTCCAAAGAGAACAGGGCTTATGAGGTGATCTAATCGACAACTTAGGACACACAATTTTAGGAGAAAACTTTGATTAAGTTATTAAAGAAAATCTATTCAAAGTTAATCATCCCAATAGCTGATACATGATATTTAAATCTCTGTTCATCAAAAGCCTTTGTGAACAGATCAGCATATTGTTCATTTGTGTTAACTTTGATTAGTTTGATCAATCCCTTTTCAAAATTATCCCTATATAGATGATACCTGATATTGATGTGTTTGGTCCTTGAGTGCTGCACAGGATTTTCTGTGATAGAGATGGCACTGTTGTTGTCTATATGGATCCTTTTGATAGTGATTAGGTGTGACATCTTGGAGTTGGCTTGATATCTTGCACATATGCATGTGGCAAACATGATATTAGGCCTGCTAGCACTTAGATACATAAGAGACCGAATCATAGCCCTATAGACATGTTCATCAACACACTCCCCCTCAAGATCAGGACCAAGGGAGTGGTTTCTAGCTATGGGTGTCTTTGCAACCTTACAGTCAGTCATCTTGAATCTTGTAAGTATGTCCTGTACATACTTTGACTGACTAATGAAGATGCCATCTTCAACCTGCTTCACTTGAATTCCTAGAAAGAAATTTAGTTCCCCCATGGCACTCATTTCAAATCCATTCTTCATCAGCATCTCAAAGTCTTTACACAGCTTTGGATTAGTTGAACCAAAGATGACATCATCCAGATATATTTGAACTAGCAGTGTGTCATTTCCGGTTTCTTTGATGAAGAGAGTCCCATCAATAGTACCTCTTTTGTATCCATGTTGACAGAGGTATGTTGATAGTGTCTCATACCACTTTCTTGGAGCCTGATGCAGCCCATATAGAGCTTTATCAAGCTTGCAGACATAATCAAGATGATCCGGGTCTGCAAAGCCAGGTGGTTGATTGATATAAACTTCTTCATCAATCACCCCATAAAGAAAAGCACATTTCACATCAAGCTGGTAGACTTTGAAGTCCTTGGAGGCAACATAAGCCAGGAATATCCTTATAGCTTCAAGTCTTGCTACTGGAGCAAAAACATCAGTGTAATCAATCCCTTCTTATTGAGTGTACCCTTGGACAACAAGTCTAGCCTTGTTCTTGATGATGATCCCTCTATCATCTTTCTTGTTCCTGAATACCCATTTGGTACCTATGACAGTCTTCCCTTGAGGAAGAGGGCATAAGTTCCAAACCTTCTGTCTTCTGATTTAAAGCAGCTCATCTTGCATAGCTTTAATCCAGCATCCATCCTTCAAAGCTTCATCAACTTTCTTCAACTCAATTTGGGATAAGAAACAAGAATGTAGACAAACATGGCTGTAATAAGTTTGTCCTCTTGTCCTCACCCCTGAGTCAACATTTCCAATGATGTTTGTGGTAGGATGTGACTTGTGGATCCTAAGTTGAGGAATCATAGCAAGTTGGTTGGACAGATCTAAATTAGAGAAATTTTGATCTGGCAAAGAAATGTCCACCACCACATCACCACACTTATCAAGAGAAACTTGATCTAATGAGTGTGTGACATCATTCATGTTGTCCTCAATGGAGTGGTTATCAGCATCAATAAATTCTTGATCACTGTCCCACCTCTAGTTCTTCCTCCTGCATTTGAAGTTCCTTCTCCTAAAATTTGAGCCTCTGAGCTAGAATTTGAAGGCAATTCAGTTGAATCAGTAGTATTTGTCATGCTGGTACTGATAGGAGCTTAAATAGCAGGGTTAGTTACCACTGGAGCTGAAGTAGTCTTCTTACTTGGTCTTCTCCACTCAAATCTTGGGCCAGGATCTTCTATTGACCTGTTATCTGTAGATCCTGAAACATTCTCACAAGACTTGTTAAATAGCTAATCCGAATGTAAGGCCCCATTCCCGGGAGGCTTACAGCTGGACCATCATCGCATAAATTATTTAAAATACTCTTTTCTTTGCAGCGGAAATTAATAACTTTCATTTATAATTAGAACATGTTATCTCATTACATAAATCATTTACATTTCAAAATTCAATAACATGCCCAAAAATGTGGATGCTAGTCTCAAAACGTCCCCAGTAGCGTATGCATCCATGCCTGCAACTCCTCAGCACCAACAAAATACCTGCCAACTATCATGCATACAAAAAGTCAGTGACGCTAAGTGAGTTCTAGTTTTATAAAATAAAATACTACTTTCGTTAAAACATATCCTTTGTAAACATATGCGATCACTCATCATACATACACATTGATAATATTATTATTATCTTCATCATTGTTCATTTCGTACATTTCGTACTTTCTTCATTATCTTTCACTTCAATATGGATCCTGTCTCATGCAATACCCGACTCATGTTCGAAGACCGACAGTACCGGGGTACGCGACAAGGATCCCCTTCGAGCCACAAGGACTCCCTCCGAGTCACAAAGACTGCCTTCGAGCCACAAAGACTCCCTTCGAGCCACAAGGACTCCCTTCGAGTCACAAAGACTCCCTTCGAGCCACAAGGACTCCCTTCGAGCCACAAAGACTCCCTTCGAGTCATAAGGACTCCCTTCGAGTCACAAGGACTCACTTCGAGCCATAAAGACTCCCTTCAAGCCATAAGGACTCCCTTCGAGTCACAAGGACTCCCTTCGAGTCACAAAGACTCCCTTCGAGTCACAAAGACTCCCTTCGTTCATTACGTTCCACTTTTCATTATTATTGTCTTTCACTTCGTTACATAATACTTTACGTTCATTCATAACCATACATAAAACAACATAAAGTCATTCATCATAATACACAACGTATAATATAACATAATACACACGTTTTGAAAACCGTGTAACGAAGAAAGACAACACATCACACACTCACCCTCATCATATCATAATGCATACATCAAGCATAATCCATCACATCCCAACGGGACCTATCTCAAACATCACCTCTTAAAGCCCTTAAGAAAGCCCTAAGTCTAAAGCGAGGCACATAAAACATTCTAGGCGCATCAGTAGAAAAATTTTAAGTATAAAAGCCTTTGCGAGCATCAGTACTATTTGGGCGCATGAGCCCTGTTCGGGCGTTCCAACACTTAGCCACATAAACAATTCTGGGCGCATGGGCACTATTTGGGCGCACCGTCTATACTTAGGCATTTCCACACTTCCCGAGCGCATGAACCACTGGTCAGGCGCACCACTTACACTTAGCCACTTTCACACTTTCTGGGCGCATGAACCACTGTTCAGGCGCACCACCTACACTTAGGCGCATGGGTACCCTGGGCGCATGGGCACTTTATAGGCGCATGGCCAACACTTGGTCACCTGGGCCGTATCTGGGCGCATGGACACTATTCAGGCGTATGACCTGGGTGCATCAACCTTGTTTGGGCGCACCACCCATGGGCACATGGAATCATTTTGAAATATTTCCAACACTGCCAAACTCACCCGAACATCATTCCAACATAACCCAAACACAGATCTAGCATACTAAAGCTCTTAAAAACATACTAACCATAATTCTAACCTCTATAACTTCATCAAAGCTAAAACCATAGAACACCAATCGAACAACAACAAGCATAACATACGATTATCTTTAAAAAACCTTTTACCCGGTATGCATAATAGCCCCAAAACATATGAAATCAGTAAAAGAGGGGTCTAAAAACTCACCTAGAAGCAGCTCTTCAACCCAAACACTTTCACCTATGATTTCAGCTTCAAAATCCCGAGAACAACCTTCTAAAACATCGAGAGCATCGGTTACAAGCTGCAAACTAAGCTAAAACCGAACATAAACCCAAGAACTTACCTTTTGTGGCTTGTTTTTCCCTTCTTCTTCTAAAAAACCCGAGTCTTTCTTCCTCTTTCTGCTTCGGCCGAGAGCCAAAAAGCAGATTTGCTTTTATGGGGCGGCCATGCCTCTTTTATTATTAAAATATTGAAGTTTGTGCACTTTTGCACTTTGCCCCCTTCAACTTATACCCATATTCTTTTCCGTCTACATACTTTTCTTTATTCTTCATTTAAATAAAAATTCGGGGTGTTACAAATCCACCCCCCTTATATAGGTTTCGTCCCCAAAATCTGTCGCTTCTCGAATAGTTACGGGTAACGCTGTCTCACCTCGTCCTTGATCTTACACGTAGGCTTAGTCCCCTTCTGGGCTCCACTGTACTCGCGCAGGTGGAACCACCATTCTCCTTAGCCCTTCTTTTCCTTCTATCAAAAATGACCCTCAGTTGCTCCACATAGTTGAATCCTTCATCCATCTCGGTATTCTCAAGTGGCACGATCACATCCTCATCGATTGAACACTTTCTTAGATGAGATACATTGAACATCGAATGACTTCCACTTAACACGTCGGGTAGCTGCAGTCAACATGCCATTTTCCTTACCCGAGCAACAATTCAATTTAGTCCTTTATACCTCAGTGTTAACTTCACTCGCTTCCGAAATCTTGTGATCTTCTCCCCCAAAATGAGACCTTCATCATTACTCCATCGCCGTAGGTCAGCACCAAACTCTTGTCGGGCACGGCTGTTCAATCCACCTTGTTGCAACACTCGATGTTTGCCTCATAGGCTGCTAGCCAATCCTTCTGAAGGCGCACGTCTATCCATCCATGTCTGTCCTGAACAGACTAGCAGGAAACACATGCTCTCTCAATACTATCGCGCAATTCTCTAGGACATCCGGTAACCTAGTGGACTTACCAATAGCAATTTCTACATCAAAGGATGCATCGATCTTCCTACTCCTAACATGCAACTTAACATAAAGGCAGCAGAAATGAAACTACTACTAGCACCACAATCATAACACAGATGCACAAATTTAACTTACCAGAAATGTACCTGACGTCGAGTCCAAGTCCGCTCTAGCCTCCTCCCAGTCAGGGCAAATGCTCTAACCTTCATCTTCTGCTCTCCTTCCTTGCACCGGAGCTTCCAGCCCTTGACTTCGTGCAGTCTCTGCTCTTGTGTCCACTCTCACCACACCTGTAACATCACTGAAAACATAGATTCGATCCCCGCTTACATACTCCTGCATGCTCCTTCCCACATTTCTTGCATGCCCTCACTTCCTTTGTTAACATCCTTGGATCATCCATCCTTACCTTCTTACCACCCGCCTTAAATTCACCATCATCATCATCCCGCCTTCCATTCCCACTCTTAACATAACTCTGCTCTTCCTCCTCATCCATCATCGCCACCGCCTCTCGCTCGTCATACAGCCTCCCCGCCAAATCGACCGCCGACCTAAACGTGCTTGGCCGGGCAGCGATCAGATGTCTGCGTATATCTACTGGCAGACCTTGAATATACCTTTTAATCTTTCGTGACACAGGCATCACCTGATCTGGCACCAGTCTTGCCATCTCGTTAAACTTTGTGGTGTACTGTTGGTGAGTCATCGTCCCCGCCTCCAGCTGCAGGAACTCCCTCTCAACTTTGTCAAGTTCTTTATGAGGGCAAAACTCCTCGATCACCAACCTTTTCAGCTCCTTCCACCTCATCCTCCCGATTGCTCTGGTGCCCTCATCCTGGACAATGTTGTCCCACCATCATAAGGCTGAATCCACAAATGAGTGGGTAGAAAACTTCACCTTCTGATCCTCACGGCACTCGCTGATATCAAATACCGCTTTCATCTCACTCACCCAACGTTGTGCAGCAGCAGCACTCCCATTTCCATCAAACACATGAGGCCTACACCTTTAGAATGCTCCATAGCTGCACCCCTTAGCAGTCTCCTACACCGCTTCCTCCTCCTCCTCATCACCACTGGAGACAACCATGTCAGCATTGGGTTGATCCATACCCCTAGAACCTCCGACTTCACCTCCTCGTCGTGCGGTTCTCCTCTTCTCACTCTCCTTCTTCTCATCCTCCTTCATAGCTCTAATAACATCGGTCACTGCAGTCGGCAGAATCGTCTGCATGACCTGTTGGACTTCCTCTGCCACTGCTTCCTTCATTGAGGCTCTCAGATTAGCACTCCCGTCCTCACCCTCCTGGTGACGAAGCGCTGGCTCCTCAGGAGCCGTCTCAGCAGTTTTAGCCCTGCTCCTCATGACACACGGTCTAACACCACATCCACCATGACCTCCACCACGCGAAGCCTCAGAAGACCTACCACTAGCCATCTAAACACTATAAGATTCAAACACCAACATGGTCAATCAAGGTAATAGCTCAAGATATGTCAAGTATAGTAAGTCCCTAATCACAATGGCCAGTTGTGTTTAGCCACTTACTTTACTCTTCATTCCCCAAGCATTTCCTATCATGACTACATCAGTATCTAAATCCGCACAGAAGCACACAAGCCACATAACATGCGCACATAATACCTGTTAACATATAACTTACAAAAGCTTACATAAAACCTTTTCCTGCAGGCACGTAGCTACTAGACTCGCATCCCTTTCCTTTAATCCCATTCTCAGTTTAAGATTAGGTTCTTTTTGAAAATATTTACCCAATTCTCTTAAACTTTAGCTTTGATACCAACTTGTAAGGCTCCGTTCCCGGGACGCTTACAGCTGGACCGTCATCGCATAAATTATTTAAAATACTCATTTCTTTGTAGCGGAAATTAATAAGTTTCATTTATAATTAGAACATGTTATTTGATTACATAAATCATTTACATTTCAAAATACAATAACATGTCCAAAAATATGGATGCCAGTCTCAAAACATCCCCAGTAGCGTATGCATCCATGCCTGCAACTCCTCAGCATCAATAAAATACCTGCCAACTATCATGCATACAAAAAGTCAGCGACGCTGAGTGAGTTCTAGTTTTATAAAATAAAATACTTTACTTTTGTTAAAACATATCCTTTGTAAACGTATGCGATCACTCATCATACATACACATTGATAATATTATTATTATCTTCATCATTGTTCATTTCATACATTTCATACTTTCATCATTATCTTTCACTTCAATATGGATCCTGTCTCATGCAATACCCGACTCATGTCTGAAGACCGACAGTACCGGGGTACGCGACAAGGATCCCCTTCGAGTCACAAAGACTCCCTTCGAGTCACAAAGATTCCCTTCGAGCCACAAAGACTCCCTTTGAGCCACAAGGACTCCCTTCGAGTCACAAAGACTCCCTTTGAGTCACAAAGACTCCCTTCGAGCCACAAGAACTCCCTTCGAGTCACAAGGACTCCCTTCGAGTCACAAGGACTCCCTTCGAGTCACAAAGACTCCCTTCGTTCATTACGTTCCACTTTTCATTATTATTGTCTTTCACTTCGTTGCATAATACTTTACGTTCATTCATAGCTATACAACAAACCACGTAAAGTCATACATCATAATACACAACGTATAATATAACATAATACATACGTTTTGAAAACCGTGTAACGAAGAAAGACAACACATCACACACTCACCCTCATCACATCATAATGCATACATCAAGCATAAGCCATCACATCCCAACGGGACCTATCTCAAACATCACCTCTTAAAGCCCTTAAGAAAGCCCTAAGTCTAAAGCGAGGCACATAAAACATTCTAGGCGCATCAGCAGAAAAACTCTAAGTATAAAAGCCTTTGGGTGCATCAGTACTATTTGGGCGCATGAGCCCTGTTTGGGCGTTCCAACACTTGGCCACAGAAACAATTCTGGGCGCATGGGCACTATTTGGGCGCACGGTCTATACTTAGGCATTTCCACACTTTCCAGGCGCATGAACCACTGTTCAGGCGCACCACCTACACTTAACCATTTTCACACTTTCTGGGCGCATGAACCACTGTTCAGGCGCACCACCTACACTTAGGCGCATGGGCACCCTGGGCGCATGGGCACTTTGTAAGCGCATGGCCAACACTTGGTCACCTGGGCACTATCTGGGCGCATGGCCACTATTCAGGCGTATGACCTGGGTGCATCAGCCCTGTTCGGGCTCATGGAATCATTTTGAAATATTTCCAACACTGCCAAACTCACCCGAACATCATTCCAACATAACCCAAACACAGATCTAGCATACTGAAGCCCTTAAAAACATACTAACCACAATTCTAACCTCTATAACATCATTAAAGCTAAAACGATAGAACACCAATCGAACAACAACAAGCATAAAATATGATTACCTTTAAAAAACCTTTTACCCGGTATGCATAATAGCCCCAAAACATATGAAATCAGTAAAAGAGGGGTCTAAAAACTCATCTTGAAGCAGCTCTTCAACCCAAACACTTTCACCTGCGATTTCAGCTTCAAAATCCTAAGAACAACCTTCTAAAACATCGAGAGCTTTGGTTACAAGCTGCAAATTAAGCTAAAACTGAACATAAACCTGAGTACTAACCTTTTGCAGCTTCTTTTTCCCCTCTTCTTCTCAAAAACCCGAGTCATTCTACCTCTTTCTGCTTTGGCCGAGAGCCAAAAAGCAGATTTGCTTTTATGGGGCGGCCATGCCTTTTTTATTAATAAAATATTGAAGTTTGTGCACTTTTGCACTTTGCCCCCTTCAACTTGTACCCATATTCTTTTCCTCTACATACTTTTCTTTATTCTTCATTTAAATAAAAATTCGGGGTGTTACACCGGACTAGAACCTTTCACACAGGGGATGTGTTCATTGAGAGTCACATTGGCTGACTCCTCAATGATTCTAGTTCTGAGATTGTATACTCTATATGCCTTAGCTTGAGAGGAGTATCCAATAAAATATCCATCATCTGATTTCTCAGCAAACTTGGCTATTTGATCTTTGGTATTCAAGATGGTGCAAGGACATCCAAATATTCTGAGAAAACCAATGAATGGTCTCATTTTGTGCCACAGTTCATAAGGAGTCTTACCATGTGTCTTAACCACCAAAACTCTTTTCTGCACATAGCAGGCTGTGTTGATAGCCTCTGCCCAGAAGGTGATGGGCAGTTTAGAGTCAAAAAACATGGTTCTTGCAGCTTCAATAAGTGTCCTGTTTCTCCTCTCAGCAACACCATTTTGCTGAGGAGTCCTGGGAGCACTGTACTGTCTTGAAATACCCTTTTCATCACAAAATGTATCAAGGATTTGGTTTTTGAATTCGGTTCCTTGATCACATCTTATGATTTTGACCTTGTGATTAGATTGATTCTCAATTCTCAAAATGAAACTCTTCAAGATCTCAGGGGTTTCATACTTAGTTCTAAGGAAAAATACCCAAGTGAATCTTATGAACTCATCTGTGACCACTAAGTAGTAAGAGGTCCTTCCTAAACTAATTACACTGGTAGGGCCAAACAGATCCATATGTAACAAGTGTAGGGAAGTAGTGATAGAGTTGGTTTCCTTTGGCTTGTGAGACACTTTGTGTTGCTTCCCTTTCAGGCATGCAACACAGTGGTCATCACTTGTAAACTCTTTCTTTGGCATTCCAGTTACTAAATCATTCTTAATCAATATATTCATGTTCTTAAAGTTTACATGGAACATTCTTTTATGCCAGAGGAAAGACTCATCACTATTTGCTTTAGATAGAAAGCAAGAAACTTCTCAAGAGGGAGATGCTTCATGCAAATCCATCTTGTACATGTTCCCTCTCCTGAGGGCTCTGAGCAGAATGTTCTCTTAAGGAATGTCAACCTCGGGCTTAAGAACAATGCACTCATGCTCAGTAAAGAGCATCTGATGTTTTTGGTCACAAAATTGGGACACACTCAAAAGATTGTGTCCAAGCTCTTTGACAAAGTTTACCTTCTCAATACTAAGCTTACCACTTGTAACCTTGCCCCTTACAGTAATATAACCTCCTGTATCTCCTCTAAAAGCAACTGGTCCTCCATCAAATCATTCAAAGCTTTGAAGTAAGGACTCATTGCCAGTCATGTGCCTGGAGCAGCCACTATCAATGATCCAGACATTTTTGTTAGTCTTTAGCTGTCCCTGCATAAAAAGAGATAATTTAGTTACATTTGGAAACCCAAGCCTCATTGGACTTGGGCTTATAAAATTCAGATGAAGGCAATGAAACAGTAAGTGATCCTATGTTCAGGCTTTAAGGATCATTTGCTGTTGCTAAACAAGAGCTTTCAGTCTCAAGGTCTTCCTTCATCTTCCACACCACCTTTGGAAGATTGGGCTTGACCTTCAATACTTTGGAAGCTTTTGTAGCTTCGGAAGCTTTGGAGACAGATCCTTCAGAAGATCTTGCTTTCACTGCAGCAAGCTTTGGTACTTCGGAAGCATTGCTTTCTTCCGAGACCAACTTTTCTTTTGAAGGCAATTTCTTACTTGCCTTCTTCTTCATTTTGGAGCTTTCGAAGGAAACAAATTTTCCTTCTGAAGCTGTTTGTTTCTACTTCTTCTCAGAAGTTTTCTTCTTGATCATGTGGATAGTACTCTTGGGATTGTATTGATAATCCTTAGCCAGATGTGAAATACTACCATACATAACACAATCCAAATCTTTTCTTCTAGAGCCTTCTTTCCCAAAGAAAACTGAGCTTGAACACTTTCCTTTTCCTTCTTCACCGTTTCAGATGATGTAGCAGGCTTCTTAGGGCGAAGCTTGCTCTTTGAAATGGATGGTTCA
The DNA here is from genome assembly GCA_025506505.1 of Flaveria sonorensis. Taxonomy (NCBI): domain Eukaryota; kingdom Viridiplantae; phylum Streptophyta; class Magnoliopsida; order Asterales; family Asteraceae; genus Flaveria; species Flaveria sonorensis. The sequence continues at coordinate 37,483,123 of CM046428.1, forward strand.
GGCTGTGTAGTAGTGACACACAGCTGGTCAATCTTCTTGTTGTTACTGGGGTGAGTTGAAGCTGAAGCAGAACTCTTGGAATAGGAGTTCTTAGCAGAATCTTCAGGTTTCACGACCTCAAACCCCGCAGAGATAAATACTTGTTTCAGCTTGGGGTTAAAAGTGGCCTTGATGTTTTGAGCTTTCCTTGATCTTCTTTTTACTCTTCTGATCAAGTTCTTTCTCTTGGACTTACTCAAACCAGATCCTTTCTCCTCCATAAGAGCATGGTGACCCTTTTTGGGTTGTCTCTTTTCACTCACTTCAGAGTCATCCCTCACCATCTCCTCTTCATCCTCTTCATCACTGGGGTCTATGGATGGCAGCTCATCTTGACCAGTTCCACACCTTGGAGATCTAATTGATAGTAGAGTGTGTGGAAGAACTATCTCAATAGATCCCAGTCTCTGCTTATTCTGATAACATACTTTTACATGCAGAGATTAGGATATTATGTTCTTGAAGGTCTCTTCTTCAAGAACATATTTTTCTGCCCTGGCTTTGCTGATCACAAGCTCAGCCTGGCATTCAGTCAACTTGGTAATGAGATCCTTAATTTGAGTCCAGTAGTTTGTTTGCTCATGTTTAAGAGTTGAAACTGTTTTCTCTAGATCTTCTATCTTAAGTTTATAGTCATTTTCAGCTCTTTTAAAATCAGCTTTTAAAATATTTAAAGACTCAATGTTAGATCTCATTTCCAAGTTGTAGGACCTGTATCTATTTACTTTAGCAATACATTAAGGAGAACAAAGATGTTCAAGTACCTTGGCTTCATCATGGTCAGCCATGAGTGCTTGATTTGGAGATGCATCTTCTGCTTGAAATCTCCAGTCAAAGCCTCCTTCTTCAACAGCAACTGCAGCTTGCTGTCTTGGCTTCTCATTCTGGTTCCCTCCTTCAGCGTAGTTTGCCCTGGATGAAGCATGGGAACCATTTGACTTGGGTGCGTTGCATTCTCTAGCAAAGTGTCCCATTTGGTTACGTTGTAACACTTGACTTTGCTCTTGTCCAGCCCAAACATGCCACTGGCTGCATTGCTAGGAAACTTTCTCCCAGTCCTTTTGTAGAACTTCTGGGCTCTGTGAGTAAGAAGAGCCATCTGCTGGACTATCTCCATGTACTCCAGATCATCTGGATGGATACAGTCCAGGTCTTCAAGAGTGAAAAGAAAGTTGCCTGAACTTTCATCAGTAGAGACAAAAGCTTGAGAAGAACTAGTCTTTTGGAAGGGACTTCCTTGAATGTAGCTCTCTCTGGGTGTCTCTGGGAAGGTGATGAAAGGATCCTTTTATGAGGTTTTAGGGTAGCAGATGAGATGATGCTATGGTTCTCTGCTATCCCTTTCAACCACATGAAGGGCTGAACACTGGTGAGTGTTGGAGTTACCAGATGAATTTTGCATGTTCATCTCCATCTGGTATCCACTGAGTATCCCATACAACTCAGTGAGAGTAAGGGTCTTAAGGTTTTCAGTCCTCTTAATGACCACATAGTAGTGTCAGCACCGAACTCTTGTCGGGCGCGGCTGTTCAATCCACCTTGTTGCAACACTCGATGTTTGCCTCATAGGCTGCTAGCCAATCCTTCTGAAGGCGCATGTCTATCCATCCATGTCTGTCCTGAACAGACTAGTAGGAAACACATGCTCTCTCAATACTATCACAAAATTCTCTAGGACATCCGGTAACCTAGTGGACTTACCAATAGCAATTTCTACATCACGCAATTCGTCATGCGGTTCTCCTCTTCTCACTCTCCTTCTTCTCATCCTCCTTCATAGCTCTAATAACATCGGTCACTGCAGTCGGCAGAATCGTCTGCATGACCTGTTGGACTTCCTCTGCCACTGCTTCCTTCATTGAGGCTCTCAGATTAGCACTCCCGTCCTCACCCTCCTGGTGACGAAGCGCTGGCTCCTCAGGAGCCGTCTCAGCAGTTTTAGCCCTGTTCCTCGTGACACATGGTCTAACACCACGTCCACCATGACCTCCACCACGCGAAGCCTCAGAAGACCTACCACTAGCCATCTAAACACTATAAGATTCAAACACCAACATGGTCAATCAAGGTAATAGCTCAAGATATGTCAAGTATAGTAAGTCCCTAATCACAATGGCCAGTTGTGTTTAGCCACTTACTTTACTCTTCATTCCCCAGGCATTTCCTATCATGACTACATCAGTATCTAAATCCGCACAGAAGCACACAAGCCACATAACATGCGCACATAATACCTGTTAACATATAACTTACAAAAGCTTACATAAAACCTTTTCCTGCAGGCACGTAGCTACTAGACTCGCATCCCTTTCCTTTAATCCCATTCTCAGTTTAAGATTAGGTTCTTTTTGAAAATATTTACCCAATTCTCTTAAACTTTAGCTCTGATACCAACTTGTAAGGCCCCGTTCCCGGGACGCTTACAGCTGGACCGTCATCGCATAAATTATTTAAAATACTCATTTCTTTGCAGCGGAAATTAATAACTTTCATTTATAATTAGAACATGTTATTTCATTACATAAATCATTTACATTTCAAAATACAATAACATGTCCAAAAATATGGATGCCAGTCTCAAAACATCCCCAGTAGCGTATGCATCCATGCCTGCAACTCCTCAGCATCAATAAAATACCTGCCAACTATCATGCATACAAAAAGTCAGCGACGCTGAGTGAGTTCTAGTTTTATAAAATAAAATACTTTACTTTTGTTAAAACATATCCTTTGTAAACGTATGCGATCACTCATCATACATACACATTGATAATATTATTATTATCTTCATCATTGTTCATTTCATACATTTCGTACTTTCATCATTATCTTTCACTTCAATATGGATCCTGTCTCATGCAATACCCGACTCAAGTCCGAAGACCGACAGTACCGGGGTACGCGACAAGGATCCCCTTCGAGTCACAAAGACTCCCTTCGAGTCACAAAGATTCCCTTCGAGCCACAAAGACTCCCTTTGAGCCACAAGGACTCCCTTCGAGTCACAAAGACTCCCTTTGAGTCATAAAGACTCCCTTCGAGCCACAAGAACTCCCTTCGAGCGACAAAGACTCCGTTCGAGCCACAAGGACTCCCTTCGAGCCACAAGGACTCCCTTCGAGTCACAAGGACTCCCTTCGAGCCACAAAGACTCCCTTCGAGCCACAAGGACTCCCTTCGAGTCACAAGGACTCCCTTCGAGTCACAAAGACTCCCTTCGAGTCACAAAGACTCCCTTCGTTCATTACGTTCCACTTTTCATTATTATTGTCTTTCACTTCGTTGCATAATACTTTACGTTCATTCATAGCGATACAACAAACCACGTAAAGTCATACATCATAATACACAACGTATAATATAACATAATACATACGTTTTGAAAACCGTGTAACGAAGAAAGACAACACATCACACACTCACCCTCATCACATCATAATGCATACATCAAGCATAAGCCATCACATCCCAACGGGACCTATCTCAAACATCACCTCTTAAAGCCCTTAAGAAAGCCCTAAGTCTAAAGCGAGGCACATAAAACATTCTAGGCGCATCAGCAGAAAAATTCTAAGTATAAAAGCCTTTGGGTGCATCAGTACTATTTGGGTGCATGAACCCTGTTTGGGCGTTCCAACACTTGGCCACAGAAACAATTCTGGGCGTATGGGCACTATTTGGGCGCACCGTCTATACTTAGGCATTTCCACACTTTCCAGGCGCATGAACCACTGTTCAGGCGCACCACCTACACTTAACCATTTTCACACTTTCTGGGCGCATGAACCACTGTTCAGGCGCACCACCTTCACTTAGGCGCATGGGCACCCTGGGCGCATGGACACTTTGTAAGCGCATGGCCAACACTTGGTCACCTGGGCACTATCTGGGCGCATGGCCACTATTCAGGCATATGACCTGGGTGCATCAGCCCTGTTTGGGAGCATGGAATCATTTTGAAATATTTCCAACACTGCCAAACTCACCCGAACATCATTCCAACATAACCCAGACACAGATCTAGCATACTGAAGCCCTTAAAAACATACTAACCATAATTCTAACCTCTATAACATCATTAAAGCTAAAACGATAGAACACCAATCGAACAACAACAAGCATAAAATATGATTATCTTTAAAAAAACCTTTTACCCGGTATGCATAATAGCCCCAAAACATATGAAATCAGTAAAGAGGGGTCTAAAAACTCACCTTGAAGTAGCTCTTCAACCCAAACTCTTTCACCTGCGATTTCAGCTTCAAAATCCTGAGAACAACCTTCTAAAACATCGAGAGCTTTGGTAACAAGCTGCAAACTAAGCTAAAACTGAACATAAACCTGAGTACTAACCTTTTGCAGCTTCTTTTTCCCCTCTTCTTCTCAAAAACCCGAGTCATTATTCCTCTTTCTGCTTTGGCCGAGAGCCAAAAAGCAGATTTGCTTTTATGGGGCGGCCATGCCTTTTTTATTATTAAAATATTGAAGTTTGTGCACTTTTGCACTTTGCCCCCTTCAACTTGTACCCATATTCTTTTCCTCTACATACTTTTCTTTATTCTTCATTTAAATAAAAATTCGGGGTGTTACACCGGACTAGAACCTTTCACACAGGGGATGTGTTCATTGAGAGTCACATTGGCTGACTCCTCAATGATTCTAGTTCTGAGATTGTATACTCTATATGTCTTAGCTTGAGAGGAGTATCCAATAAAATATACATCATCTGATTTCTCAGCAAACTTGGCTATTTGATCTTTGGTATTCAAGATGGTGCAAGGACATCCAAATATTCTGAGAAAACCAATGAATGGTCTCCTTTTGTGCCACAGTTCATAAGGAGTCTTACCATGTGTCTTAACCACCAAAACTCTTTTCTGCACATAGCAGGCTGTGTTGATAGCCTCTGCCCAGAAGGTGATGGGCAGTTTAGAGTCAAACAACATGGTTCTTGCAGCTTCAATAAGTGTCCTGTTTCTCCTCTCAGCAACACCATTTTGCTGAGGAGTCCTGGGAGCACTGTACTGTCTTGAAATACCCTTTTCATCACAAAATGTATCAAGGATTTGGTTTTTGAATTCGGTTCCTTGATCACATCTTATGATTTTGACCTTGTGATCAGATTGATTCTCAATTCTCAAAATGAAACTCTTCAAGATCTCAGGGGTTTCATACTTAGTTCTAAGGAAAAATACCCAAGTGAATCTTATGAACTCATCTGTGACCACTAAGTAGTAAGAGGTCCTTCCTAAACTAATTACACTGGTAGTGCCAAACAGATCCATATGTAACAAGTGTAGGGAAGTAGTGATAGAGTTGGTTTCCTTTGGCTTGTGAGACACTTTGTGTTGCTTCCCTTTCAGGCATGCAACACAGTGGTCATCACTTGTAAACTCTTTCTTTGGCATTCCAATTACTAAATCATTCTTAATCAATTTATTCATGTTCTTAAAGTTTACATGGAACATTCTTTTATGCCAGAGGAAAGACTCATCACTATTGGCTTTAGATAGAAAGCAAGAAACTTCTCAAGAGGGAGATGCTTCATGCAAATCCATCTTGTACATGTTCCCTCTCCTGAGGGCTCTGAGCAGAATGTTCTCTTAAGGAATGTCAACCTCGGGCTTAAGAACAATGCACTCATGCTCAGTAAAGAGCATCTGATGTTTTTGGTCACAAAATTGGGACACACTCAAAAGATTATGTCCAAGCTCTTTGACAAAGTTTACCTTCTCAATACTAAGCTGACCACTTGTAACCTTGCCCCTTACAGTAATATAACCTCCTGCATCTCCTCTAAAAGAAACTGGTCCTCCATCAAATCTTTCGAAGCTTTGAAGTAAGGACTCATTGCCAGTCATGTGCCTGGAGCAGCCACTATCAATGATCCAGACATTTTTGTTAGTCTTTAGCTGTCCCTGCATAAAAAGAGATAATTTAGTTACATTTGGAAACCCAAGCCTCATTGGACTTGGGCTTATAAAATTCAGATGAAGGCAATGAAACAGTAAGTGATCCTATGTTCAGGCTTTAAGGATCATTTGCTGTTGCTAAAGAAGAGCTTTCAGTCTCAAGGTCTTCCTTCATCTTCCACACCACCTTTGGAAGATTGGGCTTGACCTTCAATACTTTGGAAGCTTTTGTAGCTTCGGAAGCTTTGGAGACAAATCCTTCAGAAGATCTTGCTTTCACTGCAGCAAGCTTTAGTACTTCGGAAGCATTGCTTTCTTCCGAGACCAACTTTTCTTCCGAAGGCAATTTCTTACTTGCCTTCTTCTTCATTTTGGAGCTTCCGAAGGAAACAGATTTTCCTTCTGAAGCTGTTTGTTTCTACTTCTTCTCAGAAGTTTTCTTCTTGATCATGTGGATAGTACTCTTGGGATTGTATTGACAATCCTTAGCCAGATGTGAAATACTACCGTACATAACACAATCCAAATCTTTTCTTCTAAAGCCATCTTTCCCAAAGAAAACTGAGCTTGAACACTTTCCTTTTCCTTCTTCACCGTTTCAGATGATGTAGCAGGCTTCTTAGGGCGAAGCTTGCTCTTTGAAATGGATGGTTCAGGCTGTGTAGTAGTGACACACAGCTGGTCAATCTTCTTGTTGATACAAGAGTGAGTTGAAGCTGAAGCAGAACTCTTGGAATAGGAGTTCTTAGCAGAATCTTCAGGTTTCACGACCTCAAACCCCGCAGAGATAAATTCTTGTTTCTGCTTGGGGTCAAAAGTGGCCTTGATGTTTTGAGCTTTCCTTGATCTTCTTTTTACTCTTCTGATCAAGTTCTTTCTCTTGGACTTACTCAAACCAGATCCTTTCTCCTCCATAAGAGCATGGTGACCCTTTTTGGGTTGTCTCTTTTCACTCACTTCAGAGTCATCCCTCACCATCTCCTCTTCATCCTCTTCATCACTGGGGTCTATGGATGGCAGCTCATCTTGACCAGTTCCACACCTTGGAGATCTAATTGATAGTAGAGTGTGTGGAAGAACTATCTCAATAGATCCCAGTCTCTGCTTATTCTGATAACATACTTTTACATGCAGAGATTAGGATATTATGTTCTTGAAGGTCTCTTCTTCAAGAACATATTTTTCTGCCCTGGCTTTGCTAATCACAAGCTCAGCCTGGCATTCAGTCAACTTGGTAATGAGATCCTTAATTTGAGTCCCGTAGTTTGTTTGCTCATGTTTAAGAGTTGAAACTGTTTTCTCTAGATCTTCTATCTTAAGTTTATAGTCATTTTTAGCTCTTTTAAAATCAGCTTTTAAAATATTTAAAGACTCAATGTTAGATCTCATTTCCAAGTTGTAGGACCTGTATCTATTTATTTTAGCAATACATTGAGGAGAACAAAGATGTTCAAGTACCTTGGCTTCATCATGGTCAGCCATGAGTGCTTGATTTGGAGATGCATCTTCTGCTTGAAAGCTCCAGTCAAAGCCTCCTTCTTCAACAGCAACTGCAGCTTGCTGTCTTGGCTTCTCATTCTGGTTCCCTCCTTCAGCGTAGTTTGCCCTGGATGAAGCATGGCCACCATTTGACTTGGGTGCATTGCATTCTCTAGCAAAGTGTCCCATTTGGTTACGTTGTAACACTTGACTTTGCTCTTGTCCAGCCCAAACATGCCACTGGCTGCATTGCTAGGAAACTTTCTCCCAGTCCTTTTGTAGAACTTCTGGGCTCTGTGAGTAAGAAGAGCCATCTGCTGGACTATCTCCATGTACTCCAGATCATCTGGATGGATACAGTCCAGGTCTTCAAGAGTGAAAAGAAAGTTGCCTGAACTTTCATCAGTAGAGACAAAAGCTTGAGAAGAACTAGTCTTTTGGAAGGGACTTCCTTGAATGTAGCTCTCTCTGGGTGTCTCTGGGAAGGTGATGAAAGGATCCTTTTATGAGGTTTTAGGGTAGCAGATGAGATGATGCTATGGTTCTCTGCTATCCCTTTCAACCACATGAAGGGCTGAACACTGGTGAGTGTTGGAGTTACCAGATGAATTTTGCATGTTCATCTCCATCTGGTATCCACTGAGTATCCCATACAACTTAGTAAGAGTAAGGGTCTTGAGGTTTTTAGTCCTCTTAATGACCACATAGTAGTGTTTCCATTGGCTGGGAAGAGAAGACATGAACTTCCTTACAATATCCCTGTTCTCAATAGTTACCCCAACATCAGCCAGAGTATCCACAATCTCAACATACCTAAAGTATTGTTACGTCATGGTTTCACCTGTCTTGAAGGTGAAGTTTTCAAACTTCTGCTTTAGGAGATCCTTCTTGTTCTCCTTGGCTTCATTTGAACCCTCATACATCAGTCTCAGTGCATCCCATAGCTATTTAATGGTCTTGCACTTCTTGAAACCTCTGTAGATGGAGTTTGGAAGAGCAGTTTGGAGGGCTGTCATGGCTTTCTGATCAATGTTAATTCTTTTCTAGTCTTCATCAGAAAAGTCAACCCTCTCCTTTGGTATCATACCACCACCAGCAGCAGCTGAAGAGGTACATGGTACATGAGGTCCATTGGCAACATACTCCCACATCCTGGAATCTTGAGACTTGATAAAGCCTTCCATTCTTTGACACCAAGTGTCAAAATCCTCAGGAGTGATCAGTGGGGACTTTGTCCTAGTTCCAGTTTCCATATCAGCCTTAGAGATAGTTGCCATTTGAAGAGTTAAGTGATGTGTGTAACTAAGAGGATTTGAAGATGGTAAGATCTTACAATCAAGAGCCTGGAATGCTCTGATACCAAATGCAGGACCATTAAAGGGTACTGAAGCTTGCACTTAGTTAACACACTTAGGAGGATCTTAAGATCACTTAACAACTCAAATAGGGAACTGTAAAATTTTACTGAAGATAGAAGACAAACAAAAGTAAAACTGTTTAAGAACAAGAACAGGAACACAAGATTAAGTTTTCAAGGAAGTTGTATATTGCTCTCTAGTTCTATTACAAGTGTTGTATAAGTATCTTATTAAGTGCAAGAACCGAGGACTATTTATACTACATCTTACAACCGTCAATATGAAAAAAGACATTTGGAAGTGACTAATCTAGACAACAAGATCAATCTAAAGTCAAAAGGCAGATTGCCTTTTGATTAGTGACTGTGACATGCCATAGCTCACTGACTTTTCCTATTACAAAAAGCCAAAAGGAACAAAAGGAGAAACTTGCAGGCGAAGACCTTATCTACTTTATCATAAAGTATGGAAGTTTCACCAGCTAGTGATAGCAGGCGAACTACCAGAGCACGCAGCGGAAAGTAGGTTGCTTTATGATAAAGTTGATGGAAAAGGAATCTTTTCTCTCTCTTTAGAAGAAATCACTCTTGTCTTGTAGGCAGCTTCGGAAGACTTTGTCTTTGAAGCTTTGGAAGACTTCATCTTTAACTTAGGAAGAGTTGAGTCTTTGGCTTCTAAGACTTTACACTTAGAATATTTTCCAAGTTAAGTGTAAAGCTTCCACAGCAGTTTCTTCTGAACTTTGGCTTCGGAAGATTTTACACTTAGCATATTTCTGATTGTGTAAAAGCTTCTGAAGCTAGTTCACCTTTGTTCCAAAATGCATGTTGGAAGACTTGGTTGTTTTGGTATCCTTTGGTTGCATCAGCCTTTTAACTTCAGAGGTTCTTATAGCTTTGTTGTTCTATAACATGCTCTTGAGCTGATGAGGTGCCAACTTCTTCTTGATGAGTTGTGTGTTCTTCTAAAGATGCATCAATGTCTCTCAAGAGAGAAGATAATATTTGTTGGTCAGAAAAGGTTGGACTTTATGGTGGTGAAGGGATGTGATGCTCATAATGAAACTGTTCATGTTCTTAGGTTTCTTCTTGTGCTTGTTCTTGATCATTGATTGGTTCTGGGATGGGTAACTATTGGATCTTGTATAGGTGCAACTTCTTTTTCTTGAATGATGGGAGCAGGATGTATGATTGGTTGTTGGTGAATCACATTTTGAAACATCATGTTTGGTTCACCCTAACCTAGAATCCTCATGAACACATCAGGAACAGGAAGATCATGATCTGTCATATAAGGTGGAACTGGAACCTCATCTTCTTCATAAAGGCTTGACTTGATTCTATTAAAGACATGTTCATTAAAATGAACAGGTTGGAAGATAGCTCCTTCTCTAGGAATGTTTGGCAAAAGATCATTAATGATCATCTGAAGAAACCCTGGATACATCTGAAACTTGTTTCTTACTTCAGTCAAGTTGTAGATCATTCCATTTAGGATTTAAGCTGCAAAGTTGAAAGGTCTTTTAGCAATGATACTTGTTATGCACTAGAGCTTCTCAAAGAAGTGGCATCCTAGCCAGTCTTCCTGTTTGTGATGGTTTTCTGGTATGTGTGCATTAGAAATCTGAATAGAGCACACATGTAAGACTTCTTGATCTGTTTCTGGTCAATGGTACCAGTGCAGCCTATGTGCCTGAAAACATGTAGAACATAGTTTTCATCAAATTCTACTAGACCTTCTGCATCTTCTTCACCAAGTTGCAAAACTCTCCTTATAACTTCTTCAGATATAATAATCTGATGCTCATGAATGTTAGACACAACAACTTGTTGGTAATTGATTTGCTCTAGATGAGCATGAGTCCAAAATTGGACTATATGATCTTCATATATCTCAGGCCTGGCTATCATAGCATGAACCAACCTGGTTTGACTAATATCATGAATGATGTCTTTATAGTTCTCAGCTTTGTGTGACTCAACATTGAGAAAAGCACAAATATTATGATCTCTCACAAACACTAAGTTTGCCATATCTGTAATGATGAAACATATTAATGTTAGTATCTTGTATGTTAATGATGTGTTATGATTAAGATGATTAAATATTGATCAAGTGTTCACTGACTATTATGACTGTTATAAAATGATGAATTATGTATGCTTAACACTTATGACTTGGTTCAAATGTATGTTTGAATGACATTAACAAATTAGTCAGTTTGACTTATCAAAAGTCAACTATTTGATTAATTTTCATCATGAAAATGTTGTTTGATTCAATTTGTTTTGATTCAAATTGATTTTGCAATGCGTTTGTTTTGTCACAAAGAGTTGTTTTGATCATTTCATACAATAATTTCAATTCACAACAACTTGTTCATGAACTTTAGTTTGACCTTTTAAAGTCAAAAAGACCATTTAATGCACATGGAATGAATATGCGTTTAATGTTTGTGTGTTCAATTCCATGCCAAATTAACTAATTTTACTTGTTTGTTACTGACTTTTGAACATGTTTACCAAGTTATAACAAATTTTAAGTCATTTTAAATAGTTTCAAAGATCAGACATCAGTTTTTGTATGATTTTGGCAAGAACATCATGACTGTTCATGAACCCGATGAACACTTAATCAAATTACATCAAAACAACAGTCCTAAGAGATTTTACTATGTGCATCTAACACATATTCAGTGTATGATTTGGTTTATAACATCAAATGATTCAAATTTTGATTTTGGTTCAATGTTCGACTTAGGTCAAACAATGTTCGAATCAGAAAAGATGAACAAGATGTTTTGATGAATGTTTGATGATACAAATCATGTTTTTATACCTATTTGATCTTGAATCAGAAGGAAAATCAAATAGATTTTAGGTTTTGGATGATCTGGGGGTTTATGAGTTTAACGCACTGTAGCAACGTTTTAAAAATTTTTGATTTTCTCTTTCTCACTCGTGATGAATGAAAAAATTATAAGTCTTGAACTATACAATGGACAAAATGAATGTCCACTATGTAAACAGTTTGTTTGTCCATTGTGTAAACAGTTTAAACTTAAAATTTTAATTTTAAGTGTCCGCTGTGAAATACACATGCGCTGTGTGAACAGTGCGTCCGCTGTACAATTTTAAACTTGTACGTTGTGGACCCTTTGGATCTTGTACTGTGTGTACAGCGGATGACTGCTTGGTCATGCGCTATGGACTCTGATTGATTTACTTATGTTCACAGCGAATGACTACTTGGTCATACGCTGTGGACACTTGATTAAAATTGTTTGTTTGTTCACAGCGGATGAACATTTGTTCATGCACTGTGGACCCTTGAAAACTTGTTTGGTAGTTCATAGTGGATGAACATTTGTTCATGCGTTGTGGACCCTTAAAATGATTTGTTTGATTTTTCACAGCGGATGAACATTTGTTCATGCGCTGTGGACACTTGAATGTGATGTGTGAATGTTTACAGCGTATGATTACCTGTGTGCATACGCTGTAAACACTTGTACTATTTCTACAACGGATGACTTATGTTAGTCATGCACTGTGGAATGGCACTGTATTCACAACGGATGCCTTACCAACATCATACGCTGTGAACACATGTATGTCCACTAGTGTATAACGGATGTATGTTTGTTTTGTCCGCTATTTACACTTCATGTATTTTGCATGTTATGATGGTACTGTAGCTGCAGTGGATGTATGTTTGTATGTCTGCTGTGACAACAGTTGTCAAATTTTCAAAAATTTTGAAAATCTTGATTAATTTTCTTCCGAAGCAAATGTTTGTTTTGAAATGATTTCTTCCGAAGCTAATTTTGAAAAATTTTCTTCCGAAGCTTATGTTTGATAAAATTTCTTTCGAGGCATATGTTTGATAAAGTTTTCAAAGATTTTGTTTGTTTGAAAAAAGATTCTGAATTGTTTCAAAAATTAAATGTTTGTTAAAATTTTAGAATTTTAACATGATCAATCTATGGATGTTAAAGAATCACTCACAAGTAATATTGTGCAGTATTGTACATATGTATGTGTGTCAAACTGCTATGTGTTTGGGTGCTTGCTTGACTTGGCTTTATTTAAAACTCAAAATTTTTAAAAATTTCAAATTTTAAAATGTATGATTATGCACATTTCTATTGCCTTTAATATTTCCAAGTTCATTTTCTCCCTCTAAATTTTTGCATATTTATAAAAACATTTTATAAAATGACAAAAATTTGTATGTGTTAGAATGGAAATTATCAAAGTCCAATTGATTGCTTGCTTGATAAAAGTTAGAAAGATAATGCCTTATCTAACTAATAAATGAATAATTTTCATGTTTCAAAATGAATCATATGCATATAACATGAGATCATACTAGTCATAAATTCTCACTGAGCTGTTTGAATGTTTTTGAGAATAGACATAGACTAATACAATGTTGATTGCAGATATTTTGATCCACATAAACTCATGCATGGTATTAATTATTGATTGAAACAATGAGTGATTATCATGTTTTGAGTTGATTGATATGAGTTGTATGTACCCCACATCTAATTGTATGTTTAGAACAACCTTTCTCAAGATATGCTAGAAACACATTCAATACTTAAGACCTAGCTACTTAGGAGTATAAATGCTCAATTTGATCCATGTTGTTTGATCCTCATTGGGATTCTTTTTCTCTTCACTTTGGAAGGTGATCCTCTTTGGGATTCTTTTGATTCATTCACAAGGAATGTAGTCTAAAAGACTTTATTGATTGTTCATCCAAGATGGATGTGTTCCTCATTAGGAATCTTTTGGATCATGATTTAGGTCATTCAGGTCTGTGCTTAGCACAACAAAGAACGCCTTGGTGTTCTCCAGGTCTATGAAAATCATAACAGATGAGACACTTGTATGATTAAGCAATTTATAAACTGTTTCACTTGGTATATTATAGTTACTTTACAAGAAACCTATGTTGGATAGATCAATACTCACCAAAAACCAAGATGTGTTATTGACCACACAATCATGAGAATTTAGTTCTTCACTGTTGTATGTGATGTTAGGTGTCCCATGCTGAGCCTATCACATATCAAACAAAGTACTGTCAGTCTTTATTAGTGGAAAATGAATCAAGTGAAGAATGAGCTAGTGTACTATCATTTCTCATGAGTGGTATGTATGATTCAAGATGTTTGATTATACGAAAACATGTAGTTTGTTTGATATCTTGATTTTGAAAGATGTTTGTTGATGTTTAATTTGGACTTTTAACAAAATCAAGCTTGTTTGAAATTAATGTTTTGAAAACATTACTTGTTTTATTTATAGATGATCATACCAAGTGACTGAACCAGAAATATAAATCTTGTTGAATCAAATGGTTTGGTAAACAGGTCAGCCAATTGATTGTGAGAATGGCTTTGATCAACTTTATCTGACCCTTTTCTAAGCAATCTCTCAAAGTAAGATGTGTCAAATGATTTTGTTAATGAGTCAATATCAAACAACCAGTCTGATCCAATGACTTTCTTAGTGAAAGAGTGCTCATTAAAAACAACATCTGTTGTTTCTTCCACTATGTGCAGTCTTGGATTGTATACTCGGTAAGCTTTGGAGCTTCCTGAGTATCCAACAAAAAATCCATCATCTGCCTTTGGATCAAACTTAGATAATTATTCTCTGGTGTTTAATATTGAAACAGAACATCCAAAAGCTTTAAGAAATCCAATGAAAGGTTTTCTTTCAAACATTAATTCATATGGTGTTTTGGAATTTTCTTTGATGATTAATATTCTGTTTTGAATGTAGCAAGCTGTATTGATTGCTTCAGCCCAAAAAGATATGGGTAATAGAGAGTCAGCTAGTATTGATCTAGCAGCTTCTATTAATGTTCTGTTCCTCCTTTCAGCAAGTCCATTTTGTTGAGGAGTGCTTGCTACACTGAATTGATGACTGATTCCTTTCTCTGCACAAAAAGAAGAAATAGAGTCATTTTTAAATTCAGTACCATTATCACTTCTTAAATATTTAACTTTAAGATCCAATTGATTCTCAATTTTAGTGATAAATGATTTGATGATTTTTTATGTTTCTAACTTGTGTAGTAGAAAGAAAACCCATATGAATCTTGAGTAATCATCTACTATAACAAGACAGTATTGCTTCTTTCCTATACTAAGGATGTTTGTTGGGCCAAAAAGGTCCATGTGAAGCAATTTAAGTGGTGTGTTGTTAGATTTTACCAATTGTGACTTATGAGACACTCTATGTTGTTTGCCTTTCAGACATGCAGTTCAGTGGTCTGTATAGAAAAATTCTTTTTTTGGTTAACCTATTACTAAGACTCCTTTTACAAGTTGATTCATTCTGTTATAATTAGAGTGTCACAATCGTCTCTGCCATAATTGGGAAACATCTTCTGATGCTTTTGATAGTAGACATGTTCAGGGGTTGATGCTGAAACAATGTTCATATCAACAATGTATGTGTTGTTATGATGTGGTGTTTTCAAAAGGATATAATCTTTAGGAATTTGAAAACCCGTCTTGAGTATGTAGCAATTGTTGGAGTCAAATAAGGTGGCATATCCTTTATCACAGATTTGGGATACACTAAGAAGGTTGAACTGGAGGTTGGAGTAGTAGTTGACATTTTCAAAGCTGATC
Source organism: Flaveria sonorensis (assembly GCA_025506505.1). NCBI lineage: Eukaryota > Viridiplantae > Streptophyta > Magnoliopsida > Asterales > Asteraceae > Flaveria > Flaveria sonorensis. The sequence goes on from CM046428.1 coordinate 37,498,566, forward strand.
AACCCATTTGATACTGTTCCTTCACCGGTTATCTTTCCACCTGTCTTGTCACCTCCAAAGGCTACATTTCCTCCATGTTTGATTTTAAAATCCCAAAGGAGGGAACAATTTCCAGTCATGTGATGGGAACATCCACTGTCAACATACCAAATGTTGTCAGACCTTCTTTGATGTCCCTGTAAAATCAAAGAAATTAGTTAGATGGTGCAACCCAAGCCAAGATGGTCTTGGGTTTTCTGTCTTTTCCCATAACATATATTTCTTCAAAAGTGGCATTGTCTGATGGTTTGGGAATTCTAGGCACACTGGATTTCCTTTGGATGTTTTTGGCTTTGTCGGGAGAAGTACTTTGAGCTCTTCTCCTTTGAGTGCCAATGTCTGATGGTTGTCTGTTCTGAGACTTATGTCTCCTGTTTGGTTGTTTAAAGTTGTCATAAAAAGTTTCATCATTATTTAAAATAACTTTTTGATGAGGAGTTTGTCTTGGTACTCCTACCTTTTTCTTATTAGGAACAACTATATCTTTCTCAGTTGATTTCTCAACTTGTGGCTGTTTCTTTTGCTTCTTGTTTTTCTTATTGAAAACAGTTAGCCGTGCTATGGTTGTTTCTTCTACAAATTGAACAATAATTATGAAAATGGCATGATTCAGTACTGTGATTATTCATGTTACAATACTTGTTGAACAATAATTATTATTCTTATTGAAAACAGTTAGCCGTGCTATGGTTGTTTCTTTGTAATCATTAATCAGTTTTAATGAATTACGTTTGATTCAAAACATTATTCTTTGCATATTGTTGATATCGTTTGATCATTTATTGTTTATTTTCTCTGGCATCGATATTTATTTGTTAATCAATTAAACAACGATTAATGGTAATTCCGCGATCATTAATTCGAAACCAATCTAACACTAATAATTCCTGATTGCGATCCTTGGATTCACACTAAGGATAGCATTTACAATCTTAAGAGTACAATCCACATACATAAGAAGAAGACTTATAAGAAGAAGAAGAAAACAATGTAGGAAGGAAAATCATTTTCTTTAAAAGGTTAAAGGTGAACCAAAAGAAGATAGGTTGAAAACTGTTTTCGGAAGCAAGTTTAGTCTCAAAAGATAGGAATGCTTCCAAAGCACTAAAGTTTGCTGCAGTGGATGCAAAAGCTTTCGAAGGTTTAGTCTCCAAAGCTTCTAAAGTCATAAAACTTCCAAAGTTTTGAAAGACAATTCTAATCTTCCAAAGATGGTGTGGAAGATGACAAAAGGCCATGTGACTGAAGTTTCTTCATCAACAACAGCCAAAGATCCTCAAAGCTTGCATAAAGGATCAATAACTGTTGAACTATCTTTAGTTCATTTTGATGAGCCCAAGACTAGGAAGGCTTGGGTTTCCAAATGTAACTAATCATCTCTTTTCATGTGCAGGAACAACTAATCCTGAGGTCATTTGTATGTCCATGCACCATCTTGAATACCAAGACCACATAGCCAAATTTGTTGAGAAAGCAGATGACGGACATTTCATTGGAGACTCTTCTCAAGCTAAAGCTTATAGAGTATACAATCTCGGACTAGAGTAGTTAAGGAGTAAGCCAATGTGTCCTTCACTGAACACACTCCCAGTGTGTAAGGTTTTGGTCCTAATTGGCCATTTGATCTTGACTTAGTTACCAACTGTTTTAACAAATCTTATAGAGATGTTTCATGAGCAACAGGTAATATGACTATAGAAGATCCTGATCCAAGATTTGAGCTAAGAAGACCAAATAATAGAATCCCTTCGGCACCAGTGGTAACAAGCACTGCAAGTGGAAACTCTATCAGCATAATTATGACAACAAATTATTGAGCTGATACATCTGAGGTGCCAATCAATTCCAGCAATAAAGCATAAAACTCAAATGAAGGGATTTCTAATGCAAAAGGATATGGAGATGGTGAAAGTGATCAAAAGTTTCATGATGCTAACAACCACTCCATTGAGGACAACATCAATGATGTTACACACTCTCTGGATCAAGTCAAACTTGATGGGTATAAATTTCTCAAATTTGGATCTGTCAAACCAACTTGTTGTGATTCCTCAGCTAAGAATCAATAAGTCATATCCTACCACAAACATCATTGGATATTTTAAGACTGGGGTGAGAACAAGAGGACAAACCCATGATCAAAATGATTGTCTGCACTCTTGGTTTTTATCCCAGATTGAGCCAAAGAAAGTAGATGAAGCTTTACGAGATAGAAGCTAGATTGAAGCAATATAGGAGGGACTGCTTCAATTCAAAAGATATGGTGTTTGGAACCTATGTCCTCTTCTACCTAGGAAGATGCTAATAGGAACCACGTGGGTATTTAGAAACAAGAAAGATGATAGAGGACTTTTCATCAAGAACAAGGCAAGCCTAGTAGTCCAAGGGTACACTTAAGAGGATGAGATTGACTACCCAGATGTTTTTGCTCCTGTAGCAAGACTTGAAGCAGAAAGAATATTTCTTGGTTTTTCTGCATCAAAGAATTTCAAAGTCTAGCAACTTGATGTCAAGTGTTCATTTCTCTATGGGGTGATAGATGAAGAAGTATATGTCTATCAACCATCTGGCTTTATAGATCCAAATCATCCTGATTATGTTTGCAAGCATGACAAAGCTCTTTATGGACTGCACCAAGCACCAAGGAAGTGGTATGACATACTATCGCCATACCTAGTTCAACACGGTTATAAAAGAGGTACTATTAACCGCACATTCTACTTCAAAAGAACATGGAATGACTTGATGCTAGTTCAAGTTTATGTTGATAACAATATTTTTGGGTCAACTAATGAAAAACTCTGTAAAGAGTTTGAAAAGCTGATGAAGAATACATTTGAAATAAGTGCTATGGGGGAACTTAATTTCTTTCTAGGAATAAAAGTGAAGCAAGTTGACAATGGCATCTTCATAAATCAGTCAAAGTATGTACAAGTCATACTAACCATATTTCATCTGACTGATTTAAGGTTGCTAAGACTCCCATAGCCAGAAACCACTTCCTAGGACCTGATCTTGAGGGGGAGTGTGTAGATAAACATCAATACAGAGCTATGATTAGGTCTCTTAAGTACCTAACAGCCAGCAGGCCTGATATCATGTTTGCTACATGCATATGTGCAAGATATAAAGCCAAGCCCAACATGTCACAACTAGTTTTTATGAAAAGGATTCGTAGATACCTAAAAGGAGCTCCCACACTAGGAGTTTGGTATCCAAAGAATTCTGACTTCAATGTGTATGGATATATAGATAGTGACTATGGTGGCTGCAATATGACTGCCAAGTCTACATCTGGGGGATGATAGTTCCTTGGTGGAAGGATAGTCTTATGGCAATGAAAGAAGCAATCTCGTGTATCTGTTTCAATTACTAAAGCAATCTCGTGTATCTACTCAACTTTAAGAAGACTCCTATCCATATAGACAACAACAGTGCTATCTCAATCATAGAGAATCCAGTGCAGCACTCATAGACAAAGCACATCAACATCAGGTATCATTTGATCAAAGATAATTTTGAAAAAAGATTGATTAAACTAATCAAAGTTAACACAAATGAACAATATGCTGATCTGTTCACAAAAGCGTTTGATGAACAGAGATTTAAATATCTTGTATAAGCTATTAGGATGATTAACTTTGAGTAGATTTTCTTAAATTAATTTCAAAATAGTTTTTCAAAAATGTGTGTCTTTAATGTTGTCTAAATTATCACTCACATAATCCCTATTTGTCTTGGAAGATTTCTTTTTAAGTAGGTATTCCTTAGAATTTTAAGAATCATGGACGGATTTTCTCTCAGAAGAAATTAATTTCACTTCGGAAGATCATTATGTCTTCCAAACTAATAACTACTTACTAAGGGATTTAGTTTTGAAAAAAATTCTAATATATCTTCTGAAGCTTAAATCTGCTTCAAAATACTTATATGTTTTGAAGGACAATTTTCTTACGAAAGCAATTTAGTCTCGGAATTTTTCTTTAATCCTTGAGTAAAACTTCTGAAGCTTAATATCTTCTGAAACCAAATCTATCTCGGAAGAAAAAATTACTCTAAGTACATTTTCTTTAGAAGCAATTCTTCTCAAACGATGAAACATCTTCCTAAGGAATATCTTTTAAAGTAAATTTAGATTCGGAAGCATTCTCTATGTTTTTTAAGATAAATTACCTTCCGAAGATTTTAAACTTGCAGGATAACTAACTTTTTGGTCAATTTTCAGAGGTGGGATCGACATCCAGATTTCAAAGTTTATCTTTTTCAATAACTTTGTCTCAAATCCAAACATATAAATATCTTTTCTAACAGATCTCCCTCTTTATACTTCTTCTTCATCTTTAAATCTTCTAGTCCTAAATTATCCACAAACCTTAGTTATTTTTCCAATCTCTCATCTTAAAAGCTTTAGAAAATGGCCATCCTGAACCCCAAAACCAATCAGGCACCTACACAGGCAACACAACTAGTTTGCTCTGTGTAAGGATTACATTTAAAGGCTGATGCAACCAAAGAGCTCTCAGCATGCACATGTGAAGCACAAGGAAGTTCCTTCAGAAGATTTTATACAACTCAGTGAATTATGCTAAGTATCAAATCTTCTGAAGCCAAAATACCAATTCTTCTAAGCCAAAGATGAAGTCTTCTGAAGCGAAGACTGATTTCTTCCAAAGGCCGAGAAGGCATGTCTCCTCTGACATACTTTTGACAAAAGCTAAATCACCATTCTGCTACCATCTCTGAAGACTCACCTACTTGCCAGAGTTGGTGAAAAGTCCATGCTTTTGTCAACTGTAGATTAAGGTCTTGAGTTTGTAACTTTCCAACTATGTATTTTTATCCTTTTGTAAATGATAAGGATATGAGCTATGTCATGTCATAGTCACCAGTCAAAAGGCAATATTCCTTTTGAAACTACATTGATCTTGTTGTCTAGATTAGTGTTTCCAGCTAGCATTCAAAGTATGGATGGGTGTAGGATGTAGTATAAAGTATCTCAAGTATTTGTATTTTCATAGGTAAGCTTTGTAACACTTGTAAGAACTTGAGAGCAATATACATCATTCTTGAAAACCATATTTGAGTGTTCTTGTTCTTTTAATTGTGTTCTTTGTTTCATCATAAACTAGTTCCCTATTTGATCTTCTAAGTGTTATAACTATCCTAATACTGTAAAACTATTGCATTGACCCCCTTCACCGGTCCTACGATTGGTATCAGAGCTTTTCAGGCTCTTGATTGTATGATCTCACCATCTTAGATCTCTTCAGTTTCACAAAACACTTATCAGCTCAAATGGAAGCTATCTCAAAGGCTGATATAGAAACCGGTACCACTACTAAGTCTCCACTGATTACTCCTGATGATTTTTATACTTGGTGCTAACATATGGAAGGGTTCATTAAGTCTCATGATAGCAATATGTGGAGATCTATCATTGAAGGACCTCATATCCCAAGTACCTCTTCAGCCATTGCTGGAGGTGGGATGATTCCAAAGAAAATGGCTGATTATTCTAAGGAAGACTAGAAGAAAATTGATGTAGATCAGAAAGCGATGATCACTCTCAAAACTGCTCTTCCAAACTCTATATACAGAGGCTTTAAGAAGTGCAAGACTGCTAAGCAGCTCTAGGATGCACTGAAGCTTATATATAAGGGGTCTAAGGAAGCAAAAGAAACAAGAAAGACCTCATGAATTAGGAGTTTTAGAACTTTGCCTGCAAGTCAGGTGAAACTATGACTCAACAATACTTTAGGTATGTTGAGTTGTAGATACTCTCATGGATGTTGGAGTAAAACTTGAGAATATGGACATTATGAGGAAGTTCATGTTCTCTCCTCCCAGACAATGGACACACTATTGTGTGGCTATTAAGAGAACTGAAAACGTCTCTACCCTCACTCTCATTGAGCTGTATGGTATCCTGAGCGGTTACCAAATTGAGATGAACATGCAAAATCCATCTACCAGCTCATCCAACAATCAGCAGAGTTCAGCCCTTCATGTGGTTGAAAGGGATAGTATAGAACCATAGCATCATCTTATCTGCTATCCTAACAACTCATAAAAGGGTCCTTTCATCACCTTCCCTGAGACACCAAGGGAGAGCTATATCAAAGGAAGCCCATTCCAAGAGACAAGCTCTGCTCAAGCCTTTGTGTCTGCTGATGAAACTTGTGGCAGCTTTCTTATCACTCTTGAATACTTGGATTGTATCCATCCAGATGACCTGGAGTATATGGAGATAGTCTAGCAGATGGCTCTTCTCACTCATAGAGTTAAGAAGTTCTACAAGAGAATATGTAGAAAGCTTCCCGGTAATGTATCCAGTGGAAAGTGTGGTCTGGATATGAACAAATTGAAGTGTTACAACTCTAACCAAATAGGACTCTTTGCTAGGGAGTGCAAGGCACCAAGAACCAATGGTGGCCAAGCACAATCCAAGCCAAACTACACTGAGGCCGCTCCTCGATTTGTGAAGCCAAGCCAAACAAAACAACAAGCTGTTGTTGCTGTTGAAGAAGGAGGCTTTAACTGGAGCTTCCAAGTAGAAGATGTTTCTGCTAACCAAGCACTAATGGTTGACCATAAAGAAGCCAAGGTATTAGAATACCTTTGTACTCCTGAATGTATTACTAAAGTAAATATGTATAGGTCCTATAACTTGGAAGTGAGATATGATCTTGAGTCCTTGAATATTCTAAAAGCTAATTTTAAAAGAGCTAAAAATGATTAAAAACTTACAATAGAAAATTTAGAGAAAACAATTTCAACGTTTAAGCATGAGCACACAAATTACAGGACTCAAATCAAAGATCTTATTACCAAGTAAACTGAATGCCTGGCTGAGCTTGTGATCAGCAAAGCCAAGGTTGAAAAGTGTGTTCTTGAAGATGAAACCTTCAAGAACATCATATCTTCATCCCTACATGCAAAGATTGTTTATCAAAACAGGCAGGGATTAGGTTCAAATGAGATAGCTCCTCCACACACATTACTATCTGTAATACCTCCTAGGTGTGGAACTTGTCAAGATGAGCTGCCCCTCATAGACCCTATCCAAGAAGAAGATGAAGATGAAGAGGAGATAATGAAGGATGGATCTGAAGTGAGCAAAGAAGATCATCCTAAGAAGGGTCACTATTCTTCTAGAGAGAAGAAAGAACCAAGGATGACCAAGTCTACTTGGAAGAACTTGATCAGGGCAGCCAAAAGAAAATCCTAGAAAGTCCAAGAGATCAAGACCACCTTAACTCCAAGCAAAAGCAAGTTTTTATCTCTGCTAGTTTTGAAGTGGTGAATACTGAAGACTCAACCATGGACTCTAGTACCCGAAATCCTAGTTCACGTCCAAATCATCCTGGTCAAAAGAAGAAGGCTAATCAAGTGTGCACCACTGCTGCACAGCCTGAACCATCTAGTTATAAGAGCAAGCCTCACCCTTAGAAGCATGTTGTATCATGTGTGAAGATGAAGAAAGAAGTGGAAAGAGATCAAGCTCAGCTTTCTACTCAGAAGAAGAGTTTCAAAATTATGCAAACTTAATGTATCATGTATGGTAGTACTTCTCACTTTGCTATGGATTGCATCTACAATCCCAAAAGCACTATCCATATGACCAAGAAGAAAACTTCTAAAAAGAAGAAGAAGATAGCTTTGGAAGGAAAATCTCTTTCTTTTGGAGGCTCAAAAGTAATGAAGAAGATAAGTGAAAACTTACCTTCGGAAGAAAATTTGGTCTCAGAAGAAAGGAATGCTTTCGAAGTACTGCAGTCTACTGTAGTGGCTGCAGAAACTTCTGAAGGTCCAGTCTCCAAAACTTTTGAAGTCATCAAAACATTCAAAGTCTTGAAGGCCAAGTCTAGTCTTCCAAAGATGGTGTGGAAGATGAAGGAAGGCCATATGACTGAAAGTTCATCATCAACAATAGCAAATGATCCTCAAAGCTTGCATATAGGATCAATCACTGTTCAACTATCTTTAGTTCACTTTGATAAGACCAAGACCAACAAGGCTTGCGTTTCTAAAAATAACTAACCATCTCTTTCTGTGCAGCAACAGTTGAAGACTAAAGGAGATGTATGGATCATTGATTGTGGCTGTTCTAGGGCCAATTGCTTTTGGATGAGAATCAGGTGGTTACATCACAGGGAAGGGTAGAGTCACAAATGGTAAGCTCAGAATTGAGAAGGTAAACTATGTTAAGGAGCTTGGGTACAATCTCTTCAGGGTATCCCAATTTTATGACCAGAGACACAACTTGCTCTTTACTAAGCATGAGTGCATTGTTCTCAAGCCTGGGGTGGTCATTCCTCAAGAGCATATCCTGCTCAGAGCCCTAGGAAAGGGAACATGTACAAGATGGATTTGCAGGAAACATTCCCATCAGGAGAAGTTTCTTACTTTCTATCTAAAGCAAATAGTGATGAGTCTTTCCTCTAGTATAAAAGAATATGCCATGTCAACTTTAAAAATAATGATCAAGAATAGGTTGGACTCACCAATATCCTTCATGTTTTGGTTATTATTGTAATAAGACAAATGTTAGTTTATTTCATATGTAATTTTGGTAGTTTCTGTCTTAGCGAAACTACGAGTGAAACTGAGTTTCACTCCTAGTCAGCATGTTTGTGTTTCCCGGTGAAACTATGTTTCGTCGCCAGGTGAAACTAGGTTATGTATCAAGATAGTTTTGCTGGTTAGCGAACTACCAGCAAAACGTTTGTCTATATATATATTTTATGTTTCTCTCATTGTAGGGGACACTTTTTGCAAATCCTAATACGAAATCTCTATTATTGTGCGTGTGTGATGGCTGAGTATTGGCTAGGAGCATATTGTTATCATCTTTTGAGCTTTATATCATCTAGATTGTTATTGTTTGAAGATTAAGAACAAATATATGAAACTTCTTATTGCTTAGATGATAGATTGTTGTTATTCAATGGGTTTATTTGAGTTTTCTAAATTATTTGCACTGTTTATCGATCATATGGACCAACAATATGGTATCAGAGCCTTAGTGCTCTTGATTTGTTGAGTTTTGGTTGGTTTTTAGCTATAACACTATTTAAAAATTTTTGGATCCTGTTTTGTGTGTTTTTGGAATGGAAATCGATTGAGGATTATCTGTTATTTGCATAGGAAGCTATCCCAATCACCCTATCATAAATTCATTATGATTTGGGTGATTTTTGGTTGATTTCGTGTTCAAAAATTTTGAAGATTCAAGCTGCGAAACTACATCTCCCGTCAGTGAAACTACATCTTGTTCCAGCAAAACTACATAATTTGTGGTTTTGGGGTTTGATCTTCTACACTTAAAGAAAGTATCTGATTTTGAACGAAAGTTCATGATTTTTGCTTGCAAAAACAAGCAAAAGTGCTGCCAAATTGTCCTCAGCATGAAAGTTCTATTGGTTTCGAGCGAATCTGTTACTGAAACTATTGTTTTCGAGCATCTGTTCGAGCGAAACTGCTGCGCGATTTTCAAGCGAATCTAGCAGCAATTGTGTGTTTGTGTTCCCGAGCGAAAGTACCAGTGAAAGTAGAGTTCCCAGCAAAACTATCTTCTGTTTCAAAAATGACAACAACAAATATTAGCATTTCTGATTTGGAAAGTGTAGCACCTAATAGGCCACCGAGGCTTATCAATGGTGACAATTTTGAGGACTGTAAACATTGTTTGAAAGCTTTCTTCTACTATACTGATCACAACCAGTGGGAGTCAATTATCATTAGTCCACACACTCCAACCATCACTGTTGGACAAGTTGCCTCACCAAACACGGATCCATCAACCTTTACAAAAAGAGACCATAAGTTAATCGATTATGATCAGAAAGCTTTTAGGGCTTTAACTCTATGTTAGCCGCAAGACATCTACAACCGTTTTGCTGAACACAAGAATGCAAAGTCTTTGTATGATTCATTGTGTGAGTTTTATGATGGTAATCAGGATTTGAAAAGGGCAAGAAAGCCCAAGCTGAAAAAGAGTTTAACTCATTTGCTGGACATAAAAATGAGAGCCTTATTGATCTTACCAACCGATTTTTGTCTGTCTCAAGCAACTTAAAGAAATATGATGAACAGTTGGGTAACCATGAACAAGTCACAAAACTCTTGGACTCCCTTCCACCACAGTGGAGCCTACAAGTTAGACTGTTAAGGCAGGAAAGAAATTTTGCTGACTATAAACTCTTGATGTTATCAACAAGCTGAAGTCAATTGATTTGGATATGAAAATAAGAGAATACAATCAATCCATGGTGCCAGTTACAGTTTATCCATAAAATGTTGCATTGATTTCATCCGCTGCAAACTCTTCAATGTATGGTGCACCTTATGGTGGGTCTTCTGGATATGGTGTGTCAGACAAGTCTAGTGGTGGATCATCAAGTGTTGGTTCAAACTCAAAGGCATTAGTCACTACTCAAGTTCCGTATGATACTATGGCACTTTTTGGGTTGTTTGTGCATAGTTATGAAGATTTGGTTGTGGGTGAGTTGAAAGGCAAAGGGATGACTATAGAAGATATGTATCAGGTGGGTCCTAATGACTTAGAGGAAACTAATATTTAGTGGATAATGGCCATGCTCACTTTGCGTGCAAGAAGGTTTATGGAAAGAACTAGCAGTAGAAACTTTGGCAATCAGAACCAGAACTCAAGATTTGGGTATGATAAGTCTAAGTTGAGGTGTTTCAATGGCAACAACTGGGTCACTTCAAAAGAGAATGTCCATCTCCAATCATCACTAAACCAGGAACTACTAGAGATTCAAGACTCATCCCGATCACTGACAAAGAAGAGCCAAGTGAAAGAAGGAAACAACACTAATCACAAATTTTGATTGGAGTGCTGAAATCAAAGAACAAAGAAGAAGTTAATTATGCTTTGGTGGCTAAGGTGGTTGATAGTGATGTGGATACAGTTAAAGATTTTGATCCTTTCAAGGAGTTCAAGTGTGAAACTCAGATAAAGGTTTTGTTAAGCTGGTGTGCAACATGTTCAAGCTCAAGAGGTAAAGGTTGGTGAGGTTCTTGAAGAAAAGGATTGTTGTGAAGCTGTAGTGGAAAGGGTGCAAGTTTGTGAAGCTGCTAAGAATGTGGAAGTGGTTCAAGTTCAAAACAGTGAAGCTGAGGAAGTAAGGAAGAAAGCTGCTAAGGAGGAAGAAGACAAAAGGAATTGTCCCATATGTCAATGCGAAAAAGCCCCAGCTGCTGAAAAAGTGGTTATGGGACTCCCCTATGAGGTAATTCAAGACATGTGTTCTCCTCCCTGCAAAATTTGTTTGTTCGGGGTTTATAAAGCTAACATGTTGTTATTAGAAAATGAAAAGGAATTAAATCAAATCAACAAAGAACTTAAAACAAATGAGTCTAAATATTTTGAAAAATTAAATGAGGCTTTAAAGGAAAATAAGCATTTAAAAAGTAATCTTTTGGAAAGAAATATTGAAATAAATGCTTTAACTGAACGTGTGGCACTTGCTAAATTTGAAACAAGCAAATTGAAAACCAAACTTGAAAGATGGATCATATCTGGGATGAAACATGAGGATCTTTGTAAGAAACAATGGGGGGCTAGAATTAAGAGTGGTTTGGGAAGTGAAGAAACTACTCATGTTTATCCTCCTCCAAGTACTTATTGTTATTCTCCTATGCCTACACCTTATCCAACTAATGAATTAATTCAGAAAGATACTAACAATTTGTTTACAGGTTTAGAGGGTGTAGATCATAAGGAGATTCAGGAGGAGTATGGTTATGGTGCAAGTAGTGACCTTGGCAGCTCTAGTATTAGTATTTCGGATTCCAAGAAGTCTTCTATAGACAATAGTTTAAGTAGAATTATTTCCAAAAAATCTGTTACAGGTAATGGTTTGTTTAGTTCTAGTTATAGTTTAGCTTGTTCATCTTCAGATTTTTATGAATTGAATCGTGATGTTTCAAATGCTTGTGTTAATGAAAATGATGATTGTTTGAGTAAAGTTTCAGATAGACAAACAAAATCAAACTGTTTTGAAAAGTTCTTTTCTCATCCAATTCCCTTTTATACACCAATTCGGATTTCTAAACCCAAGGAAAAGGAGACAACTTCCTCAAATGTCAGTAACAATAATGTAAATGAACCAGAACCTGCTAAAATTAAGGTCACAAAAGGAAAATCAAAAGAAATGAATGACTCTTATAGCGATTCTGATTCACACATGTCTGAATGTGAGGAAGAGATATCAAGAGATCAAACTCATGTTTCAAAATGTAAGAAGAAAGGTTTAAAATCTCATTGTTTTAGATGTGGGAAGGATGATCATGTAGTTAAATATTGCCCTAAGATTAATGGTAGAAATATAAATAATAGTTCATTAGGATGAGGATTAAAACATTTTATCAATGATATTTTTTGCAAAAAGTCTTAAGTTTCAAGACCTAAGTTGTCAAAACTAGGGTCCTAATTTCTAATTCTAACTAATTTCTCTTAAAATGCCAGGATCATTACAGAAAAGCTATCAATAGCTATTGACATGTTGATAGTGGATGCTCCAAGCATATGACCGGGTTGAAGGACCTGCTTACTAACTATGGTATGATAAATGGAGGATATATTAATTTTGCAAGAGATAAGAAAGGTGGAAAGATTATTGGTTAAGGAGAAGTATCAAATGGTTCTTTAACTATAAAGAAAGTGAACTATGTCCCACAGCTAGCATTCAATCTTTTAAGTGTATCACAAATCTGAGATAAAGATATTCCAGTGATGTTTATGTCCAACGAATGCTTGTTCCTTAAACTAGAGCTTACTATCCCAGAAGAGTTAGTGATCATGCATGCTCCAAGGAAGAATGATACCGATCTGCTGGAAATGGGATCAAAAGAATCCACCTCAACCGTGACATGTCTTCTGTCAAAAGCTTCATCTTCCGAATCCTTTTTGTGGCATAAACTTTTAGGACATGTTAATTTTAAGAATATCAATAAGTTGGTTAAGTACAATCTTGTCAGGGGGCTACCACATAAAGATTTCTTAGTGGAAGAAAAGTGCATGATTTGTGCTTAAGGAAAACAACACAAAAGGCTACACAAGCTTAAACTTGAAAATACAATTTCAAAAACCCTTGAATTGTTACATACAATCTTATTTGGTCCTATTAATGTTCAATCTATTACTAAGAAATCTTATAGTCTGGTTGTTACAGATGATTATTCAAGATACTCTTGGGTAAGATTTCTAGGACACAAGGGAGAAACAGCAGAAGAGTTGCAGAAGCTGATCCATACAACATCAGCAAAAGGAAGGTTATGGCCATCCGAAGTGATAATGGAACTGTATTCAGAAACCATATCTTTGATTCCTTCTATGTAAACAAAGGAATTCTCAGACAGTTTAGTGCTGCTAGGACACCTCAACAAAATGGTGTTGCTGAAAGAAAGAATCGGACCCTTATTGAAGCAGCAAGGACTACACTGATTGAGTCAAAACTTCCAATTATTTTCTGGGCAGAAGCAGTCAACTATGCATCCTATGTACTAAACAGGTTCTAGTTGTGAAAGAAAAGATGAAGACTCCTTATGAGCTTCTTTTTAAAAAGAAACCCTTGATTGACTTCTTCTGTCCATTTGGCTGCTCATTTACTTTGTTGAATACTCAAGCTCAGAAGTCAAAGATTGTTGCAGTTTCTGATGAATGTTTCTTTGTTGGTTATTCTACCTCACAAATGGTATATCGGGTGTATAACAAAAGAACACGTATTATGCAGGAGTCCTTCTATGTTGATTGGCAGGAGTCAAATTCACCAAACATAAGGTATGACCCAGAATGATTCTATGACTCCAACACTATCTTTAAATCATTCAACCTTCTAGTATTTGATGATGATGTTGTTCCTCAAACAAATATGCAAATCATTCCACCATCTGAACCCTATCCATAACCACCAACCGACCCTCCACCTCCATCTCTATTTGATCTTCCACCTCCACCTCCATCACAACCAATACCTCTATCACAACCAATTCCTCCATCATAACCAATCCCCCTTTCACAACCATCACAAACCGCATCTTCATCTAAATCCAATCCATTAACCCTTACCACTAATTTCAAAACCTTAAAAGATCACCCACATGATTACATCATCGAATCCATTACAGATGGTGTAAGGACTCGAAGTCGGTTCGGATTGATAAATGAATGCCTTAATGCATGTTTCTTATCTCAAATTGTTCCCAAAATATCTCAGCAGCACTTTAAGACCCAAGTTTGGTTGAATCTATACAGTTGGAGTTTTAGCAGTTCTGGAAGTTGAAAGTTTGGGAGTTAATTGATCTTCCTCCAAACAAGTTTCCCATCGGTACCAAATCGGTGATCGAGGAGTGGTAGTAAGAAACAAAGCAAGACTGGTTGATCAAGGATTTGCTCAGGAGGAGGGAATTGACTACACTAAAGTATTTGCTCTGGTTGCCCGCATTGAAGCCATCAGAATCTTTCTTGCTCACGTTGCTCACAAGAACTTTAAAGGTTTTTAGATAGACGTGAAGTGCGTTGAGGAGATTTATGTTTCTCAAACACCGGGTTTTGAGGATCCAGATTTTCCAGAAAAAGTATATAAACTTGATAAATCCTTATGTGGATTACATCAGGCTCCCCGCATCTTATATGAAACCCTGACATAGTATCTGCTTAGCAAGGGTTTCTCTCGTGGCACTATAGATATGACAATATTCAAGAAGGAGGTTGATGGTGAGATGTTGATTGTTCAAGTGTATGTTGATGATATCATTTTCGGGTCAACAAATGAGAAGTTGGGTAGAGAATTTGAAGAGGTAATGAAGGATCGCTTTGAAATGAGCATGATAGGGGAGATGTGCTTTTTCTTAGGGTTGTAGGATGAACAAAAGCCTGATGGTATTCTGATTCACCAAGAAAAGTATATTCAAGAGATTCTCACAAAGTATAAGATGGATGATGCTTCTCCAGAACTCACTCCATTCACTACTCAAACCTGCTTAACTCTAGATGATAATGGGAAGTCCGTGGATGCTCATCGTCATCGTTCATTGATTGGATCTCTCATGTATCTCACTGCAAGCCGTCCAGATATTACATTCGTCGTGTGCTTTTGTCCCTGTTATCAAGCCAATCCCAAAGAATTACATGAAAAAGCCATTAAACGCATCTTTTGTTACTTAAAGGGTTCCTCTCGTTTGGTTCTTTGGTATCCAAAAGGAGGGAACTTTGATTTACATGCTTATTCTGATAGTGATCATGGTGGTTACAGGATTAACAGGAAATCCATCACTGGTGGATGTCAATATCTCGGGGATTGTCTTGTTTCGTGGCAGAGCAAGAAGCAGACAACAGCATCTCTATCCACAGGAGAAGCTGAGTATGTTGCTGCATGAAGCTGCTACTGCCAAGTGCCTTTGATTCAACATTAGATGATGGATTATGGAATCAATTTCCTTCATACACCACTCTTTTCTGATAATGAAGTAGCTATTAGAATCGCCAAAAATTTAGTTCATCACACTCGTACCAAGCACATTGAAACAAGGATTCATGCAATCCGGGATGCTCTAGAAAAGGGTTTCATTAATATTATCCCAATTGATACAAAGAAACAAAAGGCTGATCTTTTCACTAAAATATTCGACAAACATCGTTTTTATGAATTGATCTCCATGCTGGGATTAATATCTTTTTGAAAACTCTTTTCATAAAAAGTTGTGCAAAAAGTGTAAATATTTCTTTTATGTTCATGTTTTTTTAAGCTTGGGAAACTTCGTGACACATATTCCTTCACTCTTTTGGTCTTTAAAATTTGAAAAACAGAAATTTATCTTAGATGGCTATCAAATAGAAATTTCGGGGGAGAATAAAGAATACTTTTAAAGTTTTTCAATTTTGTCTTTTCAGGAACCCCGAAAAACGAATTTGAAGGAGGTCAATAGCTTTGTGTTGGGATATGCATGATAGGCTCAGCCCGAAAACAAAGTAAAAAGTGATCATGTAGCCAAACTAAAGTTCAAGAACTCGGTGATAAGGATTATCCCCATGACATCTTGGCCTGCACAAAGTTACAAGTCCTTATCAAAAACAAGTTGAGAGTTTCAAATCTCTGTTTTGATTTTCCTGAAATTCCTAAATCACCATATCCCTAAGCCCTGAATGATGCTTCTAGTTAGCACAACAAATGCTTCTAGTCTAGCTCTTCAAAAAAGCCTCTGAATTGACGCTTCTTGTTAGCCCTTCAAAATTATATCTCGTGCTTATCTCCTCTACTATGTGTGAACATTGACCTGGAGTGATGATCTTCTCTGTTATACATGAGTATAGACTTGAAGCTTTATCAGCACGCTTTGATGATTATCTCCTCTGTTATATGTAAGTATAGACCTAGAGCTCTCATCATCTGCTCCCCAAAAATAAAGTCACAATGTTTCTTAAATCAAGATCATTGCCGAAAGCTCCACTAAACAAATTCATGAAGAAAAAAATTCATGATGGTTTTGAAATGATCACTGTCTACGTTGCATCTCAGAAGAATCAAATATTGCCTTCTCAAATGATTCTATGTATCTCAAAAGAAAAATCAAGCAGAGTCAGTCATATTGCTCAATAAACCATGATGACAGGATGAGTCCTTTGCCAAATGTCTATGGGATTTAAGTTACTAGAGCTTCTTTAATCAAACCCAAAACAAAACATGATAAAGACAGCTGCAGATTACTTGTTGAAAAGAATAAGGCATGGGTTTAAAAGGACAAACATATCAGCAATCCGGCCAATCTATGACTCTCTAGAAAATTTCTTGAAAAAGAAGTGCTTATATCCTTTTATTTTTTTTATTAAAAAATATCTCAAAAAATTACAAAAATTTGTTAAGCGTTAAGTTTTAGCGTAACACAATTTCGCTGGCTCTTTCGCTTAACGAATCTATAGATTAACCGGCACATTCGCTTAGCGCTGGTTAACATGATTTCATATATTCGCTTAACGAAGCTGATAAAAAATGAAAACAAAAAGGCAGCAGAGAATCAGGGAAAGCAGGCTGAGGCAATCAGGAAGAGAAAGAGATATGCCAAGGATAGATATTATAATCTGGATGATGAGATAGATGAGTTTGATAAAAAAATAAGGGTTTAGAGAGAGAAAAGGAACAAGAAAAAGGCAGACCAGGGAGATTCGGCTACTGTTATTGAGATGAGATCCAAACACAAGAGACTGATACCGGATCAACAGTACCTAATAAAGAGCTACTTAGAGAAGTAAATGAGCTAAGGCAAATGTTGGCCTGCCCAACCAGTTAACCCAAGCAGAGTTGGACTATCTCATTGATACGTCCAAGTATCCTTTTCTGCAAATGGTTGGTTCGACCAGGGCAGGAGTGGGCACGAGTAGGGCTAGGGCTGGTGCTAGTGGTAGTGGTGTAGGTGCTAAAACAGAAGAAATATTTGAAGCATGGTTTGTAAATATGGGTGGTAATGATGACCAAGGTTTGAAGATGGAAGATTTCACAGGTGCTGAGGTTGTGAGAGATGATAATGTGGGAAAGAAAACAACTGAGTTAAGGCTGATAGACGAGGAGGATGAATATGAAGCTGGGGATGATGAGGAAATTGATTAACAAAATGAGCCAGAGTTAAATGAAACAAAGGACAAGGAGCTTACATACTTGCTACAAAAGCTCCACTGAGGGATATTTTGTAGATTTGGACAAGTCTGACTGGTTCAAGGCTGATGAAGAGGTGCCTAAAGAGACAGCTTTATTCCAAAATCTTGGCAAACCGACCACCAAACAGTTGGAATGTAAGATTATAAGCTGGAAGTACAACCTTGATCAAAGACTATTTATGATCAAAAGGAGGGGTGGTGGTATAACTTATTTCAACCATCGAAAGAATTTTAAAACACTATCCTCGGGCAAAGGCATTAGAGATTGAACTACAAAGAGCTGCTCAGGATAACTTTGTATCATTTGGGTACATGAAACCTGTTATAAAGATATCAAAGAAGGATAAACATTAGGTGTCTTGGAAAGGGAAGGTCATGCTTAAATTAAAGCCCGCCAAGACCTTGAATAGAGTTAGACTACCAGATCCTCAACCTCCAAGGCTACAAAAATTTGAAAAGTGGTTCTATGATAACAAGACTGGGGAAGCTATGGTAAGAGTTAAGGATGCTGAGGAAATCAGATTGTTTGACCCAATAGAAGTGTTCTTATTTTGTGATGAAGATCATATGGTTTTGTGTGAGAACCATCAAGGTAGAAGCTAGAGCTGAAACAAGAACTGAAGCTAGCCTATTTATGAGGTTGCAAACAGGGCTCGTGGGGTAAGTACTGAGGTCAGGGAGCTTGCAGATAAAGTATTTCAAGCTAACGAGCATATAATGGATATGCAGGATCTAACAAGGCAATTAGAAAAAGCTAGTGCAGTGGCAGAGGAAGAGAGTACAGCTAGAGCTGATAAAGAAACAACAAACAAAGCTGTCAAAGATGTTCAGCAAATTGAAGAATCAACAGGAGCTCAAACAGAAGATCCAGAGGGTGAGGTCCAACCTACGGGGAGTATTGATGATCAAGAATAGGTTGGACTAACTAATATCATTTATGTTTGGTTATTATTGTAATAGGACAAATGTAAGTTTATTTCATATGTAATTTTGGAAGTTTCTATCTTAGCGAAACTATGAGCGAAACTAAGTTTTGCTCATAGTCAGCATGTTTGTGTTTCCCGGTAAAACTGTGTTTCGTCGCCTGGTGAAACTAGATTATGGGTCAAGACTGTTTCGCTGCTCAGCGAAACTGCCAGCGAAACTTTTGTCTGTATATATTGTGGGGGACACTTTTTCCAAATCCTAATATGAAATCTTTATAATTATGAGTGTGTGACGGTTGAGTATTGGCAAGGAGCATATTGTTATCATCTTTTGAGCTTTATATCATCTAGATTGTTATTGTTTGGAGATAAAGGAAAAAATATATGAAACTTGTTATTGCTTAGATTGATAGATTGTTATTATTCAATGGGTTTATTTGAGTTTTCTAAATCATTTGCACTGATTATCGATCATATGCACCAACAAAAAACATGAACAAATTAATTAAGAATGATTTGGTAACTGGAGTTCCAAAGAAAGAGTTTACAAATGATGACCATTATGTTGCATGCCTAAAAGGGAAGCAGCACAAAATGTCTCACAAGCCAAAGGAAAGAAACTCAATCACTACTCCCCTACACTTATTACAAATGGATCTCTTTGGCCCCACTAGCATACTGAGTCTAGGAAGGACCTCATATTGTTTGGTGATCATAGATGCCTTCATAAGATACACTTGGGTCTTCTTCCTTAGAACTAAGGATAAGACACCTGAGATCTTCAAGAACTTTATTTTGAAAATTGGGAATCAATGTAATCACAAGGTCAATATCATAAGATGTGAACAAATAACTAAATTCAAGAACCAAATCCTTGATGCATTTTGTGATGAGAAAGGTATTACAAAACAATAAAGTGCTCCCAAGACTCCTCAGCAAAATAGTGTTTCTGAGAGGAGAAACAGGATACTTATTAAAGCTGCAATAACCATGTTATCTTACTCTAAACTGCCCATCACCTTCTGGGTAGAGGCAGTCAACACTGCCAGCTATGTGCAGAATAGAGTTTTAGTAGTCAAGACTCATGGTAAGACTCCTTATAAGCTGTAGCACAAAAGGAGACTTTTCATTAGTTTTCTCAGATCATTTGGATGTCCTTGCACCATCTTGAATACCAAAGATCATATAGCCAAATTTGTTGAGAAATCAAATGATGGACACTTTATTGGATACTCTTCCTAAGCTAAGGCTTAAAGAGTATATAATCTCAGAACTAAAGTAGTTGAGGAGTCAGCCAATGTGACCTTCAATGAGCACACACCTAGTGTGAAAGGTTATGGTCCAGATTGGTTGTTTAATCTTTATTTAGTTACCAAGTATTTTAACAAATCTTGTGAAGATGTTTCAGGATCTACAGCTAGCTTAGTAACAGGAGATCCTGATCCAAGATTTAAGCTGAGAAGACCAAGTCAAAAAACTATTTCAGCTCCAGTGGTAACAAACTCTGCAGTTGGAAATCCTGTCAGTGCAATAATGACAAATTCTTCAACTGATACATCTGAGGTGCCTACAAATTCTAGCACAGAGGCACAAAACTTAAATAAAGGAGTTTCCAATGTAGGAGGAAATAGAGGTGGTGATAGTGATAAAAAATATCTTGATGCTGATAACCACTCCATAGAAGACAACATCAATGATGTCACACACTCATTGGATCAAGTTACTCTTGATAAGTATGCTGATATGGTGGGTCATACTCAAACACTAGATCTTAACTACAACAATTTAGATCTCTCTAACTAACTTGCTATGATTCCTCAATTAAGAATCCACAAGTCACATCCTACCACAAACATCATTGGAGATGTTGAGATAGGGGTTAGCACAAGAGGACAAACCCATGACAAAAATGTTTGTCTTCACTCTTGTTTCTTATCCTAGATTAAGCCTAAGAAGATTGATGAGGCTCTAAAGGATAGAAGTTGGGTTGAAGAAATGCAGGAGGAGCTGGTTCAACTCAAAAGGCAAAAGGTTTGGAACCTAAGTCCTCTTCCTCAGGAAGACCATAATAGGTACCAAGTGGGTTTTCAGGAATAAAAAGGATGATAGAGGAATTGTCATTAAGAATAAGACAGGACTAGTTGTTCAATGGTACACACAAAAAGAAGGGATTGACTACACAAATGCTTTTTCTCCTGTAGCAAGATTTGAAGCTGTTAGGATATTCCTTGCTTTTGCTGCATCCAAGGATTTCAAGGTCTACCAACTTGATGTCAAGTATGTCTTCTTATATGGGGTGACTGATGAGGAGGTGTATGTCAAACAACCATCGGGCTTTACAGACCTAGATCATCCGGATTTTGTCTGCAAGATTGATAAAGCTCTCTATGGCCTGCATCAAGCTCCAAGAAAGTGGTATGAGACACTATCATAGTACCTTATTCAGCATGGCTACAAGAGGGCTACTATTGATAGAACACACTTTATTAAAGGAATAGGAAATGACTTGATGCAGGTTCAAGTTTATATAGATGACATCATTTTTGGGTCAACTAGTATGAAGCTCTGCAAATACTTTAAGAAGCTGATGAATAATAGATTTGAAATGAGTGCCATGGGAGAACTCAATTTCTTTCTAGGAATTCAAGTGAAGCATGTTGACAATGGCATCTTCATAAACCAGTCAAATTATGTGCAAGATATACTTACCAGATTTCATCTTATTGAGTGCAAGGTTGCTAAGACACCCAGAGCTAGAAACCACTCCCTGGGACCTAATGTTATGGGGGAGTGTGTTGATAAACATCTCTACAGGGCTATGATTAGGTCTCTTATGTATCTCATAGCCAGCAGGCCTGATATCATGTTTGCTACATGTGTTTATGCAATATATCAAGGCAACCCCAAGATGTCATACCTAGTTGCTATCAAAAGAATTATAAGATATCTCAAAGATGCTCCCAAACTAGGCATTTGGTATACAAAGAATTCTGACTACAATCTGTATGCCTATACCAATAGTGACTATGGTGTCTGCAACATGAGTGCAAAGTCTACATCAGGGGGATGTCAATTTCTTGGTGGAGGGATAGTCTCATGGCAATGCAATAAACAATCCTGTGTGTCTGCATCAACTACTAAAGCTGAATACATTGCTACTGCAAGCTGCTATGCTCAAGTGCTTTGGATTTAGAATCAGATGCTGGACTATGGATTCAACTTCAAAGAGACTCCCATCCACATAGACAACAACAGTGCTATCTTTATAATAGAGAATCCTATGTAGCACTCAAAGACAAAGCACATCAGCATCAGGTATCATTTGATTAGAGATAATTTTGATAAAGGATTGATAAAACTAGTCAAAGTTAACACAAATGAATAATATGCTGATCTGTTCACATAAGCTTTTGATGAGTAGAGATTTAAGTATCTTGTATCAGCTATTAGGATGATTAACTTTGAGTAGATTTTCTTAAACTAAAATCAAGATTATTTTCTCAAATATGTGTGTCTTATGTTCTCTACATAATCACCAATATAAGCCCAGTTTACTTTGGAAGAAAGTATTCAAAATGATATTCCTTAGTATTTTGAAAATTTAGATGTATTTTCTTTCGGAAGACATTAACTTGACTTTAGAAGAAAGTTATGTCTTCAAAACTAATAACTACTTACTAAGAAATTTACCTTTGGAAGAAAATCTAATATATCTTCCGAAGCTTAAATATGCTTCTAAGTACTTATATGTTTTAAAGGACAATTTTCTTTCGAAAGAAATTAAGTGTCGGAAGCTTTATTTATCCTTTG
Organism: Flaveria sonorensis; assembly: GCA_025506505.1. Taxonomy (NCBI): domain Eukaryota; kingdom Viridiplantae; phylum Streptophyta; class Magnoliopsida; order Asterales; family Asteraceae; genus Flaveria; species Flaveria sonorensis. Next base: position 37,521,018 of record CM046428.1, read on the forward strand.
AATAAATCCTCTGAAGTTTAATATCTTTTGAAACCAAATATATCTCAGAAGCAAAAATACTCTAAGTATTTTTTTTTTCGAATCAAATTTTTATAAAGGTATGGAATATCTTCCAAACTCAAATTGGCTTTGGATGTTTTCATCAAAACTTCTGAATATAACTTTCCTTCTGTAGATTTTAGACTTCCATAAAAACTAGCTTTTTGAGCAATTTTTCAGAGCTGGGACTGACATCCGGATCTCAACCAACCAATCCCCAACCTAGAATTCTATGATGATGAGGATATGGGTTTTAGTGAGTACCACGAGTCTCTCTTCTCCACCCCTGCTCAATGAGAGATGAGTGCTCCTAAATCACCCATATCTAGCCTACATCATCGAACCCTAACTGAGGTGGACCTGCCTGAACCTGTTCAGGAAGTCCATATGAAAGAGGGTCTCACTTTCGCAAGTGATTACATTATTAAAACTTCAAGCATGGCAAACCAACATATTGACACTTCTCCTGAAGTTGTCATGGTACTGGCGAAATCCAGCAGCCAAGAACTCTAAGCTGGTGATGAGGAAGAAGACTTTGGTCATATTCTCTCACCCCCATGATTCTTCTGATGACAATGAGGGGAGTCTACGACTAAAGGTGCAAAAACTGTCAAAAACATGCACCTATTTAGTTTTAAAGGTTAGTCACCTGGAATTTCAGGTGGCTACCTTACAAAGAAAAGTCAATGACCAGCAACTTGAGATCACCGATCTCAAGGGAAAATTATCTGAGAGACCTATCAGGAGAACTTAACCAGGTCCATAAGAACCTGTGGATCTGGTGGACCTAACCCTTAGCTCCCCTGTGCAAGATGGTGATGCTAACAAAAAGGGGGAGAAAGTCCGACCTACAATCACAAAACCTGGGAGTTCTACCCAGTGTATGGCCATGGAGGACTCACCATCCTCACATGCATTTGTCCATACTCAACAACCTCCTTAGGCCTATGTTGATGTGGATTCACTGATTCAAAGCCTATTTGAGAAGGGTATACCAAGGGCAATGTCTACCCCATCCTACCCTGCTAAAAATCCAATAGTGGAATGAAAGTATGATGCTGAAAAAAGAGCCCTGGTAATCTCTAGATCTCATGGACAACAAGAAGTGTTTAACTACTACAACCTGAGATACTATAAGAGCACCTATTTAGTTGACCTGCCCCTTGCCAATCCAAGTCAAACCAGGCAAGCTGCAAGGTTAGCTAATAGGGTTCAAGAATAGGTGTTTGAAGAGTTTAGAAGGAGAAGAAGCTATATAGACAGAGGCTAGCAAGAAAGACTGTTGGACAACTGGATGTTGAGGTGGATCCTAAGATTAGCTTCAAAGGGGAAACCTTGGCTGAAGGCCTAGTGGTTGAGCCTGTGAACCTTAAGACAGGAACTGCTTCAACACCCATTACCCTCAGTGAGGTACCAGCTGGTAAAGGTGTCTTACTGCCTCTCTCTAGCTAGAGCTCAAGTGCAACACCAAGCAATGAAGCCCAAAGTCTCTCCACGCTGAGTCACACATGCCTATGACTGACAAAGGGAAGAGGAAGATGACCTATAATGAGATTAAGGAGGAGAAGAGAGAGAGGAAGAGGAAGACAAGAGGAGTGAGTAAAAGTGAGAGCCCTAGCTATATGGAAGTTGCAATCAGGGCTGTCCCCAGGCTAAGTACTCAAGAAGATAAGTTGAGGGCAGCCAAATTAAACTATCAGGGCTCTAGAAACTACAATGTTGATGAACTCATCTCTGTCCCCTTGGAGAAATTAGATTAACTGGCTGACATGGAAGTGTCAAAGGAGAGAAAAGAGGTCGAGGATGCAAAATTGCTCTTCAAAATCAAAGAAGAAACAAGAAGAAAAAGACTCTACAATGCTTCTACACTCTCCCCAGTTCAGGAAAGCCCTAAGGCAGAGGCTGTGGCTACTGAGCAACAAACTTAGGTAGGTAGGGAACAAGATAGGCAAAACATAATAACGTACGTGAGTGCTATAGGTCTCTATTAGGTAGTAGATCTTCTTCTCTTATCCTATGAATACATTGAATTTTAATACCTTAATAAGCTTGAGCAAGAAGTGCTAAAAGAGCAAAAAGCTACTAAGAGGGAGATAAGGGAAGAGGCTACAAAGTCAAGAGCCACCATCAGAGCCAATTAAAGGAAGTCTGCTAACACACAAAAGATGGTGAGCTTCTTAAAGCTGTATTGATTCTCTAAAAAGAGACTTGGTCCAATGTCTCTATCTACCATGGATGAGCACATTAGAGTGATCAAGCAGAAGATCAAAATGGGTGAGCTGGTTGTCTTTGTGTATCTTTTACATTTTTGTCATAGTATAGGGACTTTTTATGTAAATATGTTCCTTTGTTTTCTTGATTAGTATAAATAGCATAGATATGTATGGTGTAGGTAAGTTTTTAGCATTGAGACGTGTTGTAACTGCTTTCTACACTTTGTATTCTCTTATATGCTAATCAATGAAAACTCTATGAATTTTTGTTGACTTGCTTGTATTGAATTGAATACTTGTGTGTTTTAGAGTGAATTGTGTTCAGATATCATCACAGATCAATCCATTTTGAGCTCATCAAATGGTATCAGAGCTTTGGGTTCAGAGATTGAAGTTCTTGAACTGTCGAACTCTAAAAATCACTTGAATCTATGATTGATAAACAATTCAGTCATATAATTGTTGAATTCAGTTGTGTTTCATCATCGGGAACATGATTTGATTCACAATTAGCAGTACAATTCGTTCAAATCAGTGATTTGAGCAAAAAGCTCTTCGAACCTGTTCTTCATTTGTCGAACCTGTTCTTGAATCAAAAGATCAATTTTGGTTGTTAGTTGAAGAAATTAAAGTTGAAGGATTGATTATTGATCTCCTTCATAATTTGAGGATTTCAGATCAATTAATCATGTTTTGAAGGAATTCAAAAAATTTAAGTTCGTATGAAACTGATGAATGTGGCGCATTATGTCAAAAACACTGCTGAAAATTGCCTAAGTGTCAGACGCATAACAACTGTTTAGGCGCTTTTCCACTGTTTGGGCGTTTTTTAGTTAGGCGTTTTTCTACTGTTGGGACACATTTCAACTGTTGGGACACTTTGGAAGTTGACAGAATCCAAGGAATTCCAGGCGTTTTAAAACTGTTGAGGCATTTTTGAACTATTTGGGCGTTTTACCAACCAGGAGTCTGACAACTGTTCAGGCATTTTGATACTGTTTAGATGCTTTTCAACTTGGGCGTTTTGGAATTTTTCTAAGGCAATCCCTTAGACGTTTCAAAGTCAAATTCAAAGGAAGTACCTCAACTGTTTGTGCGTTTTTCCACTATTTGGACGCATCACCTTCAACACTTAGAAAATTTTTAAAATTTTTCAGAAACTTAAAAAATCCAAAAATATTTTCAATTCATTGTTTTAATTCAAAACATTAAAAACAACAAATACAAATTTCTTTTAAAATCAAAAACTAAAAATGGTAAAATCAGAAGACTTGGAGAACAGAGTTCCCAAGCTGAAGAATAGAGCAGATTTCGTGAATTGGTCACTGAGATTAGAGCATCACTTGAATTCTATTGATACTGATCTATGGAAATCAATAGAAAAAGGACCTCATATTCCTATAACTTCGTATGGTCCTGATAGAGGTTTTGTCTACACCAAAGAATCTCAGGAACCATATCCTGAAGATGGATTACAGGGTGATGATCTCAGGAAAGTTAAAAATGATATAAAAGCGTATTCTTTGATGTGCAAATGACTGCCACTTGAAGTCCTTACAAGGCTTGATGGTTATCAGACGGGGTATACCATGTATAAGGCATTAATAATAATATGTGAAGGTGGAAAGGAGATCCAGGATCTGAAAAAGCAAAAAATAAAGAGACAATTTGAACTTTTTGAACATTTATCTGGTGAAACAATAAATCAAATGATGAACAGATTTATTCAACTAACAACTGAGATGTCGACTGCAGGCATCAAGAATGATTTAAAAGATCTTAACTTCAGGCTTCTCAATGATCTTCCATCTTCATGGAAGCAAACAGTCACTTTATTAAAGCATACTGAGAAATTCCCAATGGATCTTGATCTCTTAATTGCTAAAATAGAATCTGTTGAAATTGATGAAAGTTCTAGAAACAATGACAGAGCAGCTTCGATGTGACAATATAAATATGTTGCTTCTCCAGCAAGTACTGTGGAGAATGCATTCATGGGTAAGAATGAAACTTCTCCAGAAGATGATGGTGATCTATTCGTTGGTGTAGGGTTTTTCATTGATTCCACTTACGTAAGTGCTCCTGCCTATACAACTCAGAATCAACCTCAATCTCCTCCTATGCCTAAAAGTTCTAAATCTCAAACAGAGACTCCATCTGCTAACTCTGCTAAAACTAGCAAAGTTAACAATGTAATAAACATCCTATTACAGGATGAAGGGTCTAAAACTACTTTTACTGGGTTTATGGCAAGCTTTCAAGCTTATCAAGGTAGTCATCTAACTCAACTTGATTTTGTTTTGTAGGATTTGTTTGAAATGGATCCAGACGATGTTGAAGAAATGGATCTCAACTTGAAAATGGTTATGATAGCGTACAGGACTCAGTAACACTCGTATGTCAACAGAAACTACAAGCTGAGTGCAAACAAGTCTGTTGGATTTGATAAGTCCAAATCTAGGTGTTTCAACGGTAACAGCTATGGTCACTTTTCAAGAGAGTGCAAAGCTCTAAGGAATAGAGGAGGAAATGGCCAATCAACCTCAAGTAATCAAAGGTTTCAGCAATCTTCACAGAAGACATTTGAGAAACCTTATCAAAGTCTACCAATGCCAGAATTAATATTAAAGATGGTTATGATTTGAGTGCATACGCTAAACAATTTACTGCTGATTTAACCTCCAATTTATCTCTTGTTGTAGAAATACAAAAAGAAGAGTGGTCTGAATTTAATGATCCAAAAGATGATGGAAACTCTGAGAACGAGGAAGAGGATTATGACTGGAGTGATAAGTCAGATCCCAAGGAAGATTCAAAGTAAGTTGCATTGATGGCAAAATCTGATCAACCAAAGGTTGAAAGCTCTAACTCTGAAACGTCTCCTCCTAAATATTCTAAAATTCCATCAGAAGTCAGAGAAAAAATATGCCCAAAGTCTTGCTTCAAGCATGTAGAATACTACAGAAATTATTCTTACAAGATTTGTGAAAAACTTAAGCAAGAATAACTAATGCATACAAAACATAAAAATGATCATAAAGTATCTGATGAAAAGATTATCTCTCTTCAAAATTCTTGAAACAAAACTCTAAGAGAACTTGATATTGTATCAAAACAACTTGAAGAGATGACATAAAATCTTGAACTGGAGAAGATAGCTCATGCAGCAACTCAAGTTGATCTCGCCAAAGTTAAAAGTTCTAAAACCATTATGGAAAAGCTGGTAAATGAACGAAAAGATAAACAAAAGGCAGGATTGGGTTTCACTCATGAACCGATGCCAGAATCAATAACAAATACCTTACCAGAAAATTTTAACACTCATGATCACTCTCCAGAAAACAAGGCAAAATTAAAAGTTTTTCAAAACAAGACCAAGATGTCTGATGCTGAAGAGAGAAAACAAATGTGAAAATTTTTGAAGAAAAAGATAACGAAAAGATAAAAAATTGTCATCCTGTTAAAGTAAAATCTTATGACCCGAAGCCTAAAACAAAGAAAGTTTTTGTTCCTAAAGAGTCAGTTTTGAGGAAGTGAATATTATATCTAATAACCAAAACTCAGATTTTCAAAACAAAAATGATGAAGAAACATCAGAAGATTCAAATTCATTTGGTCTAAATAATCCAGAATTCATTAAATGGCAAAAAGACCAGAAAAAGAAAGAATATGAAAAAGAATCATCAACTGAGGATGTTCAATCTAAACCAAAAACTGAATCTACTAAATCAAGGAACCAGAGAAGAAGAAGAAAGATAAATAAAGCTAAAAATGAACAAATAAAAATTCAGGAAAATCAGACTAAAGAAACAAATCAAGTAACAAAATTAAAGCCAATTAAATTTGTATCTGCTGGTTTGTTGAATGTGAACTCCATTCAAGATGTAAAAGAAAATCCTAAGAACAAATTAACCTCTGATCTGAAAACGGGTTCAGATTCCAAGACTTCCGCTGTAGCTAAAAGATTTGTATCTAAGGAAAACAAGAATGAAATTCATGTTCAAAAACAAAAAACATATTGTGCAAAAGAAAAGTGGTTTAGATCAAAAGCATAATTCTTCAAATCAAAAAAAACAAATTAACTCTTTGACACCTAAAAGTAACCAAGTTTCTAATGTTGCATCAACGCCAAAGGTTAATAAGCAATTATTCAAGACTCCGCAGAGGTATTGTAACATATGTGACATGTATAATCACAAAACGTCTGAATGTTTTTTTAACAAATACTGTCACATCTGCGATATGAGAAATCACTCAACTTCAGAGTGTTATTTTAACAAATACTGTACTTACTGTGATGAGCAAACTCACAACACTAAAGATTGTTACTTTAGAAAGAATTCATAGAGGAGAGGATTTGCCACCTCAACAGTAAGCAAAGGTTATGTTAATCCGCAATATAAAAGAAACCAAAATGTTGATTTTCAATGATTAACAACCAACCCTCCTTAGGTTCAAACACTTTCAAAAGAAATAATTCAGTGAGACATAAACAATACTTCAATGATAATTTCATTCCAAGGTCAGTGAGAATTAATAACAAAAGTTTTGAAAATAAAAGATTTTCAAACAATGGTCAGTCAAAAAGCATGAATTTTCCAAACAAGCATAATTTTGTTACAAATAACAGAATTGGTAAATTCATAAAGAATAAACCTGATGTAAACAAACTTAACTTTAAACAATTTACTATTGTTGACAAGTTTGGAAAACCCAAGACCATTTCGGCTAGGTTAGATAATTCAACTTAATTTGTTTTGTTTTGAAGCTACGCCCAAGAAGACCAATCAATACTTGGTATGTGGATAGCGGGTGTAGCCGGCATATGGCAGGCAATCAGGCCTTAATACAAGATTATAAGTTAAAAGATGGAACGCATGTCGCCTTTGGTGGTGATGCAGGAGGAAAAATAACCGGAGAAGGAACAGTATCCAACGGGATTATAAGCTTTGATAAAGTCAACTTCTGTTCACAGTTGAACTTTAATTTGTTAAGCGTATCCAAATTTGTGATAAATCCTACTTTGTACTTTTTGAAGATTCTTGCTGTTATATCTTGAAACCAGGATTTCAGATAAGCAAGGATTTCGTGGTTGTTAAAGCTGTCAGAGACCGAGACGCATACAAACTGGATATGTCTCAAGTGGACTCTTCTACAGAAACAACTTGTCTCTTTGCTAAAGCATCTAATGTTGAAAGCCAGCTTTGGCATAGACGTCTCGGAGATTCCAACTTCAAGAATATGAACAAGCTTGTAGCGGGAAATCATGTTATTGGCCTTCCATCAAAGAAGTTTGCCACAACTGATTTATGCTCCGCATGTTTAAAGGCGAAACAGCACAGAGCGTCTTATAAGTCCAAGCTGATAAACTCAAATTCCAAACCCCTTCAGTGTTTCATATGGACCTTTTTGGACCAACCAACGTGAATAGTATTGGAAGTAAATCTTACTGTTTAGTTATCATTGATGACTATACAAGATTTTCATGGGTTTTCTTTCTAAATGCTAAATCTGAAACAACTGAATTAATAAAAGAATTTATCATAAAAGTAGAAAATCAACTTGAACAAAAAGTAAAAATAATTAGAACTGATAATGGGACGGAATTCAAAAATCTAACTCTTGACATGTTTTGTGCAGAGAAAGGAATAGTTCATCAGTTCAGTGCTCCCAGAACTCCTCAACAAAATGGAGTTGCTGAAAGGAAGAACCAAACATTGATTGAAGCAGCACGATCCATGTTAGCCGATGCTAAAATTCCGATCACATTCTGGGATGAAGCAATATCAACTGCATGTTTTGTTCAGAACCGTTCGTTAATTGTTAAAGACAAACTCAAAGCTCCATATGAGTTAATGTTTGGCAGGAAACCAAATATAGATTTTCTGAAATCTTTTGGTTGTCCGGTTATGATTCTGAATTCAAGTGATTATTTAGGAAAATTTGAATCAAAATCTGATGATGGATTTTTCGTTGGATATTCATCTGTTTCAAAGGCCTATCGAGTTTATAACTATAGGATTAATGTTATAGTTGAAACATTCAATGCTAAATTTCTTGAAAACTCTTTTCCATCAGTGTCAAATGGTCCTGCATGGTTATTTGATTTAGATTCATTGTCAAACTCTTTTCAATCCAACTTGTTTAATCAATCTAACTTGCTTGATTCTACAGGTGAAAAGAAAATTCAAGGAGATCTCGGTTCATTCAGTGACAATTCGGATTATGATGATGTAGATGATTCAAGCCCAGACTATCCCTTCTTTTCATTTGTTAGAGATTCTATTTTTCAGTCTAATAATGATGATCAGTCTCATCAAGATAATGATCATTCTATTTCACAAAACCAAGATGTGTCACAATCAATTCCTAATGATGGTACAGAAATTGCACAACCTGAGTCTGGACATCATCTATCTCTGGTGATGTAGTTGATTCTGGTAATCTTGATTACTTTATCAACTCACCGACTCAAGTTCTCAATTTCAATCCATATTCTTCAAGCCTATTGCATCAGCTTTCCAACTTGAATCAATCCAATCTAGATGTTCATGTTCAAGGAGATAAGATTCCGACATCTCGTATTCACAAAAACCATCCAACATCTTAGATTATTGGTCCTTTGAGTGAGAGAACGACGAGAAGTAAATCAAAACAAGCAAACGTCTGCTTATACTCTTGCTTTCTTTCTCAAATTGTTCCTAAAAATGTTTCTGAAGCATTAAAGGACAATGGTTGTGATGTTTATCATTTCTTTTCAAGTATTATTAAGCTACCAGTTCAAGACTTGAAAGAATTAGAAAGATTGCCTTTGATCAACCAATTAAAAGCTAAAGGTGGAGAATTATTTATTGAGTTACTTCACAGAGGGATAAACAGAATGAGTTCATTCTTACAAATAAGGTGTGATCAAGAAGTTAAGCAGTATTTTCAATCATTAAAGAAGAAGAGAAAAGGGGTTGATAAAGATGTTGGTGAAGAAAAGTTTTTGGATGATTTCAGTGATGAGTATTTTGAGAAAGTCACAAATCCTGGATTGATAGTGATCAATGGATCTCAACAATCAAAACCGATTCTAAGATGGTTTTATAATTCTGAAATGTATGAATTGAAGTTGGTCAGAAATGTGGATGATTGGGACAAAGATATGATTACATTGTTTAGTGTGTTTGAACTTAAGCTACTCCGTTCTAGTTACATTTCTTTCTTATCAATTCAAATGTTTGAGAAAGTGAGTCCATAAACTACTGAGAATGACAACAAGTATTTTATGTCTATAATTAAGGTGATGAATGCAGCAATGGAGAGGATATGTTTGAGGAAAGCATTAGCATACGCTAATATTATGAAGAAAGATATCAAAGACATTGAGTTCATAAGGATCTCTAGTAAAGGTGTTTTGGAGATACATTGTAAAGATAGTTCTAATCCAATCGAATGCTATGCAAATGTGGATATATCAGGGCTTTCAAAGCAAACATTGGAATTAATGAACTCCATGGAAATCAAAACAAATGAAGCTAAGCCTGAACAAGGGATTTTAGCAGGAAAATTCAAGTCAGCTATTGCCAAAGCTCTAAGGGAACAAGAGCTATATAAGGAAAAGCCAGTTTTCAAGATAAAAGAAGAACCAGGAGACTTCTTTGCCTTGTGAAGACTGAAGATCAAAGCTGGAGATAAAGAATGAAGATCAAAGAAGATTGAAGACAAAGTCAGAAGAAAGAAGACTGAAGAAAGAAGATTAAAGATTGAAGAAAAAGATTGAAGAAAGAGATTTAAAGACTGAAGATTTTGAAGTCCGAAGACATGTAAATCTTAGGGGGAGTATTGTAGATGCTTCTTTAAAGATTAACATTTGTCTTTGTGTGTCTTTTACATTTTTGTCATAGTATAGGGACTTTTTATGTAAATTTCCTTTGTTTTCTTGATTAGTATAAATAGCATAGATATGTATGGTGTAGGTAAGTTTTTAGCATTGAGACGTGTTGTAATTGCTTTCTACACTTTGTATTCTTCTATATGCTAATCAATGAAAACTCTATGAATTTTTGTTGACTTGCTTGTATTGAATTGAATACTTGTGTGTTTTAGATTGAATTGTGTTCAGATATCATCACAGATCGATCCATTTTGAGCTCATCAGACTTGCATTCTCCACCAAGTCAGGCTGCACCTAAAGCTGAGGTCAAGGTTGAACCCCAAAAGACAACATAACCTGGACCTAGTGATACATCATATCCAGCTTCATCTTCTGATTCATAGCAGGGTTCTGATCCTTCTCTTTATAAAGCTGTGAAGGAAAAGGACCCAACTGAGAAGGACAAACAAGAACCACCTGGTGCTGCAGGCTAGCCTTCTCAGTTAATGTACATAAAAAGGAAAATGATGGCCATCAAAAGGGACAAGAAGAAGAAGAAGTCGAAGGCATCCACCTCTCCACCTCAGGATGGGTCAAAACATATTCAGGGTGCTTAAGAAGAGGTTGCTTAACAAAATCCACTCATAGTAGAGCCTCTTGCTACTGAGAGACCCATCTTGTCTTAGTTTTTTGCTACTAACCTAGAAAGATGGTATATCACTAGAGATCAAGGGGGTCAACACATTTACTTCTGGAAAAACATAGTTAAACTCCCACTACATGATCTCTATGACATGAGGAGATACTTTAAAAGTTTGAGGAATCCTGACCAAATGATGATGAAGGGAATGGTCTTGATTCTGATGAGGACTACCAATAGATGAAGATCAAACTCCAAATTTCTCTATTAGTTTTGGTAGCATCAGCCTAGGGGGAGTTTGTAAGGATTACACTTAGAGGCTGATGCAACCAAAGAGATATTAGCATGAATATGTGAAGTACAAGGAAGTTACTTTGGAAGATTTTATACAACTCAGTGAATAATGCTAAGTATCAAATCTTTTGAAGACAAAAGACCAATTCTTCCGAAGCCAAAGATAAAGTCTTCTGAAGCCAAGACTGATATCTTTCGAAGACAGAAAAGGCATGTCTCATCTGACATACTTTTGATAAAAGCTGAAACACCTTTCCGCTGCCATCTCTAAAGACTCACCTGCTTGCATGAGTTGGTGAAAAGTCAATGCTTTTTTCAACTATAGATTAAGGTGTTGAGTCTGTAACTTTCTAACTATGTGCTTTTAACCTTTTTGTAAATGATAAGGATGTGAGTTATGGCATGTTATAGTCACTAGTCAAAAGGCAATATGCCTTTTGACTCTACATTGATCTTGTTATCTAGATTTGTATTTCCAGCTGGCATTCAAAGTATGGCCGGCTGTAGGATGTAGTATAAAGTATCTCAAGTATTTGTATTTTCATAGGTAAGCTTTGTAACACTTGTAAGAACTTGAGAGCAATATACATCATTCTTGAAAACCATATATTAGTGTTCTTGTTCTTGTTCTTTTACTTGTGTTCTTTGTTTCATCATAAAACGGTTCCCTATTTGATCTACCAAGTGTTATAACTCTGTTAATATTGTGAAACTATTGAATTGACCCCCTTCACTAGTGTTTCAATCTATTATCCGGTGAGAAAGACCTTGGTTTCTCAGACTTCTTTCGCTTTCTTTCTAACTCATCTTACCTCACCGCCCTTACCATTGACCCTCCACTGTATGAAGATCAACTTTAATAGTTTTGGAGGACCTGCCAAGAGGTCATAATGGATGGTGAGAATGCACTATCTGCCACGGTGTAGGGGAGGACAGTGTTCATCACTCCAGCCACCATTAACCAACGTTTAGGGCTGGGTGACGAAGTAGGTGAGTTGTCCTTCACTAAGGAGGTAGTAAATGGATCATTATAGCTGATTGGCTATGAAGGTGACTTCTCAGTCAAGACCTTTAGGAAAGGAAAGGTCTCCTCTCAATGCAAATACGTCCTCCATGACCTCATCCACTCACTATCCAACAAGCGTGGAGGATGGGACCAAGTTCCTGAATACCTTTCCCATATAGTCCATGGAATGGTCCAAGGGATCAAGTTTAGGAATTCCCAATTTGTTTATACAAATTTACTTGAAAACTTAGATTCCCTTTAATATTACATGTTCCCTAGATATTTTCAACATATTCTCACTGTGAACTGGGGTCACAGTTGAGGAGAACAGGTAATGTTCTAAAGTTAGGATAGATGAAGACCGACATCTTTATGATAATGAGGAAAACACTTGGTTTTTCTAGAGTAGAAACATCCCTTGTCCCAAAAATGTTAGAGCAACCTGCTCAATGTGACAACTTGGCAACCACAGCCAATGTTGAACCCCCACCTTCTTCATCTTCACCACCCACACAACCACAAATTACCATCACCTATAAATGAAAATCCAAACGAACCTGTAGGACCTGTGAAGGGGGCCAATGCAATAGTTTCATAGCGTTAGGAGAGGTAGAAGACTTAGTAGATCATATAAGGAACCGACTTATGATGAAACAAAGAACACAAGTATAGAATAGAACAAGAACAAGATAATATGGTTTTTCCAAGAATGACGTATATTTTTATCAAGTTATTACAAAGTGTTACAAAGCTTAAAGTGAAATGACAAGTACTTGAGACACTTTATACTACATCCTACAGTCGGCCATACTTTGAAGGCCAGCAGGAAACACTAATCTTGACAACAAGATCAATCTAATGTCAAAAGGCATATTGCCTTTTGACTAGTGACTATGACATGTCATAGCTCACATCCTTATCTAATACAAAAAGGATAAAAGTACAAAAGTAGAAAATTACAGACACAAGACCTTAATCTACAATTTGACAAAAGTATGGACTTTTCACCAACTCATCTAAGTTGGTGAGTAATCAGAGGTGGCAGCGGAAAGTAGTCAGCTTTTGTCAAAAGGTGATTTAGAAAAAAACATGTCTTTATTGTCTTTTGAAAAAATTAGTCTTTGGCTTTAGAAGACTTTGTCTTTGAAGCTTCAGAAGACTTCATATTTGGCTTCAGAAGATTTGGTATTTTGGCTTTGGAAGATTTGATACTTAGTATAATTCACTGAGTTATATCAAATCTTCCAAAATAATTTCCTTGTACTTCACTTATGCATGCTAAGTGCTCATTGGTTGCGTCAACCTCTAAGTGTAATCCTTACAAACTCACCCAAGGCTGACGACTGATTATACCAAAACTGAAGAAGAACTTTCAAGCTTAATCTTCATCTGTTGACAGTCCTTATCAGAATCAGGACCATTCCCTTCATAATCAATTGGTTATGATTCCTAAGAATTTCAAAGTACCTCCTCATGCCATAGAGATCATGTAAAGGGAGGTCAAGTATGTTTTTGCCAGAAGTACATGTCTTGACCCCCTTGATCTCTAGTGACATACCATCTGTCTGGGTTAGTAGCTAATACCAAAGAGAAGATGGGTATCTCAACAGTAAGAGTCTCTACAATTAGTAGACTCCACGTAGCAGATCAAATAGGGAACCAGTTTATAATGAAACAAAGCACACAAGTAAAAGAACAAAACAAGAATACTCAAGTATGGTTATAACTCTCCTTACACTGTGGACTTTATTGAGCAGATTTTTGACTAGTGACTATGAAATGCCATAGCTCACATTCTTATCTAATACAAAAAGGATAAAAGTACATAGTTGGAAAGTTATAGATTCAACATCTTAATCTACAGTTGACAAAAGCATGGACTTTTCACCAACTCATGCTAGTTGGTGTGTCTTCAGTTATGGCAACGAAAAGGTGTTTCAGCTTTTATCAAAAGCATGTCAGAGAAGACATGCCTTCTCTGTCTTCGGAAGAAATTAGTCTTGGCTTCGGAAGACTTTGCCTTTGAAGCTTCGAAAGACTTCATATTTGGCTTTGGAAGAATTGGTCTTTTGGCTTTGTAAGATTTGATACTTAGCATAATTCACTAAGTTATATCAAATCTTCTGAAGTACTTTCATTGTACTTCACATGTGCATGCTGAGAGCTCTTTCGTTGCATCAGCCTCTAAGTGTAATCCTAACAGCAACAACAACTAGTCAATTATAAGGATTGTTGAGTAGACTTAGTGTGTCCACAGATTAATACTTGGTCCTTACCAACACTATATTAGCTTACGACATGTACATTTGCTTTTTGTGTGTGTAGTTTAGTATTTAATAACCATTTAAAACTGAAATTATGTGAAAAACTTTATCAAATATATATACTATTTGTACACACCAAGTTTTTTACGTCGTTGCCGTGTACACACGGTAGTTCTGAATGGCGATCCAAACTTTTGACTATCTGTTTATGTTTCATACATTTTTAGTTCGATATTAAAAAAAGAAAAAACAATTTCTTCCTCATGATGCTATCATGATTAAAATTAGTGAGGGATGAATCTTCAAAGTCAATGGTTATAGGTTAAAGGCCTAAATCAATGTACTAACAATGGTATTCTTGGAGGAACTAAACCTACCCCTTGTCAAAAACTAAGTGTGAAGAAGGGTCTAGCCAAGGACCCGTAACCAAAACATGGCTCTAAGTTACTTTCAGTCTGTTTATTTTTATTTTATTATGTGTGCTTAGGACTTTAATTTCATGTTTTAAATAGTCTTCCAATGGTAATTGTTGTGCTTCATCTATTAGGCATTTTCTCAAATTTGACACGTGAAAAAGTATCATGTATACCTGCCAGTTGCTCAGGGAGCTTTAATCGATATGCTAGCGGTCCTACTTTGGTCGTTATATCGAATGGTCCAATATATCGGGGTTTGAGCTTTCCTTTCTTTCAAAATCCGATCACTCCCTTCAGAGGTGATACTTTTAGCATTACTTTATCCCCTTTTTGAAATTCTAAGGGTTTACGTCTCTGATCTGCATGACTCTTTTGTATGTCTTGAGAACTTTTCATCCTTTCTTGATTTGTTGAATCTTTTCTGTGGTTTCCACAGTGATCTATGGTCCTGACACTTGACTTTCGGCCACTTTCGTCTAGCAGATAGGAGTTTTGCACTTTCTCCCATATAAAGCTTCAAAAGGTGCTACTTTAATGCTGGCGTGATACTATTGTTGTTAGTGAACTTGATGAGTGGCAGATGAGTATCCCAATTACCACCAAAATCAATCACACATGCCCGAAGAATTTCTTCTAACAATTTGAATCATCCGTTCACTCTGCCCATCTGTTTATGGGTGTTAGGCAGTGCTTAAGTTAAGTTTGGTTCCCAATTCATGTTGGAAACTTTGCCAAAACCTAGATGTGAAATGGCTATCCCTGTCTGATATGATTGATACAGGCGCTCCATGCAGCGAGACTACTTCTTTGATGTAAATCTAGGCAAGCTTGTTCATCTTATAATCCTCACGAATCGGCAAAAAATGTACAGATTTAGTCAGTCTGTCTACAATTATCCAGATAGTATTATAACCATGACTTGACCTTGGAAGCTTTGTAATAAAGTCCATGGTAATTTTCTCGTATTTCTATTTAGAAATCTCTAGCTTCTGTAGATAACCTGATGGCTTTTGATATTCTGCTTTCACCTTAAGGCAGGTGAGACACTTTTCTATGTATCGAGCAATAGATCGTTTCATTCCCACCCACCAATAGTCACTTCTTAGGTCTTTGTACATCTTGTTGCTGCCAGGATGGATAGAATACTTAGACTTGTGGGCTTCCTCTAAGATTATATCTCAGTCCTCCGAAACTAGGAACCCATATCCTATTGTTAAATCTTAACATATTATCGTTTCCGACCGTCAACAACTTTAGTTTTTAATCATTCTTTCTTTCACTTGATTCTCGCTTAAAGCTTCTTGTTGTATATTCTTAATCTGATTTAAGAGACTAGTTTTAACCTCTATTCTAGATGCATGAATTCTTATAGTTTGAAGCTTCTCTTTTCTAGTTAATGCATCTGCTACCATATTAGCTTTACCTGGATGGTATTGGATCTCACAGCCATAATCACCTAATAACTCCATCCATAGTCTTTGATGCATATTAAGCTCTTTCTGCTCAAATATGTGTTTCAAACTTTTGTGGTCGGTATAAATAGTAATCTTATTCTATAAAGATAAGGTCTCTAAATTTTTAGTGCAAACACTACAACACCATGTTCTAAATCATGGGTTGTGTAGTTTCGTTCATGATTCTTCAATTGTCTAGATACATACGCAACTAATTTACCCCTCTGCATGAGTACGCATCCCATACCATAATGAGACGCATCACAATAGACAACAAAATCTTCACTTCATTCGGGAAGTGATAGTACTATACAATTTCTATTTCAATGTGTTAAAAGCTTCTTCTTGTTTATGTCCCTAATTAAACTTAGAGCCTTTCTGAGTTAGCATTGTTAGTGGCGTAGCGATCCTGTAGAAGTCTTGATTAAATCTTCTATAGTATCCTGCTAACCCAACAAATCTTCTGATTTCAGTAGGATTCTTTGGCACTTCCTATTTCTTGATTACCTCAATTTTTAAAGGATCAACTTGTATTCCTTGTTCATTGATTATGTGGCCTAGGAATTGAATTTCATGTATCCAAAACTCATACTTGGAGAACTTTGCATAAAGTTTTTCTTTCTTATACAATTCAATAATTGCTCTGAGGTGTTGTTCATGATGTACCTCGTTCTTAGAGAAGATCAGAATGTCATCGATAAACACGATCATAAACTTATTAAGATACAGTTCACAAACTCTATTCATAAGGTCCATGAATATTGCAGATGCATTGATAAGCCCAAACGGCATTACCAAAAATTCATAATGACCGTACCTAGTCCTGAAAACGGTCTTAGGTACATCTTCTGGCGTTACCTTCACCTGAAGATATCCAGATCGGAAGCCTATTTTTGAGATATAACTTGCTCCTTGCAATTGATCAAATAGATCATCGATCCTTGGTAAAGGGTACTTATTCTTTATAGTGACTTTATTCAAGTCTCTATAATCGATTCACATACGCATCGTCCCATCTTTCTTCTAAACGAACAGGATGGGTGCTCCCCAGGGCAAAGAGCTTGGCTGAATAAACCCTTTTTGAAGTAGTTCATCTAGTTGCTTCTTGGGTTCTTGCATTTCTGTCAGGGCTAGTCTGTACGGAGACTTGGTAATCAGTGTTGCCCCAGGTACTAAGTCAATCCGAAACTCCACTTGTCTATCAGGTGGAAGTTCTGGGAGCTCATCTTGAAATACCTCAAGGCATTCCTGTATTACTGGCACATCCTCAATCTTCTTATTCTCTATGGTGTTTACATAATAGGCCAAAAAGGAAATACATCCTTTTCTCATAACTTTTTGTGCTTGTGCTATCATGATGAGATTTTTAATCTTTTCAGCGTGATCTCCTAATATGGTTAACCGTTTTCCATTGGGTAACTGGAGTCGAACGTTCTTCTTATCACATACTATTTCTACGTGATGTAGGGCTAACCAATCCATTCCTACGACTATATCAAATTCTCCTAGTTCCATAGGCATTAAATCAATAGGAAATGGATGACCATTCAAATTTATGATACAATTTTTAATGATATCGCTAATTCATTTTGACTCCCATCAGCCATTTCTATTATAAAAGTATGATCTAATTTTTGTGATTCTTGATTCAAATAGGGTCTAAAGATATTTGATACTAAACTTTTATTGGCACCAGAATCAAATAATACCCGCGCATATATATTATTGACAAGATACGTATGAGTATTCACATCTAAAGCATTACGAGCTTCCTTAGTGGTCAACACGAATGCACCCCCTTTAGTTTTGTTTGGTTGTTGATTTTTGTCATGATGAAGCTTTGGACAATTAGGTTTCATGTGTCCTAGATCTCCACATTCAAAACATGTTCTCTTCTCCTTGCATTCTTGAAGAAGATGTCCAGTCCTTTTGCAATTAGGACATGGTTGTGTGCGACACAGCCCTAAATGATTTTTCATGCAAAATCTACATTAAGGTATTTCTCTAGGTTTCTTGAAGTTGTTATTCCTGGTGTCACCTTTTCATTCTTCCCATTTTCTTTTTGGTGCAGGAGATTCAGCTTGTCGTCGTAACATCTCGGCAGCCATGATAGCGCTGGCTTCAACAGCTTCTGAAAAGGTTTTGGGGGATTTGGATTTAATAAAAACCCTCATTTCTGATGGTAAACCCTAGATAAACTATTGATTAGTTGTTCCTTAGTTGTTGCTAAATGAGGAACGAGTCAAGATATTTCATTAAAACGAGTAACATACTCTCGGTATGTCTTGTTTCCTAGTTTCAACCTGAAGAACTCCACTTCTAGTTGTTCAGTTTCACTTGGAAGGAAGAATTTAGCAAGAAACTTATGAAACAATTTCTCCCAGTTCATTTCCTTGACTTTTCTTTACCATCGGTGCGGACTACAATGTTCCACCGGTGAAGGGATTCACCTTCAAACATATGTACAGCGAAACGTACTTTATTATGATCACTACTGTAGCAGACATCCAATCCTGACTCTATCCAGCTTAGCCAGTCTTGGGCTTCTATGGCTCCTTTTCTCCCATCAATGAAGGAGGTTTACAGGACATGAAGTGCTTATAACTGCATTCTTTTGATTTCATTCCTTCTATTCTTTCCCTTTCTTGTACAGGCGTGGAAGCAGACGAGCTTTCTTCAAGTCGTTTTTTGGATTTATCAGCATTAATAGCTCATACATTTGTTAATATTTA
Organism: Flaveria sonorensis; assembly: GCA_025506505.1. Taxonomy (NCBI): domain Eukaryota; kingdom Viridiplantae; phylum Streptophyta; class Magnoliopsida; order Asterales; family Asteraceae; genus Flaveria; species Flaveria sonorensis. The sequence goes on from CM046428.1 coordinate 37,539,934, forward strand.
TGCAACTTCAATTGCTATGTTATGGATAGCTTCATCTTTTAGAATTGGGTTCATACTAGATCGAGATCTAACACTTTGGGAGAAAGTTCAAGCCCTAAGAGAACCTTTCCCTCTTCTGCTGTTAACTTGTTTGTGTCTAAATTCTTGTTCATTTCTATTTTCAGACATTGTATCTTCCTATAGTAATATAATTATATATGATTTACTATTGTGCAAAACATATTTATAACATAATAAATATATAACACAAAATCATTTTTATCACATATATTCTAGAAAGAAATAGGCATAAAATAACTTATTTCATCTTATGTTATCCTAAGGAGCATATAAGTATTTTTTCTAAAACTTTGTTATTTGGTATAACCTGAATTTGGCATTAATCTTATAGTACACTACTGGTTAAAGCTTAGGCATTCCTATAATACCTAATTCGTAAAACCTCGGGCTCTGATACCAACTATGACACCCCACCCGTTCCCCGGGTGGGCGTCTACAATTGATACAACTTACAGCGAAACCTAACATATGTTTTATTACAAACTATAATATCATCAACTTGTTACACTACTATTTTACAACAGTATTTAGAAACAAACTAAAATAAAAACTTCATGGTCTTCTAGATTCTTTATTTTGAGCAGCTTTTAAGCATTTCCTTAGGGGTTACCTGTGATACATATACTCAAAAAGACGTCAGCTATTCCCGGTGAGCTCATGCTATACAGTTTATAAAATTAACTTTGACATGCATACAATATGGGTTGTGATATTTGGGTCCATAGGCACAGTGCCTTCCCTAGTTTTACCACAACCACCGGCAGCGGGCTTGTTACACCCTCCCGGCCGTCAAATAGGTATGAGTATGTGCCTGATGTATACGAGGAACCCTATCCTCTTGTCAGCCAGTTTCACACACTCAATTAAATATATCAGGATCCCATATACCCCTACCGACCCGTGCATATATGTAAGCATTATAATTATTACCAGTACAGTCAAAACGACTATATTATCACAGTTTTGAAAACAGTCATGATAACTCACCTTGGTCTTTAAGTATTATTGAGACAATTAGACAGTTTCAGAGTTGTGTTCCTGATTAGGATAACAAGTCTTAGCAACTAGTTAGGTAAGAAAATACTACCTAGTAATAATCATGATTGGTTTTGGATAACATTTACCTTGTTTAAGCATGATTGATTGGTCCATGCCTAATCAAGGTTAGGCTACCCGACACCCACCATGATTATAATTTCTAAATTCTACTCATAATACTAAACCTTAGAATTTATATAAATTTATTTAAACTTAAAAGACTATAAATTTAAAATACATACCTTAGTAGAGTAATGGATGTTTGGAAATTATGAACATAAAAGTTGTGTACTATGTATGTATATGTGTAAATGTAACAGATTTAAAAGTGGGTATGAATGTCGAATGCTATAGAATACATACAAAACACGTATCAACACATTGGATATGCATGCATACATTCGTTACACGTTGGCCGCACAATTTCATGATTCATATTTTCATATTATATTATTTTATTATTTTACTATTATAACTAATTTAGCCTCTTAAATCATTTTTCTCGTATAGCTTTGAAAATATAACGTTCTTCAAAGTTTCGAATACGTCATTGAGACGAGCTTATTTTTCTCTACGAGTCGACCTAAGTTTCGTTAAGAACGGAGCACGTTTAAATATAATATATTATTATATTTAAATGTTCTCCTACGACACTAAAATCCATCTAAAAACTTAAGCCTTCTCGGTTAAAGTATAGAAAGTAATAAATGATTGACATTAGAAGGGACAAGAAGAAGAAGAAGTCCAAGGCATCCACCTCTGCACCTCAGGATGGGTCTGAACATCTTGAGGGTGCTCAAGAAGAGGCTGCTCAGCAAAGTCCACTCATAGTAGAGCCTCTTGCTGCTGAGTGATCCATCTTATCTTGGGTATTTGCTACTAACCTAGACAGATGGTATGTCACTAGAGATAAAGGGGGTCAAGACATGTACTTCTGGCAAAGCATACTTGACCTCCCTTGTGACATCCGGTAATTTTCCGTTACCAAACTCCGTTAGTTCCGTTAAGTCTTGCATACACGTGTCGGGAGCACACACTAGTTGTCGTTGAACGTTGGTGACTGAATAATAATTAATAATGTTAAACAATAATTTCTATGTTGATTATTAGTCGTGATTATGTGATTTAAATGTTTATTGTGAATTTTATCGCGTAACGTGGAAACGTGTGTGTTTAGTCCGTATGTTTTGTATTTGGTAAAGATAAAACATATAATTGTTATTAGTAGTTCATATATTTATTATCTTAGTTAAAAATATTTTAAAAGAGTATTTAAAGGCCTAATTTTTATAAAATACAAAATGCAAGGGTTTAAAGGGTAATTATGCAAAATTATATTGTTTAAAACACAAAACCCAACCCTAATAGCCCCCATTCGGCCGCGACCTGCACTCCCTCACCCTCACCATCACGAATTCAGCCAAGAACAAGCATTCACATTCAAATTTGGATCGATTTCAAGGCATACAACAAGTTAGAACCTTCAATTGCAAACTATTACACATTTAAAGGTTAGATTTTTATATGTTTTTGCTGATTCTTCATATTGGCCAAATGTTCCATGCGAAATCTGCAATTGATGGTCGATTGATGCTTGTTTGTTGTTGTTAATGTGTTTGTTGGGTAGATTACATGTTAATTAACGTCAAGTATGAAATAAAGGTTGGATTTTTACAAGTTCTTATGGAATTTACATTAGGGCCGAAACCCTAATTCGAAAATCCGAATTGGATGTTAGTTGTTGGTTGTTTGGTGATGCTATTATGTTAGTTGGATTGTATAGATGCCAGTTAACGTCGATTATGCAAGAAAGCTTTGATTTTGATTCATGGTTCATAGGTTACTAAGAATAGTAACTTTATTTTGCATGAATTGATGATTTGATGATGTATGAATGTTATGGATGTGTTTGTGATGATAATTAGATGCTAGGTTGATGATATGAACAATTTAAAATTGAGAAGATGTCTTATAGTTCATACATTGCTAAAAATAGTAACTTTTGGTGTTGAATGTTGATGAATCATGATGATTAGGTGTTATTGATCATGTTTAGATGTTGTCATGGACTTGAATTGGTATATAATTGATGAATTCATGAATGTAGTATGAGTTTGATGAATTTGGGATGAACTTTCCCAAAAGGGAAACTTTAATTGTGCAAATCCTTGAATTGGATTATTTGAGCATGTTTGGAATATTAGGACCATGCTAGTGTGTTCATGGATGATTTCTAAGGTGATTAAATGTGTTGTTTAGGTAATATGAATGTTGATTTGGTTTGTAACCTGTTTTGGCCTGTTTGTGGAAAAATCATGGTATGAGTTATATAGGTAAGCTAGGACTTTTATGGATTGATGATTGATTAAGAATGAACATTTTGGATGTTATGAGCAAGATAATAGTTGAGATTCGCATGACTTGTATGATATCTAGTTGTATGATGATCTAGGTAGTACATGTGGTTAATGAAGTGCTGTACGTAATCAAGTTGTATGTTGATCATGTGTGTTGTATTGTTATGCTTGTTTGAATGAAATTTCACCTATAATGTCACCAACGGGTCAAACGGGTCAACTGGGTCAAATGTGTCTTGTCTTTCTTAAACCTTGAGTTCTTTGGGTTGTAAAGCACTTAGGGTTTCATATTGATTCTGTGTACACGTACTTATGTACTCATGTGTTCTAGGTGACCTTTGAAGGTTGTCTTTCCCCTCTTTCTTTCAAGTTAAGCTCTAAGTTAATTCTTGCGCGTATCAGGTGAGTTCTTGCCCCACTCATTTTTACATAATCTCTTTTGGGGGAGATAGCATGCTGTTGATCACAAACGCTTTTATATATGAGTGTGTATAATATTGATATAGTGCTGTTTACCATGGAAAGTCCTCACACTTTCGGATTGTTAATATTGACCAGCGGGGAAGTTTTGGGTAGTACTACTGGGTCTGACGAGCCCCACTTGTGTGACTCGAGGTCATACGGGTGCAATTTTGTCCTAACAAATATTCGTCACGACCTAGTAAGTCGTGACGGGAGGCACAAACTATCACAGTCAGCTTCAATCGCGAAATCACTATGATTAATATTTATATGTTAATAGACTAGCTATCTATTGCAATACACTACTTATGATTTGAAAACTGTTTATTGGTTTACCTATTAACGCAAACCCTTGAACTCACCAACCATGTGTTGACTTGTTTAGTATGCTATTCTCAGGTTAAAGTTGCCAGTTGTCTAGGAGCACGCACGTCAGCATTGTTGAGTTGTCTACATTTGCCTTGTTTACAAATTTGGGATTATTTTCATATTAAACAATTGTGTTTGGGGCGCGTATGTTTTGCGCATTCTCTTTACATACTACTCGTTTTGGGTTTTCTAGTTTTAAAAACGCTTCCGCAGTATTTTAAACGTTAACTCTGGTTTTGTTTATTAGTCATATAGAGTCGTTCTTGATAACTAATGACTGAGATCCTGGTATGTCACGCGCCTTGCGGTAAAACCCCGCACGCGGATTTTGAGGGTGTGACAGATTGGTATCAGAGCCATTGGTTATAGGGAACTAGGTTGCATACACACACTAGACTATAACCGCACAGTTGTTAGTTACTTATCGCTTTCTCTCCTTACTGTATACTCATTGGCATACACAACACGTACTTCGCAGCATGGCATCGTCGTCCAGGAATTTAGGCAAGAGACCTGCACGATCTGAGTCACCTCCTACTTCTCCCATACCGGATAGGGGATTTAACTAGCCTCGACATCCTTATCCTCCTGGCGAGTTAGACTGGGATCAGCCTTTCATACCTCCTGAGCTCGATCCTCCACGGAACTGGGATTTCTATCCCACCTACATAAACCGTATGGCATATAGAGAACGCGTACCACCTGTAGCACCTACACGACCTAGGACTAGGTCATCAACCGCCTCTACTTTGCCTACACTTCCTACTTTGACCATCCCTCTGGAGCAGGAATTTGCAGCCCTAGTAGCCACACTGGACACAGAACGACAGCGGATTAGAGGACTCACTGATGAGAACTCTGCATTACGATCTGAGATGCGTCAGCTGCGTTTCCAGGTAGAGACACTTCAGGAGCGACTCTCGATGGCCGTTGGTGGACATCATACGCTGGAAGGCAATGTGGTAGCACTTAGTGGGCGCATGGACGCACAGGATCACCATAACGTTGTGATCGATGATAGGTTTGCTGATTTAGAGGCACAACTAGCAGCACTTCAGGTTGTTGAAGCCCCTGCACCTTTGGTGGACCCTGATGAGGAAGACCCAGAAGTGGAACCCGAGGAAGCCCCCGAAGAAGAACCAGCAGAGATGGATGAGGACAGTGATGGATCTGACGTACTGGACTGATTCCACTTTTAAATGACTTAGACTATGTAGTGTTTCTTTTCTTTGAAACCTATGTGGGAAGGGTTGTTTCCCACCCAACTGACAAACTTAAATTTTGACATTGATGGAATATTTTGTGACTCAATTGCAATTTATTTATCTTTGATTATTATTTCTGTTATAAATGTTGTGGTTGTGGTGAATGCATTATTTCTTATTGTTTACTATACCTTGATGAGATTAATGTGTTGGATGTTACTCATTATTGTAATTGTGAATTTTAAAGTGAAATATGGACGCACGTGGAAGAGGACATGGGCGTGGTCGTGGACGTGGCGCCGGAGGCCGTGGAGCCGGAGCCATAAACATGACGCCTGCGGAATTGGCGGCATTAATTAATGAACATGTTCAGGCGGCAGTGGCTACTGCCCAACCGGGACAACCAGCAGGTAAATGATAACAAGAGGTTAAACTAATTATCCTAGTTATTTGTCTAGGATATCTGACTAATGTTTGGGATTGTCAAAACAGGACCACCACCATGTACCTACAAGTCCTTCATGGACTGTAAACCCCACACCTACAGCGGGACGGAAGGAGCTGTAGGGCTTGTAAGGTGGTTTGAGAAGACAGAGTCTGTCTTCGCGAAATGCAACTGCCCGCTTGCTAATCAGGTGAAGTATGCCACCGGGACATTGGAAGGCGCAGCACTTTCCAGGTGGAATGCCCAGGTGCAAATGTTGGGTCAAGCCATGGCCAATGAACTACCTTGGGATGAGTTCAAGGGGATTATGACTGAAGAATACTGCCCCAGAAATGAAGTGCAGAAACTAGAGATTGAGTTCTGGCAACTCAAAATGCAAGGCTCAGAAATTGAAGCCTACACGACTCGTACTCATGAGTTAGCCACTTTATGCCCAGGGATGGTGAATGAAATGCACAAGAGGGTGGAGCATTATATACGGGGATTGGTGCCCGAAATTCAAAGTATGGTAACTGCCTCTAACCCCACTACCATACAACAAGCAATCCGAACAGCCCACAGGCTGACTGACCAGGCAGTTGAGCAAGGACGGTTACCCAAACGGGGTGCGGTGGAAAGCGTGCCTGACCAGAAACGCAAGTAGGATGGTTCAAGCAACAAGGGATCGTCATCTAGCAGCCAATCTCAACCTCAACAATAGCAGCAAAGTCAGCAACAGCAACGGAAGTTCGATAACAATCGAAGCTTCAACCAGGCGACTCCCTCGAATCACGGACCCGGTGGGTATGGTGGAAGACTGCCGAAGTGCAACCGGTGTAACTACCACCATGTGGGTCGATGTGATAACTTCAAGTGCCAACGTTGTGGGAAGATTGGTCACGCAGCCAAAGACTATCGGGGTGAACTGATGAAGAAGCCTCAACAATCACAAGAAACTCCGAAAGGTTGTTTTGAGTGCGGAAAAGAAGGCCATTACAGACGCAACTGTCCCCAGCTTAAGAGGAATGGTAATGGCAACAACAACAATAGGAACAACAGCAACAATAACAATGGCAACAATAATAACAACAACAATGGTAATGGCAACAACAATGGTGGAAACAACAATGGAGCCAAAGGAAGAGCCTTCGTCATTGGCTCAGGTGAGGCTCTAAACGATCCTACAACAGTAACTGGTAAATTTTCGGTTAATGGTTGTTTTGCTACCGTATTATTCGATACCGGAGCCGATAGAAGTTTCGTGTCCACTAGGTTCTGTAGTCTTTTAAGTGATATGCCCTCAGCCTTAGAATCTAAATACACCGTAGAGTTAGCTAACGGCGCACAGATTCACGTAACGCATATTCTTAGAGACTGCAAGATAGAGCTTGCTGGTCATACATTCACCATAGATCTCATGCCTGTTACACTAGGAAGCTTTGATGTGGTAGTAGGCATGGATTGGCTTTCCGATAAACAAGCAGAAGTCATATGCCACGAGAAGATCATACGGATTCCCCTTGGTGAAGAAGTCCTTACGGTCAGAGGTGATAGGAGTGGTGCGGTGATAGGCATTATTTCGTTCATAAAGGCACAAAAGTTGTTACGAAAGGGTCGACTAGCCATATTGGCACGCGTCACAGATAAACAGACCGAGGAAAAGAAGATAGAGGATATCCCCGTAGTTCGTGAGTTTCCCGAGGTGTTTTCGGAAGACCTGCCTGGATTACCGCCTCATCGTCAAGTTGAATTTCAAATTGAGTTGACTCCAGGAGCCGCTCCAATTGCGAGAGCACTATACCAGTTAGCTCCAAATGAACTGCAGGAATTATCCGCCCAACTACAAGAGTTGTTGGATAAAGGGTTCATCCGACTGAGTTCGTCGCCCTGGGGAGCGCCAATTCTATTTGTGAAGAAGAAGGATGGTACATTTCGAATGTGCATTGACTATAGGGAACTGAACAAGGTTACTATCAAGAATAGATATCCCTTACCTGTATCGATGATTTGTTTGATCAACTGCAAGGATCAAGCTATTACTCTAAGATTGATCTGAGGTCTGGGTATCATCAGCTGAGAGTTCGAGAAGAGGACATCTCGAAAACTGCCTTCCGTACACGATATGGTCACTATGAATTTTTGGTCATGCCATTTGGGTTGACAAATGCACCAGCAGTCTTCATGGACCTCATGAATCGCGTGTGCAAACCCTATCTTGATCAGTTTGTTATCGTCTTTATTGATGACATACTGATATACTCAAGGACCGAGGAAGAACATGAGAAGCACTTACGTTTAATCTTAGAATTACTTAGAAAGGAACAACTGTACGCAAAGTTTTCTAAGTGTGATTTCTGGATACGTGAGGTACAATTCTTGGGTCATATTGTCAACGAGAAGGGAATACATGTTGATCCTGCTAAGATTCAAGCGATAAAGAATTGGTCTGTTCCTAAAACACCAAGTGAGATACGACAATTCCTTGGATTAGCGGGATATTATCGACGATTCATTGAAGGATTCTCTAAGATTGCACAACCTCTCACAGCCTTGACTCATAAGGGAACAACATACAAATGGGGTGAGAGTCAGGAATCTGCTTTTCAGTTACTGAAACATAAATTGTGTAGCGCACCAATATTAGCGTTACCGGATGGTAGTGATGACTTCGTAGTCTACTGCGATGCGTCTATTCAAGGACTTGGATGCGTCTTGATGCAGAGGGATAAGGTGATAGCTTACGCCTCTAGACAGTTGAAGATTCATGAGAAGAACTATACCACCCATGACTTGGAACTGGGTGCGGTAGTTTTTGCCTTAAAGATCTGGAGACATTACTTGTACGGTACCAAATGCACCATCTACACCATCACAAGAGTCTTCACACATCTTTGAGCAAAAGGAATTGAACATGAGGCAAAGGCGCTGGGTAGAGTTATTGAATGACTATGATTGTGCTATCAAGTATCATCCGGGGAAAGCAAACGTAGTTGCTGACGCGCTGAGTAGGATAGAAACTACTAAGCCTCGACGTGTGCGAGCTTTGCAACTTACTATCAGCACACAGTTACCTGAACAAATCCGAGAGGCTCAAACAGAAGCTTTGAAAGTAGAAAACATTGGGTCTGAATCGTTAAGGGGTATGGAAAAACAATTGGAAGTAAAAGCGGATGGGATTCGTTACTTCATGGATAGACTATGGGTACCTCTACACAGAGACCTGAGAGACTTGGTGATGAGTGAGGCTCACAAGTCCAAGTATTCTATACATCCTCGATCCGACAAGATGTACCACGATTTGAAGGCGCACTATTGGTGGCCTAACATGAAAGCAGATGTAGCTACTTATGTGAGCAAGTGTCTGACCTGCTCGAAGGTTAAAGTGGAGTATCAGAAACCATCTGGACTACTACAACAACCCGAGATACCTATGTGGAAGTGGGATAAGATATCAATGGATTTTATTACTAAGTTACCTCGCACTTCTACGGGTTGCGACACAATATGGGTTATCGTGGATCGATTAACAAAATCTGCTCATATCCTAGCGATAAAGGAAACCGACAAGATGGAGAAATTAACTCGACTCTATTTGAAGGAGATCGTTTCGAGGCATGGAGTACCGATCTCAATTATTTCTGACCGCGATTCTCGTTTCACATCACACTTCTGGCAGTCGTTGCAGAAAGCTTTAGGTACGCGATTGGATATGAGTACTGCTTATCATCCACAGACTGATGGTCAAAGCGAGCGTACTATACAGACTTTGGAGGACATGTTACGTGCTTGTGTGATTGACTTCGGGAATAACTGGGAAGTTCACCTACCATTGGTGGAATTCTCTTACAACAACAGTTATCACACTAGCATAAAGGCAGCACCTTTTGAAGCTTTGTATGGGAGAAAGTGTAGATCACCAGTTTGCTGGGCTGAAATTGGTGATAGTCAATTAACGGGTCCTGAGTTAGTACACGAGACAACTGAGAAGATTGTCCAGATAAGAAACCGCATGGCTGCAGCGCGAGACAGACAGAAAAGCTATGCTGACAAGCGACGGAAACCCTTAGAATTTCAAGTTCGTGACAAAGTTTTATTAAAAGTCTCACCATGGAAAGGCGTAGTTCGGTTTTGTAAGCGAGGAAAGCTAAATCCGAGATACGTTGGACCATTTGAGATAGTGGAAAGAATTGGTCCAGTGGCCTATCGACTAGCCTTACCTGATTCATTGAGTGGAATCCATGATGTATTCCATGTTTCAAATCTAAAGAAATGTTTAACGGATGAAACGATGGTTGTACCGCTGGAAGAAGTTCAAGTAGACGAACAGTTACGCTTCATTGAGGAACATGTCGAAGTGATGGATCGTGAGGTGAAGACACTTAAGCAAAGCAAGATACCCATTGTCAAAGTTCGATGGAACTCGAGACGTGGACCAGAATTCACGTGGGAACGTGAAGACCAAATGAAGCTTAAGTACCCTCAGCTATTCGAAAGGACGATGCCAGCCGGCGAAGGTACTGATTAAATTTCGGGATGAAATTTCTTTCAACATGGGGATGATGTGACAACTCATCCAAAACTCACACGATTTCGATTTCCTTGTGCCAATGCAGTAGACCAGTGATGGAACACTCACCATGTAACGCAATTTTCTGGACAAAAATTTTTTCAACATGGGGATAACGTGACATCCGGTAATTTTCTGTTACAAAACTCCGTTAGTTCCGTTAAGTCTTGCATACACGTGTCGGGAGCACACACTAGTTGTCCTTGAACGTTGGTGGCTGAATAATAATTAATAATGTTAAACAATAATTTCTATGTTGAATATTAGTCGTGATTATGTGATTTAAATGTTTATTGTGAATTTTATCGCGTAACGTGGAAACGTGTGTGTTTAGTCCGTATGTTTTGTATTGGTAAAGATAAACATATAATTGTTATTAGTAGTTCATATGTTTATTATCTTAGTTAAAAATATTTTAAAAGAGTATTTAAAGGCCTAATTTTTATAAAATACAAAATGCAAGGGTTTAAAGGGTAATTATGCAAAATTATATTGTTTAAAAACAAAACCCTACCCTAATAGCCCCCATTCGGCCGCGACCTGCACTCCCTCACCCTCACCATCGCGAATTCAGCCAAGAACAAGCATTCACATTCGAATTTGGATCGATTTCAAGGCATACAACAAGTTAGAACCTTCAATTGCAAACTATTACACATTTAAAGGTTAGATTTTTATATGTTTTTGATGATTCTTCATGTTGGCCGAATGTTCCATGCGAAATCTGCAATTGATGGTCGATTGATGCTTGTTTGTTGTTGTTAATGTGTTTGTTGGGTAGATTACATGTTAATTAACGTCAAGTATGCAATAAAGGTTGGATTTTTACAAGTTCTTATGGAATTTACATTAGGGCCAAAACCCTAATTCGAAAATCCGAATTGGATGTTAGTTGTTGGTTGTTTGGTGATGCTATTATGTTAGTTGGATTGTATAGATGCTAGTTAACGTCGATTATGCAAGAATGCTTTGATTTTGATTCATGGTTCATAGGTTACTAAGAATAGTAACTTTATTTTGCATGAATTGATGATTTGATAATGTATGAATGTTATGGATGTGTTTGTGATGATGATTAGATGCTAGGTTGATGATATGAACAATTTAAAATCGAGAAGATGTCTTATAGTTCATACATTGCTAAAAATAGTAACTTTTGGTGTTGAATGTTGATGAATCATGATGATTAGGTGTTATTGATCATGTTTAGATGTTGTCATGGACTTGAATTGGTATATAATTGATGAATTCATGAATGTAGTGTGAGTTTGATGAATTTTGGATGAACTTTCCCAAAAGGGAAACTTTAATTGTGCAAATCCTTGAATTGGATTATTTGAGCATGTTTGGAATATTAGGACCATGCTAGTGTGTTCATGGATGATTTCTAAGGTGATTAAATGTGTTGTTTAGGTTATATGAATGTTGATTTGGTTTGTTACCTGTTTTGGCCTGTTTGTGGAAAAATCATGGTATGAGTTATATAGGTAAGCTAGGACTTTTATGGATTGATGATTGATTAAGAATGAACATTTTGGATGTTATGAGCAAGATAATAGTTGAGATTCGCATGACTTGTATGATATCTAGTTGTATGATGATCTAGGTAGTACATGTGGTTAATGAAGTGCTGTACCTAATCAAGTTGTATGTTGATCATGTGTGTTGTACTGTTATGCTTGTTTGAATGAAATTTCACCTATAATGTCACCAACGGGTCAAACGGGTCAACTGGGTCAAATGTGTCTTGTCTTTCTTAAACCTTGAGTTCTTTGGGTTGTAAAGCACTTAGGGTTTCATATTGATTCTGTGTACACGTACTTATGTACTCATGTGTTCTAGGTGACCTTTGAAGGTTGTCTTTCCCCTCTTTCTTTCAAGTTAAGCTCTAAGTTAATTCTTGCACGTATCAGGTGAGTTCTTGCCCCACTCATTTTTACATAATCTCTTTTGGGGGAGATAGCATGTTGTTGATCACAAACGCTTTTATATATGAGTGTGTATAATATTGATATAGTGTTGTTTACCATGGAAAGTCCTCACACTTTCGGATTGTTAATATTGACCAGCGGGGAAATTTTGGGTAGTACTACTGGGTCTGACGAGCCCCAGCTGTGTGACTCGAGGTCATACGGGTGCAATTTTGTCCTAACATATATTCGTCACGACCTGGTAAGTCGTGACGGGAGGCACAAACTATCACAGTCAGCTTCAATCGCGAAATCACTATGATTAATATTTATATGTTAATAGACTAGCTATCTATTACAATACACTACTTATGATTTGAAAACTGTTTATCGGTTTACCTATTAACGCAAACCCTTGAACTCACCAACCATGTGTTGACTTGTTTAGTATGCTATTCTCAGGTTAAGGTTGCCAGTTGCCTAGGAGCACGCACGTCAGCATTGTTGAGTTGTCTACATTTGTCTTGTTTACAAATTTGGGATTATTTTCATATTAAACAATTGTGTTTGGGGCGCCTATGTTTTGCACATTCTCTTTACATACTACTTGTTTTGGGTTTTCTAGTTTTAAAAACGCTTCCGCAGTATTTTAAACGTTAACTCTGGTTTTGTTTATTAGTCATATAGAGTCGTTCTTGGTAACTAATGACTGAGATCCTGGTATGTCACGCGCCTTGCGGTAAAACCCCGCACGCGGATATTGAGGGTGTGTCATCCCTCTACATGATCTCTATGACATGTGGAGATACTTTAAAAGTCTAAGAAATCCTTACCAATTGATGATGAAGGGAATGGTCTTGATTTTAATGAGGAATATTAATAGATGAAGATCAAGATTCAAAGGTCTCTTCAGTTTTGATGGCATGAACCTAGGGGAGTTTGTAAGGATTACACTTAGAGGCTAATGCAACCGAAGAGCTTTCAGCATGCACATGTGAAGTACAAGGAAAGTACTTCAGAAGATTTTATATAACTCTGTGAATTATGCTAAGTATCAAATCTTCCGAATCCAAAAGACAAATTCTTCTGAAGCCAAAGATGAAGTCTTCTGAAGCTTCAAAGACAAAGTCTTCCAAAGCCAAGATTGATTTCTTCTGAAGACAAAGAAGGCATGTCTTCTCTGACATGCTTTTTAGAAAAACTGAAACACCTTTTCGCTGCCATCTCTGAAGACTAGCCAACTAGCATGAGTTGGTGAAAAGTCCATGCTTTTGTCAACTGTAGATTAAGGTTTTGAGTTTGTAACTTTCCAACTATGTAAATTTATCCTTTTTGCATTAGATAAGTATGTGAGCTATGACATGTCATAGTCACTAGTCAAAACGCAAATCTGCCTTTTGACTCTACATTAATCTTGTTGTCTCGATTAGTGTTTCCAGCTGGCCTTCAAAGTGTGGTCGGCTGTAGGATGTAGTATAAAGTATCTCAAGTACTTGTATTCAAAAAGTAATCTTTGTAACACTTGTAAGAACTTGAGAGCAATATACATCATTCTTGAAAACCATACCTGAGTATTCTTGTTTTGTTCTTTTACTTGTGTTCTTTGTTTCATTATTAACTGCTTCCCTATTTGATCTGCTAAGTGTTATAACTCTCCTTACACTGTGGACTTTATTAAGCAGATTCAACATCCTTGTGGACTTTATTGAGCAGCCTCTTTTAGAGCACCCTCAGGATTCTCCTGACCCATCCTAAGGTGTAGAGGTGGATGCCTTGGACTTCTTCTTCTCTTGTTGTCCTTTCTGATGGCCATCCTCTTCCTCTTTCTATATCTTAACTGAGAAGGATGGCATTTAGTACCAAATGGTTCTTGTTTCTCCTTCTCAGTTGGGTCCTTTTCATTCACAGGTTTAGAAGGAGAAGGATCAGGACCCTGCTATGGGTCAGAAAATGAAGCTGGCTGTGATATAGCACTAGGTCCTGGTTGAGTTGTCTCGTATGGTCCAACCTTGACCTTAGTTTCAGGTTCAGCCTGACTTAGTTGAAAATGCAAGTCAACCAGCTCACCCTCTTGATCTTCTGCTTTATCACTCTAATGTGCTCATCCATGGTGGATAGAGACATTGTACCAAGTCTCTTTTCGAAGAACCCATACAGCTTCAAAAAGCTCACCATCTTTTGTCTGTCGGTAGATTTCTTCTGATTGGCCCTTCCTCTTCCCTTTGTTAGTCACTGGCCTGTGTAACTCAGAGTGAAGAGAGCTTTGGCCTTCATTGCTTGGTGTTGCACTTGAGCTCTAGCCAGAGAGAGGATGTGAGACACCTTCACCAACTGTTGCCTCATTATGGATACTAGGTGTTGATGTAGTTCCTGTCTTAAGGTTTACATGCTCAACTATTGGGCCTTCAGCCAAGGTTTCCGCTTCAAAGTTAATCTTAGGGTCCACCTCAACATCTAGTTGACTAACGGTCTTGTCTTCAAGCCTCTTTCTATATAGCTTGGTTCTTCTTTTGAATTCTTTAAGTACCCTATATTGAATCCTTTCAGCTCACCTTACATCTTGCTTGTTTTGACTTGGATTGGCAAGTAGTAAGCCAACCAAACAGGTGCTCTCATAGTATCTTAGGATTTGAAAACTAAATACTTTTTATTGTCCCTAAGACCTAGAGATTACAAGGTCTCTCCTATCAGCATCATACCTCCATCCTACTATTAGATTTTCAGCAGTGTAGGATGGGGTAGACATTGCCCTTGGTATACCCTCCTCAAACAGGCTTTCAATCAGAGAATCCACATCAACATGGGCATGAGGAGGTTGTTTAGTATGGATAACTACAAGTAATTGTGAGTCCTCTATGTCCATACTCTGGGCAGAACTACCAGGTTCTATGACTGTAGGTTGGACATTCTCCTCCTTTTTGGTAGCATCACCCTCTTGCACAAGGGAGCTAAGAGTTAGGTCCACCACATCCATAGGTTCTTGTGGACTTGGTTGAGTTTGCCTGACAGGTCTCTCAGCTAACTTGCACTTGAGATCAGTGATCTCAAGTTGTTGTCACTGACCTGTCTTTGTAAGGTAGCCACCTAAAATTCCAAGTGACTTACCTTTAAAATTAAATAGGTGCATGTTTTTGTTAGTTGTTGCACCTTTAGTTGCAGACTCCTCTGATTTTCATCAGAAGAATCATGAAGGGATAAGAGAATAGGACCAAAGTCTTCTTCCTCATCACAAGCTTAAGGTTCTTGGCTGCTGGATTTCCCCTGCACCATGACAGCTTCAAAAGAAGTGTTAATAGGCTAGGTAGGTCTTAATAATGTAATCACTTACAGAAGTGAGAGCCTTTTCCATATGGATTTCTTAAACATGTTTAGGGAGGTCCAATTCAGTTAGTTTTGGATGATGTGGGCTAGATATGGGTGATTCCGGAGCAATCATATCTCCTCAACCAAGGGTGGATAAGAGAGACTCATGGAACTCACTAAATCCTATATACTTATTGTCATATAATTAGAGGTTAGGGATGGGTTAGTTAAAGTCTAACAGTTGGGGATGGTAGCTTTCCCCTGAAGGTTGACCACTTGAGTTTTGAGACTTAGAGCAATGGCTTAAGGCTTAGGAAATGAGCTCATCAAGCTGCGTATGAGGAACCTCTGCACTAATCAAGGAAGTAATAGGAGTGGTCTTCTCCTCAGGGGAAGTGGGAGCTCTTTTTTCCACTTCCCCCTACATGGGTGGTGGTATGGGGGCCTGCTCAACCTGAGTAGATTGAAAAGGGGTTTGTTTGGATTTTCTAGTGTAGGTGATTGTTATTTGTGGTTGTGTCAGCGGTGTAGATGTAGAAGGTGTGGGTTCAACATTGGCTGGTGTTGCCAGGTTGTCACCTTGAGCAATGAGCTCTCACATTTTCATGACCAGGGCTGTTTCCACCCCTAAGAAGCCAACACTGGACTTTCCCATTATTTTGAAGATGCCAGGATTCATCTGTCCTAATTTCAAAGTATTACCTATCCCTTTAACTATAAGCCCAGTTCATAGTTAAGAATGTGTTAAACATATCTATGGAACATATAGTACTCTAAGGAGTCCAAGTTAGCAGGCAAGTTTGTATAGACAAACTATGAGTACTTGAACTTGACCCCTTGAACTATCCCATGGACTATGTAGGATAAGTCTTAGGAATCTGGTCCCAACCTCCATGTTGGTTGGACAGGGAGTGGATTACCACATAGAGGAAGTTCTTCCATTGAGAGGAAACCTTACCCTTCTTAAAGGTTCTGATAGAGTAGTCTCCTTCATAGCCCATATGCCAAAATGAATTGTTCACAAATGGTTTTAGTAAGGACAACTCACCTTCTTCATCATCTAGCCTCATATGAGAGCTGATGGTGGCAGGAGTGATAAAAATTGTCCTCCCCTGCACTGTGGCAGACAGTGCCTTCTCACCGTCCAAGATGACCTCTTTGCAGGTCCTCCAGAACTCTATGAGTTGATCTTTATAAAATGGAGGGTCTATTATGAGGGAAGTGAGGTAGTCTGAGTCAGTTAAAAAGCAGAAAACATCTGAGAAACCTGGAGCTTTCTCAGATGATAACAGAGAAATTTTATTGTGTTGCCTGTGTAGATGCATGAAAAATATGGTTGGTTTTGGGGATCAGGGTTAGCCATTTTTAGTAGTTTAGAAGTGAAGAAAACTACAAACAAAGTCGGTTTGTGGGTGAATATAGGGTTTGAACTTTTTGCAGTTAAAGAGGAAAGAGAAAAAGGGGGAACTGTTGAAGGTATATTTATATGGTTGGATTTAAGACAAAGTTAATACAAAAGGATAAACTTTGAAATCTGGATGCCGGTCATACCTCTGTAAAAGTGCCCAAAAAGGTTGTTATCTTGAAAGTCTAAAATCTCCCGAAGCTAATTTGTCTTTGGAAGTTTTGAGAAAAACTTCCGAAGCCAATTTGACTTCCGAAGATATTCCTTAGCTTGATAGAAATTTGCTTCGGAAGAAAAATACTTAGAGTATTCTCTTTTTTGTGATATATTTGGTTTTGAAAGATATTAAACTTCAGAATTTTTATTTAAAAGATGAATAAAGCTTCCGAGACTTAATTGCGTTCGCAAGAAAATTGTCCTTTAAAACATATAAGTACTTAGTAGCATATTTAAGCTTCGGAAGATATATCAGAATTTCTTTCGAAGGTAAATATCTTAGTAAGTATTAATTACTTTTAAAGACATAACTTTCTTCCGAAGCCAACTTAATGTCTTCCGAAAGAAAATATATTAAATTTTCAAAATTCTAAGGAATATCGTTTTGAAAAATTTCTTCCAAAGTAAACTTGGCTTATATAGGTGATGATGTAGACAACGTAAGACACATATATTTGAGAAAGTAATCTTGAATTTAGTTTAAGAAAATCTACTCAAAGTTAATCATCCCAATAGCTAATGCAAGATACTTAAATCTTTGTTCATCAAAAGATTTTGTGAACAGATCAATATACTGTTTATTTGTGTTAATTTTGACTAGTTTTATCAATCCCTTTATAAAATTATCTCTAATCAAATGATACCTGATGTTGATGTGCTTTGTCTTTGAGTGCTGCACAGGATTCTCTATTATAAAGATAGCACTGTTGTTATCTATGTAGATGGGAGTCTCTTTGAAGTTGAATCCATAGTCTAGCATCTGATTCTGAATCCGAAGCACTTGAGCATAGCAGCTTGCAGCAGCAATGTATTCAGCTTTAGTAGTTGATGCAGACGCACAAGATTGTTTCTAGCATTGCCATGAGACTATCCCTCCACCAAGAAATTAACATCCCCCTGATGTAGACTTTGCAGTCAAGTTGCATACACCATAGTCACTATCGGTATAGGCATATAGATTTTAGTCAGAATTCTTTGTATACCAAAGGCCCAGTTTGGGAACATCTTTGAGATATCTAAGAATTCTTTTGATAGCAACCAGGTGTGACATCTTGGGGTTGGCTTGATATATTTCATAAACACTTGTAGCAAACATGATATTAGGCCTATTGGTTGTGAGATACATAAGAGACCCAATCATAGCCCTGTAAAGATGTTCGTCAACACACTCCCCCTCAAGATCAGGTCCTAGGGAGTGGTTTCTAGCTATGGGTGTCTTAGCAACCTTGCACTCAATCATATGAAATCTGGTAAGTGTGTCTTGCATATACTTTGACTGGTTTATGAAGATGCTATTGTCAACCTGCTTCACTTGATTTCCTAGAAAGAAATTGAGTCCCCCATGGTACTCGTTTCAAATCTATTATTCATGAGCTTCTCAAAGTCTTTGTAAAGCTTTGAATTACTTGACCAAAGTTGATGTCATCTACATAAACTTGAACTAGCATCAAGTCATTATCTGTTCCTTTAATGAAGAGTGTTCCATCAATAGTACCCCTCTTGTAGCCATGCTGACAAAGGTACTGTGATAGTGTCACATACTACTTCCTTGGAGCTTGATGCAGCCGATAGAGAGCTTTGTCAAGCTTACATATATAATTAGGATGATCTCGGTCTACAAAGTCAGGTAGTTGTTTAACATACACCACCTCATCAATCATCCCATATAAGAAAGCTCACTTGACATCAAGTTGGTAGACCTTGAAATCCTTGGATGCAACAAAAGCAAGGAATATCCTAACAGGTTCAAGTCTTGCTACAGGTGCAAAAATATATGTGTAGTCAATCCCCTCTTCTTGTGTGTACCCTTGAACAACTAGTCTTGCCTTAGTCTTGATGACAAGTCCTCGATCATCTGTTTTATTCCTAAAAACCCACTTGCTACCTATTGTGGTCTACCCATAAGGAAGAGGACATAGGTTCCAAACCTTTTGCCTTTTGAATTAAAGTAGCTCCTCCTGTATTGCTTCAACCCAACTTCCATTTTTTAGAGACTCATCAATCTTCTTAGGCTCAAATAGGGACAAGAAACAATAGTGAAGACAAGCATTTTTGTCATGGGTTTGTCCTCTTGTTCTCACCCCTGTATCAATATCTCTAATGATTTTTGTGATAGGATATGACTTATGGATTCTCAGTTGGGGAATCACAGCGAGTTGGCTGATCAAATCTAAATTGGTGAAATTCAGATCTGGTGATTGAGTATCACGCACCATATTAACACACTTATCAAGAGAAAATTGATCCAATAAGTGTGTGACATCATTGATGGTGTCTTCTATGGAATGGTTATCAGTATCAAGAAATTCTTGATTACTATCACCACCACCATCTCCTTCTAGATTAGAAACCCCTTTATTTGAGTTCTATGCCTCTGTGCTGGAATTGATAGGCACCTCCACAGTATCAGCTGAAGAGTTTATCATTGTTGTGCTAATAGTATTTCCAACTGTAGGCTTTGTTACCACATGAGCTGAAGTAGTTTTCTGACTTGGTTTTCTCAGCTCAAATCTTAGGTGAGGATCTCCTGATGATAAGCTACATGTAGATCCTAATACATCTTCACAGGATTTGTTAAAATAGTTGGTAACTAAATCAAGATCAAATAGTTAATCAAGGCCAGAACCTTTCACACTAGGAGTGTGTTCATTGAAAGTCATATTGTCTGACTCCTTAACTACTCTGGTTCTGAGATTGTATACTCTATAAGCCTTAGCTTGAGAAGAGAATCCAATAAAATATCCATCGTTTAATTTCTTAGTAAATTTGGCTATTTGATCTTTGGTATTTAAGATGGTGCAAGGACATCCATATTATCTGAGGAAACCAATGAAAGGTCTCCTTTTGTGCCACAGATCATAAGGAGTCTTACCATGAGTCTTGACTAATAAAACTCTATTCTACACATAGAAGGCAGTGTTGACTGCCTCTGCCTAGAAGGTGATAGGCAGTTTAGAATTAGATAACATGGTTCTTGCAGCTTTAATAGGTGTCCTATTTATCCTCTTAAGAACACTATTTTGCTAAGGAGTCCTGGGAGCACTGTATTGTCTTGTAATACCTTTCAAATCACAAAATGTATCAATGATTTGGTTCTTGAATTTAGTTCCTTGATCACATCTTATGATTTTGACCTTGTGATCACATTGATTCTCAATTTTCAAAATGAAGCTCTTCAGGATCTCAAGGGTCTCATTCTTAGTTCTAAGGAAGAAGACCGAAGTGTATCTTATGAAGTCATCTGTGATCACCAAACAATATGAGGTCCTTCCTAGACTCATTACACTGGTGGGGCCAAAGAGATCCGTATGTAATAAGTGTAAGGGAGTAGTTATGTCTCTAGTCACAAAATTAAGATACACTCAAGAGATTGTACCCAAGCTCCTTAACATAGTTTACCATTTTAATACTGAGCTTACCATTTGTGACTCTGCCCCTTCCAGTGATGAAACCACCTGATTCTCCTCCAAAAGCAACTGGCCCTCCATCAATTCTTTCAATGTTCTGAAGCAAAGAGCCATTGCCTATCATGTGCCTGGAACAACCACTATCAATGATCCATACATTTCTTTTGGTCTTCAGCTGTTCCTACATAGAAAGAGATGGTTAGTTACATTTGGAAACCCAAGCCTTGTTGGTCTTGGGCTTGTCAAAGTGAACTAAAGATAAATAAATAGTAATTGATCCTATATACAGGCTCTGAGGATCATTTTCTATTGTTGATGAAGAACATTCAGTCATATTGCCTTCCTTCATCTTCCACACCATCTTTGGAAGATTAGACTTGGCCTTCAAGACTTCAGAAGTTTCGATGAGTTTGGAAGTTTTGGAGACTGGACCTTTGGAAGCTTTTGCATCCACTACAGCAGACTTTAATACTTCAGAAGCATTCCTTTCTTTCGAGATCAACTTTTCTTCCAAATGTAAGTTTTTACCTATCTTTTTCTTCACTTTGGAGTTTCCGAAAGAAAGAGAATTTCCTTCTGAAGCTATCTTCTTCTTCTTCTTAGAATTTTCTTCTTGGTCATATGGATGGTACTTTTAGGATTGTAGATGCAATCCTTAGCAAAGTGAGAAGTACTATCACACTTGATACATTTAGTTGACATACTTCTAAGACTCTTCTTCTGAGTAGGAGGCTGAGCTTGATCTCTTTCCACTTACTTTTTCATCTTCATAGATGATGTAGCAGGCTTCTTAGGATGAGGCTTGCTCTTAGAACTGGATGGTTCAGGCTGTGCAGTAGTGGTGCATATTTAATCAGCCTTCTTCTCTTGACCAAGATGATTTGGACATGACTAGGACTCCTGGTACTAGAGTCTATGGTTAAGTCTTCAGTCTTCATTCAAATCAAGCAAAGATAAAAACTTGTTTTTGCTTGGAGTTAAAGGTGGTCTTGATCTCTTGGGGTTTCTTTGATTCTCTTTTGATTGCCCTTATCAAGTTCTTCCTAACAGACTTGTTCATCCTTGGATCTTTCTTCTCTCCCAGAGAATAGTGAGCCTTCTTAGGATCTTTCTTCTCTCCCAGAGAATAGTGAGCCTATGTCACTTGAACCCAATCCCTGCCTATTCTGATAAAAAAAATTTTCATGCATGGATGAAGATATGATGTTATTGAAGGTTTCGTCTTCAAGAACACACTTTTCTGCCTTGGCTTTGCTGATCACAAGCTCAGCCTTGCATTCAGTTAACTTTGTAATGAGATCGTTGATTTGAGTCCTGTAATTTGTGTGCTCATGCTTAAAAGTTGAAATTGTTTTCTCTTAATCTTCTATTTTAAGTTTATAATCATTTCTAGCTCTTTTCAAATCAGCTTTTAAAATGTTCATGGACTCAAGGTCAGATCTCACTTCCAGGTTATAAAACGTATACATATTTACTTTAGCAATGCATTTAGGAGTACAAAGATGTTCTAATAACTTGGCTTCTTCATGGTCAGCCATCAGTGCCGGGTTGGGAGAAACGTCTTCTACCTAAAAGCTCTAGTCAACTTCCTTCAACAACAACAACAACTTGTTGTTTGGATTGGCTTTGGCTTCTCAGATCTAGGAGCAGCCTCAGTGTAGTTTGGCCTGGATTGTGCTTGGCCACCATTAGTTCTTGGTTCCTTGCACTCCCTAGCAAAGTGTCCCATCTGGTTATATTTGTAACACTTCACTTTTCTTTTATCCAGTCCATACTTTCCACTGGATACATTGCTGGGAAACTTTTTTCTGGTTCTCTTGTAGAACTTCTTGGCGATTTGAGTGAGAAGATCCATTTGCTAGACTATCTCCATACTTTCTAGAACATCTGAATGGATACAATCCAAGTCTTCAAGAGTGAAGAGAAAGTTGCCACAACTTTCATCAATAGACACAAAGGCTTGAGCAAAGCTTGTCTCTTGAAATGGGCTTCCTTGGATGAAGCTCTCCCTTGGTGTCAAAGGAAAGGTGATGAAAGGACCCTTTTGTGAGTTGTTAAGGTAGCAGATAAGATGATGCTGCGGTTTTATACTATCCTTTCAATCACATGGAGGGCTAAACTCTATTCATTGTTGGAAGAGCTGCTTGATGGAGTTTGAATGTTCATCTCCATCTTGTAGCCACTAAGGACATGATACAACTCTTTGAGAGTAAGGGTGGAGAGGTTTTCAGTTCTCTTAATGCTCACACAGTAGTGAGTTTATTGTCTAGGAAGAGAGAACATGAACTTTCTCATAATGTCCTTATTCTTAAGTTTTACTCGAACATCCATAAGAGTATCTACAATCTCAAATACCTAAAGTATTATTGAGTCATAGTTTCACCTGACTTGCGGGCAAAGTTCTCAAACTGCTGCTTCACGAGGTCTTTCTTATTTTCTTTGGTTTCCTTAGAACCCTCATACATAAGCTTCAGTGCATTCCAGAGCTGCTTAGCAGTTTTGCACTTCTTAAAGCCTCTGTATATAGAGTTTGGAAGAGTAGTCTGGAGAGTAGTCATGGCTTTTTGATCTGCATCAATTTTCTTCCAATCTTCCTCATAATAGTCATCCATTTCCTATGGAATCATCATACCTCCTGTAGTGGCAGAAGAGTTTCTTGAGATGTGAGGTCCTTCAACAACGATTCTCCATATCATGTTGTCTTTAGACTTGATGAACCCTTCCATACTTTGGTACCAAGTATCAAAGTCATTAGGATTGATCAGTGGAGACTTTGTCATGGTACTAGTTTCCATATCAGTTTTTGAATGAGCTTCTGTTTGAGCTGATATGTGTTTTGTGAAATAGAAGAGATCTAAGATGGTGAGATCTTACAATCAAGAGCCTGAGATGCTCTAATAACAATTGCAGGACCAATGAAGGGGGGTTAATACAACAGTTTCACTGTGTTAGGAGAGTTAGAAGACTTAGCAGATCAAATAGGGAATCGACTTATGATGAAACAAAGAACACAAGTATAGAACAGAACAAGAACAAGATAATATGGTTCTTCCAGGAATGATGTATATTGCTTTCAAGTCCTTACAAAATGTCACAAAGCTTAAAGTGGAATGGCAAGTACTTTATACTACATCCTACGACCGGCCATACTTTGAAGGCCAGCTAGAAACACTAATCTAGATTACAAGGTCAATGTAAAGTCAAAAGGCAGATTGCCTTTTGACTAGTGACTATGACATGCCATAGCTGACATCCTTATCTAATACAGAAAATACAAAAGTACAAAAGGAGAAAGTTACAGATTCAAAACCTTAATCTATAGTTTGACAAAAGTATGGACTTTTCACCAACTCATCTAAGTTGGTAAGTCATCAGAGGTGGAAGGGGAAAGTAGTCAGCTTTTGTTAAATGGTGAAAAAATCATGTCTTCCCCTCCCCTACTCATGGAAGACTTTGTCTTTTGTTTTCAGAAGACTTTGTCATTTGGCTTCTGAAGACTTTGTCTTTTGGCTTTGAAAGATTTGATATTTAGCATAATTCACTTAGACATATGCATGCTGAGAGCTACTTGGTTGCATCAGTCTCTAAGTGTAATCCTTACAGAACCCCTGCTTGTCTATTTAGATTAAGCAGGCCCCTATATACTCACCTATGCAGGAGCAAGTGGAACTAAGAGCTCCCACTTCTCCTGAGTAGTAGAACTGTGTTCCCATTCCTTCAATGATCTGTGCTGAGGTTCCTAATGCTCAGCTTCTGAGCATACAAGCCCAGCCTCAAGCCTTAATCCTGAGTCTCAAAACTCAGATGAACAACCTTCAGGAGAATGCTACCATCCCCAGCCGTTAGATCTTAACCAACCAATCCCCAACCTAGAATTCTATGATGATGAAGATATGGGATTCAGTGAGTACCATGAGTCTCTCTTCTCCTCCCCTACTCATGGAGAGATGAGTGCTCCTGCCACTCCCATGTCTGGCCAACATCATCCACCTATTACTAAGGTAGACCTCTCATAACAAGTCTTGCCGACATCATCCACCTACTTCTGCAAGTGATTACAAAATTAAGACCTCAACCACAACAACCCAGCTCCTTGACACTTCTCATGAAGTTTTCACTGAGCAAGGGAAATCCAAAGATCAAGAACAAATATCTTGTAGTGAGAGGGATGACTTTGGTTATGTCCTCTCATCCCACCATGATTCTTCTGATGAAGATGAGGGGAGTATACAATAAAAGGTGCAACAATTAAAAAAAACTTGTACATATCTAGTCTCTAAAGTTAGTTACCTGGAATCTCAGGTGGCTACCTTACAAAGGCAGGTGCTTAATTAGCAACTTGAGATCAACAATCTCAAGGGCAAGCTAGCTGAGAGGCCTGCCAGGCATGCTCAATCATGTTCACAAGAACCTATAGATGTGGTGGACCTAACCTCTAGCATACTTGTGCAAGTAAGTGATGCTACAAAAAAGGAGGAGAAAGTCACCACAGTCATAGAATATGGGAGTATTGCCCAGAGTATGGATATTAAGGATTCACCACCCTCACTTGCAACTATCTAGACTTAACAACCTCCTCTGGCCCACATCAATGTGGATGCCATTCTTTAAAGCATATTTGAGGAGGGTTTCGTACAAAGGGCCATGTCACCTCCATCCAATCCTTTTGATAATCCAATTATAGGATGGGGGTATGATAGTAATAGAAGGGCCTTGGTGCTTTTCTTGATACTAGGGTCAATAAGAAGTTTTCAACATCTATAACCTGGGATTGTATGAAAGCTTCCCTCTGTCAATCCTGCCATTTGTCAACCCATGTCACAACAGACATGCTGATAGGTTGGCAGAGAGAATTCAAATGAGGGTGTCCAAGGAGTTCAAAAGGAGAACAAGCTCATATAGACAGAGGCTAGCATGGAAAATAGTTGGTCAACTGGATACTAAGTTGGACCCTAAGATTAGCTTTAAAGGGGAAACCTCAGTTGAAAGCCCAGCTGTGGACCCTGTGAACCTTGAAATTCATATTCCTTCAGCACCAATTACCCTTAGTGAGACACCAGTTGGTGAAGGTGCCTCACAGCCTCTCCCTAGCTAGAGCTCAGGTGAAGAAAAAATTCAAGAATGGCAAAGTTCTCTGCTCCATAAGTCACACAGGCCAGTGATTGTCAAAGGAAAGAAAGTTTTAACTTAAGAGGAGATTGAGGAGGAGAAAAAGGAGAGGAAGAGGAAAGCAAGGGAAGAAAGAATGAAAGAGACCCCTAGCTTCATTCAGGATGCAATCAGGGCCACCCATAGGCTAATCACTCAGGAAGATGAGTTAAGGGCAGCCAGATGGAACTACCTGAGAACTAGGAATTACAATATAGATGATCTAATCTCTCTTCCCTTGGAGGAAACAAATGAGCTGGCAGACACAGAGGTGTCAAGAGAGAGGGAGGAGGCTGAGGTTGCTTCTTTACTCCTCAAGACCAAAGAAGAGAGAAAAAGAAGTAATTATAGAATGCCCCCATCCTCTCCCCAGTTTAAGAAAGGTCTGGGGTAGATTTTGTGGCTATAGAGGAAGAAACTCAAGTAGGAAAGGAACAAGGCAGACAAATGATGATCAACTACTTGAGTTCCACAGGTGAATATCTTAAGCAGCTAGAACAAGAAGCTATCAAAGAAAGAAAAGCTGCTAAGAGAAAGATGAGGGAGGAAGCTGCGAAATCAAGGGCCACGATCAAAGCAAACAAGAGGAAATCTAAAGATAGATAAAGGATGGTGAGCTTCTTAAAGCTATATGGGTTCTTCGGAAGGAAGGTTGGTCCTATGTCTCTATCCATAATGGATGAGCACATCAGGGTGATCAAGTAGAAGATCAAGAGGGGTGAGCTTCTAGACTTGCATTCTCCACCAAGTCAAGCTGCACCTTAAGATGAGGTCAAGGTTGAACTCCAACAGACAATTGAACCTAGACCTACTGCTGATCCACAACCAGCTTCATCTTCTGATCTACAGCAAGGTCCTTAACCTTCTTCTAAACATATGAAAGGGAAGGATCAAACTGCGAAGGAAAGGAGAAGACAAGGTGATCAAGACTAACCTTCTCAGTTGAAGTATATAAAGAGGAAAAGGATGGCCATTAGAAGACGTTTAAAATCAAAGAAGAAGAAAAAGTCTTAGGCATCCACCATTGCACCTCAAGATGAGTCAGAACATCCTGAGGGTGAACCAAAAGAGGATACTCAATTAACTCCCTTACAATTAGAGTCTCTTGCTACTGAGAGACCCATCATGTCTTGCATGTACTCTCCAAACCTAGACAGATGGTATGTCACAAGAGATCAAGGAGGTCCACAAGTATACTTTTGGCAGAATATACTTGACCTTCTTGAGCATGATCTCTTGGACATCAGGAGATACTACAAGTGCCTAAAGAATCTAGACCAACTGATGAAGAAAGGAATGGTTTTGATTCTGATGATGGATGTAAACAAGTGAAGGATCAAGACTCAAAGTAATCTTCAAGTTTTGGTAGCATCAACCTAGGGAGAGTTTGTAAGATTTTATCTTAAAGGTTGATGCTAACCAATGATCTCTCAACATGCACTAAAGTACAAGGAAGTTACTTCGGAAGATTTGGCCATGCAAAAAGAAAAATCACCAAGTGTCAAATCTTCCAAATCCAAAGACAAAAGTCTTTTGAAGCCAAAAGTAAAGTCTTCCAAAGCTTGAAGAAAAAATCTTTTGAAGCCTGAAGATTGAACTCTTCTAAAGACTAAGAAGCCATGTGTCTACTAACACACTTTTGAAAAAAGCTAGCCAACTTATACAAGTTGGTGATTATCTCCATACTTTTTTCAACTGTACATAATGGTGTCTTTGTCTGTAGTTTCCTCCTTTAGTAATTTTATCCTTTTTGTAATACAATAGTCTTGTTGCCTAGTCACAATCAAAAGGCAATCTACCATTTGACTTTACATTATTCTTGTTGCCTAGATTAATGTCTAGCTGGCCTTTAAAGTATGGCCGGTTGTAGGATGTTGTGTAAAGTATCTCATGTAACTAATCTTAGGACTAAGCATTGTAAAACTTGTAAAACGCTTAAGAGCATTATACATCATCCTTGAAACCAATCTTTCTATTCTTGACTTCTTTCCTTGTTCTTTGTTTCTTTGCATGATTCCCTATTTGATCTAGTAAGTGCGTCTTCTTCAACTGTGAGACTGTTGTTGAACAACCATAACCGGTCCTTCAAAGGCTGAGCACCTAACAATTTTGCTCCATGGGTTTTGGCCTTGACCTTCCCATAGAAAAGATTGAGCACCTAAAAATTTTGCTCCATGGGTTTCGGCCTTGACCTTCCCATAGAAAAGGTTGAGCATCTAACAATTTTTCTCCATGGGTTCTGGCTTTGACCTTCCCAAAGAAAGGTTGAACACCTAACAATTTCGCTCCATGGGTTCCGCTTTTGACCATCCCATAAAAACAAATTAGCACCTAATGGGTTCGTTCAGATAAAGTAAAACCCTGAATCCCCCACAACAAGGGTGAAACATTTAACGATGCTTCTCCATTAGGTCTGGGCTAAAACCACCCTAGACAATGGTTGTACACATTAATCAAAATACAAACATATAACTAAGGGCATATATAAATTCTTTGTTAAGAAAGAAACATAAGCATTACAAAATAAAATGGATGAAGCGATAGTGATAAGTCATAAAGCAAACACAAACATTACAAGTGTCAAGAGTACTAAGCTATGATAAAATACTAAGCTATGTGACCGCTAGGCTTTGGGCTCCCAATAGCGGCATCATCCACTATACCAACTGGTCGAGCGGTAACTGCATCCTCAGGTAGAACACCAACATGCTTATCAGCATCCTGGGAAGCGCCATCCACAATCACCCCAAAGTCAACTATCTTACTTGACACCTTTCCACCATCCTTCTATGAACCTGCCTGCCATGAGCCAAATATAAAGTACCAAAGCCACCATGAAATTTTGAAGGAAAAGAATGAGGGCTGAATCCTAAGGCAAATGTCAGAGCTACATTGGCTGAATGTTGTCCATGACTAACACTGGGAGTAACCTGCACACTTCTATTCATGGAACTCAATGAAGGCTGCAAGACATCCTTCTTAGCCACCCCCACAAGCTTCAATGCTTGGAGAATAGACACGGGTTTAGTCGCACATTGGGCGATAACATCCAAGAAAGGAAAATGACTATTCTCAAAGGAAGACACAGCCTCAGCTAAAGCCTTTTTTGAATCAATGCAATAGTAAGCTAGGGAGTCAAGAGACTTTCCCTGAGAACAACCACAATAACCAGCTTTAAGGCCAACAAATAAGCCAAGATGATGTTCAGCGCTCTGCATAACTGCCAAAGGGGTAAGATATTCGAAGTTGCGATGAAGTAAGCCAACAACATGTCTAAAACCCTCAGAAATCAACCATTTTCTATCACCCAAAACAAATTCTAGTTGCTCTTTCAACTCTTGATTAGCAAGCAATAGCTGATCCATAGAAGCTTTCATTTTCGTTTCAATAACCTAAAAGTCCTTTTTGTCTACTTGCAAGGCAAAGCGATCTCTATCAAGCATAGCCTTGTCATTGTCAAGTTTAGTTTTAGCAGTAGCCATATCCTCCATACTCTTGGCAAAGCGATCTCTTTCCTCAGACAAACTTTTTACCTTCTCTTTCAGTGTGACCATGCAAGATCGCTGTCACATACCCTCTTCTTCATAATAGACATCTTCTTAAAAGACCTACCACGAAAAGCAACATCCACCTATCATTAGCTTCAAAAACAAGACTACCAAGATTAGCCTAACTGGTCTGGATTCTTCCCTCCAATGTTGCATCATTGAGCCTACGGAGGGTTACCTTTAAGCCAGGATTTGTAAAATGAGTAGCAATATTTCCACCAACCGAAGGATCAGAATAAAGATCCCTATTCAGGATATCCAAGCCAGGGACAAACTTAGATTCGGCCAACTTTGGCTCAAGCTCAGCCAGGTCATCAGTCGGTCCTGGCGCAGTAGAAGACCCTTCCACTACATCGGCGTCAGAACACCCTTTAACATGGGGAGACGAAAAAGAGTCCACAGCAAAACGCTCAACCCAACCAGACAATGCTAGCATACCTTCAAGGTCACCATTTTGCTCAATCATTTTTCCTAAGCCCCGCCTAAAATAACGGGTACGAGGACGCTTACCCTGCCCCAAGTCAACAGTTTTCCCTTTGCTCTTGGAAGATCATGCAACAGCTTCGGTCGAGCGAGTAACCCCCTCATTACTAATAGGATTTAACTGATGGTTATCAGAAGAAGTACGAATCACATTGACATAAGGACCACCGGTATAACATGTCTTCTCCTTGCAAGACTTAATACTATCTTCCCCCTCTTGAACCAGTCGGGACACAACTTCAACATCTGAATTCTATTCAAGCTCTATCAATGAAAACAAACTCATATCTGCAAGAGAACAAAAATAGCAAAAGTTAGATAGAAGAAAGAGACAACAAGAAAGCACAAAAATACGCCACGCCAAACATACCAACACCAAATGCCTAAATGAAGGCAACATGTCCATGGATCCCCAATCGCGGCTAAGACCGACTAAGACCAAAACTCTCTCCATAAATGGACGAACCCAGGTTCGGTTCGAACAAAGCTTACCATAATGAGAAAAACCGATCTCAGTGTGAACTAAATCACACTCGAAAAGATTCCCACGAGGATCTCACAAAGGCATTTTGAAAGGAATCAAAGTAGAAGTAACCCAAAAAAGTGGTTTTTCCAAACCTTAATAGAAAGATTGGAAGAAAAAAAGCATTGGGGAGAGGGATCCTTTCGCCATTGAATAGTCAACCAATCACCATTCTTGGGCAAGTGAAAGAACTTCCTAAAAAGAGCCATAATCGAAGGAATATCTAACGCCTTGCAAGCAATCTCAAGATAAGTAATCTTGCTAACACCAAAAAGGGTTAATTGAGCAAGAGGCAATTGATAGGATTCTAAAACATTAAAGAAAAATACAGAGAAAGGAAGACGAAGATTCGAAACTTCAAAATACCGAGTGTAAAGAGCAACAAAACCGGCCCGACAATCGAGAATAGATTAGGAGGCCTCAGGAAAAACAGGATGACACTCCTCTCCTATCTTAAACCGTGCATAGAAGGAATCAAAATCCTTCTTGTTCATTTCGACAACCGGCGTCCCATATTTTGCCGATCACCCATAATACACAAGAATCAAACAAAAAGATAGAAAATCAACAAAAGGATAAAGAAAAGAAACTGACCTACGGTTTCAAGGGAAGGTTGGAAATGAGCCAAGAAAGAGAAATAAGCAATATTTAAGGTGGAACAAAGTGGCGATGAAGAGACGATTAGAAAAGTCACGATCGGTCACATCAGGGTAATAATAATAACCCTAGGTGACAGAAAAAACCCATTAGGCTACGCCTAGAAAAATGCACACGAAAATGAAAAGGCTCAGATATTTGAGTTGGGCGATACCCATCTAGAAGTCAAATGGCCACACCCGACTGGGGGGCTAATAACGTGGGAAGATATATATTTTAGGCCTTGGCCGGAAACATGGCCAAGCGAAGGTCATAAGCCGAGGCTGAATCCATATATCTTGGTCCTTTCTAAAATACTTAGCACAACGACAGACCAGGCCAGGCAAAAAAGAAAGAAGAAAGTCGTCTGACATAAGATAAAGGGTGAAACCCCCTTTACCCACCTTTTATCAAAGAAAGGAAAGTCAGCTCCTATTCTGACAGAACTGCAACCTCCAGCCGTAAAAGTAAAATAACATTGTGTTCTGAGAGGGTCAAGTTATTTCACCCATAAGGAAATAAGTTAGGATACCCAGGAGTGTTAAGAGAATCATGCAACCTCCCTTCCCAAAAAGAGGAGATATCAACTCAAGTTTTACTAGATACGAGTGTCACTTAAGAGGAAGACCAACATCATGGGAATAAAATCTTCAATCATATAATGATGAAAACAAAAAAGGAATATTTTCCCTCCCTTATAGTAGACTACGTCTTGCCTAACACATACTATGAAAACAATCTCCTAGGTTTTTATGTCCACAACAAACAAACAATCAAGTATAAAATGCGCATTCCTGATTAGTAAGTCAAGAGATTAACTCGATAATCATGTAGCCCATTCATACGAACCTCATCAATTTAAAGCATGGGAAGTTTTTGTTTAATAAAACTAAGCTTGTAAGGATGACTTCAACTTATTAAGCTCAACCTGGCTGAGACTTCACAAAGCACCAACAACTAAAGAAAAGTATGATGATAGTTTTAAGTATGAGTCTAGTATAATGTTGTTAAGACTACATCACACTAAACTGGGGGCTGATGATGGGAGTGGCCTGATACCCAACTAACAAGCCCAAAAAATATGACAAGCCCAACCCAATCCATATTCATGAACCCCATTTTGATCACCCATAACCCTTTTATAAATAGGGGCTCCACCAACACTCCTAATCAAAACCATTTGCAGTAGAAAACACCATCTACTAGCATCTCATCTATCCTCTTCTTACAATCCTCTATCTACCATCACCATTATCTCCTTGACAAGAAGGGTTTCCTTGCCTGTTATGAAAAGGACCCTGGTATCCTTCCTTATCAAGAACAATATCAACCTTTCCTTATCTGCCTAGACAACATCCCTGCCTATGATGGCCAGTATACTCATTCCTGTGAAGCTCTTCCATCATAGTTCATCCATCATCTCACACACTTATTTATATAGTTTTCTATTATAATCTATAATATGTTATACATTGAATTTTTATGAGCAAAATATAGACTTGAGCATCGGAGTGCCCTTGGGGCTAGTCCCCCCGAACCCTCTAACGTAGATATTCTTTGTTGTTGCAGCTCAAATCCAAGCTCGGGGTAGCTAGGCATGGTTCAACTCAACATCAAGCCCGACCCGGATTTTAGATGTAGCAACAGGAGCAAAAGGAGGATTTATTGTAATGGTTTTATTATAAATAATTATATGTTCTTAAATTCAATCATAAAATAAATTTTGAATGGGACACACAAATCCTTATGTAACATTTGTGTCATCAGTTGGTAAAAAGCCCGGAAAAAAATGATTTCTCATAATAAGAAAAAGTATTTCTAAAGTAACTTCATTTTTTGATGTACTACCAACAGACATATATATTCGAGGCTGTAGGAGTTGCAAAACAAATATTAAGTTGATATTTCTATTTTGTGTTGATGCAAAGCGAGTCCACACCTATGTGATTTGTTGTGTTATAATTAATGTTTGGTCATAATTATTATTTTAATTCATTTGTGATATTTTACTTTTTTAAAATTTTTTATAATGTTCAATGTTGTTGTAAAGGTTAGTAGAGTATGTTTTGTGCACTAAGTAACAAATTGTAACATGGTAAAACAAGATGACGATAGAAGATGAATTCTAATAAACGAAGTTAAGATTGCTATAAAGAGGGTGTTAAGCAAGTTGGGGGTTCAAGATAAAGATTTAAATGTTTTACATGTCCTTGGTCCATTTAATGTTTTGAAGGCTCACAAAACATCAAAATATTATGGCGTGCCTTTGCATTTCTTATTTATATTAGAGTACTACGTTATTACACCGTGTATTACACGGGTTGAATAAACAAAATATTAAATAATTAGTAATATAAATTTATTAATTATAAAACATTATTTGATAAAAGATATAATTAAAATTACATATGAGTAAAACTATAAGTAATAAAAAAATTATAACATTGTTTAAAACTTTTTTTTGTTTTTTATAAAAACTAAACATTTTGTTCTAGAACAAACCTTATCAAAAAATATCAATTTTAAATATTTCTTTATTGTAACTTCGAGTTTTAATTGTTTTATTTTAAAAAGATCAATTTTCAAAACCCCATTTTAAAATAATTCATATTTTTTAAAAATATTTGATGTTTTAGAAAATTTTAATATTTTTAAATATTTGTTTAGCAAGAAGTTGCATTTGTATATAAAAATAATTATTTCATTAGATTTAATTTAAAGAATTATTATCATATTATATCACTAGGTTAGAGAACATGTATTACATGAATGTAATAAAAAAACATGTTAAAACATTAGTTTTATGAATATTTTGTTTATTACATGTTATTAGCCGTTAGTGAAATAAAAGATAATGAATATCTAAAAAATTATAACAAGTATTGAAAATTAGAAGTTATTAATTTATATTTTAAAATACATGTAAGGAATGCACTTAGAGGATGATGCAACCAAAGAACAACCAAGAGCTTTCAACATGTAGAAATAAAGTATAAGGACGTTATTTCGGAAGATTTAATACAACTCAGTGAGTTATGCTAAGTGTCAAATATTCCGAAGCCAAAAGATCATATCTTCCGTAGCCAAAGATGAAGTCTTCCCAAGCTTCAAGGACAAAGTCTTCCGAAGACAAAGGCTGATTTCTTCCGAAGATAGAGAAGACATTCTTTCTCTGAAACACCTTTTGTCAAAAGTTGAACCATTTTTCGCTGCCACTTCTGATGACTCACTAACTTATATGAGTTAATAAAAATTCCATGCTTTTGTTAACTGTAGATTAAGGTCTTTTGTCTGTAACTTTTCAACTATGTACATTTATCCTTTTTGTAATAGATAAGAATGTGAACTATGGTATGTCATAGTCAATAGTCAAAAGGCAATCTGCCTTTTGACTCTACATTTATCTTGTTGTCTAGATTAGTGTTTCCAGTTGACCTTCAAAGTATAACCGACTATAGGATGTAGTATAAAGTGTCTCAAGTACTTGTATCTTTATGGTATGCTTTGTAATACTTGTAAGAACTTGAGAGCAATATACATCATTCTTGAAAACCATATTTGATTGTCCTTGTTCTTGTTCATTTACTCGTGTTCATTGTTTCATCACTTGCCAGTTTCCTATTTGATCTGCTAAGTATTTGATAGTTTAATTTACTTATTTAAAATAGTTAAGATTTAAAATGAGAGAAAGGCAAGAAACAAAAATATAGATATGTTTGTTTTAAAATATCATAGTAAAAAATAAAAGTTAAATTGATTATTTTAATGATTTTTGTATTTATTATGAGAGAGATGCAATAGAAAATTTTTTATATGCTAGAATGATAACATTTATCCCTAAAAATATTCTTTTATTATATGTTATAAATATGCTTGAATGATGACACGCATACCAAAAATAATTCTTTTATTATATACTATAGATATGATATGTCTACTTTAAAAATTGAGTTGTTATTATCAAAAAATCAAGTTTTCAACTATTAGGATATTATTATCATCTTAAATAAAATTTAATTTATTTATTTATAAAATATTATAAATTTGTAAAGTTTGACGTGATTTCTTTTTTATTTTTATAATTCAAAATAGAAATTGAAAATTAAGATTAAATTGGGAAAGTTTAACATAATGGATATTTGTTTAAAATAATAGTTTACTATGATGATAACACGTTGACAAATCCTAGGTGACTGCCTAGGATAAGGCTATCTGGCGATCAAGTTAGTCTTTTATTAATATGTATAGATATAGATATGATCTTTCTAAATGCACCATACTCTAATCTCTAATCACACCTTACTTTATATCATTAATTATAACTTAAGTGTTGTAATGAGTAATCCTATTTAATGTATTTTAAATGAAATATTGACCATCATATAGAATTTAAAACCACTATCAATTTACAACCTATCTAATGGTAGAAAATTATGTATGAAACAATCTATTGTCTCCACATAGAAAATCCAAATATATTTCACCCTTAAATCACGTGTGTACAAGACGTAATGGGTGATAGAAATTGTGGATTTCAAGCGGTAGCTGCTTGTCTCGGGTATGGTGAAGACCAATGGCTCTTTACATTAGGGGACAACTGTTAGATGAGTTATTAAAATCATACAATGCCTATGTAACAATTTTAACTACCGGAATCATTAAAGTACATACTTCATTGTCGTTCTCAAGTTCACCTGCACCATCGAAACATTGGATAGTTATGCCTGAGACTGGTATCCTGATTGCCAACAAATTTGGTGTGATCTTACATTGTCTAAGAAATCAAGGCTGTGTAACTTGCTTTCATTTTTGGAAAGGTCTAGAAGAGTTTCAGCACCATCTATCTTCGTCATTTAGAAATTAAGAAAAAAACCCACACCCATTTCTATCATTCTTCTATTCTAGTCGTCATCCCAAAATAACAAAATATTTATTCTTAATAATTTAAAATCTAACCTGAATCTAGAAGGTAGAGAAACAAGAATGGCAAGAGATGAACAATGAACAACAAACAGTGAAATGATGTTGGTTTTTACTTTGTCTCCTATATCATCGTTGGCGATTTAAAATTCCGTAGTGATTGAGATACTCCTGCGATTCAGAAGAAGACAGACAAACTTGAACTTAACAAATTACACATTGTCTAGAGATTTTCCCATCACCAAATACTATAGTTTTGAATGTGTTGATCGTGCAAAGATTTTGAAGGTCAAAAGGGCAGGGGTTTTCTATGTGAAGACAACAGATTGTTTCATACATAATTTTCTTTCTATGTGATGGCCAATATTCCATTTACAATACAGGTGTTAGTGATTACAATGGTTAAGTTATATCTTATGATATAGAGTAAGGTGTGATTGGAAATTAAGCAGGGTGTATTTAAAAAGACCCTTATTAATAATATTTTACTAGTATTTATAGGCTAGAGTATTGTAGAGTAGGTTACAAATAGCAACACCCATATACAGTTCTATAATATAATACTCGATAAATTAATAATCTCGATAAAATTATTAATGTGCGTGGTCCCAACTTGGGACCGGTATAAAATTGGACCCCGGTCGATAAAATAATAAGTTAATAATTTTTTAGAAATCCCAATATAAATATATTGGTCCCAACAAAACTATAAATTAATAATTACTAAAATATTTCAAAATTCTAGGATGTCTAGTAAAAATTGAAAATATAGTCACTTGTATTTTTATCATTAGACATTTTGTAATGATCAATCTAGATCTATGTATACTGAACTTGATAAGTTCATTAGTGTGTAAATGTACATGAAAATTTTGAAGATCCTTGTTTTTGTTTTATTGAAATAGTTAAAGTGAAGGGAAATGAAAATTTTAAAGGTTGATGCATTAATTTGAGAGTTGCTCACAAAGATAAGCCAAATCTTTAAATTAATAATTTATTAATTTATGGATATAACAATATCTCGCTAAATTAATAAAATATTGCGGTCCCACATTATTAATTGTTCGTCCCAAGAGCACTTGAATCAATCAAATAACAATGAAGATTTGGATCAAAATAATAAAATATGATGAACTTGGATGAACACAATGAAGAACACTCATGAAAACCTCCTTTGATCCACTTTGATTTGCCTATGATTTTGTTTACATGGAAACTCTCAAGTCATGCTCTTGCAAGCTTAACAACACTCTAATGACTCTAGCTATTTATAGTCTAATGACAATTAGACTTGACGACATTTAGCCCCTAGGCTTATACTTAACTAGAAATTTACAAATAAAGCATTAAAAAACTAATAAAAGACTAAAGATATTTTATTGACACAAAATATATTTATTACATCAAAATCCCTTAGTCTATAACTTCTTCAAAGTCTTGTCTCAATTCTTCGTCTCGAACATGTTCAATTTGACTTTTGTGTTGACTTTGACTTTGACTTTTGTTGACTTTGACTGTGTTGATAATATTAGACTATCTTTCAAACCCAACAATTCTCCCCCATAGTCTATTATTATCAACGTCTTGCATCGTGATCGGCATAGAAGTCAACAATGATGAAGATTTTCATCTCATAAGCTCCCCTTATTTGTATGCTCCCCTTATTAAGATAACGGAAACCACTTTCTTTAATCTCTTCTCTTTGAGTGCTTCAGAAGATGTAGGAGGAGGATTCCTAACTTGATATCTTCTGCAAATTTGAAGAACAGGTTCACTCGTCTAGAGCATTGCTCAACTGAAGATCGGCCATCACTTGTATCATAATCTGAAACACTTTCACAAACACAAACTACATATTTCTCGTTAGATCAATTCAACAAACAAATAAAACCATATTTATCTGTATATATAAACAAGTGAACCCGTGTTCGTTTATGTTGTGCAATTTCTAGTGAAATGTATGAAGATATAGCATCATTGCAATAGAATAATATGGTAGACTTGAAAAAAGTACATCAAAAAGGAAAATCTTTTTGGATTTTCATGAGAGAAATTTTAATAAACTAGTAAAATCTAATCAAAAAAATCTAACTTTCTACAATATATATCTATATATATTTTTTAATAGATCAAGAACAAAGAACTGACTTAATCATGAGATTGATCACGAGTCAATAATTCAATGTTTACTTGATCTAAATGCGTGATTTTACATCATGATTATGGTGGAATAGTTTAAAGTTGTTTGTGTTTTGATTTATAGGTGTTTCGATCTAAAGGAGGCTTATTTTGGAAATAAGGAGCCAAACACGAAACTACAAGGACAAAAATATCAATAGTTACAAAAAAAGCACAAATTTAGGTGTACCGACGTATGATACGCCGGGTATGGGCGTATAATACGTCGGTCGGCGTACGGGCGACGTAAGCGTATATGCAAAATAATGAAAGAAAGTTGGGCGTAGGAAGGCTGAGGGGGGCGTATGATAGGCCGACCCTGGGTGTATCATAAGCCGGTTGCCGAACAACTTTCCGGATTTTGTGGATCTCCAAGTTATTTAAACACAATCCAATCCTAATTCGGGGGAGAACTTTTCCCAGCTGAAATCTAGCAAATTCAAGGTGATTTTGGGTGTTTTCAAGCTTCCCAACCCATACCAAATCATAATTGATCATCATCGAATCAAGATTGAAGAAGTAATGAAGACGATGAGTGGCTAGTTCGTTCTTGATTGCTTTCGGGTGGATAGTTCTTGCCACGTGAGATGGTTAGTCATGCTTAGGGTTTTTTGTGTTCAACACTTTGTGATTAAATGTAATTAAAGGTTTTGATTGAGTTAAACAATTTGTTTATAAAGATAGTTATTTGCTTTATCATCAGTTTTTGGTTTCCATGCATCGTTAGCTCATTGAAATAAGTAGATAACTTGATATAGATGAATTGGTAACCTTGTGAATGAACGAGTCATAAAAGATTGTTCCTTGGTTATTACTTCAATCAAAAGCTAAGATCTTGAGTCATGTTATGCAACCCTAAAGTACACTTGATAACTCATTGATCATATAGAACTTGAAACCTAGAAGTGATTGTTTCTTATTATTTAATCAAATTCGTTTCAAAAGTTTGTTGTTTTTTGCGATTGTGTTCTTAATTTCATCCAAAGTTATAATTTTTAATATTAAAGTTCATGTCTTTAAGTTAATCGAGTCATATTGTTAAACACTTTTCACATATTCCCTGTGGAGACGACCTTATTTACCCTTACACAATAAAGGTAGCTAAGACTGATATAATAACTTGTTTTTGATCGAGTCTCGACAACTAGATCAAAATGGCACCATTTCCGGGGAATTATTGGACAAAGTATATTTTTTGTAATTTTTTTTAGCTTTCTTTTCTTTTATTTTCTTTTGTTTTGTTAGGTGCTACGCTAGGTGTTTTATGTCTTGCAGTATACTATCAAATTGTTAAAACTCACCATGAATCGAGTTTATTATTCATGTACTGGTTGCGGAAGTCCAGTTCACACACGAGATCATCGCCCTGAGTACTTGCAAAAGTGTGAAGATGCGAGAAAAAAATTATATTTATTGGATGTCTATTATGATGATGTACCATCATCTTATCCGTACTACGAGGCATCTTCACCATACTATAAAGAATATTATCAGTCAGAAAGGAAATATAACTTTGGACAAGATTTGATTGCAACATTTATGAACCAAAGATGGCACAAGGCTCACGTTATCAGGAGAATTATAAAGACTATCATCAAGAATACTCTCAGGTGACATACGAAGATCAGAATCAATGTCAATTTCCTAAACAAGATAATGTTATCCAGAATGTTATGCCATTTCAAAATGATTTTCAATCTGAGGAGGAGGAAAAGATTGCTTGATTCGAAGTGATGTTGTCCGGTATTGATGAAAGTTTATGACAACACCAACTTTATATGCTTTTGATGAAAATCTAGATTGAAGAATCACTAGAAAACGAGGTAATAGAGGAGGTCATGGATACTAATACCATACTACTTCCCTCGGTTATAGAAGAATCAAAGATTGAATCCACCATGGCTGGGGAAACAATGGAAGAACTAGTTATGAATCTTTTGGAGCAAGACATGAAACTTCTTAAAAAACCAGAGACTAAGTTAATCAAAGTTTATCCCTAGCCTTCTCCTGTACCTATTACACCAACTTATAAATTTAAGGGAGAGGATTTAAGGATGGAAAAAAGAAAGGTGACATTGCATGACATTGGACAAGTTATCATGAAATGGCTTCCTAACAACTGCTCATTTTACATGCCAATCATTGAAAAGCAATTATGGATCTGGTATCTTAATTATCGAGCATTTGTTGGAAACTCGCTAAGAAAATGTTGGCTTCGACCACCTTAGTGGTCTCAGGTAAGGTCCGGCTGAAGACCTAAAACTTAGCGCTTTCGGGAGGCAAGCCAAGAACTTTGTGGGTTTGTTCACTAGAAACCCTCACCAGACTACAACTCTTCCACTCGGGTCTACCAAGGGGTTTAAAGGATTTTTGCATACGCTAAATGCAACCGTGATTCCTATGAAAGTGAGTTTTATTTCTTCTATTAGTTTGTGTGTTTTCGTTTTGTTTTGATATTCAATCACAAAATGCAATCACTCAAGTGTGGGGAGGCACAAGCCGGGTGATGAAGGTTTCCGATAATGATTGCGATCGGATCCATGTGCATTTTCCACTACTTTGGTTTTGAAAACCATTCTTTTCATG
Source organism: Flaveria sonorensis (assembly GCA_025506505.1). Classification (NCBI taxonomy): domain Eukaryota; kingdom Viridiplantae; phylum Streptophyta; class Magnoliopsida; order Asterales; family Asteraceae; genus Flaveria; species Flaveria sonorensis. The sequence continues at coordinate 37,580,679 of CM046428.1, forward strand.
ATTTCGTTGATATTGATTGATAATATGTCAGGATATGGCATACTAGTCTTCCTTTGCAATATATTGTCTTGTTTAGCAATAATAGGAATAAAAATAATAATCTACTCCCCTATGTTATGAAAATACCAATTGTGACTACCAATGCATCTCAAGTGTGAGATAAAGCTAGAAATGAAAAAAAAATTGAACATTTTTAAAAATTAAATATTCAAATAAGCTTAATTGTGTATGAGATCCATAATTTTCATAAATGGTTAATTATCATTTGTTTGTGTATGTATAGATCTCTTGGCATGGTTGTTTTGAAATTATAGAAAAGCATCCCATCATGAGCTTTTATTAAATTAGTTAGAATTCTTATGAGGCATAAAAAACCGGTTACAGATGACATACGTGCTTCATATTTTTAACCCTTTCCCACCGTTTCCATAAGAGTTTGAGCCTAATTGAGCAATTCATATCATATTTTGATTTGTTTTATATTTTCACATAATGAGAGAGACCATAATGTGCATCTAAGTTGGAACTCGTGTAATTGATGTGTGTCAAAATCATGAACCAGTATGTGCATTAATATGATAGAGGCATTAGGAATGAACCACTTGTTTAAACCTTTTTCTTTTGAATCCTATACCTTGATAATCTTTCTTTAGACACCATGTTGAGCCCCAACTTGTCGTATGAATAACCCAACATAGTAAGCCTACAAAGCCTTAGCCTTTTATAAAACCTAAGATGATGAAGTACAATCCATGACTTGTCTAGAAGTGTCTTTTAAGTATTAGTTTAATAATAGTATGATTGGTTTGAATTTGGTTATATATACATATATATATATATATATATATATATATATATATATATATATATGTGTGTGTGTGTGTGTGTGTGTGTGTGTGTGTGTGTGTGTATGTGTGTGTGTGTGTGTTTGTGTGTTTGAAAAAAAAGAAAAAAGGGAACAAAAGCTAAATACGAGGTCAAAATGATCAAAATATGAAGCAACAAAAATAATGAAAGAATTCAGTGATATTATTGCTATTAAAGGATAAAGATTGATAAATAAGACGTGTAGCATGTTAAATTGGATTTCATTACCCATTAGCCACTCTAAAATCCCTATTCTATCCCACCTTAAACCTTCTCCTAACATTACAACCCATGAAAGACCTCTTGATTTATGTATTATATTGTGTTAATTGATGGCAATATGATTGGTATGCGAGCTTATGATGAAAATGTACATTCTTTGTTTGAGAGTTCCAGATATACTAGTATATAATCACTAGTCCACAAAACAAACCAAGGGGAGTGTCCATTATGAGGAATGGGAATTCATGAATGTTTGAAGCAAAATATGAAGTTATGCCAACTAAGGTGATTCTAAGTTTAAAACACGATTGATATTACAACTTGGGTTGTGAATCTTACATGATGAAAGTGAAAAATAAGTATGCCTTGGGACCTTAACTTATACAAACTTGTGATAATTTAGCATGTTTGTTTGATTAAGGTAAAATGTTGCAAGCAAGTTTATTTGAGGACAAACAAAAGGTTAAGTGTGAGGATGTGATCACGAGTCAATAATTCAGTGTTTAATTGATCTAAATGTGTAATTTTACATCATGATTATGGTGGAATAGTTTCAAGTTGTTTGTGTTTTGATTTATAGGTGTTTGGAGCTAAAGGAGGTTTATTTTGGAGAATAAAAAGCCAAACACGAAACTACAAGGACTGAAGATGTAAATATCAAAAGTTACAAAAAAGGCACAAATTTAGGTGTACCGGCGTATGATACGCAGGGTATGGGCGTATAATACGTTGATGGAGTATGGGCGGCGTATTAGTGAGCGTATGTGGAAAAGAAATTACAAAACGTTGGGCATAGGAAGGTTGAGGGGGGCGTATGATACGCCGACCCTGGGCGTATCATACGCCGGTTGCTGAAGAACATTCTAGATTTTGTGGATCTTCAGGTTATTTAAACACAATCCAACCCTAATTCGGGGAAGAACATTTCCCAGCTGATATCTAGCAAATTCAAGGTGATTTTGGGTGCTTTCAATCTTCCCAACCCACACCAAATCATCATTGATCATCATGGAATCAAGATTGAAGAAGTAATGAAGACGATGAGTGGCTAGTTTGTTCTTGATTGTTTTCGGGTGGATAGTTCTTGCCAAGTGAGATGGTTAGTCATGTTGAGGGTTTTTTGTGTTCAACACTTTGTGATTAAATATAATAGAAGGTTTTGATTGAGTTAAACAATTTGTTTATAAATAAAGTTATTTGTTTTTTTATCAGTTTTTGGTTTCCTTGCATCGTTAGTTCATTGAAACAAGTAGATAACTTGATATAGATGAATTGGTAACTTTGTGTATGAACGATTCTTAAAAGATTGTTCCTTGGTTATCACTTCAATTAAAAGCTAAGATCTTGAGTCATGTTATGCAACCCTAAAGTGCACTTGATAACCTATTAATCTTGTAGAACTTGAAACCCGGAAGTGATTGTTTCTTATTATTTAATCAAATTTGTTTCAAAGTTTGTTGCTTTTTGCTCTTATTTTCATCCAAAGTTCCAATTCTTAATATTAAAGTTCGTGTCTTTAAGTTAATCGAGTCATATTGTTAAACATTTTCAGCATATTTCCTGTGGAGACGATCTTACTTACCCTTACATAATAAAGGTAGATATGACCAATATAATAACTTGTTTTTGATCGAGTCTCGACAACCAGATCAGAGATCATATCTTCAAGATACACTAAAACATAAAGATGTGATTAAACATCGACAAGCAGTGAGATTACCTTGATATGGAGCCTCATCATAACATATATATATATATATATATATATATATATATATATATATATATATATATATATATATATTAATTAATTAAATAGTCCAAGAATGATTGCCGGTATGTTTGTCTACGCAACATTCTTTCAACAAGTAGTATGTGATTCCTATCATGTTTTAGTATGATTTAGATGAAATTAGGATTCCTTTCTCATTTGGTAAGATCTACCTATCCTCATGGTTTATTGAGTTTATATGGCTTTGATAGATTAAGGGTATGGAAGATATGACACTAATGATATTTCATTGATAATCTTTGTGTGATGTATGAGTGTAATAAACAGATGATGATCGCTCCAGGTCTATATTTACATATAATAGAGGAGATGATCATCTGATGTGCTGACCAAAGCTCCAGGTCTATATTTACATATAACATAGAACATCATTACTCCTGGTCAATGCTTACGCATAGTAGAGGAGATAAACACGAATATATAAATTGAATGGGTGGCAAAAAGCCAACTCTCAACCCTTTTTTGACGGGACTCGGTCATGTAGACCAATAATGAGATTGAAATCTAGTTTTCATACTGAAGCTTTAGTTTATCACAAGATTACTATCTACTTGTTTGATGTAGAGCCTATCAGGCACATCATATAATGAAACTGTCAATTTTAGATTTTGTATGTAAATTTTTTTTAAATGATACAAGCATCCGAACATATACTATCATTTCTCACACAAAGCAAGTCATGCTTAAAAAAGCATATCAAGAAAATATACTATCATTTCTCAATCATCTCAAATCAAGTTCTTAACCCCATTTTTTTATTTAAATCAATCACCTAAGGAGGAGACACAATATAAATTTTAATCTTTCTAACTCTCCCCCTAAATTTTATTTTTCTAGATATATATATATTTATATATATATGTATTTATTTTTTTATTTTTTTTTATTTTCTAATTTATTTATTTATTTATTTTTAATATTTTCAAAGTAGAAATTTACTTAAAAAGATCTTCCAAGTTACCCTATCAAAAGATGAGAATGAACTATCAAGAAACATGCAGTGATTGTGAATGAGACATGTGATTATGAAAATAAAAATCAAAATGTGAATATGATATGATACCAAAACCATAACCATTATGTTCTACCTCAAATTTGGATGAGGAACAGACTCTGTCAGTAAACCGGATTACTAAACAAACCTCCTGAATTGTTCCTACACTCATTAACAGATTAATTAGAAAGGGGAACCCAGGTCACCGTAGACCTAGGTGGTCCATTTACATCAATGTGATCACTTTGTTTTAACACATGGCCTTTTATCTTTTCTTCTTTCTTTTTGATTTGCCAAATTTGTTTTGTCTCAAACACTTTTGATTGGAAAGAATTAAATTTAGAAATTATTTTTGTTAAGAAAAAGATTTTGGTTTGGATGCGTTAGTTACTTTCATCTTTGAATCATGTGAAACCGGCTTCACATGTGAAGGTTTGGATGGAATATTCGTCATCCGACCATTCAAAGATGTGTGGTGTTTTCTTGTTAATATAGAGAAGCAATTGTGATCGCCTATACCATCGGAATCATGTTGCTTCGGGCACTTTTTGAGCACGTGACCTTCCATTCCACACCTGAAACAATCCTTGAAGGGCTTTTGGTTCTTGATAGACCCGTGTGATGTAACTAGGGTTGGAGCTTGTTTTAAACTTGATTCAGCTTGATGAGGGACTTGTGATTTCTTTTGTTGAATTGGGAATGAGAGCTTCACTTATTTCTAATAGGATTTAGGTATGATAGACTGAGATTGAGATTGTCTTTGCTTTGCTTTGCTTTGGAATAACTGACTTGTTCAGCAACTGGAGATGATTCATGACTAGTACATTTTCTCTCAACTTTGAAAGGCTCAAAGGTAGGAATACCCCCTATATTGAACTTATCAAAGAGGTTAGTAGAAACATGTACACTTTTGGGTATATCAACACAGCGTGTGTTGAAACCCAAACCAACAGGAGGATCATGCTCATCTTGAATCTCATTATAATTAACACCACTTACTCCTGTACGCAAACTATTAGCATTCTGATTTTCAAATAAATCATTTTTCAAATGAGGACGCCGTAAGGGTGAATAACATCTTGTTCCGGGAGGTGGAAAAACATTTTCAGCTTTTCAACATTTTTGAGGTAACCAACTCCGTCTTTTCTAAACACAGATCTTTATTTTGAAAGAATTTCATCACTTTTCATTTGAGAGACGGTCCATTTATCAAGTTTAGTTTGGAGTTGGGTTCCATCGAATTGAGCTAGAGTTAAAAGTTCTATTAACATATTAATTTCAATGTTTCTTTAATAAACATGTCTTTTAAGAAGTTCAATTTTAGCTAAAGCATCATTTTGCTTTACTTGATATGCAACTTCATTTTCTTTTAGCTTTTTATTTATCATCCTTAGCTCCTCTTGATCCTGAATCAAAATCGTATTTGCTTGGATGACATTTAACGTTCTACCTCGACATGTACATGAACACATATCTTGCATCACCTTATAGGCAACATCCAGCACCTTCTTTTCTGCCTCATCATCAGCTGCTTCACAGTCAAATTCATTCTCTTTCTCTGCCATTAAAGCTTGTTCGTTTTCTTCTTCAATCTCCCTGTTTTTAGCTTTTAGATTGGACTCAGTTTCCGAAATGGTTTCTGATTTTTCTGCAGGAACTTCAGTTTCGATGACAAATGACGTGTTGCAACGCGGATACATCACTCGATTGTATTCCTCTCATTTGAGATCCATTTCCAGTGACTTCAATTTGTTGATCACCTCAGACAAATTCTAATAAGGAAATCCTCTTTCTTGACTAATCGATTTGCACTTTGAGATCCATTTAGATGGAAGCGAATCAAATAATCTGTAAACTTGTTCAAAGTTGGTGAGATGTGGGTCATGCTTCTTCAGATTATTTTCCATAATTACAAATCGATCAATGAAATTAGACAGTCCTTCATTCTTCATTCTTGTAAAACAATCAAACGACTTTGTGCCAATACGACGTTATCTGATTCAAAATCGTTAGAAAAAAGTCATTTTAAATTAAAAAATTAAAATTCACTTTAACGCCACAAAAATATTTTTTTCCAAAAAAATTGTTGAATAATTCTCCCTCAGGATCCTCTTTCTCCAGCAAGTTCGCTAGTAAGTTCTCCAGCAAGTTCGCAAGCAAGTTCTCCAGCAAGTTCACCAGCAAGTTCTCTAGCAAGTTCTCCAGCAAGTTCACCAGCAAGTTCTCTAGAAGAACAGTAAGTTCGTCGGACCGAGAACTTTCATTCAAAAGTTGTAAAACTGGCCCAAATCTGATGTAAACTCACCGGATGAAGATTTGAAGCTTCTTCAAAGACTGTCAAGAACACCAAGAACACACATAGAGTGTTTGTGAGAGAAACACCTTTAATCTTCAAATTTCTTTTCAATTTCTTATACAAATAGATTTGTAGATGCAAAATGTGATATTAAATCATGTAATTCAGCTCTGAAATGATGTAGATCTGATTAAAATCAGTATAATTGATGAGCACAAAACTCAGATCTAGTTTCTCTAAAATCGCAATTTCTCTCTCTAAAAGTTTCAACAAAATCTTCAGTTTAGCACCATAAATCTTCAAATAAACAATCCAAATTTGATTCAAGTATGCTCTAATACCATTTTTTCATCCTAAGAGCACTTGATTTAATTAAATAAAAATGAAGATTTGGATCAAAATGATAAAATATGAAGAACTTGGATGAACACAATGAAGAACACTCATGAAAACCCTTTAATTGGAAACCCTCAAATCATGCTCTTGCAAGCTTAACATCACTCTAATGACTCTAGCTGTTTATAGTCTAATGACAATTAGACTTAATGACATTTAGCTCCCTAGACTTATACTTAACTAGAAATTTACAAATAAAGCCTTAAAAGACTAATAAAAGACTAAATATATTTTGTTGAGACAAAATATATTTATTACATTAAAATCCCTTTGTCTATAACTTCTTCAAAGTTTGTCTCGATTCTTCGTGTCGAACATGTTTGGTTTGACTTTTGTGTTGACTTTGACTTTCACTTTGATTGTGTTGATAATATTAGACTATCTTTCACACCCAACATTAATTTATAGAGGCTTTACTGTAGATAGATTTCTAAATGCACCCTAGTCTAGTATCTATTCTCGTCTTAGTCTACTATATTAAATATATACACATACCAAAACACTCTCAAATTAGGATGCCAGAAAGAAAACACCAGACCACGACCGGTGTAACACTTAGAAAATTTAGAAAGAAAAAAAGAAAAGAAAAGTAAAGGAGCAAATGGGATATTATTTTAAAAGCAAGGGGTTAAAAGCATGCAAGGGCCAAACTGGCCCATAATGGGTTCAAAAAGGGTGATAAGGCCGCCCATAGCTCTCTCTCCCATGCATAACTCTCGGCTGGAAAGAGAGAAAGAAGTTTCATCCAGTTTTAGAGAGAGAAAGTGGAAAGTTCTTCAAGAAGTTAAAATTTTAAAGAGTTTTCTCCTCGATTTCAGTCAAGTTCCAGCTTCTGGACCGATCTTTATATGTTTCTTTGTGTTTGGTTGCTTGTTTACGTGTGTTTAGGTGCTAGAACTCCAGGTCGCTCTCGGGTTGGAGGTGTTTTACTCGAAAGATGTTTGAGATGAGTTCTAGATCCCCTCTTTTACATGTTTTTTGCTTGTTTGGGGCTGATATGCATATTAAACTGTTATTTTCTAAACCAAACTATGATTTTCCATGAAAGTATGACTGTATATGAAGAATGTTGGTTTTAAATGATTTCTATGTTGTTGTGCAGATGTTTGTTATGTTCTAAGTGTGAAACTAGTAGATCCATGCTAAGAATATGTTTAGAAATGATGTTTGAGACTAGAAACTGCATAAGTTAATTTGCTGGTGAATCATGTTCTCCGTTGTGGGCTTAGAATGTCCGCTTTGGACACTTAGAAATATATACATGTCGTCTGCTGTGGACACTTGATCGTGGATAAAGTGTCCGATGTGGGCACTTAAGGCAATTAGACTGTCCGCTGTGGACACTTAGTCATATTTAGACTGTCCGCTGTGGACTTTACACGTCTGTTGTGGACTTTGCATGTTCGATGTGGGCACTTAGAGATCTCATGATTTTCCATAATAGACCTAAACCGTCCGCTGTGGACCCTTAAGTGTTTCAGTCATCCATTGTGGACACACTTAGTGTTTCATTCATGCGCTGTGGACCCTTAGCCATCCACTGTGGATTTGGTCATCCGCTGTTGACCTTAGCTATCCGCTGTGGACACTTAGCATTTAAACCATCAGCTGTATATTTTACTCATGCGTTGTGGACACTTAGAATTATTCTGAAATTTTAGGAATAGAATTTAATTGTTAAGTACTTATAAAGGAAAGATTATGCTAGTTTAATGTTTCTAATGTCTTATTCCTTCCTTATGGGCTGTTGCTATGGATAATAATTACTATTTCATGTTAAGTGATTGTAAGGTAATGGATATTTTAAAAGTATTATTCATAATTAAGTGGTCATAAAGGAATAAAAGAATGAGAGTGGAACTTAAGGATGTTACCCCGGGCCCTAATAAATGGTGAAAAGCCTTGCAAGCTTTTCCAATGGAGGTTCACGATCCTGGTTGTCATTAACTCAACTGATGTGTGGTTGTTTCAGCCCAAAGAAGGCACATCTAGGGTCTAATCCTTGTGATTGACCAATAGACCAATGGGATCCGAGTTCATGAGCAGGCTTCGTGCCTAGCAGTGTGGATCAACTGTCATGGGTTAGCTACGATGATAAACGTTTGCTGGCAGGGGTTCGACATCTATTGCCAACCAACAACATAGGCTATTGCTTTGTGCAATCCTAGTTAATAAAAGAGAAAGATAATGGAAGAAAGAAAGATAATGAATTTCCTAATGAACGATTATGTATAATGATGGATGATCACCAAGTGAAGTTTACAGAAATATATTTTCTATATTATCAAACTAGAACTCACTCAGCAACACTGACTTTTTATATGCATATCAGTTGGCAGGTAATGATGTTGCTGGGGATGGCACGAGGTTAAAGCTACCAGGAAAATAAAGACTGCCATCCATGTCATGCTAAAAAGTTTTTTTTTTGTTTTGAAATGCAACTAGATGTTCTTTTTGTAACTAGTAACAACGACGTATTTCTTAGCAAAAGTAATTGTTAATGCATGCAATGGTTTTTGTTAAATTATTCTGCTGTAACATTTTCTTATTTTAATGAATCTAAATGCGTTTTAATATGAATGACGCTATGAATAACCAACTGTGGGGTTTCTGGGATTGGGGCCTTACAAGTTGGTATCAGAGCCAAAGTTTAAGAGAATTGGGTAAATTATTTTCAGAGGCTAAACTGAAACTAAAAATGGGACCAAAATAGAGGGATGCCAGCCCAAGTAGCTACGTGCCATCTAGGTAATTTTCTTAAAGTTAACCAGTATTATGTACGTGTGCTATTTGATTTATGTGCTTAGTAGATTTGGATGCTGATGTAGTCAGGATAGGAAATGCTTAGGGTATGAAGAGTAAAGTAAGTGACTAATCACAACTGGCCACTACAATTAGGGACTTACTATACTTGACATAATCTGAGCTATTACCTTGAATGACCTTGTTGGTGTTTGAATCTTATAGGAAGTAGATCGTTATGGCGGGTAGAAAATCTAGGAAGGTAACCCGAGGTGGTGCTTGTGGCGGGTGTACTACTGGGCCACGTGTCACCAGGAGCAAAGCTTAGGCTCCCGAGACAGTTCATGTGGACACAGATCTCCATAGCCACTAAGAGGGTGAAGGATCAGCTACCCTCAAATCCACGGTAAAGGAAGTTATTACTGATGAGGTCTACAACATCATGCAGAATGTGTTGCCTTCGGTGGTGACTGAAGTGTTGAGGGCTGTAAAGGATGGGGAAAGAACTGAGGATACAGGGAAGAAAGAGGAGAGGAAATCAAGAAAGTCCACTGAAAGGACTGAGGAAGCTGATAAAGAGCCATCTAGCCTAAAGGTGGTAATTCATGAGGATGATAGTAAGGAGGAGAAGGAGACTGCTAAGGGGTGCAGCTATGGGGCATTTCAAAGATGCAAACCCCCGACCTTTGACCGTAATGGCAATGCTACTGCTGCTCACCGTTGGGTTTGGGCGATGGAAGCAGTACTGGACATCAGTGAATACTGGGAAGATCAGAAGGTGAAGTTTGCATCCCATTTTTTTGTTGACTCGGCACAATGCTGGTGGGACAACATTGTCCAAGCCGAGGGAAAATGATCTATAGCAAAGATAAAGTGGTCAGATTTGAAGGAACTGGTGCTGGAGGAGTATTGTCCACATTAAGAATTGGACAAATTGAGAAGGAGTTATTCCATTCGGAGGCCGGGAACATGACTCATCAAGAGTACACCTCCAAGTTAAATGAACTTGCTAGACTTGTGCCAGATATAGTAATCTTGGTGTCCAAGAAGATTAAGAGATATATGTAAGGTTTGCCAGTGGATATTAGGAGGAACATGATAGCCGCTAGACCGAGCATGTTTAGGTCCGTGGTAGATTTGGCAGGGAGATTATACGATGATAGGGACCTGATGCTAGTCCAGAGGAAGGTTGAGAAGAGTTGGAACAAGAATGGTAATGGGAAAAGATTCAGGAATGACAACTATGGAATTAGGGAGAAGAAGATGAGGGTTGACGATTGTCGCCCAGAACAGAGGAAGGGAATGACCAAAGGGGGTGTAAGAAGTGTCGGAAGAGCCACACAAGCGAAAGTAGAGTGGGGACGAATAGGTGCTTCAAATGCGGGGGCCAGGACCATTATGCTAAGGAGTGCAGGATACTAAGATGTTATCATTACGATGAAGTAGGCACTTGGGCCAGGATTGCAAGAAGGGTGGAGCAGGAAGCTCAGGGGTCAAGGTGATGGGAGAAAAGGGGAAAAGTGAGAGCACCCCAAGGCAAGGGCATTCAACATGACTCGGGAAGAAGCTAGAGTGGACCCTGAAGTAGTTTCAGGTATATTTTCGATAAACCAATTGTATGCTTCTATGCTCTTCAATTCGGGTGCTAGTAGGAGCTTTGTATGTACTGCTTTTTGTCGTGTAATGCAATGTAAGAGTAGGAAGATAGATGTGCCTTTCCATGTGGAGGCAGCGATAGGAAAATCCACCAAGGTGACTGATATGATAGATGATTGCCTCATAAAATTGGACGGTCATAAGTTTCCTGCTAGGTTGTATGTGATGGCCCTAGGAGGTTTTGATATGGTGTTAGGAATGGATTGGTTGGCGATCTATGAAGCAAATATCATGTGTCAAAATAAGATGATTCGTCTAAGTGCACCCGACTGCAGTTTGGTTATGGTTCACGAAGACATGGAATACACCACTCTGCTAGTGATATCGATGATCACGGCAGAGAAGTTTATAAGGCGAGGGTGTGGTGCTTACCTGGCTTATGCGCAGGATGTGAATGCTACCTTACCTCAATTGTCAAACGTGCAAGTAGTATGTGATTTCCCCAATGTGTTTCCAGAAGACCAGCCAGGGGTTCCACCCAATAGAGAAATCGAGTTTCAGATTGACTTGATACCAGGAGTGCAACCCGTCGCCAAGGCACCATACCGGTTGGCTCCGTCTGAACTTAAAGAGCTGATGACACAACTGCAAGATCTTTTGGATAAGGTCTTTATTCAACTGAGTATCTCTCCATGGGGTGCTCCGGTTCTATTCATGAAGAAGAAGGACGGTAGTATGAGGATGTGCATTGACTATCGCGAGCTGAACAAGTTGACTGTGAAGAACCGGTATCTGTTACCAAGGATTGACGACTTGTTTGATCAGCTCCAGGGTACTAGTTTATTCTCCAGGATAGACCTTCGGTCGGGGTATCATCAACTGAGGGTGAAGGAGCAAGATATCCCTAAGACAGCCTTTCGCAAGCGTTATGGACACTACGAGTTCCTCGTGATGTCTTTTGGTTTAACCAATGCGCCAGCTGCTTTTATGGATTTGATGAATCGAGTGTGTCGGCCTATGCTAGATAAATCAGTGATCGTGTTTATTGATGACATCCTAATTTATTCGAAGAATGAAGAAGAGCATGTCGGTCACATTCGAGAGGTGCTAGAGGCACTCAGAAGGGAGAATCTGTATGCCAAATTCTCCAAGTGTGCATTCTGGTTACGCGAAGTACAATTTCTAGGTCTTGTGGTTAATCCTAAAGGGATCATGGTGGACCCGGAGAAAGTTGAAGCGGTGATGCAATAACATTCCCCAAAGATGCCATCCGAGATCCGTAGTTTCTTAGGTTTGGTGGGCTATTATAAAAGATTCATCCAAGACTTCTCCAAGATAGCTTCACCATTGACCAAGTTGACTCATAAAGATGTGAAGTCGTATGGGGTCTGTAGAAGGAGAATGCTTTCGAAGAGCTAAAGATGAGATTAACTCAAGCCCCGATCTTGACATTGCCCGAAAGGAATGATGACTTGATGGTATACTCAAATGCCTCGTATTTTGGGTTTAGGTTGAGTGTTGATGCAATAAGGAAAGGTTATAGCCTATGTGTCCTGACAGTTAAAGATCCATGAGGCTAACTACCCTACTCATGACTTGGAGTTGGCGGCTGTGGTGTTTGCATTAATGATTTGGAGGCATTACTTGTACGGGATAAAGTGCACTATCTTCACTAACCACAAGAGCTTGAAGTACTTCTTTGAGCAAAAGGATCTCAATAAGAGGCAAAGGAGATGGTTAGAGCTTATCAAGGACTATGATTGTGAGATCCGTTACCATCCGGGAAAGGCCAAATTGGTGGCGGATGCCCTTAGCCGAAAGGAGAGACCCGAGCCAATTCGGGTAAAGGCATGATCATGACCTCCGATGTGATGAAGCAGGTCAAAGAATTTCAGGATGAAGCGCTGAAAGAAGATTAGATTAACTCTGAAAGGATGAAAGGTCTAGTCGCCGAGTTGGGGGAGAACACAATTGGTGTCAGGACCCGATCGGGGCGGATGTGGATTCCTTGTTATGGGGATCTATGTGGGAAGATCATGGATGAGGCTCACAAGACTCGATACTTAATTTATCCCGGTGCTACAAAGATGTATTATGATATGAAGAAAGATTACCGGTGGTTGGGAATGAAGCGCGATGTGGCGGAGTATGTGAGTAAGTGCCTTACTTGTTTACAAGTGAAGGCAGAGCATCAAAAGCCATACAAAAAGATCTAACCCTTGGATATACCCGAGTGGAAATGGGAGCACATCACCATGGACTTCATTACGAAGTTGGCACGTACAGCAAGGGGATGCGATGCCATATGGGTGATAGTTGATCGCCTGACAAATAGTGCCACTTTCTACCGATCCGTGAGACGTATTCATTTGAGAGGTTGGCGGATCTATTCATTAAAGAGATTGTGACTCATCATGGTGTGCCATTGTCTATCGTGTCTGACTGTGACACTCGGTTTACATCAAAGTTTTGGATGAGATTCCATGATGTGATGGGGACGAGGTTGCACATCATTATGGCTTACCATCCTCAAACAGACGGTCAATCAAAAAGAACCATTTAGACGCTTGAGGATATGCTCCGGGCATGCGTCATTGATTTTGAAGGAAGTTGGGATGAACACCTACCTTTAGCCGAGTTCTCATATAATAATAATTATCATGCCAGCATTGGTATGCCTCCATATGAGATGCTATATGGAAGGAAGTGTAGAACACCCATATGTTGGGGTGACATTTGGCAGAAGGAGTTAGGGAGCATCGAGGTGATCGAGGCTATGACCAAAAAGTTGGAAAAGATCAAGGCCTTTATGAAGGTGGCTAAGGATAGACAGAAGTCGTATGCCGACAAGAGACGTAGACCGATCGAATTCAAGGTGGGTGATAGAGCTATGTTGAAGGTCTACCCTATGAAAGGGATCATCCAGTTCAGAAAACAGGGAAAGTTAAGTCCGATGTACATAGGGCCTTTCCGAATCATTGCTCGAGTAAAAGAGGTGGCCTATCGATTGGAACTACCTGGTGAGTTAAGTGGAATTCATCCGACTTTCCATGTATCTCATTTGAGGAAGTTCTTAGCCGATGAGGATATGATCATGGCACTCGAGGACATCCAGGTGGATGAACGACTCAACTATGTGGAGCAGCCAGTGCCCATCATTAACCAAAAAGAGAAGAGACTAAGGAATAAAGTGGTTCCACTTGTGCGAGTATAGTGGAGACACATAAAGGGATCCCAGTCAACATGGGAGACTGAGGAAGAGATAAGACAGCACCATCCGCAGTTGTTCGAGGAGTGACAGGTTTCGGGGACGAAACCTATATAAGGGGGGTGGACCTGTAACAGCCGGAAAGTTCAGAAAGAAGAAAAGAAAAGAAAAGTAAAGTAAAGGAGCAAACAGGATATTATTTCAAAAGCAAGGGGTTAAAAGCATGCAAGGGCCAAATTGGCCCATAATTGGTTCAAAAAAGGTGATAAGGCCGCCCATACCTCTCTCTCATGCATAACTCTCGGCTGGAAAGAGAGAAAGAAGTTTCATCCAAGTTTAGAGAGAGAAAATGGAAAGTTCTTCAAGAAGGTAAGATTTTAAAGAGTTTTCTTCTCGGTTTCAGTCCAGTTCCAGCTTCTGGACCGATCTTTATGGGTTTCTTTGTGTTTGGTTGCTTGTTTACATGTGTTTAGGTGCTAGAACTCCAGGTTGCTCTTGGGTTGGAGGTGTTTTACTCGAAAGCTGTTAGAGGTGAGTTCTAGATCCCCTCTTTTACATGTTTTTTGCTTGTTTGGGGCTGATATGCATATTTAACTGTTGTTTTTTGAACCAAACTATGATTTTCCATGAACGTATGACTGTATATGTAGAATGTTGGTTTTAAATGATTTCTATGTTGTTGTGCGGATGTTTGTTATGTTCTAAGTGTGAAACTGGTAGATCCATGCTAAGAATATGTTTAGAAATGATGTTAGGGACTAGAAACTGAATAAGTTGAATTGCTGGTGAATCATGTTGTCTTCTGTGGGATAAGAATGTCCGCTTTAGACACTTAGAAATTTATGCATGCCGTCTGTTGTAGACACTTGATCATGGATAAAGTGTCCGCTGTGGACACTTAAGGCAATTAGACTATCCGCTATGGACACTTAGTCATATTCAGACTATCCCACTGTGGACTTTGCACGTCCGCTGGGGACTTTGCATGTCCGCTGTGGGCACTTAGAGATCTCATGATCGTCCGCTGTAGACCTAAACCGTCCGCTGTGGACCCTTAAGTGTTTTAGTCATCCGTTGTGGACACACTTAGTGTTTAATTCATGCGTTGTGGACACTTAGCCGTCCGCTGTGGATTTGGTCATTCGCTGAGGACCTTAGCTGTCCGCTACGGAAACTTAGCATTTAAGCCATCCGCTATATATTTTACTCATGCGCTGTCGACACTTAGAATTATTCTGAAATTTTGAGAATAGAATTTAAGTGTTAAGTACTTATGTATAAGGAAAAATTATGCTTGTTTAATGTTTCTAATGTTTGATTCCTTTCTTATGGGCTGTTGTTATGGATAATAATTACTATTTCATGTTAAGTGATTGTAAGGTAATGGATATCTTAAAAGTATTATTCATAAGTAAGTGGTCATAAAGGAATAAAAGAAGAATAGTGGAACTTAAGGAATGTTACCCCCGGGCCCTGATAAATGGTGAAAAACCTTGCAAGCTTTTCCAATGGAGGTTCACGACCCTGGTTGTCGTTTGCTCAACTGATCTGTGGCTGTTTCAGCCCAAAGAAGGCACATCTGGGGTCTAATCCTTATGATTAACCAATAGACCAATGGGATCCAAGTTCATGAGCAGGCTTCATGCCTAGCAGTATGGATCAACTGCCATGGGTTAGCTACCATGATAAATGTTTGCTGGCAGGGGTTCGGCATCTGTTGCCAACCAACAATATAGGCTCTTGCTTTGTGCAATCCTAGCTAATAAAAGAGAAAGAAAGATAATGAATTTCCTAATGAAAGATTATGTATAATGATGGATGATCACCAAGTGAAGTTTACAAAAAGTATATTTTCTATATTATCAAACTAGAACTCACTCAACAACGCTGACTTTTTATATGCATATAAGTTGGCAGGTAATGATGTTGCTGGGGATGGCATAAGGTTGAATCTACCTGGCAAATAAAGACTGGCATCCATGTCATGCTGAAAAGT
The DNA here is from genome assembly GCA_025506505.1 of Flaveria sonorensis. Classification (NCBI taxonomy): domain Eukaryota; kingdom Viridiplantae; phylum Streptophyta; class Magnoliopsida; order Asterales; family Asteraceae; genus Flaveria; species Flaveria sonorensis. The sequence goes on from CM046428.1 coordinate 37,596,788, forward strand.
TATTTTTGTTTTGAAATGCAACTAGATGTTCTTTTTGTAACTAGTAGCAACGATGTATTTCTTGGCAAAAGTAATTGTTAATGCATGCAATGGTTATTGTTATGAATCTAAATGTGTTTTAATATGATGATGCTATGAATGACCAACTGTGGGATTTCCGGGATCTAGGCCTTACAACCGGTGTTGCCAAAATTTCATCATTCCATCGCCACCGTCTTCGCACACTCGCACCCAAACAATCGATTTCTTCTAAGTTGCAGATCGGGTAATATATTTGCTTTCTTCTAAGTCGTAAGCTATTTGTTCCAAAGCTTGGGGCTAGAATAGGGTGAATGGGTTAGCTATATTTCTGGTAAGCGGCAAAATGGTGTAGTAGGTCTATTTATTTTAAGTCGTAATCTATATTTTCTAAATTATAATCTATTTAAGAGACATAATAAAAGAAGTATAATAAGTGTTATTTAATACTTTTTGTACGAATCTACAAAAAGAAAAGGAAGGCAAGTAGATCAACATTTTTGACCGATGAGATATAATATTTAGCTTTATTTTTATATAAAAGTGCTAGTTAATTAGTTTATTATTATTTTTTTAACATAAACTACTTCTTAATTAAGTTAGTTGCTCACAAGGCTTTGCCGTAACTCCGGACTATTATGGTGGTTAGATGCGATCATGTTTTGGGTTTCCATGTGTCATGAACTTTCATTGTATGTCGGTGCAAGTATGTATGTTCTAGTATATGGGTAAATATACGTGTGTTGTATTTTTCAATCATTCAGTGTAATCTTACATGCATTTTATTTGAATATGTGGATGTCTATTCCGTTAAACTGCATTGATCCATTTTGGACAAAGCTTGATTTGTCACCATCCATAGATGTGGAATATGGTGATCTTGGTTTTGACAAGAATATGAAAATGTATAAAGAAACCTTCAATTGAAATCAAAACATATCAAGTCCGACATACTAGAAAAATGAGAGGGATTTTCAAACCATCGGCAAATATGATTGTCGAACCCTTGGTTAAGAAACATAGTCGTGGACGCCCAAAGATGAAACGTGATGATCTTCCGACTTGAGTTCCTCATAGACATAGTTGTTCAAACTTAACTAACTTGTATGGGTTTATTTTTGAAGACAAAAATCATCTAATAGCAAGACATAGTTCATTAATAATAGACTTGAATGAGAAACCATTAGAACAATGTAATTACCGGATAGATTTACATGAGAAACCAGCAAGGCAAGGTTGGTATAGCTATACACTAATGAATGAAATCCCAAAAATCCTTCACCCTTTCCTCACACGTATACAAGATGCAATGAGTGACGAAAATTATGAATTTGGAGCAATAGTTGTTTGTAACACCCCGAATTTTATTAGAAAGAAAATGAAAAGAAAAGTATCCAGAAAGAAAGGATAATGGGTACAAGTTGAAGGGGGCAAAGTGTAAAAGTGCCAAAACTCATTATTTTAATATAAATGAGGGTATGGCCACCCCATAAAGCAGCAGTTCTGCTTTTTGGCCTCGGCTGAAGAAGAAGAAGAGCAAAAAATCGGGTTTTTTGAGAAGAAGAAGAAGGAAGAAGAAGCTGCAAAAATGTTAGTTCTCGGGTTTATGTTTGGTTTTAGCTTAGTTTGCAGCTTGTAACCGAAGCTCTCGATGTTTTAGAAGGTTGTTCTTGGGATTTTGAAGCTGAAATCGCAGGTGGAAGTGTTTAGTTTGAAGAGCTGCTTCAGGTGAGTTTCTAGACACATATTTTACTTATTTTCACACGTTTTGGGGCTATTATGCATACCGGGTAAAAGGTTTTTAAAGATAACCATATGTTTCAGCTTTTTGTTCGATGTATGTGCTGTGGTTGTATGTTCTAGGCTTGTTTATGGTTTAGTATGGTGCTTGATAGGTTTTAGATGCCCTTAGTATGTTAGATCTATGTTTGGATGGTGTTAGAATGGTGTTCGGGTGAATTTGGTAGTTTTAGACATATTTCAGAATGTTATCATATGCCCAAGTGTTGTGTGCCTAAGTGTTCTCATGTGCCCCAGGGTGGTGCGCCTGAACAGGGCTGATGCGCCCAGGTCATGCGCCTGAATAGTGGCCGTGCTCCCAGAAAGTATAAAAATGTGCTAAGTGTGGGTCATGCGCCTGCATAGTGCCCATGCGCCCAGAATTGTTTCTGTGGCTAAGTGTTGGGACGCTCGAACAGGGCTCATGCACCCAAATAGTGCTGATGCGCCCAAGAAGTTTTATACTTAGAATTTTCTGCTGATGCGCCTAAGATGTCCCATGCGCCTGATTTTAGACAGAGGTTTTTTCTAAGGGGTTTTGAGGTGATGTTTGAGGATAGGTCCCGTTGGGATGTGTTGGCTTATGTTTGATGTGTGCATGATGGTGTGATGATGTTTATGATGTATGGGTGAATGAGTTATCTTTCTTCATTTGACGGTTTTCAAAACGTATGTATTATGTTTTATAATACATTATGTATGATGTATGACTTTACGTGGTTTGATGTATGGCTATGAATGAACATAAAGTATTATGTAACGAAGTGAAAGATAACGATAATGAAAAGTGGAATGTAATAATAGTCTTGCAAGCAAGACTGAGGTGAGTGACTGTGTTGTCACAAAAGACTCGTAAGCCAAGGTTGGGGTGAGTGACTATGTTGTCACAACAGACTTGTATGCCAGGCTGAGGTGAGTGACTGTGTGTCACAACAGACTCGTAAGGGGTTTAATCCAAGAGATTGACCCGAGTGAAGTCCTCGTGGCTTGAAGGGAGTCTTTGTGGCTCGAAGGGAGTCCTTGTGGCTCGAAGGGAGTCTTTGTGACTCGAAGGGAGTCTTTGTGACCCGAAGGGAGTCTTTATGACTCGAAGGGAGTCCTTGTGGCTCGAAGGGAGTCTTTGTAACTAGAAGGGAGTCCTTGTGGCTCGAAGGGAGTCCTTGTGGCTCGAAGGGAGTCTTTGTGGCTCGAAGGGAGTCTTTGTGACTCGAAGGGAGTCCTTGTGACTCGAAGGGAGTCCTTGTGACTCCAAGGGGATCCTTGTCGCGTACCCGATACTGTCGATCTTCGGACATGAGTCGAGGGTATTGCATGAGATAGGATCCAAATTGAAGTGAAAGATAATGATGAATGTACGAAATGTACAAGATAAACGATGATGAAGATAATAATAATATTATCAATGTGTATGTACGATGAGTGATCGCATATGTTTACAAAGGATATGTTTTAACAAAAGTAAAGTATTTTATTTATAAAACTAGAACTCACTCAGCGTCGCTGACATTTTGTATGCATGATAGTTGGCAGGTATTTTGTTGATGCTGAGGAGTTACAGGCATGGATGCATACGCTACTGGGGACGTTTTGTGGCTGGCATCCATATTTTGATATGATGTTATATTATGAAATGTAAACGATTTATGTAATGTAATGATGCGTTTTTAATTATAAATGAAAGTTTTTAAATTCCGCTGCAAAAGAAATGTTTATTTTAAATAATTTATGTGATGATGGTCTAGCTGTAAGCATCCCGGGAACGGGGCCTTACAAGTTGGTATCTGAGATAAAGTTTAAGAGAATTGGGTAAATATTTTCAAAAGAACCTAATCTTAAACTGTGAATGGGATGAAAGGAAAGGGATGCCAATCCTAGTAGCTACATGCCTGCAGGTAAAAGTTTTATGTAAAAGGTTTTATGTAAGTTAATGTTAACCGGTATTATATGCGCATGTAATGTGGCTTGTGTGCTTCTGTGCGGATTTAGAAACTGATGTAGTCAGGATAGGAAATGCTTGAGAAATAAGGAGTAAAGTAAGTGGCTAAACACAACTGGCCACTGTAATTAGGGACTTACTATACTTGACATATCTTGAGCTATTACCTTGATTGACCGTGTTGGTGTTTGAATCTTGTAGTGTTTTAGATGGCTGGCGGTAGGTCTTCTGAGGCTTCGTGAGGTGGAGGTCATGGTGGATGTGGGGTTAGACCGCGTGCCAAGAAGAGCAGAGCTAAAACTGCTGAGACGGCTCCTGAGGAGCCAGCGCTTCGTCACCAGGAGGGTGAGGATGGGAGTGCTAATCTAAGAGCCTCAATGAAGGAGGCAGTGGCAGAGGAAGTCCAATAGGTTATGCAGACGATTCTGCCGACTGTAGTAACCGATGTCATTGGAGCTATGAAGGAGGATGAGAAGAAGGAGAGTGAGAAGAGGAGAACTGCACGACGAGGAGGTGAAGTCGGAGGTTCTAGGGATATGGAGCAACCCGATATTGGCATGGTTGTCTCAAGTGATGACGAGGAGGACGAGGAAGCTGTGGAGGAGACTGCAAAGGGATGCAGCTATGGAGCATTCCAAAGGTGTAGGCCTCCTGTGTTTGATGGAAATGGGAGTGCAGCGGCTGCACAATGTTGGGTGAGAGAGATGGAAGTGGTACTTGATATCAGCGAGTGCCGTGAGGATCAAAAGGTGAAGTTTGCTACCCACTCATTTGTGGATTCAGCCTTGTGCTGGTGGGAGAAAATTGTCCAGGCTGAGGGCACCAGAGCAATCGAGAGGATGAGGTGGAAGGAGCTGAAGAGGTTGATAATCGAGGAGTTCTGCCCTCATAGAGAGCTTGACAAAGTTGAGATGGAGTTCCTGCAGCTGGAGGCGGGGACGATGACTCACCAACAGTACACCACAAAGTTCAACGAGATGGCAAGACTGGTGCCAGATCAGGTGACGCCAGTGTCACGAAAGATTAAAAGGTATATTCAAGGTCTGCCGATAGATATCCGCAGACATCTGGTCGTTGCCCGACCAAGCACGTTTAAGTCGGCGGTCGATTTGGCGGGGAGGCTGTATGACGAGCGAGAGGTGGTGGCGATGATGGATGAGGAGGAAAAGCAGAGTTATGTTAAGGGTGGGAACAGAAGGCGGGATAATGATGATGGTGAATTTGTGGCTGGAGGTAAGATGATGAGGTTCGATGATCGAAAAAGGATGTCTGAGAGGGAATAGGTATGCAAGAAATATGGGAAGGAGCATGCAGGAGTGTGTAAGAGGGGATTGAATCTCTGTTTTTAGTTTGGAAAGGAGGGCCATTTGGCAAGGGATTGTCGTGCAATAAGATGTTATATGTGTGGTGAGAGTGGACACAGGAACAGAGAATGCAAGAAGTCAAGAGCACAGATATCCGGTGCAAGGAAGGATGGCAGAGGATGAAGGTCAGAGCATTCGCTATGACCAGGAGGAGGCTAGAGCGGACTTCGTCACGATGTTAGCTACGTTTCTGGTAATTTAAAGTTATGCATCTATGCTGTGATTATGGTGCTAGTAGTAGTTTCATTCCTGCTACCTTTGTGTTAAGTTGCACGTTAGGAGTAGGAAGATCGATGCATCCTTCGATGTAGAAATTGCTATTTATAAGCCCATTAGGTTACCGGATGTCCTAAAGAATTACGCGATAGTATTGAGAGAGCACGCATTTCCTGCTAGTCTGTTCAGGACAGACATGGATGGATAGAAGTGCACCTTCGGAAGGATGGGCTAGCAGCCTATGAGGCAAACACCGATTGTTGCAAAAAGGTGGTTTGAGCAATCGCGGCCGAAAGAAGTTCGGTGTTGATCTATGGCGATGAAGTAATGATGAAGGTCCCATTTTGGAAAAGGAATCATTCGAATCAGGAAGCAGGGAAGGCTAATACTGAAATATAAAAGACTAAATTGAATTGTTGCTCGGGTAAGAGAAGTGACATGTTGATTGAAGCTACCCGACTTGTTAAGTGGAAGTCATTCGATGTTCCATGTATCTCGTCTGAGAAAGTGCTCAATCAGTGAGGATACGATCATGCCACTTGAGAATGCCGAGATGGATGAGGGATTCAACTACGTGGAGCAACTGAGGGTCATTCACGATAGAAGGAAAAGAAGGGCTAAGGAGAATGGTGGTTCCACCTATGCGAGTACAGTGGAGCCTAGAAGGGGACTAAGCCTACGTGTAAGATCAAGGAAGAGGTGAGATAGCGTTACCCGTAACTGTTCGAGAAGCGACAGGTTTCGGGGACGAAACCTATATAAGGGGGGTGGACTTGTAACACCTCGAATTTTATTAGAAAGAAAACGAAAAGAAAAGTATCCAGAAAGAAAGGATAATGGGTACAAGTTGAAGGGGGCAAAGTGTAAAAGTGCCAAAACTCATTATTTTAATATAAATAAGGGTATGGCCGCCCCATAAAGCAGCAGATCTGCTTTTTGGCCTCGGTTGAAGAAGAAGAAGAGCAAGAAATCGGGTTTTTGGAGAAGAAGAAGGAAGAAGAAGCTGCAAAAAGGTTAGTTCTCGGGTTTATGTTTGGTTTTAGCTTAGTTTACAGCTTGTAACCGAAGCTCTTGATGTTTTAGAAGGTTGTTCTCGGGATTTTGAAGCTGAAATCGCAGGTGGAAGTGTTTAGTTTGAAGAGCTGCTTCAGGTGAGTTTCTAGACCCCTCTTTTACTGATTTTCACACGTTTTGGGGCTATTATGCATGCCGGGTAAAAGGTTATTAAAAATAACCATATGTTTCAGGTTTTTGTTCGATGTATGTGTTGTGGTTGTATGTTCTAGGCTTGTTTATGGTTTAGTATGGTGCTTGATAGGTTTTAGTTGCCCTTAGTATGTTAGATCTATGTTTGGATGGTGTTAGAATGGTGTTCGGGTGAATTTGGTAGTAAGAGACATATATCAGAATGTTCTCATGCGCCCAAGTGTTATGTGCCTAAGTGTTCTCATGCGCCCCAAGGTGGTGCGCCTGAACAGGGCTGATGCACCAAGGTCATGCGCTTAAATAGTGGCCGTGCGCCCAGAAAGTATAAAAATTTGCTAAGTGTGGGTCATGCGCCTGCATAGTGCCCATGCGCCCAGAATTGTTTCTGTGGCTAAGTGTTGGGACGCTCGAACAGGGCTCATACGCCCAAATAGTGCTGATGCGCCCAAGAAGTTTTATACTTAGAATTTTCTGCTGACGCGCCTAAGATGTCCCATGCGCCTGATTTTAGACTGAGGTTTTTTCTAAGGGGTTTTAAGAGGTGATGTTTAGGATAGGTCACGTTGGGATGTGTTGGCTTATGTTTGATGTGTGCATGATGGTGTGATGATGTTTATGATGTATGGGTGAATGTGTTATCTTTCTTCATTTAACGGTTTTCAAAACGTATGTATTATGTTTTATAATATGTTATGTATGATGTATGACTTTACGTGGTTTGATATATGGCTATGAATGAACGTAAAGTATTATGTAACGAAGTGAAAGATAACGATAATAAAAAGTGGAACGTAATAATAGTCTTGCAAGCAAGACTGAGGTGAGTGACTGTGTTGTCACAAAAGACTCGTAAGCCAAGGTTGGGGTGAGTGACTGTGTTGTCACAACAGACTTGTATGCCAGGCAGAGGTGAGTGACTGTGTGTCACAACAGACTCGTAAGGGGTTTAATCCAAGAGATTGACCCGAGTGAAGTCCTTGTGGCTCGAAAGGAGTCTTTGTGGCTCGAAGGCAGTCCTTGTGGCTCGAAGGGAGTCTTTGTGACTCAAAGGGAGTCTTTATGACCCGAAGGGAGTCTTTATGACCCGAAGGGAGTCTTTGTGACTCGAAGGGAGTCTTTGTAACTCGAAGGGAGTTCTTGTGGCTCGAAGGGAGTACTTGTGGCTCGAAGGGAGTCTTTGTGGCTCGAAGGGAGTCTTTGTGGCTCGAAGGGAGTCCTTGTGACTCGAAGGGAGTCCTTGTGACTCGAAGGGGATCCTTGTCGCGTACCCCGGTACTGTCGGTCTTCGGACATGAGTCGGGGGTATTGCATGAGACAGGATCCAGATTGAAGTGAAAGATAATGATGAATGTACGAAATGTACGAGATGAACGATGATGAAGACAATAATAATATTATCAATGTGTATGTATGATGAGTGATCGCATACATTTACAAAGGATATGCTTTAACGAAAGTAAAGTATTTTATTTATAAAACTAGAACTCACTCAGCGTCGTTGACTTTTTGTATGCATGATAGTTGGCAGGTATTTTGTTGATACTGAGGAGTTGCAGGCATGGATGCATACGCTACTGGGGACGTTTTGAGGCTGGCATCCACATTTTGATATGATGTTATATTATGAAATGTAAACGATTTATGTAATGTAATGATACATTTTTAATTATAAGTGAAAGTTTTTAAATTACGCTGAAAAAGAAATGTTTATTTTAAATAATTTATGCGATGACGGTCCAGCTGTAAGCGTCCCTGGAACGGGGCCTTACATTGCTTGTCTCGGGTATGGTGAAGTTTGTTCGATCTTAATAAAAAACAACTATTAGAAGAGTTATTGAACACAAATAATGCCTACAAAACCAGTTTTACTTAGATAATCAATGAAGAATATACTTCACTATCATTCTCAAGTTCACCTGCACTACTAAAACATTGGATGGTTATGCCTGAGACTGGTATCCTTATTACAAACAAGTTTGACGTGGTTCTTCATTGCTTGAGTAGTCAAGACTATGTAACTTGCTTCCTTATTTGGAAAGGTCCGAAAGAGATTCATCGCCATAAGATGATTACAATTGCACTTGTTATCACACCCCAACCGATGGCAGAATCATCAGGCTGGACGAATGTAAATCGATTGCTCATAGCACATTCTATTAAATGCATTGATTTAATATTAAATGCCATTTTCATTGAATAATAAAAAACAGACAATACATAACAATCAAATAGAAACTCAAGTAAACATAATGAAATTGTCTTTAATCTTGACTAAGTCCAAGCCCTAAATGTGCATATAGAAGTCCACTAATCTGGATTCTTGAAATCATGTGAAAAAATAACGAGTCGGCTAATGAATTAACCGGTGAGTAAACACAGGTTTTGCATACATATATAGTTTGATTAAAATAATTTGAAACAATTTAATTCACATGGTAATATCAAGACTTATAAATACAATATGTATCATAAAAGACAAACCAAACACAATTAATCCTAATGACTGAATTGACTCGGTCCGTAGATGAAGCCTTATTATAGAACATGTGAATCCGGTTCTAATCACCGCTCGAATATTCATATGGGATGGGTTTGTCAAACCAATAGATCTATCGTTGTTACTATGATTGCATGAATTAATGACTGTGTTATTATCTTGTTTATCTAACTATGAACATATAATTGCAAGTAACAACATTGCATGTTTTGAATTGAACATAAAATAAAATAACAATGAATATCAATGACTGAAGCATATAATTAAATTTATAATAGTTTGATTTAAAATAATTTTCATAAAAAAACTTATAAATGAATTTATAATAGTTTTATAACCCATAAACCTTTAAAATAATAAAATTTGGAAAATTATATCAAATAATGATTTCAAGATTATTATTAATTAGCAAAAAACTTTTGTATTATTATATTAATAATATAGTATTTTCTAGAATATTTATATAGTTTAAAAATTCATTTAAAAAAAGAATGAACGTTTCAAACCCGGGTTTAGGAATGCAATTTGTGTTAACCTGTGGGTCAAGACCCTAGTTTTGGTCTTACTCCTTTTGGAATTTATAAAACCATGTTTGATAAAAGAAACCCAATTCGCATGAACCCTATTTTACAAGTTGATCAAATCGAATCCTAATTTGTTACTGTTAATCATATTAAACATGGGGCCTTGATTCCCTAGGTAAAAACGAGTATGTGTGAGTGTTGAATTAATTGAATTGGATCTGAATGAATGATGAACAAATATAAGAATAATACGACTGAGATGAATGATTGATTTTGAAATATGATGTTGTTTTGTTGTAATTGACCATTCTCGAAGGTTCTTATGGTGATGATGAATATTAAACCTTAATTAATTCCAATCAAGGATGATCAGAATTTAGATTTCAACTAAATTACTAGTCATGATGAAGGTGATGACTGAGTTCAATGTATGTTTGTGTTTATATTGGAATCGGAAGCTCTAATAGATTAAAGGGATAGAATGTCATGTTTGTTGGTGTGTGCAAATAGTATATATATATTGATAAAGGTTTTTCAAATAGATTCATTTTTAAATGGTTATTACTAATACTAAGCTACACACACAAAAGGCAAGTGTATCTGTCGTGAGGTAATATAATGCTGGTAAGAACCGAGTATCAATCCGCAAACACACTAAGTCTACTCAACAACCCTTATAATTGACTATCAGTTTTGATTTAGGAAATGATAAGTTAATTAAAATAATGATAAATAAAGATAGATTGAGACTTTTGGCTATTCGTTTATTGAAGTAAGGTTACCATCCTAATTCAGATTACACTTATGTAATTATGATTAATTGGTGGTGTGGTTAAAGATATTGATTAATGTAATTATATTAATGTTTAGAAATGTGAGCCAATGCAGAATTCTCATCTGCCAGTTCCATACTGATAAGGACACCAGCATCGAGTAACTTACAAAGCTAATCCTCCAAGCCACTAGTAATGTAGGTAATACTTGTGCACCCTTTCAACATACGATTTTTTAAAACATAACTTAATGTTAGAAAGAGAGATGATCAAGTTACTTTCTAATAAACTATTAATTCTAAAAAACCATAACAATTACAGTAGATTTCTAAGCCTAATAAAAGGGAACCTTCAAATGATCAGAAAGTTAAAGTGATATGATTCTAATAATCATTTCTAGTTCAATAGCTATGGATTTATTATGAAGACTGGTTTCACAAATAAAAGTTAGTTCATATGTTTTGCAACCTTGTATGACTTTCACAATTACAAATCATAAGTTTATAACTACCCAATCAAATGTAGATGATACCATCAAAAGTTTACCCAAGATTACCATAACATAAAACACACCATTAGTTCATCTCAAACTACATAAAGTTTCACTAAATTAGGATGATAAATGCAGTTTAGCCCATAATGAGCTTGAACATAATAACAAAGATAGAAGATAGTAATGAAATCATCGATAAATTAGAACAATAAAACCGGTGATCAACTATGGATGATGTTAAACGATCCCGAGCTTCTTCTAAGTGTTGAATAGACTTCCAAAACCTTTTAAGGACTTCCAAAGGCTGGGTTCCTGAGAGGGAACACCAGCACTTCACCTCCCAAAAGCTTCCCTCAAAGTTGCAAATGAACTCCTATTTATAGTCATTCTAAAGTGTTTTAACACGGCCCTGTGCTAGTACAATGCTTACGCAAGTTGGTTGGCTCGTATGCTCATAATTTGTTAGGGCACGCCATCATGCCTCATGAGGCACGCCCTCATGTTTGGGATGGTCACGCCCCCGTGACTCATGGAGCATAGCCCCGTCGCTACTTTTAGGGGATAGTACTTTTTAAGCATGAGGTGTGTTTTAGGCTGGGCTTGGGGGCGTGCCTCATGAGGCACGGCCCCATGCTTGAATTCTAGAGCTAGTTTTCTTTAACTTTATCTTTGTTTAAGATCCTTTTGTTTATCTTGATCTTTCTCAAGCCTAAAAACATAAACTAAATGATTTAGATATCAATTCATCATTTTGACTAAGAATTCTTTGAAATATTTGATGTGCAATTAATATGATTTATATGTATAATTTTGAGCATATCAAACATCCCCACACTTAAACTTTGTTTGTCCCCAAACAAAATCACTTAGAATAGCAATACTAATAATAACTAAATAGATTAAAATATAAATATGTCTTTTGAGAATTATACAAGCAAACTTGATCAACCCAAATATAAACAATAATACACGTGTGGAATTGTAAGGCCCTGTTCCAGGAAACCTCATAGTTGGATTTGGTCATCAGAAACACAAGTTCTCGAACATCAAAATTTCATTAATATACGCAGCGGAACATACAAAATTTCCATTTGTTTCAGACATTAACAATAACAGATCACTTTAGCTATCAATCTATAGTTCTATGCAAAGATGCCAATCTCGATCATGTGCCAGGTAGCTCTCCCATCCATGCCAAGCTCACCCTAAAATGTATAGCATACCTGTCAATCTAATATGCATACAAAAGTCAGCGATGCTGAGTGAGCTCTAGGTTTACTTTAACAAAAATTTACCATAAACATACACTTTTTCGTAATTTAACATCGCATAAACTCTAACTTTATTCATCATCATCATCGAACACATTCGTTAACTATACTTTAGCTTTTACTTTATCATTTACATTATCGTTTCGTTACCCATACTTTATCTTTACTTTATCTGTACTTTAGCTTTATCCGTTTACTTTATCTTTGAACTTAGCACAAAGCTTTGCTCTTTAATCAGGTGAGAACGCAACAAATGCCATTCTCCTTTAGCAGGCGGGCATACCCAAAGTATAGCCCCTATGTGAGCACATCGATGTGTAGCTCCTATGTGAGAATGCACCAAGCATATCTCCTTTGATGGTTTGAGCAGACCGATATGTAGCTCATATGTGAGAATGCACGAGGCATAACTCCTTTAGCAGGTGGTCATACCCAAAGTATAGCCCCTATGTGAGCACACCGATGTGTAGCTCCTATGTGAGAATGCAACGAATACAATTCTCCTTTAGCAGTGCTTTCAAGACTTCTTTTGCGTGCTTTAATGTTTTCACAACTGTGCTTTATCAGGTAACTGGGTAACTGTTCTTGACTTATCATTTGAGTTCTTTAACGTTTCACATGTTACTTACCATCGTTCTTTAGCCTTTAACTGTAATGATATATATAATATATATATATATACGTACTTTAATTCTTTAGCATTAAGTTTATCATCAACGCACGTTATACGGAGGTAACATAACACGTAACAGTCCAAGGTTTTCACGCGAGAATATACACATTCGCGCGAGAACTTCATTCTTCGCACGAAAACTCATCTTTCGCGCGAGTACTTTTGAAAAGTAACCGATAGCCGCGAAAACTACTTTCGCGCAAGAACTCGCTCCCCTCGTGATAACTTTTTTGGTACGTGAAACTTTACCCACAAGTTATTGATTCTTTAACAACTTTAATGCCCAAAACGTGCTATAACAGTACATATCATCATACTATATCAAAACATTCATTTAGGTATGCATATTAACCCTAAAATATGGAAAAACACGTAAAAGAGGGGTCTAGAATTCACCTTATGATATCTTTGCACACGAACAACACTTAAACCGAGAGTGTTTTGAGCAGAAGCTACATAATCATATGCAATATCATTACATACGGTTCATACATGCATAAATACATCGAATACTGATGAATACATACCTTAGACACCACCTAACACTAATTTCTCTCTTCTCAAGCACAACAACAGGACTTTTCACATGAAGTGGAGAAGATTGGGTGTCTGGGCCTATTTATAGTGGCTCCCTCTCTCTCTCTTTCCTCGCAGCTATTCTCGCGCGAGAACCTCCAGTCACGCGATAACTGCTCTCCACGAGAGAACTTTATGACTCGCGCGAGAACTCAACCCTTCGCGCTATAACTTCACCTTCATTCAAAAATTTATGGCTTTATAAGTCCACCCCCTTATTTGGGTTTCGTCCTCGAAACCTGCTATTCACCAAACAACTGAGGGTAATGCTGTCTCATCTCATCTTCGAATTCCCAAGTGGACTTCGACCCCTTTCTATGCTTCCACTGTACTCGGACGAGTGAAACTACTTTATTCCTCAATCGCTTCTCCTTCCTGTCTATTATTGTTGTGGGCTATTCCACAGAGTTCAGTCTATCATCAATCTCCACATCTTCCAGTGGAACATGAGCGTCTTCTTCTGCTAGACACTTACGCAGATGTGATACGTGAAATGTAGGATGAATTCCACTCTACTCATCTGGTAGTTCCAGCCTATATGCCACTTCCCCCACACGGGCTACTATCTTGAAAGGCCCAACAAATCTAGGGCTTAACTTTCCTCTCTTTCTGAATCGAATGATTCCTCTCCAAGGTGACACCTTTAGCATCACTCTATCACTGACGTTAAACTCGATCGATGTTTGATGTTTATCGACATAAGATTTCTGCCTATCTTTAGCAGCTTTCATGTAGGCTTTAATCCTGCCTAACTTCTCATTGGTCGTCTTGATAACCTCGATACTCCCCAACTCCTTGTGTCCGATTTCCCTGAAACAAACAGGGGTTCTACACTCCCGGCCAAAGAGCATCTCATACGGGGGCAAACCAATACTGGCATGGTAGCTGTTATTGTATGAGAACTCCGTCAACGGTAGGTGACTATCCCAGCTCCCACCAAAGTCTATGATACATGCCCAAAGCATGTCCTTTAAGGTCTGGATAGTCCTTTTGGATTGACATTCCGTCTGTGGGTGGTATACTGTACTGATGTGCAGTCTAGTTCCCATCGCATCGTTGAACTTCTTCCAAAATTTGGATGTAAATCATGTATCTTTGTCAGAGAAAATCAACACCGGCAGACCATGATGGGTAACTATCTTATTGATGAACAATTCAACAAGCCGCTCCGAGTTGTACGTCTCTCGGTTGGGTAGAAAGTGAGCACTTTTCGTCAATCTATCTACTATGACCCATACGGCATCATAACCTTTAGCTGTATGAGGTAGCTTCATTATGAAATCCATGGTAATATGTTCCCACTTCCATTCGGGTTAACCTGGAGATTTTCCCGTATTGCTTTTGATTCTCAGCCTTAACCTGGAGACAGGTCAAGCACCTTTCTACATTCATTGCTACGTCAGCTTTCGTTCCCGGTCATCAAAATTTCTTCTTTAAGTCTTGGAACATTTTGTTAGTTCATGTGGTCTTCATCTAACACTTTCTCTCGTAGACCTCCACGACTAGGGATCCACATACGCCCGAATCTGGTTTTGACACCATTGATGTTTTCTTCCAGATTTGCGACCCGCCCTTTCATTCTCTCCTCAGTGATGTTTTTAGGTTCCAGAGCTTCTTTTTGAGCTTCACATATTTGTTTTATCACATCGAGAGTCACAATCAACTGGTAAGATCTCACACGAATTGGTTCCCGGTTTTCCTTCCGGTTTAGGGCATCAGCTACCAAGTTAGCTTTACCCGGATGATAATGAATCTCACAGTCATAGTCTTTTATGAGATCCAACCATCGCCTCTATCTCATATTAAGATCTTTCTGCTCGAAGAAATACTTTAAACTTTTGTGGTCCTTAAAAATCGTACATTTGACACCATATAAGTAGTGTCTCCATATTTTTAACACGAATAACACAGCAGCCGGCTCCAGATCATGGGTAGGGTAGTTCACTTCATGAATCTTTAACCGTCGAGATGCGTACGCTATGACTTTGCCTCACTGCATCAGTACGCAGCCTAACCTTTGATAAGAAGCATCAGAATAGGCAACCAAGTCTTCATTCCTTTCTGGTAGTGTTAACACTGGAGTTTGTGTCAATCTTCTCTTTAATTCCATGAATGCATTCTCTTGACTATCGCCCTATTCAAACTTCACATCCTTCCTCGTCAACTTGGTCAGCTAGGAGTCAATCATGGAAAAATCCTAAATGAACCTCCTGTAATACCCCACCAATCCGAGGAAGCTTCGGATTTTAGATGGCGTTTTAGGCGAATTCCACTTCATCACGACCTCCACTTTAGCAGGATCAACCATGATACCTTTTGGGTTAATCACATGACCCAGAAACTACACCTTGCGTAACCAAAATGCGTATTTGGAGAATTTTGCATACAACTTCTCCCTCCTTAGAGTTTCCAACACATCCCGGATGTGACAGGCGTGGTCTCCCTCATTCTTTGAGTAGATCAGGATATCGTCTATGAACACTATCACCGATTTGTCGAGCATCGGTCGACAAACCCTAATCATCAAGTCCATGAATGCTACAGGAGCATTGGTTAGACGAAACAACGTCAGGAGAAATTCATAATGCCCATATCGCATCCGAAACGCAGTCTTTGGGATGTTCTGCTCCTTAACCTTTAGCTGGTGATAACCCGACCGAAGATTGGTCCTTGAGAACCAACTTGCACCTTGCAACTGGTTGAACAGATTGTCTATCCGAGGTAACGGGTATCTATTCTTCACCGTGAGCTTATTCAGCTCCCTGTAGTCTATACACATTCGCATGCTACCATCCTTCTTCTTCACGAACAGCACCGGAGCACCCCAAGGAGAAATGCTCAGTCTGATAAATCCTTTATCAAGAAGTTCCTGTAATTGGGCTAGCAACTCATTCAACTCTGATGAAGCCAGACGATACGGCGCTTTAGCAACGGGCTGAGCTCCAAGCATGAGGTCTATCTGAAACTCTATCTCCCGATCGGGTGGTACCTCCATCAAGTCCTCAGGGAACACATCCGGGAAGGCACACACCATGGGCACATCTATCAACTTTATAGTTTCAGCTTTAGCATATTTAATGTATGCCAAGAATGCTCCACACCCTCGCCTCAAAAACTTTTCTGCCTTTATCATGGATATCATCTTTGGGACTTCGCAGACTTTATCATCGTAAATCGTGACTATGTTGCCATCAGGCGCTTTCATTTGAATCATCTTCCTCTGGCAAACTATATTAGCCTCGTAGGTGGCTAACCAGTCCATAGCCAACACACCGTCAAATCCTCCTAGGGTCATAACAAACAACCTAGCGGGGAATCTATGACCTTCCAATTCTATACTACAATCCTCTAAGGCCTCAATTATCTTAGTAGTCTTTCCAGTTGCAGTTTCTACTTCAAACACATGATTTATTTTGTTGGCTTTAACATTCATTATATCATAAAAGGTAGCAGCTATGAAACTCTTACTTGCACCAGAATAAAAAAGGACAGAAGCAAGTATGTTGTTAACTAGAAACATACCTGACACAACATCAGGTTCCGCTCTGGCCAAAATCCTTGTCATCATGAAAGCCCTAGCCTTGACCCTTGGCTTGTCACCAGCTTTATTCTCTTTATCAGTCTCCTTTCCTTTAGCTGAGTCAACCACTTTCGCCTCTTTGCACTCTTGACTGTAGTGCCCCAACTTGCCACAGTTGTAGCACTTTACCAAATTAGGGCAATCCTTGGAGAAATGCCCCGTCTTCCTACATTTGAAGCATAGGCTTGAACCGAGCCTACATTCACCAGCATGCTTTCTCCTGTATTTTCGACAATCACTGGATGGCTCCACCTTCATCATTTTGGCCTGAGCAGCAGACCTCTCATTTCTCCCTCGCTTCACATTCCCCGACCAACTCTTCTTCTTTGCCTCCTCAACGGGCTCATCAGCCACCACATCATCATACACTATCCTACTCAGTTCCACCAAAGACTCGAAGGCCTTCGGCCCGCTTGCCTTCATATACATCCTGACGTTTGAAGGCAAACCCTTCACATAACACTTCATCCTTCTCTCCTTAGTACTTACCAGGGGAGGCACCAACCTGGCCATCACGTTGAAGCGAGATGCGTACTGCCTGTGGGTCATACTTCCAGCTTAAATCCCATGAATTCCCTTTCCACCTTGTCGATCTCATTCTGAGGGCAGAACTTCCTCATTACCATCTCCTTCATGTCATTCGACTTCAAGTTTTGGAACTCACTAGGGTCTTTAGTCTGCTTGATGGTGTTCCACCAATGAATAGCTTCACCCACAAATGAGTGAGCTACGAACTTCACAGCTTGGTTAGCTTTGCACTCACTTATCTCAACCTTCGCCTCCATTTTAGACACCCACTGGAGAGTGGCAATAACACCACCCTTTCCATCCAGGGATGGAGGGTTGAATCCCTTAAAGATGCGGTATGAACACCCTTTGGATAAATCCCCATCAGCTTTGTCCCCCTCATCCTTCCCCGAGCCTTCCCCGGTACCTTCACTATCTTTCTTGCTAGCTTTGTTTTTTGCCTCCAACGTCCACTCCTTGGTTACATCCTTCATGGCCTCAGTCAAGATCCAAGGCATGATGTCCTGAACAATCTTGTGGACCTCTTTGGCGATAGCCTCCTTAACAAAAGGCTCCAAGGTAATCCTCTATTCAAAATGATGAGAGTTTTCTTTGCTAGCAGTGTGAACAGAGTCTATATGCACCTCCTTAGTCGTCTACCTTTGGTTTCTGGTGACTACTAGTCTACCCCTACCACCACGAGCACCTCCTCGAGTAGCTTTTCTTCCAGCCATAGCTTGCTATAAGATACGAAAGGCTAACATTATCATTCCGGGTAATAGTTCAGATCATGTTAAGTAATATAAGTTTCTAATGATAGTGGCCAGTTGTAATTCACTACTTACTTTACTCTTCATGTCCTAAACGTTTCCTATCCTGAGTCACATCAGCTCTCAATCTCACTATAAGCACTATAACCTTAAGCAACCTTTATCAGTCATAATCCTCTTGGCATGGAGCTACTGGCACTGGCATCCCATAATTGATCCCATTCTCAGTTCGAGTCTAGACAACGGAGTGTCTAAATCTCTCAAACTATGGCTCTGATACCAACTTGTAAGGCCCTGTTCCAGGAAACCTCACAGTTGGATTTGGTCATCGGAAACACAAGTTCTCGAACATCAAAATTTCATTAATATACGCAGCGGAACATACAAAGTTTCCATTTTTTTTAGATATTAACATCAACAGATCACTTTAGCTATCAATCTGTAGTTCTATGCCAGGATGCCAGTCTCGTTCATGTGCCAGGTAGCTCTCCCATCCATGCCAAGTTCACCCTAAAATGTATAGCATACCTGTCAATCTAATATGCATACAAGAGTCAGCGACGCTGAGTGAGCTCTAGGTTTACTTTAACGAAATTTTACCATGAACATACACTTTTTCGTACTTTAACATCGTATAAGCTCTAACTTTATTCATCATCATCATCGAACTCGTTCGATAAGTATACTTTATCTTTTACTTTATCATTTACATTATCGTTTCATTACCCATACTTTATCTTTACTTTATCTGTACTTTAGCTTTATTCGTTTACTTTATCTTTGAACTTAGCACAAAACTTCGCTCCTTAGTTAGGTGAGAACGTAACAAATCTCATTCTCCTTTAGCAGGCGGACATACCCAAAGTATAGCCCCTATGTGAGCACACCAATGTGTAGCTCCTATGTGAGAATGCACCAAGCATATCTCCTTTAGTGGTTTGAGCACACCAATGTGTAGCTCCTATGTGAGAATGCATAAGGCATATCTCCTTTAGCAGGTGGGCATACCTAAAGTATAGCCCCTATGTGAGCACACCGATGTGTTGCTCCTATGTGAGAATGCACCAAGCATATCTCCTTTAGCAGTTCAAGCACACCGATGTGTAGCTCCTATGTGAGAATTCACGAGGCATAACTCCTTTAGTAGGTGGGCATACCCAAAGTATAGCCCCTATGTGAGCACACCGATGTGTAGCTCCTATGTGAGAATGAAACAAGCATATCTCCTTTAGCGGTTCGAGCACACCGATGTGTAGCTCCTATGTGAGAATGCAACGAATACAATTCTCCTTTAGCAGTGATTGCAAACGTTTTCATAGCTGTGCTTTATCGGGTAACTGGGTAACTGTTCTTGACTTATCATTCGAGTTTTTTAAGATTTAACATGTGACTTACCATCATTCTTTAGCCTTTAACTATAATGATATATATATATATATATATATATATATATATATATATATATATATATATATATACGTACTTTAATTCTTTAGCATTAAGTTTATCATCAACGCAAGTTATACGGAGCTAACATAACATGTAACAGTCCAAGGTTTTCATGCGAGAACATACACATTCGCGCAAGAACTTCACCCTTCACGCGAAAACTCATCTTTCGCGCGAATACTTTTGAAAAGTAACCGGTAGCCTGGAAAAGTACTATTCGCACGAGAACTGGCTCCCCGCGCGATAACTCTTCTATTGTGTGAAACTTTACTCACAAGTTATCACTTCTTTATCAACTTTAACACCCAAAACGTGCTATAACAGTTTATATCATCATACGATATCAAAACATTCATTTAGGTATGCATATTAGCCCCAAAACATGGAAAAACACGTAAAAAAGGGGTCTAGAATTCACCTTATGATATCTTTGCACACGAACAACACTTAAACCGAGAGTGTTTTGAGCAGAAGCTACATAATCATGCGCAATATCATTACATACGGTTCATACATGCATAAATACATCGAATACCGACGAATACATACCTTAGACACCACCTAACACCAACTTCTCTCTTCTCAAGCACAACAGCAGGACTTTTCGCATGAAGTGGTGAAGATTGGGTGTCTGGGCCTATTTATAGTGTCTCCCCCTCTCTCTCTCCTCGCAGCTGTTCTCGCGCAAGAACCTCCAGTCGTGCGATAACTGCCCTCCACGCGAGAATTTTATGACTCGCGTGAGAAGTCAACCCTTCGCGTGAGAACTTTACCTTCATTCAAAAATTCGGGGCATTACAGGAATGATATCCTTTCAAGCAACAAAATAGTTTCTAAAGATTTTTAACATGTAAAAATTCACACTTCTTACAAAGTGCACTCACACTCATCTATATATATGAAAACATACATAAGATGAAGTATGACAAATACGCTCAATTGCCTAGTATGAATACGTGTGAAATCATATGCTTGACAAGGGATCAAATATCCACCTATTTTAGGTATTTACTTACATAAATCATTAGTCCTTTGACGGGTTGTAACTTGGCTCGGGTTCAGGGTATGGATTATTTGGGAAAAAAGTGGCTAAATACTAAAGATGATGACCTTGGCTTATTTGATTGACATAAACTAAAAGGAAAGCATAAAAAGGGTTCCTTATATAATACTCAAGCTATAAGGGATATACTAACTTGAGAAATTGTTTATGGTCAGATTATCAAGACCATATTTCATTTTCAAAAACTACACCTCCTCTGTAACCCGATGATATACGTAGCTATCCTTTCTTAAGAATCATTCGGCTTGGATCCTAAAAGCACCCAATGGATTTGGAAGTCGAATTCTTGGATTCGGTTTGGTTTTTGCTGCATTTTCCTTCGTGAAATCAATTTCCCACAAGTTGGGCATCTTCCATATTAGTTTTCCCTTCTCTTGATCACATATTTTAAAATACCACAAAATGGCGGAACTGATTTTCTTCTTCCATTTTTTTTGAAATAAGCCAAAACATGTAACATAAGCCAAAATGTCGAATTCTTGAAAATGATAGAGACTCGAATGTCGGGTTTTCCTAATTGCCTAAATCATGTTTACGCAATAAATACTTTATAAAGTTTTGAAATGCATACCCAGAATAAGTTCTAATCCACACGTAACATAAATCACACTCAATATATCCATAATAAAATCAAAAATGCATAAATGTAAAGCTTGTTTAAGGCTAAAAAATAAGCTCGCATAACGGATGGAAATGGGTATAATGTTTCATTTTACATGTTTTAATACTTTCACCAACTCGTTTTACTTTTCAAGATATCACAAAAAGCATTTTTAAGGTTCTTTGCGTTTGCTTTATTTGCTTATTTATTTCTTAAAAACATATATTTATATTTGTTTTATCAAAAATTGTTTAAAGTTTCTAGTGTTGTTGTCACAAACATTAAAATTAGAGTGAATTTTTGCAAAAGATTTAATTTTAACTTGGACCAATTTATAAGCAAAGTATCAAGCATGTACACCCTTCCTCACACTTAAACATCACACTATCCTCAATGTGATTGAAAATAAATATTAAGTATAGAAAGGCTAAAGAAAACTCCCCAAAAATGACGAGCCAAATGTGTGTGATCATTTCCTATAGCCGCCTTGATTAAGCTAAAAAGAAAACATTGGGATTAATGTAAAACATCACCAGGTGCACATCGACGAAAAACTCAACTTCATTGAAGAACCACTTTGGATCGAAGATCGAAAGATTAAAAAGTTGCTTAGAAAAGAGATTCTAATCGTCAAGGTCAACTGGAATACACGTCATGGACCCGACTACACATGGGAATTAGAAGATGAAATAAAAGAAAAATACCCTCACCTTTTTAAGTAAAGCTACATTTCGAGGACGAAATTTCTTTAAGAGGGGGAGGATGTAATACCCCAATATCAATATAATAGTTATAAATATGCGAATTATGAAGTTTTTTCTTTCATATATTATTGAACGAGTAAGTAACGAGTAAAATAAGCATTTAAGATTTTAAGTTTTTAGACGGATTTTAGTGTCGTAAGAGACAGTTTAAATATATTTAAATTTAATGATATATTATATTTAAACGTGCTTCGTTTTTATCGAAACTTAGGTCGACTCGTAGAGAAAAATAAGCTCGTCCCAATGACGTATTCGAAACTTTGAAGAACGTTATATTTTAAAAGTTATAGGAGAAAAACGAGTTAAGCAGCTAAATTAATTATAATAGTAAAATAATTAAATAATATAATATGAAAATATGAATCATGCAATTGTGCGGCCAACGTGTAACTAATGTTTGCATGCATATCCAATATGTTAGATACGTGTTTTGTGTGTATTCTATAGCCTTCAACATTCATACCGACTTTTAAATCTGTTACATAAATGTATACCGACTTTTAACTCTGTTACATATACGTATACATATTTGTTACATTTACATATACATACATAGTACACAACTTTTATGCTCATAATTTTCAAACATCCATTACTCTACTAAGGTATGTATTTTAAATTTCTAGTCTTTTAAGTTTAAGTAAAGTTATATAAATTCTAAGGTTTAGTATATTATTATGAGTAGGATTTTAGAAATTATAATCATGGTGGTGTCGGGTAGTCTGACCTTGATTAGGCATGGACTGATCAACCATGCTTAAAAAGGTAAATGTTACCCAAAACCAATCATAATTATTACTAGGTAGTATTTTCTCACATAACTAGTTTCTAAGATTTGTTTCAATCATAATTAGGAACACAACTCTGAAACTGTCTATTTGTCTCAATAATACTTAAAGACCAAGGTGAGTTATCATGACTGTTTTCAAAACTGTGATAATATACTCGTTTTGACTGTACTGGTAATAATTATAATGCTTACATATATGCACGAGTAGTTAGGGGTATACGGGATCCTGATATATTTAATGGGGTGTGTCAAACAGGCTGAAAAGCGGATAGGGTTCCTCGTATGCATCAGGCACACGCTCATAGCTATTTGACGGTCGGGAGGGTCTGACAAGCCCGCTGCCAGTGGTTGTGGTAAAACCAGGGAAGGAATTGTGCCTATGGACCCAAATATCACAACCCATATTATATGCATGTCAAAGTTAATTTTATAAACTGTATAGCATGATCTCATAAGCATTAGCTGACGTCTTTTTGAGTACATGTATCACAGGTAACCCCTAAAAAATGATTAAAAGCTGCTCAAAGATAAAGAATCTAGAAGACCAAGAAGTTTTTATTTTAGTTTGTTTCTAAATACTATTGTAAAATAGTAGTGTAACAAGATGATGATATTATATTTTGTAATATAACATAGGTTTGCTTTCACTATAAGTTGTATCAATTGTAGATGCCTACCTAGGTAACGGGTGAGGTGTCACAAGGCTGGACTACAGAACTAGATTGTTCTTTCTTGTCCTTCTTAGTTGGGTCCTTTTCCTTCGCAGGTTCAGAAGGAGAAGGATCAGGACCCTGGTGTGGATCAGAAGATGAAGCTGGCTGTGATGCAGCACTAGGTCCAGGTTGTGTTGTCTCTTGGGGTTCAACCTTGACCTCAGCATCACGTGCAGCCTGATGAGGTGAAGAATGCAAGTCAACCAGCTCACACCTTTTGATTTTCTTCTTGATCACTCTAATATGCTCATCCATGGTGGATAGAGACATTGGACCAAGTCACCTTTCCAAGAATCCATACAGCTTCAAGAAGCTCACCATCTTTTTTCTATTAGCAGACATCTTTGATTGGCTCTGATGGTAGCTCTTGACTTTGCAACCTCTTCTCTCATCGTTCTCTAAGAAGCTTATTGCTCTTTTAGCACTTCTTGCTCAAGCTGGTTGAGGTATTCAAATTCAATGTATTCATAGGATAAGAGAAGAAGGTCTGTTGCCTGATAGAGACCTTTGGCACTCAGGTAGGTAATCATGTTTTGCCTGTCTTGTTCTCTACCTACCCGAGTTTGTTGCTCAGTACCCACAGCCTCTGCCATCGGACTTTCCTGAACTAGGGAGATAGTTCGAGCTTTATAGAGTCTCTTTCTTCTCCTTTCTTCTTTAATTTTAAGGAGTAATTCTGCATCCTCAACTTCCTTTCTCTCCTTTGACACTTCTATGTCAGCTAGTTCATCCAATTTCTTCAAGGGGAGAGAGATGAGGTCATTAACATTGTAGTTCCTAAATCCTAGATAGTTCAATTTGGCTACCCTTAACTTATCTTCTTGAGTACTTGGCCCGGGTGCAGCCCTGATTGCAACTTCCATGAAGCCAGAGGTTTCACTTGAACTCTCTCCCCTTGCCTTCCTCTTCCTCTCTCTTTCCTCATCCTCAATCTCCTTAGAGGTCATCTTCCTCTTCCCTTTATTAGTTACATGCCTGTGTGACATAGGGTGGAGAGAGCTTTGGCCTTCATTGCTTGGTGCTGCACTTGAGCTCTAGCCAGAGAGAGGCTGTGAGACACCTTCACCAGCTAGTGCCTCACTAAGGGTAATGGGTGTTGAAGCAGTTCCTGTCTCAAGGTTCATAGGCTCAACTACTGGGCCTTCAGCCATGTTTTCCCCTTCAAAGCAAATCTTAGGGTCCACTTCAGCATCTAGTTGACCAACACTCTTACCTGCTAGCCTCTGTCTATATAGCTTGGTTATTCTCTTGAACTTTTCAAGCACCCTATCTTGAATCCTATCAGCTAACCTTACAGCTTGCCTGTTTTGACTTAGATTGGCAAAGGGCAGATCAAATAAATAGGTGCTCTCATAGTATCTCAGGTTATAGAAGTTGAAGATTTCTTGTTATCACTGAGACCTAGAGATTACCAACGCTCTCCTATCAGCATCATACCTCCATCCTATTATTGGATTTTTGGTAGGGTGAGATGGGGTAGACATTGCCCTTTGTATACCCTCCTTATACAGGCTTTGAATCAGTGAATTCACATCAATGTGGGCCTAAAGAGGTTGTTGAGTATGGACAACTACAAGTGAGGGTGGTGAGTCCTTCATGTCCATACTCTAGGAGGAACTCCAAGGTTCTGTGATTGAAGGTAGGACTTTCTTCCTTTTTTTAGTAGAATCACCCTCATGCACACGGGAGCTAAGGGTTAGGTCCACTACATCCATAGGTTCTTGTGGTCCTGGTTAAGTTCTCCTGATAGGTCTTTCAGCTAACTTGCCCTTGAGATCGGTGATCTCAAATTGCTGGTCACTGACCTGTCTCTGTAAGGCAGCCACCTAAAATTCTCGGTGACTAACCTTTGAACCTAAATTTATGCATGTTTTAGACATTTTTAGCACCTTTACTTGTAGACTCCCCTCATCTTCATCAGAAGAATCATAGGAGGATGAGAGAATAGGACCAAAGTCTTCTTGCTTATCACTAGCTTGAAGCTCATGTTGATGGATTTCCCCTGCACCATGACAGCTTCAGGAGAAGTGCCAATGGGCTGGGTTGCCATGGTCAAGGTCTAAATGATGTAATCACTTATAGAAGTAAGAGCCTCTTTCATATGGTCTTCCTGAACAGGTTCAGAGAGGTCCACCTCAGTTGGGGTAGGATGATGTGGGCTAGATATGGGTGATTTAGGAGCACTCATCTCTCCATGAGCATGGGTGGAGAAGAGAGACTCATGGTACTCACTAAAGTCCATATCCTCATCATCATAGAATTCTAGGTTGGGGATTGGTTGGTTGAGATCTTAAGGCTGGGGATGGTAACTTTGCCTTGAAAGTTGATCACTAGAGTTTTGAGACTTAGAGTGAAGGCTTAAGGCTGGGGTAATGAGCTCATCAGGCTGAGCATGAGGAACGTTAGCACTGACCAAATAAATTATGGGAGTGGTATGCTCCTCAGGAGAAGTGGGAGCTCTAGTTTCCACTTCTTCCGTCATGGGTGAGTGTATGGGGGCCTACACAACTTGAGTAGTTTGTGGAGGGGTTCATTTGGATCTTCTTGAGTAGGTGAGGGTGATTTGTGGTTATGTGGGTGGTGCAGATGTAAAAGGTGTGGGTTCAACATTGGGTTGTGCTGCCAAGTTGTCACATTAAGCAATGAGCTTTATTATTTTTTGGACCAGGGCTATATCTACCCCTGAGAAGCCAACATTTGACTTTCTTATTGTATTATAGATGCCAGACTTTATCTATCCCAATTTAAGTGTGTTACATGTTCCCTTTAACTGTTGAACATATCAAGGGAACATGTAGTATTCCAGGGAGTTCAAGTTAGCAAGTAAGTTTATATAAACAAACTGAGACTACCTGAACTTGACCCATGAACCATCCCATGGACTATATAGGATAGGTCCTCCGGAATTTGGTCCCAACCTCTATGTTTGTTGGATAGAGAATGGATGACCACATGAAGGAGGCACTTCCATTGTGAGGAAACCTTACCCTTTTTGAAGGTTCTTACTGAGTAGCCCCTTTATAACCCATCTGCTAGAATGAGTTATTAACAGCAAACTTGGGGAAAGACAAATCTCCTTCTTCATCATTCAGCCTCAGTTGAGAGTTGATGGTGGCTGGAGTGATGAAAACTGTCTTCCCCTTCACTGTGGCAGACAGTTCCTTCTCATCATCCAAAATGAACTCTTGGTAGGTCCTTCAGAACTCTAAGAGTTGATCTTCATATAAGGGAGGGTCTATTATGAGTGCAGTGAGGTAGTTTGATTGAGATAAGAAGCGGCAAACATCTGAGAAACAAGGATCTTTCTCAGATGATAACATAGCAACTTGGTTGTGTTGCCTGTGTAACTGCATGGAAAAATCTAGCTGGTTTCGGGGATCAGGGTTAGCCACTTTGAGTAGCTTAAAATTGAAGAAAGGTAAGAACAAAGTCGGTTTGTGAGTGAATTTAGGGTTTGAACTTTTGCAGATGAGGAAGAAGGAGAAAGAGGGGGAACTGCTGAAGATATATTTATATGGTTGGAATTGAGACAAGTTAATGCAAAAGGATTGAAATCCGGATGTCGGCCCCACCTCTGAAAAGAGCCCAAAAAGGTTGTTTTCTTGAAAGTCTAAAATCTTCTAAAGGTAGTTTGTCTTCGGAAGTTTTGATAAAAACTTCCGAAGTCAATATGACTTCGGAAGATATTCCTTAGCTTGATAAAAATTTGCTTCGGAAGAAAAATACTTAGAGTATATTTGCTTCCGAGATATTTTTGGTTTCGGAAGATATTAAACTTCAAAAGATTTATTCAAAGGAATAAAGCTTTCGAGACGTAATTGCTTTCGAAAGAAAATTGTCCTTCAAAACATATAAGTACTCAGTAGCATATTTAGTCTTCAAAAGATATATCAGAATTTCATCCGAAGGTAAATTCCTTATTAAGTAGTTATTAGTTTTAAAAACATAATTTTCTTCCGAAGTCAACTTAATGTCTTCCAAAAGAAAATATATCTTAAATTTTCAAAATTCTAAGGAATATCATTTTGAAAAATTTCTTCCAAAGTATACTGAGCTTATATAGGTGATGATATAGATGACTCAAAATTTCTTCCAAATAATCTTGAGTTTAGTTTATGAAAAATGTACTTAAACTTAATCATCCTAATAGCTGATACAAGACACTTAAATCTTTTCTCATCAAAAGCTTTTGTGAACAGATCAACAAATTATTCATTTGTGTTAGCTTTAACTAGTTTTATCAATCCTTTTCCAAATTATCTCTAATCAAATGATACCTGATCTTGATGTGCTTTGTCTTGGAATGCTGCATAGGATTCTATGGAATAAAGATAGCACTATTGTTGTCTATATAAATGGGAGTATTTTTGAAGTTGAATCCATAGTCCAACATCTGATTCTGTGTAACACCCGGAAAATTTTAAAAGACGAGAAAGAAGGAATAAATGTGTATAAAAGAAAGAAAACACAATTTAACCCAAGTTGAGGGGCTAAATGTGTCAAAAGGGCAAAAAGAATAAAAGTGGGTGCATAAAGTGGGCATGGCCGCCCACACCTTTCTGCACATTTCACTTCAACCGGATTTTCTAGAGAGAGAAAGAGCAGAGCTCTCGGGTTTTTGAAGAAAGAAGAGGAAGAAACCGAATTCAATGTAAGAATTCTTGGTTTTAAGTTGTTCTCGGCCGGCCTATGCCTCGGTTGTATGCTTATGTGTGTTCGGGTTGTGTGATTTGGTGGGTTTTAGGTGTTTGAACTCATTTGCAAACGGGTTTGAAGGAAGTCATACTCGAAGGCTGCTAAGGTGAGTTCTAAAACCCCCCTTTTTACATGTTTTAACTGATTTTGGGGCTGAAAATGCATGTATGTATGTTTTTACGAAACTGGGTTTTATACCCGTATTAATGTGTATGTGTGAATGTGGGTGGGTTATGATTTGGGTGATTTATGATGTTATGATGATGTTATGTTCATATTATGATGCTTTAATGCTAGAACTAAGTTAGAACATGATGAATTGATGATTTGGGACTGATTAGGATGTTATTAGTATGTGTTGGCTGCCCATGCTGTATGTCTCATGGCAATGCAAGAAACAATCCTGTATGTCTGTATCAACTATTGAAGCTGAATACATCACTGCTACAAGCTGTTGTGCTCAAGTGCTTTAGATTCAGAATGTAAGGCCCCGATCCCGGGACGCTCACAGTTGGACAATCATCTCACATAAAACATATAACTTACATTTACAATTTCTAAAACATTGCAGCGGAATAATTTTAAACCATTTCTTTATAATAGCTTTTGTAAAATAATACATTGTAGTTAACTGTTACAAAATATCTTAATTTGCATTACATCACAAAAACATTATAATCAAAACAATGGATGCCATCCCAGAAATGCCAAGTAGCTGCCCCGTGCCATCCTCAACAACATTACCTGCCAACTAGAAACACATAAAAGTCAGCGTTGCTGAGTGAGTTCTAATTTATAAAATAAAATACTTTTCTTTCGTTTAAAATCATTCTTTCTTTACTTTCACATGTGATCATGCATCATACGTACACATAGATAATAATTTATTATTATCTTTCATCGTCATTCGTTGACTTCCGTTTATTCATCATCGTACGTCATCTTTATCATTCGTTATCTTTCTTTCCATACTATATGTACACTCATTAACTTCCGATGACATGTACTGTACCCCGAACGTTGTGCACGAAGCTGACTCAAGGGCCTGGGGCAAGTACACTCATCATTATCGTTCGTCTTTCATTCCGGACCAATGCCATGTGCTATACCCCGAACGTTATGCACGAAGCTGGTTACTGGGCCTGAGGTCTGTCATAGACCTCAAACATTATGCACGAAGCTGACTCCAGTACCTAGGGCAAGCGGGCAAGGGTCCCATACATATGGTCAATCACAAAGATTAGACCCCTAGTGTGCATCCTTCCGGGGTAGCTAACCCGCACACAGTTGAGCTAACACCCTTCATTAGATGTGAACCTCCATACATTGCTTGCAAGACTTTCATTACTTCATTCATTAATGCATGCATTCTTTCATTCTTTACGTTCCCTTTTTCATTATCTTCCGCTTTACGTTACATAATACTTTCCATTTACTTTCATAATCATACCACGCAAAGCCACGGAAAATAAACATACATAATAAGGAACATAACATAAACATAACCATATCATACATAGCATCATCATCACATCACATAAGACATTATAAGGTCAACTTACATTACCCTCGGGAACATCCCAAGTCAAAGCCTACACTTTACATTTTCCCCAAAACTTCAGAAAATATTAAGGCATAGGCGCATGAGCACTATGCAGGCGCATGGCCTTTCAGGCGCATGGGAACACTTAGGCGCATGGGGAACTTTCAGGCGCATGGGCACCATTTGGGCGCATGACCCAACACTTAGTCTCCTGGGCAAATTTCTAGACGCATGGGCACTATGCATGCGCATGAGTGCCTTGGCGCATGGGGAGTTTTGGGCACTTGGAACACTTAGTCAAATCTCAGCCTATTCTAAGCGCATGGCTACTATTCGGGCGCATGGGTTTTGGGCGCATAGGGGACACTTAGGCAATTCGACCGTTGGGTGCATGGGCCAATTTCAGGCGCATGGGCAGCCAACACATACTAATAACATCCTAATCAGTCCCAAATCATCAATTCATCATGTTCTAACTTAGTTCTAGCATTAAAGCATCATAATATGAACATAACATCATCATAACATCATAAATCACCCAAATCATAACCCACCCACATTAACACATACACATTAATACGGGTATAAAACCCAGTTTCGTAAAAACATACATACATGCATTTTCAGCCCCAAAATCAGTTAAAACATGTAAAAAGGGGGGTTCTAGAACTCACCTTAGCAGCCTTCGAGTATGACTTCCTTCAAACCCGTTTGCAAATGAGTTCAAACACCTAAAACCCACCAAATCACACAACTCGAACACACATAAGCATACAATCGAGGCATAGGCCGGCCAAGAACAACTTAAAACCAAGAATTCTTACCTTGAATTTGGTTTCTTCTTCTTCTTTCTTCAAAAACCCGAGAGCTCTGCTCTTTCTCTCTCTAGAAAATCCGGTTGAAGTGAAATGTGCAGAAAGGTGTGGGCGGCCATGCCCACTTAATGCACCCACTTTTATTCTTTTTTCCCTTTTGACATATTTAGCCCCTCAACTTGGGTTAAATTGTGTTTTCTTTCTTTTATACACATTTATTCCTTCTTTCTCGTCTTTTAAAATTTTCCGGGTGTTACAAGTCCACCCCCCTTATATAGGTTTCGTCCCCGAAACCTGTTATTCCTCAAACAGATGTGGGCAATACTACCTCATATCTTCTTTAGTCTCCCACGTAGACTCAGATCCCTTCCTGTGCTTCCACTGTACACGCACAAGGGGAACCACTTTATTCCTTAACCTTTTCTCCTTACGGTTAATGATTGCCACTGGTTGCTCCACATAATTGAGCCTTTCATCAACTTTAATATCTTCCAGTGGTACAACCATATCTTCGCCAGCTAAACACTTCCGCAGATGAGATACATGAAATGTCGGGTGAATTCCACTTAACTCATCGGGTAACTCTAACCTATAGGCCACCTCTCCTACTCGAGCAATGATTCGGAAAGGCCCTATGTATCTCGGGCTCAACTTGCCCCACTTCCTGAACCGAATGATACCTTTCCAAGGTGAGACCTTCAACATAACTCTGTCACCCACCTTGAACTCAATCGGTCTATGTCTCCTGTCGGCATACAACTTCTGTCTATCTTTAGCTGCCTTCATAAAGGCTTTGTTCTTTTCGAGCTTCTCAGTCATAGCCTCAATCACCTCAATACTTCCCAACTCCTTCTGACCAATATCACCCAAACGAACGGGGGTTCTACACCTCCTACTGTATAGCATCTCATAAGGGGGCATACTAGTACTGGCATGATAACTATTATTATACGAGAACTCAGCTAACGGTAAGTGGTCATCCCAACTTCCTCCAAAGTCAATGACGCATGCCCGAAGCATATCTTCTAGCATCTGAATGGTTCTCTCTGACTGACCATCCGTCTGTGGATGATAGGCCATGCTAATGTGTAACCTCTTCCCCATAGCATCATGGAATTTCTTCCAAAATTTAGATGTAAATCGGGTTTCACGATCAGACACAATAGACACCGGCACACCATGACGAGTTACAATCTCTTTGATGAATAGATCTGCTAATCTTTCAGAGGAGTATGTCTCGCGGATCGGTAGAAAGTGGGCACTCTTTGTTAAACAATCAACTGTCACCCATATGGCATCATACCCTTTTACAGTACGCGGTAACTTCGTAATAAAGTCCATGGTGATATGCTCCCACTTCCACTCCGGTATATCCAATGGTTGGATCTTCCCGTACGGGTTCTGATGCTCGGCCTTCACTTGCAAGCAAGTAAGACACTTACTCATATACTCCGCTACATCGCGCTTCATACCCGACCACCAATAATCTTTCTTCATATCTTGATACATCTTTGTAGCACCGGGATGAATGGAGTATCGAGACTTATGAGCTTCATCCATAATCCTCCTACGTAAATCCCCATAACGAGGGATACACATCCGTCCGAATCGGGTTCTAACACCAAGAGTGTTTTCACCCAACTCTGCAACCATACCTCTTATCCTTCCGGGGTTAAGACGATCTTCCTTCAATGCTCGTCTTGAAACTCCTTGACCTGCTTCATCACATCGGAGGTCATAATCAACTGATAAGCCTTCACCCGAATCGGTTCGGGTCTCTCCTTTCGGCTAAGGGCATCCGCCACTACGTTGGCCTTGCCCAGATGGTAATGGATCTCGCAATCATAATCCTTTATGAGCTCCAACCATCGCCTCTGCCTCATGTTCAGGTCCTTTTGCTCGAAGAAGTACTTCAAGCTCTTGTGGTCCGTGAAGATTGTGCACTTCGCTTCGTATAGGTAGTGCCTCCAAATCTTTAGTGCAAAGACCACAGCTGCGAACTCCAAATCATGAGTAGGGTAATTCACCTCATGAACCTTCAATTGTCGAGATGCATATGCTATCACCTTTCCTCGCTGCATCAACACGCAACCCAACCCCGAGTAAGAAGCATCCGAATAGACCACCAAATCTTTGCTTCCTTCGGGTAATGATAAGACAGGAGCCTGAGTCAACCTTGCTTTTAACTCCTCAAAAGCACTCTCTTGAGCTTGACCCCATATAAACTTCACATCCTTGTGGGTCAACTTAGTCAACGGAGAAGCTATCTTAGAGAAGTCTTGAATGAATCTCCTATAATATCCCGCTGATATCAAGTACAACTTCCATCTCTCTCACCCACCGGTGAGCAGCAGCAGCAGTGCCATTTCTGTCAAAAGTCGGGGGCTTGCATCTTTGAAATGCCCCATAGTTACAGCCTCGTGCTGCCTCCAGCATAGGCTCTTCTTGTAAGGCTCCGTTCCCGGGACGCTTACAGCTGGACCGTCATCGCATAAAACATTTAAAATACTCATTTCTTTGAAGCGGAAATTAATAACTTTCATTTATAATCAAAAGCATCGTGTCTCATGCAATACCCCCGACTCATGTCCGAAGACTGACACAGTACCGGAGTACACGACAAGGATCTCATCTCCTTCACATACCATCGTGTCTCATGCAATACCCCCGACTCATTTCTGAAGACTGATACTGTGCCGGGGCCTGTAAACAAACCCCCGACTCATGTCCGTAGACTGACACAGTACCGGGGTACGCGACAAGGATCTCATCATCCATTACCTCTATTCTCATCATTCGTTATCTTCCACTTTCATTACATAATACTTTACTCACATTCATACATCATACCACGTAAAGTCACAACATAATACACAACAGGTATTATAACATAATACATATGTTTTGAAAACCATTTAACGAAGAAAGATAACACATACATACAACCACAACAATCACACCATAGACATCATCACAAGCCACCAACTCATAAATAAGCATAAGCCATCCCGAGACATCATTTCTTAGCAATTAAATTCTACTTCCCAAAATTCCAAAAAAGAAACCTAAGTCCCCAAAGAAATGCAGACGAGCAAGAACAAATACGGGAGAACAACACTAATGCGGATGAACACCACTAATGCGGATGAACACCACAAATGCGGATGAACACCACTAATGCGGATGAACACCACTAATGCAGATGAACACCTCAGAAAATATTCCGTCCCAAAGAAATGCTCATGAACACTGTAGCGAATGCGCATGAATAAAAGAAATACGGAAGAACACTTAGGCGCATAAGCATCTACAAATGCGGACACTGTTGCAAGTGCGGATACTATAGCAAATGCGGGAGAATAAAAGAAATGCGGATGAACAGATTAACATGTAACATACTTATGCTATTTCTAGCTCCCAATCACCATCCTAATACATCCATGGCTCAGATCTATCATACCACACACTTAGAACATACTAAACATCAAGTCTAACCCATAAACAATCTCTAAATAAATATTCACAAAACAACCCTCGAACATAAAGCATAAACTCACGGTTATCTTATAAAAATGCTTGTCCGGTATGCATTGTTTTGATTATAATGTTTTTGTGATGT
Source organism: Flaveria sonorensis (assembly GCA_025506505.1). Taxonomy (NCBI): domain Eukaryota; kingdom Viridiplantae; phylum Streptophyta; class Magnoliopsida; order Asterales; family Asteraceae; genus Flaveria; species Flaveria sonorensis. The sequence continues at coordinate 37,631,023 of CM046428.1, forward strand.
AATGCAAATTAAGATATTTTGTAACAGTTAACTACAATGTATTATTTTGCAAAAGCAATTGTAAAGAAAAGGTTTAAAATTATTCCGCTGCAATGTTTTAGAAATTGTAAATGTAAATTATATGTTTTATGTGCGATGATTGTCCAACTATGAGCGTCCCGGGATCGGGGCCTTACATTCTGAATCTAAAGCACTTGAGCACAACAGCTTGTAGCAGTGATGTATTCAGCTTCAATAGTTGATACAGACATACAGGATTGTTTCTTGCATTGCCATGAGACTATCATTCCACCAAGAAATTGACATCCCCCAGATGTAGACTTTGTAGTCATGTTGCAGCCACCATAGTCACTATCTGTATAGGCATACAGATTGAAGTCAGAATTCTTTTGATACCAAAGGCATAGTTTGGGAGCATCTTTGAGATATCTATGAATCCTTTTGACAGCAACTAGGTGTGAGATCTTAGGTTTGGCTTGATATATTGCATAAATACATGTAGCAAACATGATATCAGGCCCGCTGGCTGTGAGGTACATAAAAGACCCAATCATAGCCCTGTAGAGATGTTCATCAACACACTCCCCCACAAGATTAGGTCCTAGAGAGTGGTTTCTGGCTATGGGTGTCTTTGCAACCTTGCACTCCATCAGATGAAATCTGGTAAGTATGCCTTGCACATACTTTGACTGGTTTATGAAGATGCCATTGTCAACCTGCTTCACTTGAATTCCAAGAAATAAAGTGAGTTCCCCTATGGCACTTATTTCGAATCTATTCTTCATCAGCTTCTCAAAGTCTTTGTAGAGCCTTGGATTAGTTGACCCAAAGATGATATCATCTACATAAACTTGAACCAGCATCAAGTCATTTCCTACTCCTTTAATAAAGAGTGTTCCATCAATAGAACCCCTCTTGTAGACATGCTGACCAAGGTACTATGATAGTGTCATATACCACTTCCTTGGAGCTTGATACAGCCCATAGATAGCTTTATCAAGCTTGCAGATATAATCAAGATGATCAGGATCTGCAAAGCCAGGTAGTTGTTTAACATACACTTCCTCATCAATCAGCCCATATAAGAAGGCACACTTGACATCAATTTGGTAGACCTTGAGGTCTAGATCATTTTGTATAGGCTTAGAACTTTAATCAATACATGTAATGAATATTTGTAATTCATTATGTATATAGGTTAACCCATATGTGCATTGATTTATGTGTATGATTACAGGTACAAACATTATACTTGGTCAATTTCTGAAATTGACTAAGTGTAAGAAACATCTACGGATGAACATTTTTGTTCTTCCGTAGATATCTTTCTTACAAGACATTCATCAGAAGATCTTCATGGATGAATATGGGTATTCACTGATGAACAAACACCACACATGAAGAAACTAAAGTGAAGTACCTTCAGAAGAACAAAGTTCCTTCAGAAGAACAAAGTAACTGCGGAAGAACAAAGTAGCTGCGGAAGAACCAGACACGTACTTATATCATACAAGTGTTTCAAGTCAACAAGTCAATCACAGACTCCAAGAGATTTGCTGTTTCCTTAACAGAAACACACGTGTCTATAAATATAAGTCCTAGGTTTCACATCGAAGAGGAAGAGACGGCGACAAAAATACCATCACATCGTTTCGCACGATCAACACAAACCCTTGCAGCCGTCACATCAACACACCAAAAATCATAAACACAATCATAGCATAGAATTTTGTTAGCAATTATTATTTGATTCTTTGTAATCATTAATCAGTTTTAATGAATTACATTTGATTCAAAATATTATTCTTTGCATATTGTGGATATCGTTTGAGCATTTATTGTTTATTTTCTCTGGTATCGATATTTATTAATTAATCAATTAAACAATGATTAATGGTAATTCTGCGATCATTAATTCGAAACCAATCTAACACTGATAATTCCTGATTGCGATCCTTGGATTCACAGGTGGTATCAGAGCCAAGTGCTCATTGATCTAGATCAATTGATCTATCGGTGTTAGAATTGTTTAATTGAATAGATCTATCAGTTTTCTGACTAGATCTATAGTTTTTAAGGAAAAGTAATTTGGTGTGAAGATTTAAAATTCAATAAATTAGTGATTTGTCTTTCAGCGAGTATTGTTACATTGCTCGGTTAACATTGATCTATATTCAAATTAATTGAAACATAGATCTGTATTATTGGCTGACTTTCATTAACTGTTCATAAGAAACTTTGTTTTAGTTAAAACTTCAATATTTGACTAAAATGAGTAGCTTTGTTGGTGGATCATCGTACCAGCCTCCAAAGTTGGAAACAAAAGCAGACTTTAAGTCCTGGAAGTTCAAGTTTAGAAATCATGTGAACTACACTGATTCTGACTTATGGGTATCAATAGAAGGTCCTTATATTCCACCCACCCTTGGGCCGGATTATAATGACAAAAATCAACCCATATGTACAAAAGATCTATCACCTGATGATGTTAAAAAGGTTAAAGTTGATATTAGAGCATACAGTTTGCTCAGTATGGCTTTACCTGAAGAAATACTAATCAGGTGTGAGAATTATAAAACAGCAAATTCCTTGTGGAAGATACTTCATACTCTTTGTGAAGGGGGTGATGAAATCAGAAGCATTAGGAAGGACGCACTTCGCTCACAATATGAAACATTTCATCATATTGAGGGTGAATCAATTCCTCAACAACTCCATAGGTTTATGCAATTGGTAACTGAGATGAACATCATGGAGTTGAAGTATACAAATGAGGAATTGAACAAAAAGATGCTCCATACATTGCCTGAAAGTTGGAAGCAAACTATGTCCATGTTCAAGAACACCATTGATCTCAAAGCAACTGGCTTAGATACATTGGTAGCTAAAGTTGAGGCTCTTGAAATGGATGAAAAATCAAGAAACAAGAGTGTGAGAACACATGTCATACCTTATCATTTTAAAGAAACCAAAAGTGCTGGAAGTGCTTTTATCTCTAACAATGATAGTGACAACTCTTGTACTTTGAGTGAAGATGAAGAAGAAGTGAGCTTTTATGCATCAAAGCCTTCAAAGAAATCTTCTCAAAGTAAATCAGAAAAAGAAAAAGGAAGACCTGATGATAGAAAAGATGCATCTACATCAGCAGCAAAGTCTTCAACAAACAACAACCAAGCAGAGCCCATTACTGTGATTCTGGATTTGAAGAACAAAAAGCAGCATTTGCAGCTTTTAGTTCAAGTTTTCAAGCCTACTTGGGAAGCACCTTAACACCTGCAAATATCTGCCAACAAGACTTGGAAGAACTACATCCAGATGTAGTAGAGGAGATGGATCTTCAATGGCAAATGGCAATGATTGCTTATAGAGCCAAACAATACTTGAGAAGAAACAAAAATTTGGCTGCAGCAAGCAAAACATCAAAGATTGGTGTTGATAAGTCAAAGGTAAGATTTTCAAATGCAATCTCTATGGGCACTTCTCAAGAGAATGTAATCAACAATCAAATCCTGACATGAGACAACAGCAGCAACATCAGTCTCATCAGCATCAATCTCATCAAACAACAACATCTCAGAGATCTTATAGACAACCACAGCTAACCAACTCATCCCCACCAGCCACAAATGCATCAGCAGGACCTAGTAATTCTAAAGAAACTGGGCTGATCATTTTTCAAGATGGAACCTATGACTGGAGCATGCATGAGAAGGAAGTTTTGGAAGAAAATCTAGCTTTAATGGCCCAAATGGAGAACAAAGTTCCACCTATAGCTAGAGAGGTAAGAGATAGATTGTGTTCATCAGTGTGTGTTGAAGAAGTTGAAAGATATAGAGTCCATGCTCAACAACTGGCTGATAAAGTAAAAGAAATAATGATTTTGAATGAATCTCATGTAAGAGAACATAAATTATATCAATTCAAAATTAACTCTTTACAAAAAGATTTAGATAAATTTGTTTCAGAAAATTACAGCTTAAAAGCCCAAGTTGAGCATCTGACTACTTCCTTAACTAAATCCATGGCTGATCATGCATCAACTATAGTGAAACTTCAGAAGTTTCAACTTTCAACTCAGCAATATGAGAAATTGTTGAATTCTCATATTGAATCAAAGAACAGGTATGGGTTGGGATATAATGTTGTTGCACCTCCTTTGAATGATAACTATACAACTTTACCTGAATCAATGACAAATAGCTTGTCAAATTATTTTGTGCCATGCACCAAGTTTGAAACAAAATGTACTGAACAAGTTAATAACAACGAATCTGAGGTGAGTGAAACTGAGTCTTCTAAATCAAATAAAATCAAACAAAATGAATCAGAATTTGACTTTGATGGATGTGATGACTTGGATGATTCTGATGAACATGATGATAACTCTGCGGATCAACTGAACATTGGTAAGAATGTTTCAGTTAAAACAATCATTCCCAAAGTACTTGAGCAAACAAAGTTGCCATATCCTCCAAAGCAAAGAAACATGTTGAAGACTATTTGCAAGAGAATAGCTCAACTAAATGAAGGTCTTCAAGTACTTTATCAGCAACAAAAACCTTCAACTGAAGTGATTGAGAAGTGTACATCTACTGAAGTACACAAATCTTCCTTAGAAACAGAAAAGAAGCAAGTATCAGCAGAACTTCTCCGAAAGAAGAAACATCCTTCAGTAGCAGATCTGCGGAAAAACAAATCTACGGAAGGCAAAAGAAACAACCAACAAGAAAACAACTCAAAAAGGTGTGAGCTCAAAGCAACAAACTTCAGCTGATAAACATGAACCTTTTGACATCATGTCAGGAAAAGGAAAGGAGTCGGCTTCAGTAAAGTTTGAGAAGGAATTAAAGACTCAAAGACAGCAAAAGAAGAAGAAATTGATTAAGTCTGATAATGAGTCAAAAGAAAAGTATTGCAAATGGTGTGACATGAAAAATCACAACACTGAAGACTGTTACTTCAGCAGTTATTGCTCCATCTGCAATATGAACAATCACATGACTTCAGACTGTTACTTCAACAAACATTGTGCTATTTGTAACAAAAATAACCATTCCACTCAGGAATGTTATTTTAACAAAAAGAACAAGACAAAGAGCACAAAGAAGAAACAACCTGAGAAGGATGAATCAGAATCTCAATCAAGTGAAGATCAAAAAGATTCAAGATTAAAGAAACAACAAAAACAAAAACAAAAGGTGACAAAACCACAAGAGAAATCATCAGTTGATAGTGAACCTTTGAAGAAAAGACAACCTGAACAGAAATCAAAGACTCCTCAACAATCAAAGACACCTCACAAAAAGGTGGATTTGAAAATAAGAAGTCAAATGCTAATGATACTTTCTTTGATAATTTTGAAAAAGGAACTCATGTTTCACATTCAAAATCAAAGGATGATGAAACTTTCAACAATCAAGGATCATCATCAAAGTCAAAACAGCAAACAAAGAAAGAGAAGATCCTTGAGGAAGAGTTTGAAAAATCAGAACAAAATTCCACAAGTTCATCATCAACAGAATCATCCTCACCACAAACAACACACAATGAATCAATTGAATCTAAAATTATACTGAATCTTCAAGACTCATTCATGAGGAAGTTAAAATTTTAGACTCCACAGGATCACCCAAGATCATTAAGACTTGGGTTTCCAAATCTAATTGATTTCTTTAATTGTGCAGGAACAATCTTGGAGAGCTGACAACAAGTGGTATGTTGACAGTGGTTGTTCCAGACATATGACAGGAAACTGTTCTCTTCTCCATGACTTCAAACATAAAAATGCTTCTTATGTGGCATTTGGTGGGGATAAGAAGGGAGGTAAAATAGTTGGTGAAGGAATGGTAACTAATGGTGTGCTCAAATTTGAGAAAGTAAATTATTGTGAAAATTTGCAATATAATTTATTGAGTGTGTCTCAAATTTGTGATCAAAATTATACCACATTATTTGATAACACTAATTGTTACATTCTTAAGCCAGGTTTTGCAGTTCCAGAAGATTGGATCCTTCTTAAAGCATCAAGAAAAGGAAACACATATGTTTTGGATATGAATAATACAGCACTCACAAACAATGAAACATGCCTGCTATCTAAGTCATCAGAAGATGAATCTCAGTTGTGGCATAGAAGGCTTGTTCATTCCAACTTGAAGAACATGAATAAATTGGTGAAAAATGACTTAGTCATTGGATTGCCAAAGAAAGAATTTTCTTGTTCAAACCATTGTCCTTCATGTTATAAAGGAAAACAATATAGAGTGTCACATAAATCCAAAATAATAAATACAAACACTACACCACTCAAATTGCTTCACATGGATCTTTTTGGTCCAACTAATGTGATGAGCATTGGAAAAAGGCAATATTTTAGTGGTTGTGGATGATTTCACTAGATTCACATGGGTCTTTTTCTTAAAACAAAAGAGTGAAACATCAGAAACATTAATGGAGTTTGTCACAAAGATTGAGAATCAACTTGATTTAAAAGTTAAAATTTTTAGGAGTGACAATGGGACTGAATTTGTTAATACTGTCTTAGATTCATTTTGCAGAATAAAGGCATAGCAAGGCAATTCAGTGCACCAAGAACTCCACAACAAAATGGAGTTGCTGAAAGAAGAAACAGAACTCTCATTGAAGCAGCAAGAACAATGCTAGCTGATTCATAATTGCCAATCACCTTTTGGGCTGAAGCAGTGAACACAGCATGCAATGTTCAAAACAGGACATTAATTGTCAAAGAACACAATAAAACACTTATGAGCTTTTATTTAAAAGAAACCTTACATAGGATATCTTAGAGCTTTTGGGTGTCATGTATCTGTTTTAAACACAAAAGAACAATTGGGAAAATTTTCAGAGAAAGCCTATGATGGTTTCTTTGTTGGATATTCTTCAACATCTAAATCATATAGGATTTACATTCCACAACAAAACATTATGGAAGAAACTCCTAATGTGTCTTTTGATGAATCCTTATTTCCTAAATCTGTAAAAGGATCATCATGGTTGTTTGATATAGATGCACTCACAAACTCATTTAACTCTGGTTATTTGAATGCTGCAGGTACTAAGGATACATGCTATCCATTTGTTCCTCCAAACATGAATGAAGTGTCATTATCTGCTGATCCTCCAAGAATACAAACTTCAAGTATCATGGAACAAGGAACACCAAATAATGTCAATAATGCACACAAGACCAAGCAAATGGATCTACATTCTCAGATGCAAACACTTCATCAGCAGCTGCTGACTCTGCATCCGTAGATGAGTGTCCTACATCCAGAGATGTGAATATTGGATCAGCTGATGTTCCATTCACATCAGTAGATGTTCCACATATTAGAGATGGTCCATTGCATTCCAAAGAGTCATTGTCAGCAAGTCAACAAAATACATCCGTAGATGTTCCTGTAACTCCTGCGGAAGCACGAAATACATTCGTAGATGTTCCTGTAACTCCTGCGGATGGCACTCACAATGCAGCTGATGTACAAAATGAAAATCATTCAGCTTCTAATGATGATCAATTTGATTACTTCATAAATTCATCATCTCAACTGGATATATATGCATCAATGCATATGACTAACTTGGAATCATCTATTCTAGTTGAGTCCATTCCAACAACAAGAATTCATATGACTCATCCAATAAACAACATCATTGGAGATCTCAATGAAAGAACCACAAGAAGCCAAAGGGGAGCTGTAAACATCTGTCTTTTCACCTGTTTTCTTTCACAAGTGGTTCCTCCAAACATTATAGCTGCACTAAAAGATAATAGCTGGATTGAAGCCATGCAAGAAGAACTTCAACAATTCAGAAAGCAAAAGGTCTGGAATCTAGTTGATCTTCCTGAAGGCCAACATCCAATTGGCACAAGGTGGTTATTCAAAATAAAACTAGATAACAGAGGTATCGTTGTGAGAAACAATGCTAGGCTGATTACTCAAGGATATACTCAAGAAGAAGGGATAGACTATGATGAAGTTTTTGCACCAGTTGCAAGAATTGAAGCCATTAGAGTATTCCTAGCCTATGCATCATATAAGAAGTTCACTGTTTATCAAATGGATGTGAAGTGTGCCTTTTTATATGGGAAAATTGATGAAGAAGTCTATGTAGCTCAACCTCAGGTTTTGAAGATCCTGATTACCCACATAGAGTATACAAGCTTGACAAAGCTTTGTATGGTCTTCATCAGGCACCAAAAAGTGGTATGAAACATTATCATCTTTCTTGTTCAAGCATGGATACAAAAGGGGAACTATTGATCAGACTCTCTTTCTCAAACATGAACATCAAGACCTCTTAGTTGTTCAAATATATGTAGATGACATTATATTTGGATCAACAAACAAGAGACTGTGTGAAAGCTTTGAAGAGTTGATGAAATCTCAGTTTCAAATGAGCTCAATGGGAGAATTAACTTTCTTTCTTGGACTACAAGTTCATCAGAAAACAGATGGCATATTCATCAATCAAGAAAAGTATATTCATCAAATATTGAAGAAGTACAATCTTGCAAAATACCTGCTTCAACAATTGACAAAATTGTACCTGATCCTATAGGAAAATCTATTGATCAATGATAGGATCTCTTATGCATTTAACTGCTAGTAGACCTGACATAATGTTGTTGTATGTGTTTGTGCTATGTACCAATCAGATCCAAAAGAGTCCCATCTGAATGCTGTGAAGAGGATTTTCAAATATCTCAAAGGGAAACCAGCCCTTGGTCTATGGTATCCAAAAGATGGAGACTTCTCTCTCTACTCTTATTCAGACAGTGACTATGGAGGATGCAACAACAATAGAAAATACAAAACTGGTGGATGTCAATTTTTAGGACCAAGACTTGTTTCATGGCAGTGCAAAAAGCAAACAAATGTATCTGTATCCACAGCTGAGGCTGAGTTCATAGCTACTTTAGCTGGTTGCTCTCAAGTCCTTTGGTTGCAAAACCAATTACTTGATTATGGTTACAATTTCCTTCAAACTCCAATTTATATTGACAATTCAGCTGCTATGTTTATCACTGCTAATCCAGTTCAACATAGTAAAACAAAGCATATTGAAATAAGATATCATTTTCTGAGAGATTGCTCAGAAAAAGGTTTAATCAAGTTAGTCAAAGTGGATACAACAAATCCGCTTGCTGATCTATTCACTAAGGCCTTTGATTCAGTTAGATTTAATTTTCTAATTGAGTCTTTAGGCATGATTAACTTAGATTAATCATCATTAACAAAGAAAAGCATGTGTCTGTCCTTGTAAATAGTAATAAAGAAAACAAAAAAAACATTCAGAAAAACATACAAAATTCAAAATATTGTCTTTATTTATTGTGTCTTCTATTTCTGCATGACATATGTTTGGGAAATGATAGTACACTGTGCCTTTGCTTGCTTCTGAGTTCTTAAATTTCTTTAAAAACTGATCAAAAGTTCTTTGATATGTAAGTAGATTCAACTTGAGTGAAGATTATACTAAGAGCATGCTTAACATAATGAAAAGGTGACTGTTTGTGAGAAACTTCATTTTGAGGATCAAGCAAGTAAGTCTTATCCTGATGTGATCAATTCATTCACCTAAGCACACTATGTAAAACACTTTATAACTTCTATCTTTGCAAATCATATTCCCTCTGTTTTGTGTGAACAAAGACCTGAGTTTATGAACACCATGAGATACATATGTATTCAACTGGTGAAAAGATCATGATCCTCATCATCCCTCTGTTTTATGTAAACAAAGACCTGGGTTAAAGGCACCTCTGTTTTACGTAAGTAAAGACCTGGTGACCTGATGATGATCATATCTAAGGTCTCAAAAGAATCCATAGTGATCAACTGTATATTTACATAAGAGCTTTTATAGCAAAGCATTTATGAGACAACTCATATGTCTCAAGATAGAATTTATAACTTAATGTACATAGTTTCTAAGTGTGAAAAAGTGATGAATTGACTCACAAACGGAGGACAAACTCTAATGTGAATTGAATGTGGAGCCCATAATAGTTTATCTCTAATAAACATGAAAACATGATAAATAGCATGTCTAGTTGATTCCATACTCTTGTTTGGATTTAGGTGGACAAACATACTTGCACTCAGGACTAGAATCAGGTCATATTTCAACAATCAACTCAATCAGGAAGAAGTTTAGTGTCATAGTATGATCCCATTATATGTGTTTATATTCATGTACATATATTTAATTCAATTTTGTTACTTTCAGTTTATTTATTATGTGTAATCTTTGGACAGTCATGTGCCTTTCATGCTATTTACTTCATAAATTTATGATGAATGCAACACTTTATCATTAATCACAAATTTAGGGGAAGTAGTTAATACATGAAATACATGAAACATAAAAGCTGAATTTAATGATCCAAATTCAAATGAAGGAATTGGAACTTGAGCACTAACTTGGCTGAAGGATACATGAAGTTTCTCAAATTATATTTCGTGTGCACAAATTGTCATGAAAACAAAGTCAACAAGGTCCAATAGCAATAAATGGTTCTATCAGTTGATTAGGACCATACAATCAAAAGAAGTTTCAAACAGTGCACTCTAAGCATCAGTAGAAGCTACAGTGTGAAACTTAATCAAGTAGAATATGCCCATCCGTAGATTGGTAAACTACGGTTGTGTTAATATTTTAAAAGTATAATCTATGTTCATAGAGTGGTAATCTATGGATAATCAAGTTATACTTCAAATTATGTTTCATTTCTTGATAGTTAGGCATCCGCAGATGTCCTACGGAAGAACATAAATCTGCGGAATAAATAAATTCTACGAAAGTTTAATAAGGAATGTGGGACCCACTTCATGAAATTAATGTGTCCGAGGGAGCATAAATGATGTTTTTGACCTTAATGTTCATTATTCACTTTTTCAGAGAACTTTGACCTAAAAGAAAAACGTTCATCAAAATCTCTCCCTCCTTTGTTCAAACATTCAATTACCACATCAAACATCAAGGAAGTGAGTGAGCTGAGGATCTCAGAGCAAGATGAGTTAGAGATAGTCCACAACAATAATGTTTTGGAAACTCTAACAACTGAAGAAGATGTTCTGGGTCTCAGTTTTGAAACATTACAAAAGATTAGCAAAATGAAGATCAACTACAAGTATGATGATCAGAAGACTGCTGTCTCATACTTCTATAACAAAATTATAGCAAAAGTGAAGGAGCTTTCAGCTTTGAAGAACTGATTACAAATTTCTAAGCCTTAGGGGGAGTATTGTAAGATCTAGGAATAATAGGTCTAGATCATTTTGTATAGGCTTAGAACTTTAATCAATACATGTAATGAATATTTGTAATTCATTATGTATATAGGTTAACCCATATGTGCGTTGATTTATGTGTATGATTACAGGTACAAACATTATACTTGGTCAATTTCTGAAATTGACTAAATGTAAGAAACATCTACGGATGAACATTTCTGTTCTTTCGTAGATATCTTTCTTACAAGACATTCATCAGAAAATCTTCTACGGATGAATATGGGTATTTACTGATGAACAAACACCACACATGAAGAAACTGAAGTGAAGTACCTTCGGAAGAACAATGTTCCTTCGGAAGAACAAAGTAGCTGCGGAAGAACAAAGTAGCTGTGGAAGAACCAGACACGTACTTATATCATACAAGTGTTTAAAGTCAACAAGTCAATCACAGACTCCAAGAGATTCGCTGTTTCCTTAACAGAAACATGCGTGTCTATAAATATGAGTCCTAGGTTTCACATCAAGGAGGAAGAGATGGAGACAAAAATACCATCACATCGTTTCGCACGATCAACACAAACCCTAGCAGCCATCACATCAACACACCAAAAATCATAAACACAATCATAGCATAGAATTTTGTTAGCAATTATTATTTGATTCTTTGTAATCATTAATCAGTTTTAATGAATTACGTTTGATTCAAAACATTATTCTTTGCATATTGTTGATATCGTTTGAGCATTTATTGTTTATTTTCTCTGGCATCGATATTTATTAATTAATCAATTAAACAACGATTAATGGTAATTCCGCGATAGTTAATTCGAAACCAATCTAACACTGATAATTCCTGATTGTGATCCTTGGATTCACACTTGAAGTCCTTGGATGCAGCAAAAGCAAGGAATATTCTAACAGCTTCAAGTCTTGCTACAGGAGCAAAAACATCAGTGTAGTCAATCCCTTCTTCTTGTGTGTACCCTTGAATAACTAGTCTTGGCTTATTCTTGATGACAAGTCCACTATTATCTTTCTTATTCCTAAAAACCCACTTGGTGCCTATTATGGACTTCCCTTGAGGAAGAAGACATAGGTTCCAAACCCTTTTCCTTTTAAATTGAAGCATATTCTCCTACATAGCTTCAATCAACCCAACTTCCATCCTTCAGAGCCTCATCAATCTTCTTAGGCTTAATCTGGGACAAGAAACAAGAGTGAAGACAAACATTTTTGTCATGGGTTTGTCCTCTTGTTCTCACCCCTATCTCAACATATCCAATGATGTTTGTGGTATGATGTGACTTGTGGATTCTTAGTTGAGGAATCACAGCAAGTTGATTGGAGAGATCTAAATTGGTGAAATTCAGATATGGTGATTGAGTATCGCCACCACATCAGTACACTTATCAAGAGAAACTTGATCTAATGAGCGTAGGACATCATTGATGTTGTCTTCCATGGGGTGATTATCATCATCAAGAAATTCATGGTCACTATCACCACCACCATCTCCTCCTACATTGAAAATTCCCTCATTTGAGCTCTGTGCCTCTGTACTAGAATTTGTAGGCACCTCAGATGTATCAGCTGAAGAGTTTGTCATTGTTGTGCTCACAAGATTTCCAACTACAAGGTTTGTTACGACTGGAGCCGAAGTAGTTTTCTGACTTGGTCTTCTCAGCTTAAATCTTGGATTAGAATCTCCTATTGATATGCTACCTGTAGATCATGAAACATCTTCATAAAATTTGTTAAAACAGTTGGTAACTAAATCAAGATCAAACAGCCAATCAGGAACAGAACCTTTCACACTGGGTGTGAAGGTCACATTGGCTGACTCCTCAACTACTCTAGTTCTAAAATTGTATAATCTATAAGCCTTAGCTTGGGAAGAGTATCCAATAAACTGTCCATCATCTGATTTCTTAGAAAATTTGGCTATCTGATCTTTGGTATTCAAGATGGTGCAAGGACATCCAAATGATTTGAGGAAACCAATAAAGGGTCTCCTTTTATGCCACAACTCATAAGGAGTCTTACCATTGAGTCATGACTACTAAAACTCTATTTGTACATAGCAGGTAGTGTTGACTTCCTCTACCCAGAAGGTGATGGGCAGTTTATAGTCAGATAACATGGTTCTTATAGCTTCAATAAGTGTCTTGTTTCTCCTCTCAGCAACATAATTTTGCTAAGGAGTCCTGAGAGCACTATATTGTCTTGTAATACCTTTCATATCACAAAATGCATCAAGGATTTGGTTCTTGAATTCAATTCCTTGATCACATCTCATCACAGGGGTCCCATCCTTAGTTCTAAGGAAGAAGACCTAAGTGTATCTTATGAAGTCATTTGTGATCACCAAACAATATGTGGTCCTTCCTAGACTCATTACACTGGTGGGCCAAAGAGATCCATATGTAATAAGTATAGGGGAATAGTGATGGAGTTCCTTTCCTTTGGCTTGTGAGACACTTTGTGTTGCTTCCCCTTTAGGCATGCAACACAATGGTCATCACTTTTAAACTCTTTTTTTGGCATTTCAGTTACCAAATTATTGTTAATTAGTTTATTTATGTTTTTAAAGTTTATATGGCACATTCTTTTATGCCAGAGGAAGAACTCATCACTATTGGCTTTAGATAGAAAGCAAGAAACTTATCTTCATGGGGATGCTTCCTGTAAGTCCATCTTGTACATGTTTTGTTTCCTGGGGGCTTTGAGCAGGATATGCTCTTGAGGAATGAACACCCCAGGCTTGAGAACAATGCACTTATATTCACTAAAGAACATGTTATGACTCTTGTCACAAAATTAGGATGCACTCAAGAGATTGTACCCAATCTCCTTAACATAGTTTTTACCTTCTTAATGCTAAGCTTACCATTTATGACTATGCCCCTTCCAATGATGTAACCACCTGATTCCCCTCCAAAAGCAATTGGCCCTTCATCAAATCTTTCAAAATTTTGAAGCAAAGAGCCATTGCCTGTCATATGCCAGGAACAGCCACTATCAATGATCCATCATTTCCTTTGGTTTTTAGCTATTCCTGCATAAAAGAGATGGTTAGTTACATTTGGAAACCCAAGCCTTGTTGGTCTTGGGCTTGTCAAAGTGAACTAAAGATAACTCAACAGTAATGGGTCCTAAATGCAAGCTCTGAGGATCATTTGCCATTGTTGATAAAGAACTTTCAGTCACATGCCATTCCTTCATCTTTCACATCATCTTTGGAAGACTAGAATTCACCTTTAATACTTTGGAAGTTTAATGACATCGGATGTTTTGGATAGTGAGAAGACTAGACTTGTTCATGTGGATAGTGCTTTTAGGATAGTTGATGCAATCCTTAGCAAAGTGAGAAATACTACCACACATGATGCATTCAGTTTGCATACTTCTAAGACTCTTCTTCTGAGTAGGAGGTTAAGCTTGATCTTTTTCTACTTCCTTCTTCATCTTCACAGATGATGTAGCAGGCTTCTTAAGGTGAGGCTTGCTCTTGAGCAATGGTGCATATTTGATCAGCCTTCTTCTCTTGACCAGGATGATTTTGACATGAACTAGGACTCCTGGAACTAGAGTCCATGGTTGAGTCTTTAGTCTTCACCACTTCAAATCCAGCAGAGATGAGTACTTTTTTTTCTTGGAGTTGAAAGTGATCTTGATCTCTTGGGCTTTCTTTGATTTTCTTTTGGCTGCCCTGATCAAGTTCTTCCTTGTAGACTATGTCATCCTTGGTTCTTTCTTCTCTCTAGGAGAATATCCTCTTCACTCACTTCAAATCCATCCTTTACTATCTCCTCTTCATCTTCATCCTCTTCTTGGATGGGGTCTATGAAGGGCAATTCATCTTGACAAGTTCCACACCTTGAGGTCTTACAAATAACAATGTGTGTGGAGGAGCTATCTTACTTGAACACAATCCCTGCTTGTTCTGATAAAAAGAACTTTGAATGCATGGATGAAGGTATGATGTTCTTGAAGGTTTTCTCTTTAAGAACACATTTTCTGCCTTGGCTTTGCTGATCACAAGCTTAGCCTGGCATTCAGTTAAGTTGGTAATGAGATCTTTGATTTGAGTCCTGTAATTTGTGTGCTCATGGTTAAGAGTTGAATTTGTTTTCTCTAAATCTTCTATTTTAAGTTTATAATCATTTTCAGCTCTTTTGAAATCAGCTTTTAATATGTTCAAGGACTCAAGATCAGATCTCACTTCCAGCCCAAACTTTCCACTGATACATTGCTTGGAAACTTCCTTACGGTTCTCTTGTAGAACTTTTTTTCTCTATGAGTGAGAAAAGCCATTTACTGGACTATCTTTATATATTCCAGATCATTTAGATGGATACAATCCAAGTCTTCAAGAGTAAAGAGAAAGTTTCCATAATAGTAAGTCCATTGTCTAGGAAGAGAGAACATGATCTTTCTCACAATGTCCCTATTCTCAAGTTTTACTCCAACATCCATGAGATTATCTACAATCTCAACATACCTAAAGTATTGTTGAGTCATAGTTTCACCTGACTTGCAAGCAAAGTTCTCAAACTGTTGCTTCATGAGGTCTTTCTTGTTTTCTTTAGCTTCCTTAGACCCCTCATACATAAGCTTCAGTGCATCCCGGAGTTGCTTTGTAGTTTTCTACTACTTAAAGCCTCTGTATATAGAGTTTGGAAGAGCATTTTATAGAGCAATCATGGCTTTCTGATCTACATCAATTTTCTTCCAATGTTCCTCAAAACAATCAGCCATTTCCTCTGGAATCATCCCACCTCCAGCAGTGGCTGAAGAGGTACTTAGGATGTGAGGTCCTTCAATGATAGATCTCCACATCTTGCTGTCTTGAGACTTGATGAGCCCTTCCATACGTTTGCATCAAGTATCAAAATCACTAGGAATGATTAATGGAGACTTAGTCATGATAGCGGTTTCCATATCATCCTTTGAGATAGTTGCCATTTGAGCTGATAAGTGTTTTGTGAAACTGAAGAGATCTAAGATGGTGAGATCTTATAATCAAGAGCCAGAAAAGCTCTGATACCAATTGAAGGACCAATGAAGGAGGTCAATGCAACAGTTTTACAGTGTTAGAAGAGTTATAACACTTAGCAAATCAAATAGGGAACTAGTTTATGATGAAACAAAAAACACAAGTAAAAGAACAGAAGAAGAACACTCAAGTATGCTTGTCAAGAATGATGTATATTGCTCTCAAGTTCTTACAAGTGTTACCAAGCTTACTTTTAGAATACAAGTACTTGAGATAGTTTATACTACATCCTACAGCTGACCATACTTTGAAGGCCAGCTAGAAACACTTATCTAGACAACAAGATAAATGTAAAGTCAAAAGGTAGATTTGACTTTTGACAAGTGACTATGAAATGCCATAGCTCACATCCTTATCTAATACAAAAAGGATAAAAGTACATAGTTGGAAGGTTACAGATTCAACATCTTAATCTACAGTTGACAAAAGCATGGACTTTTCACCAACTCATGCTAGTTGGTTAGTCTTTAGATATGGCAACGAAAAGTTGTTTCAGATTTTATCAAAAGCATGTCTTTTATCAAAAGCATGTCAGAGAAGACATGCCTTCTCTGTCTTCGGAAGAAATTAGTCTTGGCTTTGGAAGACTTTGCCTTTGAAGCTTCAAAAGACTTCATCTTTGGCTTTGCAAGAATTGGTCTTTTGGCTTTGTAAGATTTGATACTTAGCATAATTCATTAAGTTATATCAAATATTCTAAAGTACTTTCGTTGTACTTCACATGTGCATGCTGAGAGCTCTTTCGTTGCATCAGCCTCTAAGTGTAATCCTTACAGCAACAGCAACTAGTCAATTAAAAGGATTGTTGAGTAGACTTAGTGTGTCCACAGATTAATACTTGGTCCTTACCAACACTATATTAGCTTACGACAGGTACATTTGCCTTTTGTGTGTGTAGTTTAGTATTTAATAACCATTTAAAACTAAAATTATGTGAAAAACTTTTATCAAATATATATACTATTTGTACACACCAAGTTTTTTGCGCTGTTGCCATGGACACACGGTAGTTCTGAATGGCGATCCAAATTTTTGACTATCTGTTTATATTTCGTACATTTTTAGTTCGACATTAAAAAGAAGCAAAAAGAATTTCTTCCTCATGATGCTATCATGATTAAAATTAGTGAGGGATGAATCTTCAAAGTCAATGGTTATAGGTTAAAGGCCTAAATCAATGTACTAACAAAGGTATTCTCAGAGGAACTAAACCTCCCCCTTATCAAAAACTAAGTGTGAAGAAGGGTCTAGCCAAGGACCCGTAACCAAAACATGGCTCTAAGTTACTTTCAGTCTGTTTATTTTTATTTTATTATGTGTGCTTAGGACTTTAATTTCATGTTTTAAATAGTCTTCCAATGGTAATTGTTGTGCTTCATCTATTAGGTATTTTCTCAAATTTGACACGTGAAAAAGTATCATGTATACCTGCCATTTGCTCAGGGAGCTTTAATTGATATGCTAGCAGCCCTACTTTGGTCGTTATATTGAATGGTCCAATATATCGGGGTTTGAGCTTTCCTTTCTTTCAAAATCCGATCACTCCCTTCAGAGGTGATACTTTTAGCATTACTTTATCCCCTATTTGAAATTCTAAGGGTTTATGTCTCTGATTTGCATGACTCTTTTGTATGTCTTGAGAACTTTTCATCCTTTCTTGATTTGCTGAATCTTTTCTGTGGTTTCCACAGTGATCTCTGGTCCTGACAACTGACTTTCACCCACTTTCGTCCAGCAGATAGGAGTTTGGCACTTTCTCCCATATAAAGCTTCAAAAGGTGCTACTTTAATGCTAGCGTGATACTATTGTTGTAAGCGAACTCGATGAGTGGCAGATGAGTATCCCAATTACCACCAAAATCAATCACACATGCCGGAAGCATGTCTTCTAACATTTGAATAATCCGTTCACTCTGCCCATCTGTTTATGGGTGTTAGGCAGTGCTTAAGTTAAGTTTGGTTCCCAATTCATCTTGGAAAGTTTGCCAAAACCTAGATGTGAAACTGCTATCTCTGTCTGATATGATTGATACAGGCGCTCCATGCAGCGAGACTACTTCTGTGATGTAAATCTGGGCAAGCTTGTTCATCTTATAATCCTCATGAATCGGCAAAAAATGTGCAGATTTAGTCAGTCTATCTACAATTATCCAGATAGTATCATTACCATGACTTGATCTTGGAAGCTTTGTAATAAAGTCCATGGTAATTTTTTCCTATTTCTATTTAGGAATCTCTGGCTTCTGTAGATAACCTGATGGCTTTTGATATTCTGCTTTCACCTTAAGGCGGGTGAGACACTTTTCTACGTATTGGGCGATAGATCATTTCATTCCCATCCACCAATAGTCACTTCTTAGGTCTTTGTACATCTTGTTGCTGCCAAGATGGATAGAATACTTAGACTTATGGGCTTCCTTTAAGATTATATCTCAGTCCTCCGAAACTAAGAACCCATATCCTATTGTTAAATCTTAAGATATTATCGTTTCCGACCATCAACAACTTTAGTTTTTTAATCATTCTTTCTTTCACTTGATTCTCCCTTAAAGCTTCTTGTTGTATATTCTTAATCTGATTTAAGAGACTAGTTTTAACCTCTATTCTAGATGCATGAATTCTTATAGTTTGAAGCTTCTCTTTTCTACTTAATGCATCTGCTACCATATTAGATTTACCTGGATGGTATTGGATCTCACAGTCATAATCACTTAATAACTCCATCCATCATCTTTGACGCATATTAAGCTCTTTCTGGTCAAATATGTGTTTCAAACTTTTGTGGTCGATATAAATAGTACATCTTATTCCGTAAAGATAAGGTCTCCAAATTTTTAGTGCAAACACTACAGCACCATGTTCTAAATCATGGGTTGTGTAGTTTCGTTCATGATTCTTCAATTGTCTAGATACGTAGGCAACTAATTTACCCCTCTGCATGAGTACGCATCCCATACCATAATGAGACGCGTCACAATAGACAACAAAATCTTCACTTCATTCGGGGAAGTGATAGTACTATACAATTTCTATTTCAATGTGTTAAAAGCTTCTTCTTGTTTAAGTCCCCAATTAAACTTAGAGCCTTTCTGAGTTAGCATTGTTAGTGGCGTAGCGATCCTGTAGAAGTCTTGAATAAATCTTCTATAGTATCCTGCTAACCTAACAAATCTTCTGATTTCAGTAGGATTCTTTGGCACTTCCCATTTCTTGATTACCTCAATTTTTGAAGGATCAACTTGTATTCCTTGTTCATTGATTATGTGGCCTGGGAATTGAACTTCATGTATCCAAAACTCATACTTGGAGAACTTTGCATAAAGTTCTTCTTTCTTAAGCAATTCAATAATTACTCTGAGGTGTTGTTCATGATCTACCTCGTTCTTAGAGAAGATCAGAATGTCATCGATAAACATGATCATAAACTTATTAAGATACAGTTCACAAACTCTATTCATAAGGTCCATGAATATTCCAGATGCATTGGTAAGCCCAAACGGCATTACCCAAAATTCATAATGACCGTACCTAGTCCTGAAAACGGTCTTAGGTACATCTTCTAGTGTTACTTCACCTGAAGATATCCAGATCGCAAGCCTATTTTTTAGATATAACTTTCTCCTTGCAATTGATCAAATAGATCATCTATCCTTGGTAAAGGGTACTTATTCTTTATAGTGACTTTATTCAAGTCTCTATAATCGATTCACATATGCATCGTCCCATCTTTCTTCTAAACGAACAGGATGGGTGCTCCCCAGGGCAAAGAGCTTGGCTGAATAAACCCTTTTTGAAGTAGTTCATCTAGTTGCTTCCTGAGTTCTTGCATTTTTGTCAGGGCTAGTCTGTACGGAGACTTGGTAATCGGTGTTGCCCCAGGTACTAAGTCAATTCGAAACTCCACTTGTCTATCAGGTGGAAGTTCTGGGAGCTCATCTTGAAATACCTCAAGGTATTCCTGTATTACTGGCACATCTTTATTCTCTATGGTGTTTACATAATAGGCCAAAAAGGAAATACATCCTTTTCTCGTAACTTTTTGTGCTTGTGCTATCGTGATGAGATTTTTAATCTTTTCAGCATGATCTCCTAATATGGTTAACCGTTTTCCATTGGGTAACTGGAGTCGAACGTTCTTCTTATCACATACTATTTCTACATGATGTAGGGCTAACCAATCCATTCCTACGACTATATCAAATTCTCCTAGTTCCATAGGCATTAAATCAATAGGAAATGGATGACCATTCAAATTTATGAGACAATTTTTAATGATATCGCTAATTCATTTTGACTTCCATCAGCCATTTCTATTATAAAAGTATGATCTAATTTTTGTGATTCTTGATTCAAATAGGGTCTAAAGATATTTGATACTAAACTTTTATTGGCACCAGAATCAAATAATACTCGCGCATATATATTATTGACAAGATACGTATGAGTATTCACATCTGAAGCATTACGAGCTTCCTTAGTGGTCAACACGAATGCACCCCCTTTAGGTTTGTTTGGTTGTTGATTGTTGTCATGTTAAAGCTTTGGGCAATTAGGTTTCATGTGTCCTAGATCTCCACATTCAAAACACGTTCTCTTCTCCTTGCATTCTTGAAGAAGATGTCCAGTCCTTTTGCAATTAGGACATGGTTGTTTGCGACACAGCCCTAAATGATTTTTCATGCAAAATCTACATTAAGGTATTTCTCTAGGTTTCTTGAAGTTGTTATTCCTCGTGGCACCCTTTCATTCTTCCCATTTTCTTTTTGGTGCAGGAGATTCAGCTTGTCGTCGTAACATCTCGGCAGCCATGATAGCGGCGGGTTCAACCGATTCTGAAAAGGTTTTGGGGGATTTGGATTTAATAAAATCCCTCATTTCGGATGGTAAACCCTAGATAAACTTATTGATCAGTTGTTCCTCAGTTGTCGCTAAATGAGGAACGAGTCAAGATATTTCATTAAAACGAGTAACATACTCTCGGTATGTCTTGTTTCCTAGTTTCAACTGGAAGAACTCCACTTCCAGTTGTTCAGTTTCACTTGGAGGGAAGAATTTAGCAAGAAACTTATGAAACAATTTCTCCCAGTTCATTTCCTTGACTTTTCTTTACCATCGGTACGGACTACAATGTTCCACCAGTGAAGGGCTTCACCTTCAAACATATGTACAGCGAAACGTACTTTATTATGATCATTACTGTAGCAAACATCCAATGCTGACTCAATCCGGTTTAGCCAGTCTTGGGCTTCTATGGCTCCTTTTCTCCCGTCGAATGAAGGAGGTTTACAGGACATGAGGTGCTTATAACTACATTCTTTTGATTTCATTCCTTCTATTCTTTCCCTTTCTTGTACAGGCGTGGAAGCATACGAGCTTTCTTCAAGTCGTTTTTTGGATTTATCAGCATTAATAGTTCGTACATTTGTTAATATTTTTGCAACTTCAATTGCTATGTTATGGATAGCTTCATCTTTTAGAATTGGGTTCATACTAGATCGAGATCTAACACTTTGGGAAAAAGTTCAAGCCCTACGAGAACCTTTTCCTCTTCTGCTGTTAACTTGTTTGTGTCTAAATTCTTGTTCATTTCTATTTTCAGACATAATATAATTATATGTGATTTACTATTGTGCAAAACATATTTATAACATAATAAATATATAACACAAAATCATTTTTATCACATATATTCTAGAAAAAATTAGGCATAAAATAACTTATTTCATCTTATGTTATCCTAAGGAGCATATAAGTACTTTTTCTAAAACTTTGTTATTTGGTATAGCCTGAATCTGGCATTAATCTTATAGTACACTACTGGTTAAAGCTTAAGCATTCCTATAATACCTAATTCGCTAAAACCTCGGGCTCTCATACCAACTATGACACCCCACCCGTTCCCCGGGCGGGCGTCTACAATTGATACAACTTACAGCGAAATCTAACATATGTTTTATTACAAACTATAATATCATCAACTTGTTACACTACTATTTTACAACAGTATTTAGAAACAAACTAAAATAAAAACTTCTTGGTCTTCTAGATTCTTTATCTTTGAGCAGCTTTTAAGCATTTTCTTAGGGGTTACCTGTGATACATATAGTCAAAAAGACGTCAGCTAATGTCGGTGAGCTCATGCTATATAGTTTATAAAATTAACTTTGACATGCATACAATATGGGTTGTGATATTTGGGTCCGTAGGCACAGTTCCTTCCCTAGTTTTACCACAACCACCGGCAGCGGGCTTGTTACACCCTCCCGGCCGTCAAATAGGTATGAGTGTGTGCCTGATGTATACGAGGAACCTTATCCTCTTGTCAGCCAGTTTGACACACTCAATTAAATATATCAGGATCCCATATACCCCTACCCGTGCATACATGTAAGCATTATAATTATTACCAGTACAGTCAAAACGACTATATTATCACAGTTTTGAAAACAGTCATGATAACTCACCTTGGTCTTTAAGTATTATTGAGACAATTAGACAGTTTCAGAGTTGTGTTCCTGATTAGGATAACAAGTCTTAGCAACTAGTTAGGTAAGA
Source organism: Flaveria sonorensis (assembly GCA_025506505.1). Lineage (NCBI taxonomy): Eukaryota > Viridiplantae > Streptophyta > Magnoliopsida > Asterales > Asteraceae > Flaveria > Flaveria sonorensis. The sequence goes on from CM046428.1 coordinate 37,653,898, forward strand.
AAATACTACCTAGTAATAATCATGATTCGTTTTGGATAACATTTACCTTGTTTAAGCATGATTGATTGGTCCATGCCTAATCAAGGTTAGGCTACCCGACACCCACCATGATTATAATTTCTAAATCCTACTCATAATACTAAACCTTAGAATTATATAAATTTATTTAAACTTAAAAGACTAGAAATTTAAAATGCATACCTTAGTAGAGTAATGGATGTTTGGAAATTATGAACACAAAAGTTGTGTCCTTTGTATGTATATGTAAATGTAACAGATTTAAAAGTGGGTATGAATGTCGAATGCTATAGAATACATACAAAACACATATCAACACATTAGATATGCATGCATACATTCGTTACACGTTGGCTGCACAATTTCATCATTCATATTTTTGATATTATATTAATTTATTATTTTACTATTATAACTAATTTAGCTGCTTAAATCGTTTTTCTCGTATAACTTTTAAAATATAACGTTCTTCAAAGTTTCGAATACGTCATTGAGACGAGCTTATTTTTCTCTATGAGTCAACCTAAGTTTCGTTAAGAACGGAGCACGTTTAAATATAATATATTATTATGTTTAAATGTTCTCTTACGACACTAAAATCCGTCTAAAAACTTAAGCCATCTCGGTTAAAGTATAGAAAGAGAAAAAGGATTGCCATTAGAAGGGACAAGAAGAAGAAGAAGTCCAAGGCATCCACCTCTGCACCTCAGGATGGGTCAGAACATCCTGAGGGTGCTCAAGAAGAAGCTGCTCAGCAAAGTCCACTCGTAGTAGAGCCTCTTACTGCTGAGAGATCCATCTTGTCTTGGGTATTTGCTACTAACCTAGACAGATGGTATGTCACTAGAGATAAAGGGGGTCAAGACATGTACTTCTGGCAAAACATACTTGACCTCCCTCTGCATGATCTCTATGACATGTCGAGATACTTTGAAAGTCTGAGAAATCCTTACCAATTGATGATGAAGGGAATGGTCTTGATTCTAATGAGGACTATCAATAGATGAAGATCAAGATTCAAAGGTCATTACACTTAGAGGCTAATGCAACCAAAGAGCTTTCAGCATGCACATGTGAAGTACAAGGAAAGTACTTCGGAAGATTTTATATAACTCTGTGAACTATGCTAAGTATCAAATCTTTCGAATCCAAAAGACAAATTCTTCTGAAGCCAAAGATGAAGTCTTCTAAAGCTTCAAAGACAAAGTCTTCCGAAGCCAAGATTGATTTCTTCCGAAGACAAAAAAGGCATGTCTTCTCTGACATGCTTTTGAGAAAAGCTGAAACACCTTTTCGCTGCCATCTCTGAAGACTCGCCAACTAGCATGAGTTGGTGAAAAGTCTATGCTTTTGTCAACTGTAGATTAAGGTGTTGAGTTTGTAACTTTCCAACTATGTAATTTTATCCTTTTTGTATTAGATAAGGATGTGAAATATGGCATGTCATAGTCACTAGTCAAAAGGCAAATCTGCCTTTTGACTCTACATTAATCTTGTTGTCTTGATTAGTGTTTCCAGCTGGCCTTCAACGTGTGGTCGGCTGTAGGAGGTCGTATAAAGTATCTCAAGTACTTGTATTCAAAAAGTAAGCTTTGTAACATTTGTAAGAACTTGAGAGCAATATACATCATTCTTGAAAACCATACTTGAGTATTCTTGTTTTGTTCTTTTACTTGTGTTCTTTGTTTCATCATAAACTGGTTCCCTATTTGATCTGCTAAGTGTTATAACTCTCCTTACACCGTGAAATTGTTGCATTGACCCCCTTCACCGGTCCTGCAGTTGCTATACAACTTGAAATTATTACAAAACTTAATAGTCTAAGTAGAGTAACTCAGAATGAAAACATTTTACATTTGACGTGAAGTTTTTTGAATTATTAAGAATGCACAAATCATCCCAACTCAAATCCACACTAAATTTATAGTCTAATGTATAGTAATTTGGATTTATATTGTCGAATGAAAACATTTTACATTTGACACGCCTCATTTTCTGGACAAAACCTATGTCAAAATGTAGACGAACGTCAAAATGTTAATCAACTCAAAGCGTATATAAAAATATGCACAGAAACGTTTTATATTTGACTGGACGCGTACCCTTAAAAAAGAACATTGGATTTCTAGTTTTGATTTAGGAAATAATAAGTTATATAAAATAATAATAAATAAAGATAGATTGAGACTTTTGGTAATTTGTTCAGTGCAGTAAGGTTATCATCCAAATTTAGATTACACTTATGTAATTATAATTAATTGGTGGTGTGGCTAAAGATATTAATTAATGTATTTATATTAGTGTTTAAAAACATGAGCCAAATTGATTTCTCATCTGCCAGTATCGTAGTGACAAGGACACCAGCATCAAGTAACTTACAATTCTAATCCTCCAAACCACTAGTAATGTAGGTAATACTTATGCATCCTTTCAACATACGATTTCCGAAAATATAACATAATGTTAAAAAGAGAGTTGATAAAGTTCCTTTCTAACATACCATTAATTTTAGAAAATCATAAAAATTACAGTAGATTTCTCAGACTAACAAAAGAGAACCCGCAAATGATTAGAAAGTTAAGGTGATATGATTTCTAATAACCATTTCTAGTTCATTAGCCGTGGATTTATTATGAAGACCAGTTTCACGAATAAAAGTTAGTTCATATGTTTTTCAACATTGTATGACATTCACAATTATACATCATAAGTTTATAACTTCTTGTTTAAATGTAGATGCTACCCATCAAAAGTTTACCCAAGATTATCATAACATTAACATAACATAAAACACACCATTAGTTCATCACAAATTAGGATAATAAATGCAGTTTAGCTCATAAGGATCTTGAACATAACAAAAAAGATAGATGATAGTAATGAAATCATCGATAAATTAGAATAATCAAACCGGTAATCCACTATGGATGATGTTAAACAAACCCGAGCTTCTTCTAAGTGTTGAATGGACCTCCAAAACTTTCTAAGGACTTCCAAAGGCTGGGTTTCTGAGATAGAACACCAGCACTTCACCTCCCAAAAGCTTCCCTTAAGGTTGTAAATAAACTCCTATTTATTGGCTTTCTAGAGTGTTTAAACATGACCCTATGCTAGACATGCTTACGCAAGTTGGTCGACTCATAAACTCAAAAGTTGTGATGGGTAGTTTATAGTCAGATAGCATGGTTCTGGAAGCTTCAATAAGTGTCATGTTTCTCCTCTTAGCAACACTATTTTGCTGAGGAGTCCTGGGAGCACAATATTATCTTGTAATACCTTTTTCATCACAAAATGTATCAATGATTTGGTTCTTGAATTCAGTTCCTTGATCACATCTTATGATTTTGACCTTGTGATCACATTGGTTCTTAATTTTTAGAATAAAGCTCTTCAAGATCTCATGGGTATCATCCTTAGTTCTAAGGAAGAAGACCCAAGTGTATCTTGTGAAGTCATCTGTGATCACCAAAGAATATGAGGTCCTTCCTAAACTCATTACACTAGTGGGGCCAAAGAGATCCAAATATAATAAGTGTATGGGAGTAGTGATGGAGTTCCTTTCCTTAGGCTTGTAAGACACTTTGTGTTGCTTCCCTTTAGGACATGCAACATAATGGTCATCACTTGTAAACTCTTTCTTTGGCATTCCAGTTACCAAATCATTCTTAATTAATTTATTCATATTCTTAAAGATTACATGGCATATTCTTTTATGCCAGTGGAAAGACTCATCACTATTTGCTTTAGATAGAAAGCAAGAAACTTCTCCAGATGGGGATGTTTACTACAAATCCATCTTGTACATGTTCCTTTTTCTAGGGGCTTTGAGCAGGATATGCTCTTGAGGAGTGACCACCCCAGGATTGAGAACAATACACTCATGCTCAGTGAAGAGCATGATATGTTTCTAGTCACAAAATTGGGATACACTCAAGAGATTGTACCCAAGCTTGTTAACATAGTTTACCTTTTCAATACTGAGCTTACCATTTGTAACTCTGTCCCTTCTAGTGATGTAACCACCTAATTCTCCTCCAAAAGCAACTAGCCCTCCATCAATTCTTTCAAATTTCTGAAGTAAAGAGCCATTGCCTCTCATGTGTCTGGAATAGCTACTATTAATGATCCATACATTTCCTTTGGTCTTTAGCTATTCCTACACAAAAAGAGATGGGTAGTTACATTTTGAAATCAAGCCTTGTTGTTGTTGATGAAAAACTTTCAGTCACATGGGTTTCCTTTATCTTTCACACCATCTTTGGAAGACTAGACTTGGCCTTCAATACTTTAAAAGTTTTGATAACTTAGGAAGTTTTGCAAACTGGACCTTCGAAAGCTTTTGCATCCACTTCAGCAGACTTTAGTACTTAGGAACCATTCCTTTCTTCAGATACCAACTTTTTTTCCTAAGATAATTTTTCACCTATCTTCATCTTCACTTTGGAGCTTCTGAAAGGAAGAGATTTTCCTTCTAAAGCTAACTTCTTCTTATTCTCATAAGTTTTCTTCTTGGTTATATGGATGGTACCTTTGGGATTATAGATGTAATCCTTAGCAAAATGAGAGGTACCACCACACATGATACATCCAGTTGGCATACTTCTGAGAGTTTTCTTTTGAGCAGGAGCCTGAGCTTGATCTTCCACTTCCTTCTTCATCTTCACAGATGATGCAGCAGGCTTCTTAGGGTCAGGCTTGCTCATGGAACTGGATGGTTTAGGTTGTACAGCAGTGGTGCACATTTGGTCAACCTTTTTCTTTTGACCAGGATGATTTGGACATGAACTAAGACCCCTATTACTAGAGTCCATGGTTGAGTCTTCAGTCTTCACCACTTCAAATCTAGCAGAAATAAAGACTTGTTTTTGCTTGGAGTTGAAGGTGGTCTTGATCTCTTAGGCCTTCTTTGATTTTCTTTTGGCTGCCCTGATCAAGTTCTTCCTAGCAGACTTGGTCATCCTTGGTTCATTCTTCTCTCCAGGAGAATAGTGACCCTTCTTAGGATGATCTTCTTCACTTGCTTCAGATCCATCCTTCACTATCTCCTCTTCATCTTCATCCTCGTCTTGAATAGGGTCTGTGAGGTGCAGCTTATCGTGACAAGTTCCATACCTTGGAGGTCTTATAGATAACAATATGAGTGGAGGAGCTATCTCACTTGAACCCAATCCCTGCTTGTTCAGATAAAAAATCTTTACATGCATGGATGAAGATATGATGTTCTTGAAGGTTTCCTCTTCAAGAACACACTTTTCTGCCGTGTCTTTACTAATCATAAGCTTAGCCTGGTATTTAGTTAACTTGGTTATGAGATCTTTGATTTGAGTCCTGTAATTTGTGTGCTCATGCTTAAGACTTGAAGTTTTCTTCTCTAAATCTTCTATTTGAAGTTTATATTCATTTTCAGCTCATTTGAAATCAGCTTTTAAAATGTTTAAGGACTCAATGTCAAATCTTACTACTAGGTTATAGGACCTATACATATTTACATTAGCAATGTATTCAGGTGTACAAAGATGTTGGGAGAAACATCTTCTAACTAAAAGCTCCAGTCAAAGCCTCCTTCTTCAACAGCAATAGCAGCTTGTTGTTTTGATTGGTTTGGCTTCTCAGATCTAGGAGCTACATTAGTGTTGTTAGGCCTAGATTATGCTTGGTCACCATTAGTCCTTGGTGCCTTGCAGTCCCTAGCAAACTTTCCACAGGATACATCTGGTTACTGTTGTAACACTTTATTTTGCTTTGCTTTTATCCAGACCAAACTTTCTACTGGATACATTGCTGGGAATCTTCATTCCTGTTCTCTTGTAGAACTTCTTGGCATTATGAATGAGAGAAGCCATTTGTTTGACTATCTACATGTACTCCAGGTCATCTGGATGGATACAATCCAAGTCTTTAATAGTAAAGAGAAAGTTGCCATAACTTTCATTAGCAGACATAAAGGCTTGAGATGAGCTTGTATCTTTGAATGGGCTTCCTTGGATGTAGCTCTCCCTTGGTGTCTTAGGGAAGGTGATGAAAGGACCCTTTTATGAGTTGTTAGGGTAGAAGATAAGATGATGTTATGGTTCTCTACTATCCCTTTCAACCACATGAAGGGCTAAACTCTGTTGATTGCCAGAAGAGCTGCTTGATGGATTTTGTATGTTCATCTCCATCTGGTAGCCACTAAGGATACCATACAGCTTTGTGAGAGTAAGAGTGGTGAGATTTTTAGTTCTCTTAATGGTCATATAGTAGTGAGTCCATCGTCTGGGAAGAGAGAATATGAACTTTCTCACAATGTCCCTATTGTCAAGCTTGACTCCAACATCCATGAGAGTATCTACGATCTCAACATACCTAAAGTATTATTGAGTCATAGTTTCGCCTGACTTGTAGGCAAAGTTCTCAGACTGCTGCTTAATGAGGTTTTTCTTGTTTACTTTGGCTTCCTTAGACCCCTCATACATGAGCTTCAGTGCATCCCAGAGTTGTTTAGCAATTTTGCACTTCTTGACGCCTCTATATATAGAGTTTGGTAGAGTAGTTTAGAGAGCGGTCATGGCTTTCTGATCTACATCAATTTTCTTCCAATATTCCTCTAAGTAGTCAGCCATTTCTTTTAGGAATCATCCTACCTCCAGCAGTGGCTGAAGAGGTGCTTAGGATGTGAGGTCCTTTGACTACAGACCTCCATATTCTCTTGTCTTGAAACTTGATGAACCCTTCCATACGTTGGCACCAAGTATCAAAGTCATCAGGAGTGATCAATGGAAACATTGTCATAGTGCTGGTTTCCATATCAGCCTTTAAGAGAGCTACCATTTGAGCTGGAAAGTGTTTTGTAAAACTAAAGAGATCTAAGATGGTGAGATCTTACAATCAAGAGCCTAAAATGCTTTGATGCCAATTGAAAGACCGGTGAAGATGGTCAATGTAACAGTTTCATAGTGTTAGAAGAGTTAGAGCACTCAATAGATCAAATAGGGAACCGGCTTATATTGAAACAAAGAACACAAGTTGACAACAAAACCAGAATAAGAACAAGATAATATGGTATTCAAGAATGATGTATATTGCTTTCAAGTTCTTACAATTGTTACAAAGCTTAAAGCGAAATGACAAGTACTAGAGACACTTATACTTTGAAGGTTAGCTGGAAACACTAATCTAGATAACAAGATTAATGTAAATTCAAAAGGCAGATTGGCTTTTGACTAGTGACTATGACATGTCATATAATTCATATACTTATCAAATACAAAAAGGATAAAAGTACAAAAGTAGAAAGTTACAAACACAAGACATTAATATAAAATTTGACAAAAGTTTGGACTTTTCACCAACTCATATAAGTTGGTGAGTCTTTAGAGGTGGCAACAGAAAGTTATTCAGCTTTTGTCAAAAGGTGATTCAGAAAAAGCATGTCTTCTCTGTCTTTGAAAGAAATCAATCTCTTGGCTTTGGAAGACTTTGTCTTTGAAGCTTCGAAAGACTTCATCTTTGGCTTCGGATGATTTGGTCTTTTGGCTTCGGAAGATTTAATACTTAGAATAACTCATTGACTTGTATCAAAACTACTGAAGTAACTTCCTTGTACTTTACATGTGCATGCTGAGAGCTCTTTGGTGCATCAGCCTCTAAGTGTAATCCTTACAGACTGGTATCTGAAATACTTTATACTACATCGTACAGCCGGCCATACTTTGAAGGCCAGCTGGAACACTAATCTAGACAACAAGATTAATATAAAGTCAAAAGGCAGATTGCCTTTTGACTAGTGACTATGACATACCATAGCTTGCATCCTTATCTATTACAAAAAAGATAAAAGCACAAAGTATAAAGTTACAGACTTTGAGACCTTAATCTACAGTTGATAAAATCATGGAGATATCACCAACTTATATAAGTTGGTGAGTCTTTAAAGATGACAGTGAAAAGTTGTTCAGCTTTTGTCAAAAGCATGTCAGAGAAAGTATGTCTTCTCTGTGTTCGGAAGAAATTTGTCTCTTGGCTTTGGTATACTTTGTCTTGAAGCTTCGGAAGACTTTATCTTTGGCTTTGGAAGATATGGTCTTTTAGCTTTGGAAGATTTGACACTTAGAGAAATTCTTAGTGCTTTTGTCAAATCTTCCAAAGTAACTTTCCTTGTACTTCTATGTGCATGCTGAGAGCTCTTTGGTTGCATCAGGCTCTAAGTTAACTCTTACAATAATGCCTTGCATTTTGACATAATAGGTTCGTCACAGAGCTGCGTCTACTGGTGGATGGCAAAACATATAAAGCAAGGTCTAGAATTGTATATACAACTCAATCCTTGTAATCTCGCTAAACCTTTTATAAACATGGAGGATTAGTTATTAATTTTTTCCTTATAATTTTGTTTATTTTGTCATCAATATTTATATAAAAATATACCAATTAGTTTGCATTAATATGCATAAGTTGTTTTAAAAACTCAATGATTTAGGTATTAGTATGAGTTTATTATTCTTAAAATATATAGGAATACATAAAAATATCCAATTAGTTTGCATTAAATGATCGTATTTGATGAAAGAGTTTTGTTATTGATACACCCTAATTATTATTTTTCTCTCTATCTATTTCTATACATACATATAGATACATAGAGAGAGAGAAAAATTAAGGTGTCTTGATAATAAAAATAAGTGTATATAAGTTAAGCCTTGACTGAAAATGTTATCATTAAGTATTAGTTTGAATTAAATGGTTATATTTATTGAGAATGTTATAAACAATAATTAGATAATAATTAATTTTACATGTCTTTATAAATATATGTTATTTATACCTGCTAAAACTGTTTTATAAAATTGTAAAAATGAGTTTGGTGATTTAATGATTTTAAGATACTCGAAACACAAAACACTATACAATTCTGTAAACTAAAGATTTTAAGATAAATATATTTTAACAAGGTATTAATTTAATAAATATATTTTAAAAAGGTATAAATTGAGAATTTAAATTTCTATCAAAACTCAAGAGCAAACAACAAATTATTATAAGGGTAAGGTTATAGTAAAGAGAATATTTTATCTAAAAAGTCAAAGAAGTATTGCGTGTTTAACACGTGTCCTTTTATTATTTTAAAGAGGGTGACATTTTGTTTTTTGTGTAAAATAAATCAGCTCATTGTGTCATATAGGTTCATTGTGTCATATATTTTACATCATTTGTTATATGTATTCAACATTATATTTTACGTTTTAGATCATTTTGTGTTATTATTATCATTGTTTCTATAGATTATATAACATTATTATCTATCATTGTGTTTTACAATTAGAAGTGTACAATAATATACTTTCACTAATTTATTAGTCAAAACTCATAGCGTTGAAAATACCCCAATGTTTTATTTTGTCATTAATTTTTATTTATTATATAGACTTATTATTATCTATCATTATGTTTTACAATTAGAAGTACATAATGATTTTATTTCACCAATGTATTTTCCAAAACTAATAGTGTTCAATACAATCATTCTCACAATAAGGAGAGGTTTAGAACACTTAACAGTTCAAATGGGGAACAGGGTTTGAGTATGATGATACTAAGAACACAAGTAATTAGTGAGACAGAACTAAGAACAAGAACAAACAAGTATGGTTTTCAAGGATGTTGTATATTGCTCTCAAGTTCTATTACAAGTGTTTACAGAGCATATTCGAATTACAAGGACCTGAGACACTTTATACTACATCCTACAACCATCAATACTTAGAAAGACAGTTGGAAACACTAACCTAGACAGCAAGATCAATGTAGAGTCAAAAGGCAGATTGCCTTTTGACTAGTGACTATGACATGCCATAGCTCACATCCCTTTCAAATATAAAAAGGTTTACAGGTACAAAAGTAGGAAGTTACAGACAAAGACCTTATTCTACTGTTTACAAAAGCATGGACTTTTCACCAACTCATACAATTTGGTGAGTCTTCAGAGTTGCAGCGGAATGTGTGTCAGCTTTCTGTAAATTAGATCAGAGAAAGCATGTTTTCTCTGTCTTCGAAAGAAATCAGTCTTCACAGCAAAATAGCTTCAGAAGAATTTGTCTCTGAAGCTTTGAAAGACTTCATCTTTGGCTTCAAAAGATTTGGACTTTGGCTTTGGAAGATTTTACACTTAGAGTATTTTCGGTGGAGAGTGTAAAACTTCCGCAGCAACTTCTTCCGTGTACCTTCAGTGCATGCATGCAGGAAGACTTTTGGTTGTTTTGGCTTCTTTGGTTGCATCAGCCTTATAATCTTCTTATATTACCTTACAAACTCCCCCTAGGCTGATGCTACCAAAATAGAGAAGTTCTTCAGATGTTGACAGTCCTCATTAGGATCAAGATCATGCCTCTCTTCATCATATGGTTAGGATCCTTCAAACTTTCATAGTATCTTCTCGTGTCATAGAGATCATGTAGAGGAAGATCAAGCATGTCTTGCTAGAAGTAGACATCTTGACCTCCTTGATCTCTGATGACATACCATCTATTCGGATTAGCAGCAAAAGTCCTGGACAAGATTGGTCTTCCAATGGCAAGAGGCTCTACTTGAATAGGACTTGGTCGAGCAGCCTCTTCATGCACTTCCTTAGGATGATTTGACTCATCCTGAGGTGTGGAGGTAGATGCCTTGGTTTTTTCTTCTTTGAAACACTTTTCCTGGCCATCCTTTTCCTCCTCTTTGAAGTTTTCAACTGAGAGGACTGGTCTTTAGCACCAGATTGTTCTGTTGTGTCCCTCTCAGTTGGTATCTCTTCTCTCACAGGTTCAGATGGAGAGAGAGGAGAACCCTACTACGGATCAGAAGATGAAGTTGGCTGAGATGTAGCTCTAGGATCAGGTTGTATTGTCTCAAGGGGTTCAACCTTCACCTTAACTTTAGGTTGAGCTGGACTTGGTGGATAATGCAAGTCTACAAGCTCTCCCTTTTTGATCTTCTGCGTGATCACTCTTATATGCTCATCCATGGTGCAAAGAGACATAGGACCAAGCGTCCTTCCAAAGAATCCGTATAGCTTCAAGAAGCTGATCATCCTTTGTCTATCTTCAGACTTCTTTTGACTTTTGTGGATGATGGCCCTTGACCTTGCAGCTTCTTCCCTTAACTTTCTTTTAGCAACTTTTCTTTCTTTTGTAGCTTGTTCCTCCAGCTGCTTTAGATATTCAAACTCAATATACTCAAAGTAGAAGGGAAGAAGTGTAGTTGCCTGATAAAGTCCTGTGGCACTCAGGTAGTTGATCATATTCATTCTTTCAGCTTCCCTATCTACCTGAGGTTGTGCAGCTACCACAGTCTCTGTCTCGGGACTTTCTTGAATTGGGGAGAGGATAGGAGCATGTTTGTAGAGCCTTTTCAGTCTCCTTTCTTCTTTAATCTTAAGGAGTAATGCTGCATCCTCTGCCTCCCTCCTCTCCTTTGACAACTCAGTGTTAGCCAACTCATTCAACTCTTCTAAGGGGAGAGATATGAGTTCATCTACATTATAGTTCCTAGTCCCCATGTAGTTTAGCCTGGCTTTCCTCAACTCATCATCTTGAGTGTTTGGCCTGGGGGCAGCCCGGATAGCAGCTTGCATGAAGCCTGAGGACACTCCTGAACTCTCTCCCCTTAGCTTCCTCTTCCTCTCTCTCTCTTCTCCTCCTCTAACTCCTCAAAGGTCATTTTCCTCTTCCCTTTGTCACGCACAGACCTTGGTGACTTAGGGTGGAGACAGATTTGGCCTTCATTGCTATGTTCAGCAGTTAAGCTCTGACCAGAGAGAGGATATGAAGCACCTTCACCAGCTGGTGCCTCACTGAGGGTACTGGATGCTGAAGGAGATCCTATCTCAAGGTTCACAGGCTCAACTTCTAGGCCTTCAGTCAAGGCTTTCCCTTCGAAGCTAATCTCAGGGTCCGCCTCAACATCCAGTTGACCAAAAATCTCACCTTCTAGCCTCTGTCTATATAATTTTGATCTCATCTTGAACTCTTCAAGCACCCTTTCTTGAATCCAATCTTCTAATCTCTTAGCTTGTTTGTTTTGGCTTGGGTTGACAAGTAGGAGATCAACCAGATGGATGCACTCATAGAAACTCAGGTTTGTAAAATTGAAGATCTCTTGTTGACCCTGAGCTCTAGAGATGACCAGAGCCCTTCTTTCTATGTCATACCTCCATCCCAAGATTGGGTTCTCAGAGTGAAGAGATGGGGTAGACATGGCTCTGGGTATACCCTCCTCAAATATGATGTATATGAGTAAGTCCATATCAATATGGACTTGAGGAGGTTGCTGAGTATGAAATATTGCAAGTGAGGGTGGTGAATCCTCTAAATCCATACTTTGAGAAGAACTCCTAGGTTCTGTGACTATTCTGACTTTCTCCCCCTTTTTGGTAGCATCACTTTCTTGCATAAGTGAGCTGGGGGTTGAGTCTATCACATTCACAAGTTCTTGTGGACCTGGTTGAGTTGTTCTTTATGGTCTCTCAGCTAGCTTGCCCTTGAGATTGGTGATCTCAAGTTGCTGGTCATTGACCCTCTTTTGTAAGATAGTCACCTGAGATTCTAGGTGACTAATCTTGGAGACTAAATAGGTGCAAGTTTTAGTCAATGTGTGCACCTTTAGTTTCAGACTCCCCTTATCTTCATCAGAAGAATCACAGGGGGATGAGAGAATAGGACTAATGTCTTCTTCCTCATCACCAGCATAGTGTTCTTGGTGGCTGGATTTCCCCTGCATCATGACAACTTCAAGAGAAGTGTCAAGAGGCTGGGTTGCCATGGTCGAGGTCTGACTGATTTAATCACTTTCTAAAGTGAGAGCCTCTTCTATATGGATCTCCTGAATAGGTTCAGTAAGATCCACCTTAGTGGGAGGGTGGATGATATGGGCTAGACATGGGTGAGACAGGAGTACTCATCTCTCCTTGAGTAGGGGTGGAGAGGAGAGACTCATGGTACTCACTAAAGCAATGTCTTCATTATTATAGAAGTCAAGGCTGGGAATTGGTTGGTTGAGATCCAGCGGCTGGGGATGGTAACTGTCCCCAGAAGGTTGTTTACTAGAGTGTTGAGACTCTGAGTAAAGGCTTAAGGCTGGTTGGGTTGTGAGCTCATCAGGCTAAGCATGAGGAACCTCAGCACTAATCATTTGAGAGATGGGAGTGGTTTGCTCCTCAGGGGAAGTAGGAGCTTGAGTGTCCACTTCCTCTTGCATGGTTGGTGATATGGGGGCTTGCACAAGCTGAATAGCATGTGCAGGGGTTCGTTTGGTTTTTCTCTAGTAAGTGATGGTTATAGTGGGTTGTATTTATGGTTGGGAGGTGGAAGGTGTGGGTTCAACACTAGCTGGTGCTGCTAGGTTGCCACCTTGAGTAATGAGCTCAAACATTTTTGGGACTAGGGCTGTTTCTACCCAGAGAAGCCAACAGTTGGCTTCCTCATTATTTTAAAGATGTCGGGCTTCATCTGTCCCAGTTTTAGAATATTACCTGTTCCCCTCAACTGTGTGTCCAGTTCATAGTTAAGAATGTGTTGTACATATCTAAGGAACATGTAATACTCTAGGGAGTCCAAGTTAGAAAGCAAATTGGTATATACAAATTAAGAATACCTGAACTTGACCCCCTGAACCATTCCATGGATTATGAAGGAGAGGTCTTCTGGAATCTGGTCCTATCCTCTATGCTTGTTGGACAGGCTGTGTATGACAACATGGAGGAGGTACTTCCATTGAGATGAGACCTTCCCCTTCCTAAAGGTTTTGACTTAGAAGTCACTCTTATAGCCCATCTGCGCAAAGGAGTGGTTGACTGCAGCTTTGGGGAAGGACAAGTCACCTTCTATATCATCCAGCTAAAGACGTGTGTTTATGGTGGCCGGAGTGAGGAATTGTCCTCCCCTGCACTATGGCAGACAGTGCCTTCTTCCCATCTATGGTGACCTCTTTGCAGGTCCGCTAGAACTCCAACAAGTGATCCTCATAGAGAGGTGGATCAATGGTGAAGGAGGTGAAGTAGTTGGACAAAGAAAGGTAACAACAAACCTCTGAGAAACCTGGATCTTTCTCAGAGTCTAACAGAGCAACCTGATTATGTTGCCTGTGAAGATGCATGGAAAAATCGGGTTGGTTTCTGTGGTCAAGGTTGGCCATTTGAAGTAGCTTTGTGATGAAGGAAGATAAGAATGAAGGCGGTTTATGGGTGAAATTAGGTTAGAAAATTTGCAGATGAAAAGGAGAGTGAGAAGAGGGGGAACCGTTGTGAGAATGTGTATGAAATAGATTTGAGACAAAGTTAAAGCAAAAGGATAAACTTTGAAATCCAGATGTCGGTCCCACCTCTAAAAAAGTGCCCAAAAAGGTAGTTTTCTTGGAAGTTGAAAATGATGATAATTTTGCTTCGGAAGTTTTTTTTTTAGATAAAGCTTCCGAAGCCAATTTGGCGTCAGAAGATATTCTTAAGAGTTGTGAAAATTTGGCTTCGGAAGAAAAATACATAGATAATTTTTCTTCCGACACATATGTGGTTTCGGAAGATATTAAGACTTGGGAGTTTCATTCTAAAGAGAATAAATCTTCCGAGACTTAATTGCTTTCGGAAGATATTTGTCCTTCAAATACATGCAAGTACTTAGAAGCATATTTAAGCTTCAGAAGATATTCTCAGAATTTCTTCCGAAGGTAAATTTCTTATAAGTAGTTATTTGATTTGAAAACATAAATTTCTTCCGAAGGCAACTTGGATTCTTCCAAAGGAAAACATGTTATAAAAATTTTCAAAAATCTAAGGAAAAAAAAATTTCTTCCAAAATAAACTAGGCTTATGAAGGTGATAAAATAGACAACTTAGGACACACAGGTTTTAGAAAAAGGTTGATTTAGGTTTTAAGAAAATCTACTCAAAGTTAATCATCCCAATAGCTGATACAAGATATTTGAATCTCTATTCATCAAAGGCTTTAGTGAACAGATCAGGATATTGTTCATTTGTGTTAACTTTGACTAGTTTGATTAATCCCTTCTCAAAGTTATCTCTAATCAAATGATACCTGATGTGTTTGGTCCTGGAGTGCTGCACAGCATTCTCTGTAATAGAGATAGCACTGTTGTTGTCTATGTGGATGGGAGTCTCTTTAAAGTTTAATCAATAGTCCATCATCTGATTCTAAATCCAAAGCACTTGAGCATAGCAGCTTGCAGCAGTAATGTATTTAGCTTCAGCAGTTGATGCAGAGACACGGGATTGTTTCTTACATTGCCATGAGACAATCCTTCCACCAAGGATTGACACCCCTCTTATTTAGACTTTGCAGTCATGTTGGCAGCCACCATAGTCACTATCTATATAAGCTGAAGACAAATAGAATAGAATTCATGTTCATGCTAAGAGAAGAGCGGATCCAATACCAAGACGACTTCTTTCCTAAGAAGTGCAGCAGGTACTTTAGGAATTTGGGGATTCAGATTGAAGTCAAAATTCTTTGGATACCAAAGGCCAAGCTTGGGAGCACCTTTGAGATATCTAAGAATCCTCTTGACAGCAACCAGGTGTGACATCTTAGGGTTTGCTTGATATCATGCACAGATGCATGTGGCAAACATGATATCAGGCCTGCTGGCTGTGAGGTACATAAGAGACCCAATCATAGCCCTGTAAAGATGTTCATCCACACACTCCCCCTCAAGAACAGGTCCAAGGGAGTGGTTTCTAGCTATGGGTGTCTTAGCAACCTTACAATCAGTCATGTTGAATCTTGTAAGTATGTCTTGTACATACTTTGATTAACTTATGAAGATGTCATTGTCAACTTGCTTCACTTGAATTCCCAGAAAGAAATTGAGTTCCCCCATGGCACTTATTTCAAATCTATTCTTCATTAGCCTCTCAAAGTCTTTGTAGAGCTTTGGATTAGTTGACCCAAAGATAATGTCATCCATATAAACTTGAACCAGCATTAAGTCATTCCCTGTTCCTTTTATAAAGAGAGTTCCATCTATAGTACCCCTCTTGTAACCATGTTGACAGAGATACTGAGATAGTGTCTCATACCACTTTCTTGGAGCTTGGTGCAGCCCATAAAGAGCTTTATCAAGCTTGCAGACATAATCAGGATGATCTGGGTCTGCAAAGCCAGGTGGTTGTTTGACATACACCTCTTCATCAATCAACCCATACAGAAAAGCACACTTGACATCAAGTTAGTAGACCTTGAAGTCCTTGGATGCAGCAAAAGCCAGGAATATTCTTACATCTTCAAGTCTTGCCATAGGAGCAAAAACATCTGTGTAATCAATTCCCTCTTCTTATGTGTACCCTTGAACAACTAGTCTTGCCTTATTCTTGATGATAAGTCCTTTATCATCTTTCTTGTTTCGAAAAACCCACTTGGTTCCTATGGTAGTCTTCCCATGAGGAAGAGGACATAGGTTACAAACCTTCTATCTTTTAAATTGAAGTAGCTCCTCTTGCATTGCCTCAACCCAGCTTCTATCTTTCAAAGACTCATCAACTTTCTTTTGCTCTACTTGAGACAAGACGCAAGAGTGTAGACAAACATTTTTGTCATGGGTTTGTCCTTTTGTTCTCACCCCTGTATCAATATTTCTAATGATGTTTATAATGGGGTCTAACTTATGGATCCTTAGTTGAGGGATCACAGTAAGTTGATTGGAGAGATCCAAATTACAGAAATTAAGATCTGGCAATGGAGTATCACCCACCACATCAGCACACTTATCAAGTGAGACTTGATCCAATGAGTAGGTGACATCATTGATGTTGTCTTCTATGGAGTGGTTATCAGCATCAAAAAATTCTTGATCACTATCACCACCTCCATTTCCTCCAACATTTGAAGCTCCTTCATCTGAGTTTTGAGCTTTTGAGCTGGAATTTGAAGGCATCTCAGATGTATCAGCTGAATTTGTCATGTTTGTGCTGATAGGATCTTCATTTACAGGGTTAGTTACCACTGGAGCTGAAGTAGTATTCCTGCTTGGTCTTCTCAGCTCAAATCTTGGGTCAGGATCTTCTGTTGATATGTTACCAATAGATCCTAAAACATTCTCATAAGACTTGTTAAAAGAGTTGGTAACTAAATCAAGATCAAATAGCCAATCTGGACCAGAACCTTTCACACTGGGAGTGTGCTCATTAAAGGTCACATTGGCTGACTCCTCAACTACTCTAGTTCTGAGATTGTATACTCTATAAGCCTTAGCTTGAGAAGAGTATCCAATAAAATGTCCATCATCTGATTTCTCAGCAAACTAGGCTACCTGATCTTTGGTATTCAAGATGGTTCATGGACATCCAAATGACCTGAGGAAACCAATGAATGGTCTCCTTTTATGCCACAGCTCATAAGGAGTTTTACCATGAGTCTTAACTAGTAAAAATCTGTTCTGCACATAGCAGGTTGTGTTAACAACCTCTGCCCAAAAGGTGACGGGTAGTTTAGAGTCAGACAACATGGTTCTTGCAGCCTCAATAAGTGTCCTGTTTCTCCTCTCAGCAACACCGTTTTGCTGAGGAGTCCTAGGAGCACTATACTGTCTTGTAACACCCTTTTAATCACAAAATGCATCAAGGATTTGGTTCTTAAATTATGTTCCTTGATCACATCTTATGGTCTTGACCTTGTGATCAGATTGATTCTCAATCTTTAGAATGAAATTCTTCAAAATCTCAGGAGTCTCATCCTTAATTCTAAAGAAAAAGACCTAAGTGAATCTTGTGAAATCATCTGTGATCACTAAACAGTATGAGGTCCTTCCTAGACTCATTACACTAGTGGGACCAAAGAGATCCATGTGTAATAAATGTAGAGGAGTAGTGATAGAGTTCCTTTCCTTTGGCTTGTGAGACATTTTGTGTTGCTTCGCTTTCAGGCATGCAACACAATGATCATCACTTGTAAACTATTTCTTTGGTATTCCAGATACCAAATCATTCTTAATTAATTTATTTAATTTATTCATGTTTTTAAAGTTTATATGGCACATTCTTTTATGCCAGAGAAAAGACTCATCACTATTTGATTTGGATAGAAAGCAAGAAACTTCTCCTGAGGGAGATGTTTCCTGCAAGTCCATCTTGTACATGTTTCCTTTCCTGGGGGCTCTGAGCAGGATATGCTCTTGAGGAATGATCACCCCGGGCTTGAGAACAATGCACTCATGCTCAGTAAAGAGCATGTTGTGTCTTTGTTCACAAAATTAGGATACACTCAGTAGATTGTATCCAAGCTCCTTAAGAAAATTTACCTTCTTAATGGTGAGCTTTCCATTTATGACCATGCCCCTTCCAGTGATGTAACCACCAGCATCTCCTCCAAAAGCAACTGGTCCTCCATCAATTTTCTCAAAATTGTGAAGCAAAGAACCATTGCCAGTCATGTCCCTGGAACAGCCACTATCAATGATCCACACATTTCCCTTGGGCTGTAGCTGTTCCTGTACAAAAAGAAATGGTTAGTTACACTTGAAAACCCAAGCCTCATTGGTCTTGGGCTTTTCAAAGTGATCTGAAGACAATGTAATAGTAACAGATCCTATATTCAAGCTTTGAGGATCATTAGTTGCTGTTGATGAAGAACTTTCAATCACAAGTCTTTCTTTATCTTCTGCATCATCTTTGGAAGATTGGACTTGACCTTCAACACCTCGAAAGTTTCAACAACTTCTGAAGTTTTGGAGACTGAATCTTCGAAAGATCTTGCTTTCACTGCAGCATGCTTTAGTACTTCAGAAGCATTCCTTTCTTCCGAGACCAAAATTTCTTCAAAGGCAAGTTTTCACTTGTCTTCTTCTTCACCTTGGAGCTTCCAAAGGAAACAAATTTTCCTACTGAAGCTTGCTTTTCCTTTTTCTTCTCAGAAGTTTTCTCTTTGATCATATGGATGGTACTTTTAGGATTGTAAATGCAATACTTAGCCAAATAAGAAGTACTACCATACATGATACAGTCCATTTGCTTCCTTCTAAGAGTCTTCTTTTGAGAGGAAGACTAAACTTGATCACTTTCCTTCTCCATCTTCACCTTCACAGATGATGCAGCAAGCTTTTTAGGGAGAGGCTTGCTCTTGGAGCAGGATGGTTCAGGCTTTGTAGCAGTGGTATATAGCTTATTAGTCTTCTTCTCCTTGCTGAGATGATTTGAACTTGAACTAGAACTCCTGGTACTAGAGTTCATGATTGGGTCTTCAGCCTTCACCACTTCAAACCCTACAGAGATAAACACTTGTTTCTACTTAGAGTTAAAAGTGGCTTTGATTTCTTAAGCCTTCTTTGCCTTTATCTTGGCTCTCCTGATCAAGGTCTTTCTTTGAGACTTAGTCATCCCAGCTTCTTCTTCTCTCTCCTCAGGAGAATAGTGTCCCTCCTTAGGATGGTCCTCTTCACTCTTCTCAAACACATCCTTCACTATCTCCTTCTTATCCTCTTCTGCAATGGGGTCTATGAGGGGAAGCTCATCTTTACAAGTTCCACACCTTGGAGATCTTACAGATAAAAGAGTGTGTGGAGGAGCTATCTCAGTAGATCCCAGTCCCTGCTCATTTTGATAACAAACTTGTGCATGTTGGGATGAGGATATCATGTTCTTGAAGGTCTCTTCTTCAAGAACAAGTTTTTCTGTCCGGGCTTTACTGATCACAAGCTCAGCTTGGCATTCAGTTAACTTAGTGATGAGATCTTTGATCTGAGTCCTGTAGTTAGTGTGTTCATGCTTTAGAGTTGAAATGGTTTTCTCTAGATCTCCTATTTTTAGTTTATAATTATTTTCAGCTCTTTTAAAATCAGCTTTTAAGATATTTAAGCACTCAAGATCTAATCTCATCTCTAAGTTATAGGACCTATACTTAATGACTTTAGCAATACATTCAGGAGTACAGAAGTGTTCCAATACCTTGGCTTCATCATGGTCTGCCATAAGTGCTTGGTTTGGAATAGCATCCTTCACCTGAAAGCTCCAGTTAAAGCCTCCTTATTCAGCAACTGCAGCATGTTACCTGGGCTTCCCATTCTGGGGTGCTCCTTCAGTGTAGTTTGGCCTGGCTTGTGCTTGGCCACCATTTGACTTAGGTGCCTTGCACTCTCTGGCAAAATGTCCCATTTGGTTAAAATTGTAACACTTCACCTTGTCTTTGTCCAACCCAAACTTTCCACTGGACATATTGCTGGGAAACTTCCTTCCAATCCTCTTGTAGAACTTCTTGGCCCTGTGAGTGAGAAGAGCCATTTGCTGGACTATTTCTATATACTCCAGATCATCTGGATGGATGCAGTCTAGGTCTTCAAGAGTGAAGAGAAAGTTGCCTGTACTTTCATCTGAATAAACAAAAGCTTGAGAAGAACTTGTCTCCTGGAATGGGCTTCCAGGTATGTAGCTTTCACTTGGTGTCTCCGGGAAGGTGATGAAAGGCCCCTTCTATGAGGTTTTAGGGTAGCATATAAGGTGGTGATGTGGTTCTCTGCTGTCCTTTTCAACCACATGAAGGGCTGAACTCTGTTGGATGCTGGAGTTACCAGATGAATTTTGCATATTCATCTCCATCTGGTAGCCCCTGATATGCCATACAACTCAGTAAGAGTAAGGGTCTTGAGGTTTTCAATCCTCTTAATGACCACATAATAGTGTGTCCATTGTTTGGGAAGAGATGACCATGAACTTCCTAACAATATCCCTGTTCTCCAAAGTTACTCCAACATCAACAAGAGTATCCACAATCTCAACATACCTGAAGTACTGTTGAGTCATGGTTTCACATACTTTGAAGGTGAAGTTCTCAAACTGCTGCTTCAAGAGGTCCTTCTTGTTCTCTTTAGCTTCATTAGACCCTTCATACATCAGCTTCAATGCATACCATAGTTGTTTTGCATTCTTGAACTTCTTGAAGCCTCTGTAGATAGAGTTTGGAAGAGTAGTTTGGAGGACAGTCATGGCCTTCTGATTAATATCAATTTTCTTCAAGTCTTTATCAGAATAGTTGGCCACTTCCTTGGGTATCATACCACCACCACCACCAGCTGAAGGGGTGGATGGTACATAAGGTCCAGAGACTACTGACCCCCACATCCTGGAGTCCTGAGACTTGATGAAGCCTTCCATTCTTTGACACCAAGTGTCAAAGTCTTCAGGAGTGATCAGTGGGGACTTAGTCATGGTACCAGTTTCCATGTCAGCCTTGGTGATACCTGCCATTTGATATGTTAAGTATTTTGTGAGAGTGAAAGGATTAAAGATGGTGAGATCTTACAATCAAGAGCCTAAAAAGCTCTGATACCAATTGCAGGACTTTGTGAATGGTGGTCAATACAATCAGTCTCATAATGAGGAGAGGTTTAGAACACTTAACAGTTTAAATAGGGAATAAAAACACAAGTAATTAATGAGATAGAACTAAGAACAAGAACAAACAAGTATGGTTTTCAAAAATGCTGTATATTGCTCTCAAGTTCTATTACAAGTGTTTACAAAGCATATTCGAATTACAAGGACCTAAGACACTTTATACTACATCCTACAACCATCAATACTTAAAAAGACAGTTGGAAACACTAATCTAGACAACAAGATAAATGTAGAGTCAAAAGGCAGATTGCCTTTTGACTAGTGACTATGACATGCCATAGCTCATATCCATTTCTAATATAAAAAGGTTTAAAGGTACAAAAGTATGAAGTTACAAACAAAGACCTTATTCTACTGTTTACAAAAGCATGGACTTTTTACCAACTCATACAAGTTGGTGAGTGTTCAGAATTGTAGCGAAAAGTGTGTCAACTTTCGGTAAAGTAGATCATAGAAAGCATGTTTTCTCTGTCTTCGGAAGAATCAATCTTCACAGCAAAATGGCTTCGGAAGACTTTGTCTCTGAAGCTTCAGAAGACTTCATCTTTGGCTTCGAAAGATTTGGACTTTGGCTTCGGAATATTTTACATTTAGAGTATTTTCTGTGGAGAGTGTAAAACTTCCGCAGCAACTTCTTCCTTGTACCTTCAGTGCATGCATGCAGGAAGACTCTTGGTTGTTTTGGCTTCTTTGGTTGCATCAGCCTTATAATCTTCTGATATTACCTTACAAAGATTACATATTACGATCAAAAAACACAATGAAACATTGCGTTATTTTGTCATTGTTTTTATTGTATTAAATTAATTAGTTGTTAACTTATTATTGTGTTTTATATATTAGAGATACATAACAATGTTATTTCATTATTATACTTTTTCAAAATTAATCATTTTAGAAAATTACAATAGTATTTAAAAAAAGACAATAACTAACAAAAAGACATAATAACGAGTTATGAGCTTAAAAACATAAACAGTGTATTAAAATTTTATATAATAATACTATACTCGTTTTATAGATAAAAAACACTTGTTTTTATGCTGTAATTTTTATTAAAAAAAATAATATCAAACATAAAAGTTATGAATGTTTAAAAAAAATTAGGAAACTTGTATAAAATCAACAAAAATGACTATTATTAAAATAACCATCTAACAAATTTTATCCTACAAATTGATTTCAACCATTGTTTAAGGATATAAATGATTAATATTACTTACTATAATTTTTAGTTTTAAAGCCTTTTGTATTTAAACATTTGTCTTATTATAAAACCTATGCTGGATTTCTTATCAAGTTACAAATAAAAGTCCCATGAAACAATTACAACCATAGGAAATGTTAATAAAAACTAACCTTATGGAATTAGAAGATAGCTTGGTGTAAGGATGAAAGAACCAACTAAATGGTTCACTATAACATTTTCCACACGCAAACAACCAATTCAAGGATGTGCTAGCTAGAATAACCAAAATCAAGAAATTAACCGAGCTGCATCAAGATAAAAATTCCTTGTTCTTTTAATCCTAGGCTCTACAAAATTGTGTAGGGTTGTAGATGTCTAATTCTTCATTTGAATATCAAGATTTTTGAGTTTCCTATAACCTTAATTAAACTAGGGTAAATTGTCATTTTTGTCCCTAAGGCTTGGTGAATTTTACCATTTTCATTCAAAAAACAAAATTTTTCCCCTATGCGTCCCTGACATTTAAAAAACTTACAATTTTCATCCAATTTTGTTAACCTCGATTATTGTACACGTCATGTGAGGGACATTTATGTATTTTTACACCTCATCAGGAAAAGAAAACCAAAATAAACATTGTTTAATTGGCCCGAACATTCAAACATTATTTGATTGTTTTTTAAATTAAAATTTGATGTCCACTTAACGGGTAAAAAACGGCATTAACGAAAATGGATGAATATGACAAGATTTTAGAATGTCAGGGACACAGAGAGGAAAATAAACTTTTTGGATGAAAACGTCAAAAGGTACATAGATCTTTTGATGGAAAGAACTATCTACGATCCTCTTTAACTAAAAAGAAAAGAAAACAAAAAACATTTCTGAATACTGAAGTAACTGAAAGAAAAAAATAAATAACCGGCTCTCACAAATCAAAATTTGGACATAGAGCTTTTGAAGGAGAGAACCATCTACGATCCTCTTTAACTAATAACAATCACAAACATAAGGTATATATTACTAAGTCATGTGGTAATAAAACATAAACTATTCATATGATCCCCTCGGTCTAATGAACAGGTTGTTGTACCAATAAATGTATTGGAACATCAATGGAAGGGTTGTAAATAGAATTTCCTAAAGGGTTGAGGAGATTGGATCATAGCAGACCGTTATAGATTGTGAAAATCGGCCGTGACAAACCATAAAGAAAGGAGGTTCAAGATTCGGCCACCAGGTCTTATAGGACCGCCAAGGATCAGGTAACGGTCCGCTAAGTTGGTCGCGGACTGTCAGGGTTAGGCTTAACTGTCTGCAATGAATATTACATTTTAAGATGCGAGTATTCCATTTGAAAGATAAGAATATGTTTTTTTAAGTGGGTAGCGGACCGCGATGACAAGCTTAGCACTCTGGCAAAATTGGTTTAAAAGCCTCAAACACCCGGTTTCACCCATTTTCTCTCTCTCACTCTTAGTACTCTCTCTCTAAACGCATCACCCTCTCTCTCTCTATGATCTTGACAAGTTGGAATGCTCGGTGTGATGATTAGACCTTGTGGTGACATTCGTTGTGGTTGACTTGGCTTAGAAACGATGTTTGGAAGTTCAATTCTATTTGGTAAGCCTCCAACTCTTGTAAATACAAGTTATGGCCATATATGAACGTTTAAGTGATGTGTGAAACTCCACTAGAGTATTGGATCACTCGGTGGTGAATTGTGGACGTCAATAAACAAACTTGAGCTCAGTTTTGTTATGGTATGGTTCTAAACCCCCATATTATGTATCATTATGGCATATAAGGGTATACCAAGATTTTGAAAACAACCAAACCAATTTCTAAGTGGTTAGAATGCATTTTAATAATATGATAAGGAAAATGACCATTTTTGGATAACTGGATTTGTCATGAAACAATATCTAGTATAAGTATGAAATGGAAAATGTAATGTCATTTTGTAACCATGAGGATTTCACGGGAGTTTACACAATACAGATTTCATACGGTGATTAAGTCTGTTTGGTCACTGCGTTAGGATTATGCGTAAACCCTAAATCTTCAATGCATGCCCATTAAGATTTGTGTTGGAAATACTAACCAGAGTCGGAAATCTCCACCTTGAAGTCACAAAGATGACTAGGGCAGGTCAGGTGATTATATCGGATGGAATGACCTAAGGGATTTCACGATCAACAAAGTGATGTCTTGACGTAAGGATTAATGTGTTACAGGGTTGTGAAGCGCTTGTGGAACTCGCTGACCGGTGTACGGACCCGATCGGATAGCTTATCACTGTGAGTCTAATGTTGCCTTTTTCTTAATTGTTTTTGGGGTTGTATCTGAGCTGGTTAAACATTTTATTGAAAATTTTTATATGTGTGTGGTTGCAAGTTAAAATTCTCCTATGGATTAGCACACCATGACTATGTGTGTCCAGTGTGGATCACTTATAGCCACATGCAAATAACTAAGGTATGTAGAAGGTGTGCGGGAAAAGCCACAAAATGATATTTGTTCTTACCTTGGGGTATATGTGTGTTTAGTTGGATCCATCTAGATAGGAGGGTCAAGTTCTTAGGTTTGGTGTGAAAGTGGCTCTGGACTAAGTCACCGGTCACCAGATTACAATCCTTTGGGATTGGTTAGAGTGAAGAGTCCCGGTGGGAAATGCCTGATACTCGAGTGTTGTGACACATCGTAATTCGATCGGCAAGGACGTCTTTAACCTACCCACCATTATGTTTATAAAATGGGAAACGACATATATGTTAATAGACACTGACCTAATTGTTACGGTGTAGGTGAGACTTGATTTGACAAACAACTTTGCTTGCACACACATGGTTATATATTGTCTAATTGTTTAGAGTTCTTGGTTATGCACAGCAACAACAACGTTGTTGACGTGTTTTAGCTCGTGATGCAAAGCAGGTGGTGTCGGGAGGCACTAGCTAGTTTGAGGAGACTTAGCGATTTAAGTTGAATAAAATCTTTAGATAGAATATGGTGACTGGATCAAATCTGCCTGAGGTAGTGCTTATGTATTTTGAATGCGTTGGACGCATGGTTTATGTGTGTACTATTTAACTTTTAATTAAGTCTAGATTTGATTGTCTTGAATGTAAGTTTTCTGTTGTTTATTATTGTGTGATTGATACAACTAGTTGCGACCGGGAATTACTACGTGAAAATTCACGCCAAAATTATGGATGGAATAGTAGTATATAATGCATGGCAAATTTATCTCCTCAGCTACTATTACTAATATACATTTTGGTAGGCTATGAACAGTTGCTCTTTTTTATTGGTTATTTTTTTTCGTTTTTTTGTAACGTTCTTTAAGTAAACCTTAAATATTTTTTATTATAATTAATTTTTAAATATTTTATTTTTATCTTATATTTTTAAATATAATGTTCTTCAAATATATCATTATGATATGCTTATTTTTATCTACGCGATATATGAGTTTCTTTAGTAAAAGACTCGAGTCAAATATAATATGTATTTACTTTGAGTTTAGTTCGATTTTGCTCCTTGAGATTTAAAAAAAATAACTATTTTTTTTTTCAAAATGTTAATTTGTTCAAACCTCAAGGAACAAAATTGAAATAAACCCTTTCAATTTTTTTCACAACAACGTTCATTTTTCTAATTAATGAATATATTGTTAAAACGTCACTCTTACTACGCACATTTTGATAAAAATTTTATTCAAAAATCAAGCACCCGCAACTCGTGTCCAAAACACATGAGTCAAATCTAATAAGATATATTTTGTTTTTTTATGACAACTTAAAGTTTTTAAAGTCTGGATATTTATTATACAATGTGTTTACTTTAGCCAGCAATATTAGTTTTTACATAGTTTTATGGGGCCTTCAAATCACAGATTAGCAACAATATTTCAATGTTGGTTTATTTTTTTTGGTCTTACACCCCTTTTCAACAAGATGGTCATAAAATTAGTTTACACCCCTCCAACTCCTAGATTATTTCAAATTACATCACTGCAACACCAAAAGAGCTAACCTCGCATTGATTAAAAAACAGAATTACCCCTTCATTAATATTAAAATTTTAAAAAATATAAGATAGTGAACCAAAAGAGAAAAAGAAATTGAAGATTGAGTATCATATCGACAACTTTTAAAAATTAAAGACCAAATCCAAGATTTAAGTGAAATCACAAAGACCATCCTTAAAATTCACTCTAAATATAACTTTGAGTTGCTAATTAAAATCATTTAAATGAGATTTGTTTTTGATAATTTCCAAAATAAAACATGCGGGAATGTGTTGGAAGATCTTAAACTCCTATATCAAGAAACAATAAAAAAGCCGAAAAGATATTGCAGTGAGGGCTTTGATTTGATGAGGGCGGAGTCTTTCAAGTATAATCACAATTACCGCTGGAACAAATGCATGCAACAATGGTTCTACAATTCA
Source organism: Flaveria sonorensis (assembly GCA_025506505.1). NCBI lineage: Eukaryota > Viridiplantae > Streptophyta > Magnoliopsida > Asterales > Asteraceae > Flaveria > Flaveria sonorensis. The sequence continues at coordinate 37,680,909 of CM046428.1, forward strand.
TTTCCTTTTATCGTTTAATTTTGAACGTAGCAAATTTCGTTTGTATTCTTATAAAGTTGCATGAGTTCAAATACAAAGCGTATTTTTGTTACAAAATGTGAGAAGACACAATGAGTTAAAAAAAGTCATAAAAAAATTATATCTCACAATCTAAATCGAATTTCAAAAAAGTAATTCCGAGTTTTTGTTTCCCTAGTCGTTCTCACTAAGAAAAAAAATAAAGAAAAAATAAAAATAATAAAAAAAGTTATCGTTTTTTTATTGTGTCATTTATGAAACACACAATGACGTCATTGTGTCATTATGAAAGACACAATGACATCATTGTGTCATTATGAAAGACACAATGACGTCATTGTGTCATAAAAGACACAATGAAATTTTTTTTATTTTTTTTTATTTTTTTTGTGAAAGAGGACGACGAGATGAACAAAGACTCCGAAGTACTTTTTTGAAACTCGATTTAGATTGTGAGATATAATTTTCGTTTGACTTTTTTAAGCTCATTGTGTCTTCTCACACTTTATAACAAAAATACAATTTGTAAAATAACCTCACCCAACTTGCATAATATCATATATAGCGAAACAAAATAAAGATATCAAATATACCCAAATTAATTGAATATTTTCTTTATGACCATTCTACCCCTACCAATTGTATATCTTTTTTTCCAAATCCATCGATTGAAGGCACCAATTGAACACTTGAAGAACCGATGTTAAATCACATTCCTTCACAATCGCAAATCCTGACGTATCAATTGCAAGTGCTCTAAGAAATTATTTCGTAGTTTTTGTTCCGTTCATAGGTTGGACACGTTTTTTGTTCCATCGCAAATCCGACGTATTCTTTGTTTCATTGGATACTTTGTTTTTTTTTTCTGCTAATCTATTTCAAGGTTTTGGTTAATAAATTTTAACGTTTAATGATCATGATTGGCGTTTGTGGTGATCATTAATCTGTGCACGTATATACTGATCAGAATTTATAAAACTTAATTTTTTTTCAACTAATTTCAATCTTTTAGCTAATGAATTTGTAACTTTTATGATTTATTTGATAATTTTTTAAGTTCACAGTTCATTTGAGTATCACGTGAACTAACAATTTATTTTCATTTGTATTTTTAGTCATGTTAATTTGAATAATATTATTTAATAAAATGGGTAAATTAAATATTTTGAGATAACTATTGTTTATAAGAAAATATAAATTTTTAAGAATAAAAGTGAACAGATTTAAAGCCTTAGTGTTTTAGAAAAATAAGGTTAAAATAGTTATTTCTTAAATTGTTTTAATGAAAATAGATAAATTTAATATTTTAACTAGTTTTCAATTGCATATATGATATTTTAAAGCCTTAATTTCGTACAAAACTAAAAAATATATATCAAATGAAACGCAGCAGTTTGTACTCCAAGCATTAGAAGTTATTACATAACTATAGTAACCGACCTACAAAAATTATATTATATATAATATTTTCTTTTACTATTCTAATTATTTTTATTTATTTATTTCTTTATTATTTTTTATATAATATTATATTTTTTAGAGAAAATTGGACAAATAGTTCTTATGGTTTGGTCATACTGCAAATTTGATCCCTCCATTTTTAAAATTGCAAACTTAGTCTAAAATTTTGTGAGATGGTTACAAGTTTAGTCCCTACCGTTAGTATTTGTTAGTTTATAACAGATTTAAAGACTAAACTCGTGATACATAACATTTGACTCATTTTCAAATTATAAATTCAAATCTAAACCCATTTGAGTCAATATTGTAAATAAATTTTATTATTTAATCCATTTTACTCATTTTGGTGGTTCAAACACAATAAATATGACATATATCCAATTTACAATAATTTTAGAATTTATAAAATTATTTTTTATAAATTTATAAGGTTTTAATTATCAATTATGGGATTTTAATTACTTAATTAAAATAAATACTAACTATACAAAGTTTACAAAATGTATAAAGTTTATAAAGTTTTTATAAACTAATAAATTGATTTTATTATTAAAATAGGGTTTTATTACTGATGTGACGGTGTTTTTCATTGTATTAACATGTTTAATTAGGTGTTTTACATTTTATCAATGTGGAACACAATTACTTTGAGAACTTATTGAATTTCAGGTTCACGTAGCTTAACGAAAACAATTCGGGTGTTTTACGAGAGTTAAAATAGAAGCCAGAAGCTCACAAAAGAAACAACACCTGGAAAAATTGAAGAAGTGAAGAAAAAATGAATGGGGAAGTAAATTGCGTCTCTAAGAAAGTAAAATACGCCCTATGTGTGATTTGCCAAAATAAAGCACGCAAACTAGGATTTAAAACAGGAGGAAAAAGTTGTAACATTTGACCTTTTTTGAAACATAAACCCAAACCCGTTGGGTCAATTATGATTTATAAAGATTATATAAATATATTAATTTATAATTTAAATCAGGTTTTATTAAGTTAAGGGTTAAAATATAATTTTCAAAACTTAATTTAAATAGTTTTTTACGTAGAATCATAACCATATTAAATTATAAGGACCTAATTCTAATTATTTTAAAATAACCCAAACCACCCCAGCGGCTACCCTGTTTTCCAGCCAAAGCTCCGGCCGATCTCCAACGACCCCAAATCCACCTATGTCAACCAAATTAAACCATTCCAAACAAGTCATGACTAAGATTCGAACCTTAAACCCCATCAATTCGTGTTAAGCACTGGTTTCATCCTATTTCACTTGAAACCAAACCCCACATTCAAGATCAAAACGGTTTCAACTCCAATCTTGTGTAATTGACCAAATCATTTGATTTGAAATGTAATTAAGATTATTATAACCATAACCTTCAATTCTATTGATCCTATAACTACTTAATTGTAAGGCCCTGATCCCATAAGGTAATTTGGCCCATAATCATTTTCATTCTTTTGTTTATACATAACCCGAACTCAACCATTATTACTAAGTTGCTCGCTTCGACATTCCGGGGAGTTACAAGTCTCCCCCCCTTATTTAGGTTTCGTCCTCGAAACCTGCCTAGTCGTTAAAAAGATCGGGGTATTGCTCTCTCATTTCTTTATCGGATTCCCAAGTGGCATCCGACCCCTTTCGGTGTTCTCATTGTACCTTGACTTACTTGATCACTTTGCTTCTTAATTGTTTCACTTTTCTATCTAAAATGGTGACCGGCTGCTCCACATAATTCAACTTTTCATCCACTTCAATATCATCGAGAGGCACAACCCTCTCATCATCGACCAAACACTTTCGCAGATGCAACACATGAAACGTGGGGTGAATCCAACTTAACTCTTCGGGAAGGTCCAGCCTATAAGCTACATCTCCAACTCACGTCAATATCTTAAATGGTTCAATAAATCTGGGACTTAGCTTTCCCCTCTTCCTAAACCGGATAATTCCTTTCCATGATGACACCTTTAACATTACCATGTCACCCACTTTGAATTCTATTGGTCTCCTTCTTTTATCAGCGTATGACTTTTGTCTATCTTTTGCAGCTTTCATATAAGCCTTGATTTTCTCTAACTTTTCAGTCGTGGCTTCTACAACTTCTAAACTTCCCAACTCTTTTTGTCTGACATCACCCCAGCAAACTGGAGTTCGGCATCGTCTCCCGTACAACATTTCATATGGAGGAATCTTGATACTAGCATGATAGCTATTGTTGTAAGAAAATTCTGCTAATGGTAGATAACTATCCCAATTACCACCAAAGTCCATAACGCGTTTGGAAAGCTGTCTTTGGGATATCTTGCTCCCTTACTTTCAGCTAATGATAACCGGATGTGGGATCTATTCTGGAAAACCAACTTGCACCTTGCAACTGGTCGAACAAATCTTATATCCTGTTTAAAGGGTATCGATTCTTCACGGTTAGCTTATTCAATTCTCTATAATCTATACACATCCTCATGCTACCATCCTTCTTCTTTACAAACAACACCGGAGCACCCCACAGTGATATGTTGGGCCTAATGAATCCCTTATCAAGAAGTTCTTGTAGTTGTGACATGAGCTCTTTCATCTCGGATGGGGCTAGACGATATGGTGCTTTGGCAATGGGTTGGGCTCCTGGCAGTAGATCAATCTGAAATTCTATCTCTCTATCAGGTGGTACTCCTAACAAATCCTCCAGGAATACATCAGGAAAGTCACGCACCACCGGTACATCTGACAACTCTTTTGCTTTATCTTTAACGTCCTTGACATACGCTAGGTACGCCCCACACCCTCGTCTCATAAATTTCTCTGCCTTGATCATGGAAATGACCCTTGCCAGTTTGCCGAAGTTATCGCCATAAATTGTAATTGGACTGCCATCGGGAGCCGTTAATCGGATTATCTTTTGCTGGCATATTATGTTGGCATCATAAGCAGCTAACCAGTCCAATACTGGTACGACATTAAAACCACCTAAGGTCATGGCAAACAATTGCACAGGAAAATAGTGACCTCCTAGTATTATGCGGAAATCATCTAACACCCTAGCTATTCTAATGGATTTACCATCAGTCGTTTCTACTTCAAAAGCGTCATCTATTTTCCTAGTTTGAATACCTAGGGTGGCACAAGCTCCTACTAGCACCACTATCAAACAATACAGAAGCACAAACATCATTGACGAGAAACATACCTGAGACCACATCCGGGTCCTTCTTTGCCTCTTTCTTGTTCATGGTGAAAGCCCTTGCCTTGGCCTTGGGCTTTCCATCATCCCCCTTGTCATCCTGCCCACTTGTTCCCGAGCTCCCTGCTTAGCTTTCTTACAATCCTTACTATGGTGCCCCGACTCGTTACAGTTGAAGCACCTTTTTAATTATGGGCACTCTCTGGCTATGTGACCAGTTTTCCCACACCTGTCGCATCCACAGCTACCCATTCTACATTCTCCCAAATGCCTCCTTCCATATTTCCCACATATTTTGTCAAACCCTCTCACAATTACTTGTTTTGCATCCACCCTTTCTTTCTTGTTTCCCCACTAACTGTTATCACTTCCATATCTCTTGCCATAGTTGTTGCACTGACTATTCCAGTTCTTCTGTTGTTCCCCCATAACTACGGGCCTCATATGATCATAAACCTCCCACTAAGATCTACTACTGGCCTGAAAGTACCTGGCCTTGCAGTGACCATATGCCTATGGATGTCCAATGGTAACCCTTGAATGTACCTCTTGATTCTTTTAGACTCAGGCTTCACCAATTCCGGCACCAGACACACCATTTCATTGAACTTCGAGGTGTACTCTTGGTGACTCATGTTGCCAGCTTCTAAGTTTAGGAATTCCTTTTCAATCTTGTCTAGTTCCTTTTTTGGACAGTATTCATCAATCACCAACCTCTTCATCTCTTCCCCTTCATCCTCTTAACAGCTCTATCCCCAAGGGCATCAACGATGTTATCCCACCAACATAGTGCTAGTTCCAAAAGTGAATGGGAAGCAAACTTCACCTTTTGGTCTTCACAACACTCACTGATTTCCAAAACTACCTCCATTTCCCTAATCCAACATTGAGCAACAACAGCATTACTTGTACCATCAAAAGTTAGGGGCTTACACCTTTGAAAAGTCCTATAGTTACACCCCTTTGCTACTACTTTGACCTCGGAGTCATCATCTTTATCCTCATCACCACTTTCGTCAGCCTTAACGACCTTCTTCTTGTCAACCTTCTTCTAAACCGTATCTTTCTTATTATCACCCTTAACCTGTTCCATAACCTCCGCAAATAAAGCAGGCATCACATTAGTCAGAATTTGGTGCACCTCTTGGGCAATAGCTTCCTTCACTGTTTCCTTCAGCTTTGCTTGCTCAAGAGTAGGCTGCTCAGCTTCAGTTTCTGACTTAATTGTTTCCTAAACCGGTTTCTCAACTGGCTTTCTAGTTGACTTTCCTGTCGGTTTTGCAACCTTGCTTGCTGCTCTTTTGCTTTACCAGGGAGTCTTCCCCTTGTACTTCTTCGAGTAGCCATAGTTAGAACTGATTTCTTTGGTGTTATTTCTCAACTTCCTATAAGATTCAGGGTATCAATATGGTCCTTCAAGGCAAGTTTAGATAATGACAAGTATTGTAAGTTTCTAATAACAGTGGCCAATTATGATTAACTACTTACAGAACTTCTCATATTCTAAACTTCCCTATCTTGAGCCATACCAACACTCGAACCTACTATTCATATTCTAAGCATGTATAGATCATACAAATTCAGGTAGGCACAACAGATTAATGATATATTACTCTATCCTCAAGTCTAGCCTTAGTAACAAGGTATTACATAATCGACTAATATTTACAACATATATCATTACCTTGAGGCATGGAGTTACTTGGACTGGCATCCTCACTTTGGTCCCATTTTCAGTTTAAGTTTAGGTTTTTCTTTTGAAAATAGTTTACCCATTTTGCTTAAACTTTGGCTCTGATCCAACTTGTAAGGTCATCCTATAAGGTAATTTGGTCTATAATCACTTTCTTTCTTTTTTTTATATATAACCCGAACTCAACCATTATTACTAAGTTGCTCGCTTTGACATTCAGGGGCATTACATTAATCAATTGCGAAATCGAGTTAACACACCCGTATCAAGACCTTTAACCCGTCAATGATGAAACAGACCAGATCGTGCTTATATAATTGATGTGAAACCATCCATACGATTACTTTGAACTTTATATAAGCTCAATTCCATCTATAACACACCTTAACACTGCATCGAATTAGATAAGGGGCCTTTTGAAAAAGCTACTTTCAAGGTCTCGTCGCTTCGATGATACACTTAAGCCCTGATACATTTTTGGTGCCTTCATAAACACTCTTAGAAGCTTCACGTATGAGTGATTTGATTCTAATCATCATTTTCATCTCGAATTGAAGCCCACCTCAGTCGCGATTATACTATTCTTGTTTAGCCATAATTCGATCATGAATAATGAAATTTCAGACACACACATTCAGTTTCACTTAAGGTTCAAAAGTCTTAAGATTAATTCCATCAACAAATGCGATTTGGTGTTCAATTGGATCAATTTCAAGCTAGGGTTCATGTCAATTTGGGGATTATTTCAAAAAAAAAATCTTATTATTTTTTATTTTATTTTTTTTAGTTTTAAAACAAGATTTGGGCTTTGTCCCACCGGAGAACACTCTACTCTCATACACATGAGGTCTCGGGTTCGCCAGGCCTCCACTACATTTTTTTCTAACAACTTTTGTGTAATTTAAATTTAAGAAAATTTATTAATATATTATAAAATTAATATAAAAAGTATTTTGTTAACTAAATTTATTTCAAAATAATTCAAAAAGTCATAATTTTAAATTTTATTATCTTTTAAAGAAAATAAATGTTATAAAAACATTAGAGTTAATTACATAAATGGTCCCTGTGGTTTATCCAAAATAACAGGTTTGGGTACTAAGACTTTTTTATAACAGGTTGGGGTACTGTGTTTTAAATTTTGTAACGAGTTAAGATACTAAGACTAACAGACGTCAGTTTTTCTGTTAAGTTTAAGTAAAATGACTAAAATATCCTTTGAGGGACTACTTTTGTAATTGTATATATTTTTTAATCCAAGGACCATTACTGTAATTACATATAACTTTAAAAAACCCAACCCCCATTTCCCCCCGTCGGCCACCATCACCACCATCTACCCACCGCCACCACCATCTACCCACTGTCACCACCACCCGCGCCTCCTGCCCACCGGCCGCCACTGAACAATCCCAATCCCGTTTTCTCCATCAGCCACCATCATTACCACCTACACAATCTCCTTTTCCCCATCAGCCATCATCACCACCACTTACCCATCTTAACCACCATCGACCCATCATCACCACCATCTAGCCGCCATCAACATCGTTTATCCCCGTCAGCTACCATTGCCACCATCTAGCCACCATCACCACTGATTTTCCTTCTATTCACAATAAACCACTAAAGAAAACCCTAAAATCATCGAAAGGGTAAACCACCACCATATAGGCACCATCATCGGCCACCAACACCACCTGAAATTAAAGTGTTAATGATGGTGGGGGTGAACTTAAATTTGGTTGTAGCTTCTATTTAGAGCATTTGGACATTCAAATCAGAAATTAACAGGGGAAAAGAAAAAATAAGTGAATAGGGCCGATAGTGGTGGTGTTGACGGTTGGTGGTGGGAGGTCGGTTGGTGGTGGGAGGTCGGTTGGAACATAACAGGGGAAAGGGGAGACGATGGTGGTGTTAGCGGTTGGTGGTGGGCACTCGGTTGGAAGTACTTGGTTGGAAGTTAGCGGTTGGTGGTGGGCACTCGGTTGGAAGTTAGTAAAGATAGATGATAGTAGTGTGAGTGCGGTGATGGCCGCTGGTGATGCCGGTGGTGGTGGTCGACGGTGATGTCCGGCGACAGTGGTGGTGGTGAATGTATTATTGATTAGTGATGTAATTCAATATATATATATATATATATATATGTATGTATATATATATATATATATATATATATATATATATGTATGTATATATATATATATGTATATATATATATATAAACATATGAATATATCTGTTTGTGTATATATATAGAGTTATAAATAAATATACTATTTTAATTAAATTACACAAATAGTCCCTCTACTTTACAAAATAATTCTATAATATGAAAAAACTAAAATGCCCTTAAACTTAACAGAATATCTAACGTCTGTTAGTGTTAATCCTCAAACTTGTTACAAAAATAAAAGTGAGTACTCAAACATGTTATTTTTTTTTTGCTTAGTACCCAAACCTTTTATTTAGATAAACCACAGGGACTATTTACGTAATTAACTCAATAAACTTAAAACATTATTAACTCATTTATAAGTTTTATAATTTAAAATAAAATATTTTAAATCAAACTTAAATGATTCCAACTCATTTTAGTTTTATCTTATGCAAATTCTTTAAATAATTAATTATCCAGTTAGTTATTTTGACCAAGTTTTTTTATAATTCATTATTATTTTTTACTTTAATACTCAACCTTTATTTAATCAATTATTATAAATTAAATATTTAACTAATATTTAATTATTCAATTTCACTAATGATTCACTATCATTTTCAACCTTAGTTATTTAATAAATTTATTTTATTTTATTTAATCAATTTATATTAATTATATTATTTTATTTAAACTCATTTGTTAAACTCAAATCCTAATTGAAACTTTAATTCATATTTAGTCTATGTTCATATCATTATTCTAATTTAGGACACCATCCTTTAGGTTAAAACTATGAGAAAATCGTTGGTATCTAATTTAGTATTTTAGCATTGAAAAATCAATATGAGTATTCACAACCCATTTTCATATTTTAATATATTAGAGTAAATTATGTGATTCAATATTCAATCATTAATATTCATTGTTATTTATTTTAAATTTAATTCAAAACATGTTATGTTATTACTTGTAATTATGTGTTCATAGTTAGATAAACTTGATGATAGTACAATCATTATTTATGCAACCACAGTAATAATGATAGATCTATTGGTTTGACAAACTCACCCCATTTGTTTATTCACGTGGTGATTGAAACTGAAATCATACATTCTATAAGGCTTCATTTGTGGACCGAGTCAATTCAGTTATTAAGTTTGATTGTGTTGGTTTGTCTTTTATGTTACACTATTGCACTTATAAGTGTTGATATTATCATGTGAATTGAATTGTTCTCAATAATTTTAATCAATCTATATATGTATTCAAACTTTTGTTTACTTACCAGCTAATTCATTAGCTGACTCGTTACTTTTTCACATGATTTCAGGAAATGCAGTTTAGTTGACTTTTTCATGCTCACTTAGGATTGTACTTAGTAAAAAATAAAGACAACTTTATTATGTTATTTCGATTATTATTGCATTGTAATGAATTATTTGACTTGTCTTATTCAATGAGAATGGTGTTTAATATTATTTCAACATATATAATTCCATGTGCTATGAACAATCGATTCATATTCGTCCGTCCTAATGATTCCACCATAGGTTGGGTGTGAAAAAGGTGTTGATTCAGGGGGGACGTAATTTACATCCCTGAGGACGTAAATTACATCCCTGTGCGCGAATTTTAAGGTTTTTGTGACCTAATTAAAGGTTAAAAGGGGGGTTATATTTTTTTCTTCACCAAGTTGTTTTTGGCCATTCAAGGAGCAATTGAGAGTAAAGAAGACTTACGGATCCATCCTTTCATGCAATCAATTCCTATAACAACTAATTTCGATTCCATGACAACCATTAGCAGCTAATCCACCTATAATCTTCTCCGGGTGTAGGGTTTGCGTTTATGATATATGTTTAACTTTAGTTGTTTTTAGTTTCGGTTAAAATTTTGATTGGCATGTTAAGCCATATGATTTTATTTATTGGTTTATTACTTTAAATGGTTTTTATTTGTTTTGAATTATTTGGTTTCATTAAATCACGAATATTGTGAATCTTAGGTTTTGATAAGCATATTGAAATTGGTAGTTTGTGAACAGGTCCGTTTACAACCCGTTCTATCTCTATCATTGAAATCAATTAAACCAATACAATTATGTCTATGTGATTGTTTGCTAAGTATAACTAGGTTACAACTAGTGTTTTACAAACCTGAAACTCGGAGTGGATCCTTCTTATTATTGTTTTCATAATCAATCAAGTTTATAAATTTGCAATCTTGTTTTCTAAATCAATTATTAATTCAAAGTTATTTTTATTATAAAGTTAAATTTATTGAACTACAAATACACTTTTCACATATTACTCGTGGAGACGGACTTACTTACCTGTACTAATATAGGTGAGCTAAGTCTTAATTTAATTTGTTTTTTAGTAGACCACGACAATCTACATCAATTAACTTTAGGGTTTAATTTGTAATTTTTAAAACTTGGAAATAAAGGATATTTACACAAAATAATAAAACTATCAAACATTAGGAGCTAATTTGTAAATTCATTTAAAACCCAAACCATTCCCACTCGTCACCTTCCCCTATCCTCCCGCCAAGTCTGGCCAAATCTCCAACGACACCCTATAATTGAAATTTGTCCTTTTCACTCAAACTAAACCATCTTATTCGCTTCATGAACCGGGTTCGAACACATAACCCTCTGTGAATTCAAGCAAGCTGACTGTTTTTGCAAGATTTCTCGAAACCGAAGCCCCCATTGAATTTCAAACCTATTTCATCATTAAACTTGATCAAAACTTCATTGATTAGAATCAAACTTGAGATGATTGCGATCATATCAATTGAGTCAAATAACGTATTAAACATTCAAGACCCAAGTGAAACAACCAAATCAAAGTTAAAACTCGTTCAATCGAAACTGTTGTAATCGTTGCTATTTAATTGAGGAGAAACCTTTTGTTCAATTCTCTAAAACTCTCTGACGTCTCAATTTTATACGAAACACACACACCTTCGTCAATTCAACCTGAGGATCCAATGACCCGTAACCCAATCGAAATCATCTTCCCAAGCCATCTTAATCAGATTTTATAAGGTGCTTTTGTTCATAATCACTCTCAAAAGCTTCGCATGTGAGTGATTCCATTATAATCATCATTTTCATCTCAAATTGAATCCCCCCTCAGTCGCGATTGTACTATTATGTTCATCCTTAATTCAATCATCAAAAGGGTAATTGGACACACACACACACATACACACTCGGTTTCACTTGGGGGTTGAAAGCCCCGATGTTGATTTCATTAACATATCTGAATTGAGCTTCGATTTAGATGATTTGATTCTAGGGTTCATATGGAATTAGGAAGTTGTTAAGTGATGTTTTTAATTTTCTTTTCGGAATCTAAATGAGTAATGCGCTCTGGCTTGTTGGTTAACACACACGCATATTACACACGGGACTTGGGTTCGATCCCAGGCACCCTCTTTTATTTTTAAAATTGTTTTTATGAATTTTTAATTTAGATATTGTTGTTAAATTAAAAAATTAATATAAAAATTATTTTATAAACTAGTAATAATTCATAAATTTTTATTCAATTTTTGAAATGTCTAAAGAAATATAATTATCTATTTTCCTTATTTTATTTAGATTTAAATGTTATAGAATCATTATAAAGTTATTTACAAGTTTTAAAATTTTATACAAAAACAATATAAATAAAAAATATATTATTTTAAATTATTTTAAATCAAAATCTATTATCAATGTAAATCATTTAAATAATTAATTATTCTATTAATTATTTCGACCAAGTTTTACATATTTAATTATTAAATTAATTATTTTTTTCACACTTTAATATTCAAACTCTATTTAATCAATTAAATATTTAAATAATATTTAATAAATCTATTTCACTAATTATTTATATTATTTCTAATCTTAATCATTTAATCAATGTATTCTATTTTATTTAATCAAGTTCAATAAATTAATTACATTTAATTGAAACCCTAGTTTTCCTAAATCATTCTAGTCTTTAATCATGATATTATTTTAATCTAAGCCACCATTCATTAGCATTAACCGTGAGGGATCTATTGTTATAATTTAAACCGCACTTAAATACTATGTGAGTATTCATAGCCATTTTCATGTATTTTATGTTTTGAGAAAATCATGTGATTCATATTCAATTATTGTTATTTATTGTTATTTTATTTCAAAATTCAATTCAAGACATGTTATGTTATTATTTGCAATTATATATGCATAGTAAGATAAACCAGATGATAACATAATTATTAATTCATGTAACCATGATAATGATGATAGATTTATTGGTTTGACAAATCCACCCTATATGAATATGCGAGTGGTAATTGAAATCGGAATCATTAAATTAATCATAAGGCTTCATCTACGGACCGAGTCAATTCAGTTATTAGGTTTGATAGTATTTGGTTTGTTTTTATGTTATACTATTGCATTTATAAGTCTTGACATTACATGTGAATTGAATTGTTTTCAATCAATTTCATCAATCTATATATTTAAGTTAAACCTGTATTTACTTACCTGCTAATTCGTTAGCTGAGTTGTAACCTTTTCACGTAATTTCAGGAATGCAGCTTAGTTGGATTACATGCAAGTTCACATTTAGAATTCTGGACCTAGATTAATAAAAGACAATTTTATTATGTTTATTTGAATTATTATTTGATTGTAACGTATTGCTTGATTAATATTTTTCAATGAAAATGACATTTAATATTTTTTTAATGCATTTATTATCATATGCTATGAACAATAAATTACACATTTCATCCACCCTTATGATTCCGCCAGCGGTTGTGATGTGATATGATAAGGTCAAACCCATGGATTATTTATGCACTTTTTTGTATAATTTAAAAAAAAATAGTAGAAAATGTTGGTTGAGACAAAACTTGTGATTAGATCAAATCCATGGGCGACATCCCACGTCTGGCAATTCTGTAAATTATACAAAAATCAAATCTATTAAAAACCAATAAAAACTAATGTTAAAGACTAAACTTGCAACCATCTCACAAAATTTTAGATTAAGTTTCTAATTTTAAAAATATAAGGACCAAATTTGCAATATGACTAAACCACATGGACCATTTGTGTAATTTTCTCTATTTTCTAAAAGCCATTACTATTATTTTTTGTTACATTTATCACTAAATCATTATTTTCTTATACGATTTGTGTGTTTGGCTTTAATAATATTAATAGTATTTTTTATCTATTTTAAGAGAAATTATATTTTAATAATCAAAAGTATTAATTATTAGCCAATATCAATATCAATCGTAATATTTATTTTTGTTACTAATAACAATCTCAATCCAACATATTATTAACTTCATTTATTTTCGCTACGTGATGTGTGACGTGTCACGAAATGAACAATTCTCTTTACACAAAAGATCATATGAAATGTACTGATTGAATCGGAAGAAAAAGAAAAGGAAAAAAAGCAGAAGCAATTACAGATTATAGCAAACAATATAAACAAATGAATTTACTGAAGACTTATTTTTTAGAAATTGATTGGAATTTGAAAGAGGCGAAAGTAATTGAACGACACAATCGGTTTAACACATTGCAAGGAAATATACATTATTTGGTTGAATACCTTCAATAAGTTATCTTTTATTTAAATAAATTGAAAAAAATCCAAATTATCGTCATATAATTATCACATCATCAGAAATAAACGAAGTTAACAATTTGTTAGATTGAGATTTTTATTATTAATAAAATTAAAAGTTAAAATTGTTAGTGTTTAAATTGTTTTCTTGAAATTAACATTGATCACTAGTTAATAAATTGTTATCTTAAAATTAATACTGATCACTAGTTAACAAGTGGTTTGGGTTTTTAAAATTTAATTTTTCTTAGTTTTTATCTTTACTATATGTAATCGAAAGCAAAAAAACATGCAGTAAACTTGGATCTAACACGTGACCTTCAGATGACGCTCTCCCCACCGAGCTATTAGCTATATATCTCCGCAATTGGAAAAACTTATGTCAAATCTTCGTATATCTTATAACAATTCTTTTTGTGAAATGGATTAAATTATGGGATTAAAAGTACTTAAACATTTGAAATCCAACCAAAATGGAGATATCGTTGAATTCAAAACGAAAATAATATATCGAACCCCTATATAATCTCTACCTCTAACGAAGATTCAGGTGAACTCCCATGGCGGTTTTAATGGAGGTTTTATCGTGAATGGTTTACAGTTTAATTGCAACACGTCCCTACATCCCCGGAACCCCATTTTCTATCTCTAAAACAAGAATATGAACAATCAAACTTTTTGATCAAATTAAACCGCTGTTTATCTTACTTAATTTATTAGCTCTTCCACTTCCATAACTTAACTACTCCTCAACAAATCACTCTCTCTCACACACACACACACAGTACATCTTCATCTACATATACACACATGCACATATATAATATTTGAATATATTTGACATGGAAGAAGAACACACCAACTGATGTTCTTTCTTTCTTCTTGCATTTCAATGCCTTCAACTACAAACACATGTTTACTAATATTTTTTTCACTAGACTTTTTAAAAACTAACACCACCTACGCTCCTCCGTTTATTAACCTCACACTTGACCCACCTCTCTTTTCCATTTTCAAAACTCGAAACTACCCACAAACATACTAGTTTCAGTTCATTCCATGGATTTCAGAGTCATGGTGACTTTGCTTTTGCTGATTTGTGGTGACATTTATCAAGCTAATAGTTCCGGAAGGTATATCACCTGGGACGACATGAAGATACACGAAGATCATGGTTACAAACACACTGCACAGAGGCTAAGTTTTCACAATGGAGATGATGGGAATGAAAGTAGAGTGATCGTGGTGGATCAAAAGGGTAGGGGTGACTCGTTAACTGTTCAAGCTGCTGTTGATATGGTCCAAGTTAATAATTCCATCAGGGTCAAGATTTACATTCTTCCAGGGATTTACAGGTCGGTATCGATCGTTACAATATTGTTCAGATTCTATTTGTTTATGTTCTACTTTGCAGATTATTAATCGTATGATATGATCATATGACATGATATGATGATGCAGAGAAAAAGTGTTTGTTCCTGCTTCCAAACCTTATATTTCCTTCATTGGAGATCCTGACCATGCTTCCGAAACGGTTATAAGCTGGAACGACAAGGCGTCCGACCGATACAAAGATGGTTCTGAACTAGGAACATCTAGAACCGCCTCTGTCGCCGTAGAAGCCGACTATTTTGTTGCTTCTGGGATTACCATTGAGGTGGTTTATAACCAACTTATAGTTCACTACTTTCACGTTTTGATTCAGATTTGTATGCTCAAATAACTTTGCTTGATTTGATTTGTATGTGTCTTGCACAGAATACGGTTGTTGCAGTTCCAGGAGGGTATAAAATGCAAGCAGTAGCATTAAGGCTTGCGGGCGATAAGGCGGTGCTGTATCGAGTAAGAATACTGGGTACACAGGACACCCTTCTTGATGAAACCGGGTCCCATTACTTGTATGGATGTCACATTCAGGGATCGGTCGATTTCATATTCGGCAATGCTAGATCACTCTACAAGGTACATGCATACGACATTGAAATATACATAAACCTTAAGACTGAATGTACTAATTTAAGGACATTAATACTGTTTGTTATTATTATTCAGGAATGTAGTCTGCACTCGGTAGCTGATAAATATGGAGCCATCGCAGCACATCACAGGAACTCAGAAACAGAAGATACAGGATTTTCTTTTGTCAACTGTTCTGTAACAGGAAGTGGTTTGGCAATCCTTTTGGGGAGAGCATGGGGGAATTATTCGAGGGCCGTTTATTCGTATTGTGACATCGATAATATTATCGATCCTTCGGGGTGGAGTGACTGGAACCAACCATGGAGGCAAAGGTATATATATATCCCGTACGGTTCATTTTTCAGAATTATTATTACTAATGACATTCGTTTGATGGAAACTGGAAGCTTGAATATAATGTTGATTTACAGGACGGCGGTTTTCGGAGAATACGAGTGCAGAGGAAAAGGTGCAGATCGAAGGAAACGAGTATCTTGGTCTAAGTCATTGGAGTTTGAAGAAGCAATTCCTTTTCTTGATACAGATTTCATTGGTGGAGAGGACTGGTTGAGACTATAGTGTTAAGTGGTGTTTGGGTATCAAATATAGTCTACAGACCAGCATTTTTACATGTTTTTTAATTCATATTCGTGTTTATACAACAGTAAATGAGTCGTAAATCATCAGTTTTTACCAAACTGGTCTTCCATCCGGTACTCATGTGGCACCTGGAAAACGTAGAATATAGACTATGGAATCAATATATTTAAACATCTCAAAGTAGGAGTGATCAAGAAGATATTACAACCAGGGATGGGTTCAAAATGTCCGGAGGGTACTCTGTGCACCCTCGGAAAGGGGCCTCGGGTAGGTTAGGTGTTATAGGGTCTGCTGGTTGGTGTTTCGGGTGTTAGAAGCCGAGGATTGTACCGTTTCACTAAGGTCATTAGATTGTTACAAAATAAGTGTAAATTAATTTATTCTAAACCTAGCTATAAATAATATCATTTGATATAAACAATTCTAATCAAATTTAACCCGTATTCCCCCAAAATCAATGGATTCCAAAAGTACGAAAAGTTAGTTATAGCAAAAAAAAATTGATAAAAAAAGGAAAAAGCTTCTAAAGTGAGAAAAAATGTTGTGAGGCAACAACTAATACAATCTCAATTTCAATATTCCCAATACCATCCACAATACCAAGGACCAAACATGTTTGTTCAAGTTGCACCTAGTATGTTTGTTTATCCAAGACAAGAACACGGGTTTGATCTTTTTGCACCCAGCAATGAAAATCAACCTTGTCGTACTCAACTCACAACGAAGATCGTCAACTCCCAATTTATGATAATGAAGCCAATGAAGAAGATGAAGAACCACAACTTGAGGTTGAAATTGAAGAACTAGTAATGAAGATGAAAAACAACCTGACAAGAGAGAAAAAATATAAATCTCGGGCTTATACTTCTATCCACCCGTTACATGGTAATTAACAAAAACACAAAAGGGTTTTGGGGTTGAGTGCTTATCACTACAATAATCAACTTGATGGAAGCAACCAAAGCACTCATCAATTATATTCAAAATGGCAAACTTTAAATTGGAATATAACTCGATTCAAAAGATTATAAATCCAAACGGTAATTTTATTTTATATTTTCATCTTCTTTTAACGTTTATGTTTATTTTATGTTTGTATTTTTCAATGATGCATAAATTAAATTTAATAACTATACAGGAACGTTTACGAGATAGTGAATGCTCCGATCTTGATGTGATGAAGAAGACGTTAAAATATTATCAAAAAAACATGGGATGAAAGATTTTAATCACTTAGATTCATTAGAAGTGGTTTGGGTGTATGACAAATGAGAATCAGTCCCTTTGATGGGTGAATAGCTATCCCGTCAATCCGAAAGTTATTGGATTTTGATAACTACACAAGTTCTAAAGATGCATTTAGTAGTTCCATTACTGACCATAACGAATATTTAACACATGCGTACTAGGGTGATAAGAAAAGGAAGATTTAGTAGCTCGACTCCCGACGTTGTTGCTTACTACACATCGTTGAAGGAGCATTTCTAAAACAAATGGCGGACTATAATGGTCTTTTGGATTTCATATCCTATAAAAATTGAAAGTGGTTGCCCGTTTACAGAAAAAAGATGAAGAATTATGAGTTCTGTGCATGAGCAAAGAAAAGTTATACGGGATTTTAAAACGTACACAGAACAAAACGACCACGTGTCCGAACCAATAATGCAAATAATTCTTCAATAAAAACTAGACATAGCTAACCGATGGGGTGACTTTGTGACTTCTAGAGTTCAGGATTTTGTTTTTTTACTTTTTTATATATTTTTTATTTATATGTAATTTGTTTGTTTAATTTCAATGAAATGTAATTTGTTGTGTTTTTAGATATTATTTAGTTAAAATTAATAATTAAAAAAAAAGATAATTAGGTAGTTTGGGTTACACCCATATCAATTTCAGCAATTTTGAGTAAAAATATTTAATATGACAATCAATTATTGGTTGATATAATTTGAATACTTTAAGTTGTGCCCCTACTAACCTAATTATCATGATAAGTTAATTATGATTGTAAATAAAAAAATATGTTTTTGGGATATTGTAAATAAGCATGTATTATATTAATTGTCTTTTAGTTTGCTTAAGGCATATTATAAATAGGTTAGGAAAACACGTTCAAGTCAAAATGTGTCGTGAAATATTATTAATCGAAAACTGACTGATAGAGGCGAACGATCACCAACGGATTTTATAGTTAGTGTTGGATTAGCATTGGATCCTCACAAAATCAATAAATAAAAGAAATCTACAAATATTCCGTCTCAATTATTTGGTGAAAATTTTACTATCATAAGGGAATTTTTGGAGGTTGAAATTTGATCTTAAAAATCTTGTAAGAGATATTATTCAAAACTGATATTCAGCCTTCGAAGTGATGTTAGAAACCTTATTAAGAACCAATATTTAGTCTAAAATGCATTTTGTATGGTTAAATTATTAAAGACTAAATTTCAGTCTTCCATGTGTGTCATCGTTGATTCAACTATTAATGACTAAAGTGTAAGTGATTGTATTTGTCTCGAGCACATAGTGTCTAAGACTGAGTTATCAATTGCTCATAATATCATGGACTGATTTTTTTTTATGGCTTAAATTTGAGAGTCACGTATGATATTTTGGCACCTTATTTGATACTATATTCTTGTCATATATATATAGGAAAAAAGTTCAAACGAGAACCCTATTTTATTGCCAAAACTTACGAAACCCTTCTAGATCAATCAACATCATTTTCTTTCTTGAAATAGTATTATTACATATATTAAAGATTATGATCTTTTATGTATAAGTGTAGATTCGCAAGTGTTAAAAAGATAACACTAATATAAGTTTTTACTTAAACTTTCAAATATATATTTTAGTAAAATTTACATTCAGTGTTAACTTTTTTAATACTTGCGAATTTACATATATACATGAAAGACTATAATCTTCTATATGCGTAATAATGTTATTCCAACAAAAAAATGATTTGTATTGATCTTGACAAATTCTCGTAATTTCTCATAGTAACACAGAGTTATTGCATAACACGTATACCATATAAGCTTTTTGATGAAAATATATTGGTTATTGAATTTAATTCTCAGAAATGTTTTCTCTATAGCAAAAAGTAACATAAATGTTTGGGAGACTAATCTTTTTCTCTAATATGAAGGTGAACATTAGAGACTAAAAATCACAAAAAGAAAAAAAATTTGATTAAAGACTAAAAATCACAAAAAGTAAACTCTGATGAAGACTTGCACAAGACAATCTAGTGAAAACTAAATCGATTGAAGGCTTCCACTAAAGATGATAACAACTAAAGCTTGGTGATTAGTGAAACTACTCGACATTCTTATGTATAGGTCTACTCATGCGGCAGCCAGAGTTTCATATTTGTCTCTTTATCTCTAGGTTAGTTTGTTTTGTTTGTTTGTACCTAATTGTAATTGAAAGGATCGAAAGTCCACATATGATTAAGCGTAATACTGTAGAGATAGATATAAAATAAATGTAGGGGGATAGCGTTATGGTCTCTTTATTGTAATATGTAATTTGTTCTTCATCATATCAAATGAATAAAGGCTTATTTTTGCATATATGTAGTATATCATACTTATACATGCAGTACATCATATTATATATATGTTATTTCATAATACTATATTTATGTAACATTAAAAAGTAGATTTTTTCTTTTGATATATCTATATTATACTCAAATTAAATACAAAAAAATTATGATTTAATGGTGCAAATTTTTCAAAAAATAATATATGAAAAAATTATAAACATTTAAATTTATAAAAAGAGTAGCTTCCCAGTTCTCAAATTATAATATATATTATTCCAAGATGTCGGTGTCTATAGAAACTTCTATGCTTTGATATATCAACCACCTAATTTTTATAAATTTACATACAAGTCCTCATACATTATTCTCTTTGTTGCACACACCGACACACACTCCCACACACATTACAACATTATCTCTCTCATCTTTTTCTCTCAAACAAAGATGAAAATGGTATCATCTATTAAAATTAGTTGATGAGATCAAAGTAGAAAAACAAAGTATTTTTATTATAACATTTTTAATGATTTGAAAAGGAAAAAAAAATAAGGAAGCTTTGTCACCAACACCATCGTAAGCCACCACACTCTCCACCGACACCATCATCTCCTGCTATGTCCAACGACACGAACACCTTTGCAAAGCCGTGCCACCATCTTCGTCGTCGAACGTCGGATCTGTGCGTGGTGGCTATGAGCAGCAAAGCAAGTTTAAGGGAGGAAGTGAAGAAACCTTAGTTGTCGGTCGATGTGGGGGATGGAGGCACATGATTTTGCTACAATTGTTGACGTGGTGGGTTTCACGAGTGGTTGAAGGTGAGTGGCAAAAGGGTGAAACACCGATGGTGGTGGATGGCCTGCAAGTGGCAAAGGGAAGGTGTGTATGAAGAGAATAGAAAGAGTTAAGGAGGGTGGGGTTGGTGGTCTACCATTTATTTTTTAACCATAAACTCAAAGGAACATTGAATATAAGTGGACTGGATTGAAACCAAGCGATTTATTAATTACTAGTTTTAGTAAACTCGTGTATTACACTGGTTTAATAAATAAACTATTAAATATAATAAATATTTATTAATTATAAAATAATATTTAAGAAAAGTTATGATTAAAGTTACGGATGATAACGACTATAAGTAATAAAACAATGTTATCATTTTTTTTTTAATTTTGTTTTCTCAAGAGAAAAAATTAAACATTTCGTTTCAAAACAAATTGTGTTAATTAAAAATATCATTTTTAAAAATTTTCTTTATTTTGACTTCCAATTTTAATTCTTTTTGGTTTATAAAAAATTTACTTTTTAAAAACATCAGCTCTAAAATTTTCTTTATTATAAAATTTTATTTTATAAAAATTTGTTTTCTTAAAAATAAATAATAAAAAGATCTCTTTCTTAATTTATTAAAAAATATTTTTAATCTTAAAAAGAGTTAAATATATTTTTAGTAATTAATGTAATTATTTAATAGGAGAGAGAAGCAGAAAAATTTTGGTAAGGATGAATGTGGTGGTGCCAAATATCCTCTTTAGTTACTCTCTTATTATAGTAGGGAGATTTATTATTTAATGTAACAACTTATTAGCTGATTTTGGATATATTTTATATTTAAAAACAACCATGAACTTTAGTTTATAAACACCTCATATATATATATATATATATATATATATATATATATATATATATATATATATATATATATATATATATATATATATATATATATATATATATATATATATATATATATATATTATACTATTAAATGTATATATTTACTTTCAAAAATTTTATTTTTCTTCAATTGGCTACTAATCTTTGAAAACTTACGAAAAATGGCCACTTCATTTTGTTAATATTCAACTAAGTTTTTTGTTTTCAAAACGATATTAGAGATTGGGAGGATAAGACACGAATCAATAAATGGTGAGTCGGACAAATAGGGTTAGCCACTGTTTATCACACTTGAACGGATAGATCGATTGGTGTTCACTGACCATGATGGGAGAGTCAGAGAGGAGGAGGTAGATTAGAATCTTAGACGAGAAAAATAATCATTATGTTACAAAAAAACCCCGCGGCAACGCGGGGGTTTATATTCTAGTTAAAATTAATTACTAAACTAACCTACTCTACTCTACTATATATTAAAACTCAAACATAAAACAATTGTGAATTCAAGGATCGTTCAGGAATTATCAGAATTGATCTGAACAAGTATTGATTGCGGAATTATCAATACTTGGTGTTTAATCTATTAATAATACTAAAATCAACAAATCAAACAAATAAAATAAGAATAATCAAACCGAGAGAACTCAATAATGTTGATCGTAATGCTTTCTTGTTGCTATTGATGTCGCTGATCTTGAATACGATGATTCAAATAATGATTACTGTTGATTCTAATGATTCTCAACTGTTGTTATATATGATCTATGTTGTTGATCTTGTATATATATATATATAGATCTAATTCTGTTCTATTGCTAGCTATTTTATTGCTATAATTAAGCTAATTAAACTTATCCAAATCCTTGCCATGTTTATCAGCTTAGGAATTTGAGATTTACAACGAATCTAATATGAATAAAGTTTGTTGATGTGACGTGGAATATCCTCTTGAATAATACTTCTTCAATCGTCATTAATGTTGTTGTAGTTCTGTCACTTTGACTTATTGACTTGATGTTGACTTCTGAGTTAATTGGTCTTCCGCAGGAATTTACTCTTTTGTAGGTAGTCTGTCTTCCGCAGCAACTGTTGTATTGTACTTTTCTTGTGCTTCCGCAAGAGTTCTTGTCTTTCGCAGCAATCCCTCCTTCAGCAACTTCACTTGTTCTTTTCTTGTTTAGCTGAAGTTGTTTTTCCGCATGAGATCCACGGATGTACATTCTTCAGTTATTTTCCTGAGAACATCTACGGAAGAACACTTTGTTCATCCGCAGTTGTTCCAACACTTGGTCAATTTTTCCAAATTGACACAGTTTAATGTTTACTGCACATTCACACATACATTCTGAAATACATTATATCACAGATTAATATATATTATGAAGTGCAAATTAAATGTTATTTAATTCATAAACACAATGATAATCAAATATAATCATATTATATCATCAAAGGCAATAATTACAATTATGATTACAAGAGTGATCTTATTATCTAAACCTATAAATGAGTTCTATCCCTAACAACAATTAATGCACAAATACAAATGAATAATGCATATGTTAATGAGATTGCTTCACACGTGGATTCAAAGATTTTTTTTAATGATATTTAAGTCACTCAAAAGTTATACTTTTATTTACCCTTTAAGTTTAAAGGGAAAATTTCATACATCTCCCTCTAAAGTTGTTAAATATCATATATATTCAAACAAAACTTTTAATATTAAATATATCATTCTCTAATAAATTTTAATTTAATGACAAGTTTAACCTTTCTAAATAAACTAAAAAATATTATCTTAACCCTTTAGGATTCATCTCCAATTGAGCCTTACCATAGTTGAAGCTTTGTCTTCATTCAATTCTGCCCTACATGATCGGGCATTCATATCTAAGGTTGTACTAGGTTCATCCATTACATTCACTATATTTGTTTCATATAATTCAATATGCAAGTGAGTTATGATTTAGTTCCTCATGTCCTAACAATTCCTAACAAACAAAAAAGTGTCTTTTGAGTAAACATAAAATCATTAATCTTGATTAAATGTTTGAGAAACAATTATCCAGTTTTTATGAATAATTATTATAAAAGCGCCCATTGCTTTCATCCAGTTTTCATGTTCGATTCGTAGGCCATCACCATTATTAGTGCCCCTAATTTTTAATTCATTACTTAGAATGTTAATAAAAGCAAACAAATACTTTTTTCTTGCTTCGGTTACGTTTTTTGTATTCATCAATTTGGTTTTTTAATTCAATTCTAGTTCATTCTTTTGAGCACTAAAATGTTCCTCGTTAAACAGTGATAAGTTAAATGATTTAATGTTTAGTTATAAAATTATATATATGTGGTTTATGTGAATAAAAAAGAAGAAAAAGACAAAAAGAAATGATATATTATAAAATATTTATTAATGAAATGCATTAAAATAAATAAATATTTTATTTTAATTAGTTGAGAAAGATATATATGAATATTTTAAATAGATAAAGGTAAAATAGTCATATTAAAGTTATTTATAATAAAAAAATATTAAAATGGATATATGTAATATTTTAATAATTAGGGAGGGATATATTTGATATTAAAAATTTTGTTTGATATATATGATATTTAACAATTTTAAAAGGATATATATGAAATTCTTCCCAAGTTTAACTATCTATATTTATGCTCCTACTTATTTATTTGTCTTTTTACACACTCATGATTTTATATTTATTTTTGTCCTTTTCTTATAAATTTTAAAATGAGATGTTTTATAAAATTTCGAACATATAGTTGTGATATGCTTATTTTTAACACCGTTTCGATGTAAATTTTATTTTCAATTAAATTGTATGACATAATGTAAATTCATCGATGCACAAATGTCCAAGTCGTCAAAACTAATATAATTTAAGTTTTCAATTTTTTACAGTTCTTTTTCTTTTTTACACTTTAACTTTTAAAATGATTTTCATAAAATCTAAATTTGTGCATGTTTATTTTTATCAACGTTAATAATTTTTAGTTGTTTAGTTTTTTGGTGTCTTCTTCTTATTTTTATCAGCAGTTTAACGTAAATTTATTAATGATTTCGTTTTATTCTCAATTGTCTTGCTAGAACACACAAGTTTGTGACAGTTTACTTTTTATATAAAATTTTGATGTTTTCAATGAAGTCTAGATTTTGTTTTTCTTACTTTTAACGTGTAGGCTTGTGACAATATTTCAAAGTTAGTTTTTTCATAGTTTTACACTCTTGTCGCAACGCGATGGTCTTAACACTGGTTATTACTTATTACGTTGGAAGCGTTTTTATAAATTTTAAAGATGGAAGTTTAGAAGGTAACTTGAGTTGTGAATGTCCTCGTTGTTTAAGAAAAATTTCACGAGGCCTAATTTAATTGCAAACATGTTTGAAAGATTTGAAGCCAGGTGTTACAATTTGATATTAAAGCCACAGTTTGAAAGATTTAAGTATGGTTAGAGTTGCTTGAACAGTTGAACCCAAACCTCGTGCTTGTGAAAGGTGACATGCGTTGAGTTTGACTACCCGAGGCTCGATCAAGACACAAAGGGTACCTTATATTATCATGAGCTTACTAGCCATTTTCTTTTTTTCTTTTTGTTAAAAAAAAGTAAAAAACAAATGGTATACCCTTAGAGCAATTTCACTTAAAAATTTCTTATCTTTCCTGGATAACATTTAAATGACGAAGTCTAATTTTAATTTCAGATTACACTTGCTTTTATTTTAGATAAACTTTTAAAATTACAAATATTAACATATCTTTTATAAATATATCGACATATCACGTATGCAACTTTTTTACTATAGGTTATAGAATTTATAGAGTTAAACTTAAAAGGATCTTATTCATATGTTTGTACATTTCTATTACGTCAATTATGAGATAGTGGACAATTTACACAAGGGGACGTGCAGCAATCCTTAAGAGTGAATGATTGCAATTTGTACCATACGAGTCTGCATACAGCTGAAACATGAAGGCCCTCCACATCTGACAAAAATCCTTTCTTTTTCCTTCCAAAATCACTAACATGTTTATGCCCAATTGCCCATCACCACACAGCCTGTACACTACACCCCTTGTTGAAATCACATATTAATCCCACATTCCTTCATCAATCCTAAGAAAACCCATGTGACATCTTTCCCTTTTCTGCTCTTCCACCACCAATCATCATCATCATCATCATCATCATCATCATCATCATCATCATCATCTTCTTCTTCTTCTTCACCATCGGATTTCTTTAGGCTTTTTCTGTCAACATCATTAATTCATTATCATTATGTGGGATTCAGAGTCGGAATCGGTCGCCGGAAGAGACTACTATGATAATGGAGCTCTTTCTTCAACCAAACATGGCGTCCAGACTGATCGCTTCGAACAAAGAGGCAAATCTTGGTACCTACTCACTACAAACACTGTTTTGTAGCCAATATATTCATCAAAATAATAATAGTTTTGTTTTATGTTTTGGTGAAAAACAGGTTTGTTGCAACTGATATTCCAAGTGATTTTTTGGTCCAGATTGGTGACGTCAGTTTCCATTTGCATAAGGTAGCAGTTAACACTTGATCTGAATCAAACCGTTTCTGTTTTGAATAATTGATTAGTTACTTCATGTTTGTTTTTATAGTATCCTCTGCTTTCAAGAAGTGGAAAAATGAACAGAATCATATACGACTCAAGAGAAACAGATTTGAGCAAGGTAGCCATGGACGACATACCAGGGGGTGCCGACGCCTTTGGGCTAGCTGCAAAGTTCTGCTACGGAATCGCGGTGGACCTGACCGCAACCAACATCTCGGGCCTCAGGTGTGCTGCCGAGTTCCTAGAAATGACCGAGGATTTGGAAGAGGGAAATCTCATTTTCAAAACTGAAGCTTTTCTCAGCTACGTCGTGTTGTCGTCATGGCGAGATTCGATTCTCGTGCTCAAAAGCTGCGAGAAGCTGTCCCCCTGGGCTGAGAACCTCCAAATTGTTAGGAGATGCAGTGAATCTATTGCATGGAAAGCTTGCGCCAACCCCAAGGGTATCCGCTGGCAGTATACAGGAAAACCTATGAAGGCTTCTAGCCCGAGCTGGAACGAGATGAATGATTCGAGCCCGAGTAGAAGCCCTGTGCCTCCTGATTGGTGGTATGAAGATGTTTCCGTTCTTAGAATCGATCACTTTGTTCGTGTGATCACCGCGATTAAAGTGAAGGGAATGCGGTATGAACTGGTGGGAGCTGCAATAACACATTACGCCACAGTGTCCCTTCCTGGGTTGATCAAAGAGGGAACTAATGAAGAAGTAACTAGTACTAATACGGGCGTTGGGGTGGTTTCGGGTCACTGGAAAGGAGGGTTACACATGATTGTAGCCAGGAACCAAGATGATCCTTCTTCAACAACTCAAATCCGAGATCAGAGAATGATAATTGAGAGCCTTATTAGCATAATTCCTCCACAAAAAGATAGTGTTTCCTGCAGATTCCTTCTCAGGCTGTTACGAATGGCCAACATGTTGAAAGTGGCTCAGGCGCTGGTTACAGAACTGGAGAAACGAGTCGGGATGCAGTTCGAGCAGGCCGCTTTGGCTGATCTTTTGATCC
This sequence comes from Flaveria sonorensis, assembly GCA_025506505.1. Taxonomy (NCBI): domain Eukaryota; kingdom Viridiplantae; phylum Streptophyta; class Magnoliopsida; order Asterales; family Asteraceae; genus Flaveria; species Flaveria sonorensis. Next base: position 37,708,484 of record CM046428.1, read on the forward strand.
CTAGCTACAATAAAACTGAAACAATGTATGATGTTGATCTGGTTCAGAGGCTTTTGGAGCATTTTCTGATTCAAGAGCAGATGGAGACAGAAAGCCCTGGGCGTCAATCCATGTTGTACGAACGGAGTAATAACTCAAACCCTAAGATTAGAGTGGCTCGCCTGGTCGACAGCTACCTTACCGAGGTCTCGAGAGATAAAAGCCTTTCGTTGACCAAGTTTCAAGTACTCGCACAGGCTTTGCCCGAATCAGCAAGGAGCTGCGACGATGGACTATATCGAGCCATTGATTCCTATCTTAAGGTATTTCAATCTTTTACCCTTTGTTAACATATAGCGTTCGTGCTGAGGATTTAGGAGCCCGGAGTGAGCTAGAAAAATGGACTTCGAACGAAACAAATTATAATAAATTTTAAACTGTTTGTGTGATGGACTAATTAAATAGTTAAATAGTTCAATTTAAGTAAAATGACCTAATTTAAAGCATGCAGTGGGTTACTTATATCTATTGAGGATTTTTTTATTTTGTATATAGGTAAAATATAAAAACGTTTGGGCCCTAGGGAGATTGGGCTCAGAACGGTCGCCCTCCTTCCCCCCTTTCTTAGGCCACTCTTGTTAACATAAACTAAAGCTAATATGTTTGTGTGACAGGCTCACCCAACTCTCTCAGAACATGAAAGGAAAAGACTATGCAGAGTGATGGACTGCCAGAAGCTTTCAGTGGACGCGTGCATGCACGCTGCACAAAACGAGAGGCTTCCGCTCAGAGTGGTGGTGCAGGTTCTCTTCTCGGAGCAGGTGAAGATCAGCAACGCGATTGCAAGTAGCTCGGTTAAAGATACGCAGTTCCAACCGCTGGTTCAGAACCGCAAAACATTGCTAGAAGGAACACCACAGTCATTTCAGGAAGGATGGGCTGCAGCCAAAAAGGACATCAACACACTTAAATTCGAGTTGGAGACAGTGAAAACCAAGTATTTGGAACTGCAACTTGAAATGGAGAATCTGCAACGGCAGTTTGAAAAGGTCAGCAAACCGAAACAACAATCTGCATGGTCGAGTGGGTGGAAGAAGCTGAGCAAGATGACGAAGATGAGTGCCATGGAGAATAACGACATCGGGAGTCAGAGTAACGCACCACAGGCCCGAAAGACACCTAGAAGATGGAGGAATTCAATTTCCTAAACATAACTTACTCGATCAGCAAAATTAAACTTCAACTCTTAATTAATTTTATTCTACCAGTAGATATTGATTTTTTTCTCCCACAATATTTGCTATCATTCCATGATTTGTGCCTCTAGTTTTCATTTCATTCTTCGAGCTTCTTGAATTTTGAGTCTTTCTTTTTGGTATTGTCGTTGCTTAATTTTCCTTAAACTTAATTGTATGTTCAAAGTTCAATAGTTATATGTTTTTCTACACATTAATCACAACCTCCTTTTAATGCGGTAAACATGGATTAAAATGAACGCAACTACACACTGAGTGCGTCAGCATAATCATCTGTATTTTTTCCTCATTCACACTAGACGTTTTCTACGCTCATACCAGACGCAAGATAACCATATGTACTATGCTTCTTTTTTTATATAACTAGCACTTTTAAATTAGGCTTAAACTGATTTTTAAAAGAATTAGGAGTGACATCCGAGTGTTGTTTTAGAGTCCTCTTATTACACCCCATGGAAACTATATTTGGTGTTTAAACAAAAAAACAAGAAATTATAAGTTCGCTTTGGGTTTACACCCTGCTTGTTGTGGCGGGAGCGTATTTTGTGGCGGGACATGTGTTCGAGGGAATTCTATATGTGCAATAAAAGGTTTAAGAATTTAATAAATGTTTAATATAAATCTAAAAATTAAAATGTTATAAAAATATTTTCATATCCAATTTATTAACACCTTTGATCGCTGTCATGTGGCCTGTAAAATATATATATAAATAGGTTTTCTATTCACCATTAATAGTAAAGACAAATAAGATGTCAAATTCACAAAGAATAAGTGGAAACTGGAACGTGCTAGTAATGATGTAACTTAAACAAGAAACTTGATTTGTTGATTGATTTTAGAAATTATAATACTTAACGAAAATTAACCTTTGTTGTAAGCAATATAATAGAAAAGTAACACACTTCGGGATTCCGGTTTAAGGAAATAATAATTATCTTAGCTTGACTGCATGTGAAGTCATTAATGATGACTCTTTGCATGATAAGATTCAAGTGATGATTGTAGATTGAAGTTTAACGACTCTATTCGTAGAATCATTAATCCAATAATGTAAGTGCTAATTCTAAAGCCATATGATATTAAAATTAATAAAAAGAAATTTATAAAAAGAAATTAATAAAAAGAAACCAAAGCCATATATGATATTATATTTAGTTTTAGAACAATCAAATCGTTTAATAATCAAATCACAACCTAAATCAAATATAACTTTATGGGTTTAAAATTCAGTCTAAAAAACTAGGTTAAAACTAAGAAAAACGATTGACTGCATAAACCCGTCACCCGAAGTAAATTACAAATGAATTAACCTTGCATCTCTATTAGTTTATCAACACGATCAGTCCAAGCATGAAGATTTCAGAAGATTTTGATGTTGGAGAGCCTTTGGAAAAAAGGAAGCTCACCTTTTTTCGTTCTTAGTTTCCCTTGAATGATTGTGTATTGTAATCTAGGCTTTCCTACTTGTATCTTGTAAATTTAGGAAACCCCGAAAGAATGTGTATAGCGGCGTCGGTGGCGCCACCAGTGGCATCGGTGGCACCCCATCTTATGTAAAAATGTGTGTTTTCTGAAATACGTTATTAGCAGCATCACTACCGACACTAAGGATGTCGGTGGCTGCACTAAAAACTCATCTCTTAGTTTTTCATATGTAGTTTCTTGAGAGCTTTCCATTTACTTGTTACAGCTCCATTTATCTCAATTTAGAAAAGTTTACAAGGCCTGTAATGTCTTCACATTTCCATTTCTTGATCTCTCGACTTTCGTTTTGCACACCAAATTTTCCATTCTTTCATATTCTACACATTTACCTACAAAGATATAAACACTTCAAAAGTAACTCTCTTTCTCATAGACTAAGTACTAAAAACATGGACATAGAGCATTATAACTTGAACTTTAACCACATGGTCATAATCCCCATACATACCTTCTGCTTGTCTTGAAGCAAAGCATAGTTGTAGATTATCAAACTGTCATTAACAAAAACACATCACCGATCTCTTATCAATTCTTGCTTGTGGTCCGAAGTTGTAGGTCCAACAACAAGGATCTTTAGTATATTACCAAATCAATACTAACAATACAATGGCGGAAACAAAGTATTATGGTGTGTTATCTTTCAATCTCTCAATGATATGTTAACAAACAACATAACGAATACAATAAGGATAAACATTAAGAACAAAACATAAGAATCACTTCACAATGCAGTTGTATTCATTAGAAAATGTTGTTAATCGGAAGTTTTAGACTCAAATGAAACATTGTTTCCATCTACACATACTTTTGATTGACTGTATACTTTCGATTGAGACTCTCCATCAATTGTATACTTTTGATTACAAGAAAAGACTTCAAAAAATTACAAACAAAAGCTTAATAAAAGAGTCTTGACTCCACAAGCTCTCTCAAAACTATGGGTTAATCAGTCTTCTTTGTCTCCAAAGTGAGCTTTGTCATGGGTGGTGAATTAAGACTCAATACCCGATGGAAGTCTTTAGCATCAACTTTCTAGATCCTTCAGTTGGAATTGAAAAAACTTAATGGGCTAAAAGATATGTACCTCCTTTTGAGCTTGACATACTATCACGAATTTTGCAAATTATGGATCAAAATACCACATAATAAAACTTTATAGAACTGATCGATGTCGAAGTATCAATCAAATAAGATGTTAAAATGTGTGTTCCTTTTAACCTTAAACTAGTTAGGGTAAGTAGGGTTGTCGATCCTCATGGAATTAGTGGTTGGTGTATTGTACTTTAATTTATAAAACACTAATTAATTAAATTAACAAATTACTTAACTATTGCCTCTTGGCTGTGAAAATTGGATTTTTGGAATAATTAATAAATAAACTAAGAAAACAACTTTGAAAGAATCAAACTTGATTAAGAAAACGATTATAAGAGAAGGTAATCCACTTCGGTTCTAGGTTTGGTTTTCAGCAATTGTTTAGTTTAACTTCAAGGAAAATCCTTAATAGTGACTCTATATGTGCGATGATTAAGTGATATCGATAATCAGGACTTAATGGGTCTTGATACACAATGCCAATTTAATTAGAAATCAAAACCTGCAATCATATACTTTCTGGAAGATTAAATGATATTCAAATAAAAGTTTACCAACGTCATTGTTTAAATAATCAAAACACAAGTTAAACTCATAAAAGAACTTAACGGGTTCTAAAGTTTAATCCCAACAAAGTTAAACAAAAACAAAAGCCTAATCACGCAAAACCTAATACCCGAAGTCGATCACGAGAGGATTAGCCTCTCATTGTTCGTGAATGATCTTCAAAATCGTTGTTGATTTGCATTCCGGATGATTGAATCTTGTTTTTGAGAGTTGGAATAGTGAAAAATTGATCTCAGAACGCCAAAAATTCGTCTCTAAACGTTCTAGGTCGAATGGGAATCAAGTGGTGGCTAAAACATAATAAAAACGTGATTTTATAGGTTTTCAAAACTTGTCCTGGCGTAGCCTACGCCAGCCAGCGTAGCCTACGCTGGGACCCTTTCTGCTGATTTTTTTCCTTGAGCTGGCGTAGCCTACGGTGGCTACAGTAGGCTACGGTGGAAGCCTTTCTGCTGCACTTTGAAACTTCGTTTCTTGACCCCTCCAATGACTTGTTTTATCATGTAAGCTTCCAAATTCCTTGTTTTTCCTACAAAATCACTTCCAACTCATAGTCAACCTATTCAACTCAATCACATGCATATAAACGAATAATCATACGTAATATTTGACGTTTAAACACTTAAAATCTCATTCCAACGCACACACATCACATCCCCAAACTTAAGCTTTGCTTGCCCTAAAGCAAATCTAATTCAAAACATTTAACAACATTATAAATCAAAATCCCTTGCACGCCTCAGCGATAGTCCAAAGTCATGCCCATTCCATTATTGCAATAATCATATTTGGCTAGCAAGTAAAGGATGTTACATTTAATTCAAAATAGAACCTGACTAGTTAAACCTAACAAGCTTCCGGCTTTTATTGTCATCCAACACACCCCTCACCATTTGTCACTCCTCTCGGTTTATTTTTGGATTGGTGAAAATTACACCAATATATCACTCAAAAGGTCCACATATGAAACTTTGTTATCATATGCTTGGGTGACAATCAAATTTCCACGGTAATAATTGACAATGCACACATCAAAAGGACTTACGGGTTTGGGCTTAGGTTAAGGTAGGAATGATTGGCTGTGAGTGTGGCTAAAATATAAATTAAGGCAATACCAACTGTTGACATCCTTATTGACATAACTATTATTCAAACAAAGCAACTTCATGGGTGCATATTTAACCCATAACCAACAATTTGCATCTTTCTTTTCTTTCTCTTTTTTTTTTCTTTTTTTTTTAGTTTTTTTATTTTAATTTTTTATTTTTTTTATTTTTTATTATTATTATTATTATTATTTTTTTGCTTTTATCATAAATCAAATACTGAAGCTAGTCTGAATGTTATCAACAGTGGTAACTTGGTCACATTAGGTAAAATTTGATTTGGGTTTTATTGATATGGGTTATTCAAAATAAACGGTTTAAGGCTCGAAAGTGGTACTAGGGGGAATTTTAGGTAAACGGGTGAATCACAAAAAAAATGGTGTTAAAAGATAAGGGTATCCTAGATTGCCTCTATCATCTATGTGCATTTACCAAATTCACCATCTCAGTATGTATCAAATCACACAAGTTCTAAAACAAATAATCATATGGCCTACACTCAACAATTGAAACAAATTTTAATGTGAACTAACAATCTAGTAAGCTTCAAAATCTCACCAAGTAGGAATTAGGGTTGCCGGCGTGTGCATGCTTTTATTACACCATTAGCCTGTTAACCTTAACTAGACAGTTCTTAATTTATTTATTTTTTGTAAAACCTTGCTAACATAATTATTTTTGCTACCGTAGAATTAGGCCATGACTAAGGACCCTTACATCAAACATGACAAGAATCAATTGGTATGCTTGTTGTTTTCATGTTCGATTGGATTGCTTAAAAACAATAAAAAAAAATTTTCAAAAATTTTCAACTCTTTCAACTCTTGTCTTGCCTCACCTCATCCCCATACTTGGGTTACATTGTCCCTAATGTATGGTGTTGAGGTTAAGTGTGTGATGTTTTCTTTGCTTTGCACATCAGTTTATCCAAGAAATCAACCCAAACGACTTTTCCAACCCAAACCGACCCGGACAAAAATATAACCATAACCAACATACCTTTTACCCATTAACATAAATTGTCTCACACCTCCAGACCACCCAATTACCAAAACAATTAACGCTAGTTTAATATTCAGAAAACATTAACAGATAAGAGGAGTACATGGACCTGATCATGGATCAGCGAGTACTCAATAGTAAGGATTCTGTGGATCGCTAAAAATGCTCCTCATTATGTCTGAGAATGTTCCAAAGTTGAAGGCATCCAATGAGCTTCCTTGACTTTGTTGTTGCTGTTCATCTTGAATAGGGTCGAGCCATGGTGAGTGATGCACTGGTGGGACCGGGTAGTGCACTGTTCCATCATATGGGGCAAGAGTGGTGTAGTCTACAATCTCCGGATGTTCAATCACTGGTTCACCTGCTTGCCACGCGTTGTGCATCCGCCTCCTTTGATCATCTTGCCACCTTAAGTTCACTTCACGTTCTTGATTCCATGCGTGGGTGCGATTCCAGTGTTCCTGACGGTTGTGGTTTAACATGTTGTCCCAATGTAGCTGCTCAAACCCGCGAGTGTTTTGATCGTAGGTGGCCTGTTGGTAACTTGTCCACGAATCAAAGTCTGTCGGCCTTTGTTGAACAACAAATTCTTCCATACCTTGGTAACCCCCATAAGTATCATAGTAGTTAGGCATACCACCAAAGTAAGGTGCTCTTGCTCCATCGTCTTCCATCTCTTCATCACTAACTTCCTCTTCCCCACTATCCGGTTCATCCATTTCCCCCTCGTCTAACGGTTCAGCATCCAACCTTAATGCTCTCCATTTTTTTCCAGCGTTTTTCAATTTGTGATAATGGGCTGTTTTTACATATGACCAACCAAACGTGCTCAACCCGGATAGATTAAAAACGGGGATGTCCTCCTCATGGAAATCTGTTTCTGGTGTGATGACTCCTTGACGTTTAAGCAACGCGGTGATTAGTTGGCAATATGGGATTATTTGTTTATCCACTTTGTTGCGTGAATACCAGATGTTCATCATCACTAGATGTTTGAAGGATATCCTTGGTGACCCCATCATGAGGGAATGTACTATCTGCACATCTGGATGCCTCAAATACCCTCGATCACTTCTACGAGGTAGGATGTTTTGTTGCACAATCAAAAGTGGCAACCTTGCTTGCATTTTCATCTGGTCTCGCCTCATCCTCCCATCATTGTCGGGTAAAAACAACTCAGAAAGCATTTGATTCCATTGAGGATGTAAATGACACTTGTTGAATAATTCCATCGAGGATGGGTATAAGTATTTGTTTCCTCCACGCCTATCCGGTATAGAATCGAAGTTGGCAATTTCTTTTAGTGTATCATGAGACATTATGACTTCTCTGCCTCCAACATCACCAACCAGCCTCATGGTCTTTGGTGGTGATCGACCACCCTCATACTTCAATGACCCCACCCATTCCATTACGGGGTTCATATACTTTCTGTCAGTCACTCCGTCATAGCAATTCAAAACCGCTTCCCAGCCGATAGCCTCAAATTTTTGCACGATACCAAAAGCTCGGAATTCATTCAATTAAACTACCCTCTCATATAAGAATCCGTTATGAGGGTCTTTCTGATTAAGCATCTTGTCTGCGAATAGTTGCTTATGAAACATCCTATCCTTCTTTTCCAGAGATCCCGTCTTCCATACTGGCTTTGCCCTTGGATAATCTCCGATACGGGTTCCTCCATCATCATCTTCCTGACCCTCCACTCTCCTTCGTTGTGCTTCGGGTTCGGCTCTAGATGGTCCAGCCGGTTCTTTTCCTTTTCGTCCCATCTACACACATCAAACGTATTCAACCAACAAACCATGTGAAATTAACATTATCAATTGAACTTTTAACATCTAATAAGCAACATTCATGACCAACAACCCCCTCCCCACACTTATTTCTAGCATAGTAGCTATTGATTTCTTTTGATTGGTTAACTCAATTAATAGCAATAAGAATTCTACAGGTTTGACTTATAAAAGTCAAACTGTCATATTCAACAATGTTATTCAAAGTTCACTATCCTTAACTTGTATCACCATCAACAATCTATGTCATATCCTAGCATATCAAGACAATATGTAGCACCAATTTATCAATAAATTCCATACAATCATCCCAATCTAAGTGCAATGTATATTCAAGTATTCAACTTTCTAGCAACATACCCGAGTAATCATATGCGAAAGTGAAAAGATCTTACCTTTGTTGTTGATACGTTGTGGAACACTTAGATTGCAAGAAAACTGCTTAAAAATCAAAAACCCCTAATTTTGGAAATTAGGGTTCATCGTGCTCTGTTTTGATTACACAAAAACGACAAGGATTAGTGTAAAACTAACACTCACAATGCGTTCCTTGCAAAAAACTAAGTGAGAAGCACTCCCTATTTGTTAGATTTGGTGGATGGATGATGAAATTGAAGATGAAGGGTAGCTATGGAGGTTGTGGTAATTGAAGAAGAAGAGAGATGGGTTATGGGGGTGAAAGGGTTGATGTGAATAAGTGTGTGGTTACAATTTAAGTCAAATTCCCATCCACCAGTTTTGACCCTGGCGTAGGCTACGCTGTACACCGTAGCCTACGCTAAGGAGTATTCTGAAATTTCAGTTTGAAGGCCACCGATTTCAAGTCCACCGTAGGCTACGGTGGAGGATGTTCTGCCTTTTTTTTTTTTTTTTTTTTTTTTTTTTTGGTTTTTGAATATGATTTACATGCTCCTCCCACCCCTTCGCGAAACTTAAAGTTGCCCTCAACTTTAACCATAGTTTAAACGTACCCGGGCCTTTACCAATCGCAAGCGTCAAGCAACACGAGTTTGGCTGAAAAACATGGTAAACCAAAACATAAATGAAATAAAGAACTTAAAATGAAAAGTAAACACGAACAAAACCGCGGGTTGCCTCCCGTAAGCGCTAACTTTTTCAAGTCATTAGCTGGACTTTCGAGAGATATTTAGACCTGTAAATCGCAAGTCGGTGAACTTATTACTAAATTCACCGCTTCCTCTAACTTCGGGTTTAAATCTGTGTCTTCTAAGTATGGTTTTAACCGATGACCATTCACAACTTTTCGTAAGTGATCATCCAGATCCTCAATATCAATATCGCCATAGTGCCCAATACGCTTGATCACATACGGTCCCGTCCACTTACTTTTAAGCTTACCTGGAAAAAATTTCAAACGTGAGTTAAATAGCCAAACTTTTTGACCTACCTCAAATATCTTTCTTTGCAATTTAGCATCGTGAACTCTCTTCATCCTTGCCTTATATGAGCTAGCGGTCGCATATGCTTCATTTCGTAACTCCTCCAATTCAACAAGACTTAATTTTCGTTGTTTACCTGCAACATCATAATCCACATTAACCTCTTTAACCGCCCATAGAGCACGATGAACCAATTCAACTGGTAAATGGCATCCCTTGCCATACACCAATCGATAAGGTGTAGTACCAATAGGTGTTTTGTATGCAGTACGATACGCCCATAATGCATTATTAAGTTTTGTGGACCAATCCTTACGGTCGGTACGTACTGTTTTTTGTAAAATCTCTTTAATTTGCCTATTTGATACTTCCACTTGCCCACTAGTTTGTGGATGGTACGGTGTTGCAACCCGATGATCTACCCCATATTGTTTAAGGAGTTTTCGAAAATTAAAGTTTTTAAAATGAGATCCCCCATCACTTATGATCACATGGGGAACACCAAACCGAGAAAATATGTTGCTTTGAACAAACTTACAAACAACACTATGGTCATTTGTTTTGGTGGCAATCGCTTCTACCCATTTAGATACATAATCGACTGCCACAAGAATATATGAATTACCAAACGAATTTTGGAATGGGCCCATGAAGTCAATTCCCCAGACATCAAAGATGTCAACAACTAGAATTGGCTGCATGGGCATCTCATTCCTTTTTGAAATGCTACCAATCTTTTGGCAATTTACACAATTCTTAGAGAATGCGTATGCATCCCTAAATATAGTTGGCCAAAATAACCCAGCACATAAAACTTTATATCCTGTTTTCTGGCCACTAAAATGACCCCCGCATGCAGAAGCGTGTACATGTCCCAAGACGTCTTTAATTTCAAAATCTGGAATACACCGCCTGATAACTTGATCAGGTCCAACTTTAAAAAGATCTGGGTCATCCCAGATATATTGTTTGACTTGTGTCAAGAATTTTTGTCACTTCCATTTTTGCTAATGTTCTGGAATAACACCTGCAACATAATAATTAACAATATCAGCAAACCAAGGTAACTCGGAAACTGTAAATAAATACTCATCCGGGAATGTCTCATTAATTTCCAAGGTGTTATCTATGTCATTGTTGATAATCCTTGATAGATGATCAACCACCACATTCTCACTTCCCTTCTTGTCTCGAATTTCTAAGTTAAACTCTTGCAACAATAAAATCCATCTGATCAATCTTGGTTTAGCATCCTTCTTCTCCATCAAATAGCGTACGGCACTGTGATCCGAATAGATAATGACCTTGCTCCCCCAAATATAAGACCTAAACTTATCAAGAGCATATACAACTGCAAGCAACTCTTTTTCAGTGGTAGTATAATTCAATTGAGCACCATCTAGAGTTTTACTAGCATAATAAATTGCCACGGGTTTCTTGTCTACCCGTTGCCCCAACACGGCCCCAATTGCAAAGTTACTAGCATCACACATTATTTCAAAAGGTATTGACCAATTCGGTGCTTGCAATATTGGGGCTTCAACCAATTTTTGTTTTAACATAGTAAAAGCTTTAAGACATGTGTCATCAAATACAAAAGGCATATCTTTCAAAAGTAAGTTGCATAATGGTTTTGTAATTGTACTGAATCCTTTTATGAATCGTCTGTAGAAACCGGCGTGTCCTAAGAATGACCTAATGCCTTTTACATTCGTGGGAGGGGGTAGGGTCGATATAATCTTAATTTTAGCATGATCAACCTCAATGCCATGTTTTGACACTACATGACCTAAGACAATCCCTTCTTGAACCATAAAATGACTCTTTTCCCAACTCAACACTAAATTTGTTTCAACATATATGTTTAAAACCTTTGTTAATTGAATTAAATAGCTTTTAAAAGATGAACCAAAGATTAAGAAGTCATCCATAAAGATTTCCAAAGAATCCCCAATCATATCCGAAAAGATACTCATCATGCACCTTTGAAAGGTGGCTGGGGCATTACAAAGTCCAAATGGCATTCGCCTAAATGCGAAGGTACCATATGGGCAAGTAAAGGTAGTCTTTTGTTGATCATCAGGGTGAATTGCAATCTGATTATATCCTGAATACCCATCCAAAAAAACAATAAAATTTCTGACCTGATAACTTCTCAATGATTTGGTCAATGAATAGAAGTGGAAAATGATCTTTGGATGTAGCTGCGTTTAACTTTCTATAATCAATGCACACTCGCCACCCAGTGATGGGTCGAGTGGCAATGTGTTCACCATCCTCGCCTCTAACAATCTGAATGCCTGATTTTTTAGGCACAGTTTGGGTAGGGCTTACCCATGTGCTATCAGAAATTGGATACACGATCCCGGCATCCAACCACTTGAGAACTTCTTTCTTCACTACTTCGCACATGTTGGGATTAAGCCTTCTCTGAGTGTCTCTAACAGGTTTTGCACCTACATCAGTGATGATTTTATGCATGACAATAGATGGACTGATACCTTTGAGATCCGCAATTGTCCATCCTATTGCTGCTTTATGCTCCTTTAACACATTCAGTAACATTTCTTCTTGATCACTTTCCAAATTGGATGCAATGATAACTGGAAGGGTGTGATTGTCTCCCAAAAATACGTATTTTAAGTGTTTGGGAAGCTCTTTCAATTCTACTTTTGGTGGAATCTCTAGTGATGGCTTTAACTAAGAATCAATGTGCTCAGGTAGAGGCTCCACCTGATGGGTCCATGGTGGTCTTCCTTCATGTATGGCAGACACTTCAAGTTTCTTTTCTTCTTCCTCCAACTCATATGCATGATCAATACCTAACCTGTCACAAATAACACACGTCTCCTCAATGTGTCCCTCATTTTTATAAGGTTCACACCCGTCAATAATATCCGCCATAAAGCATTCATTATTAACAGAGGAGTTAGTTACTTTGTCATACACATTGACACTTAATTTACGATTACCAAAAGTCATGTCAACTGTTCCATCTCAATAGTTAATTTGTGCATTAGCAGTTGCTAAAAATGGTCTACCAAGTATGACATTAGATTGTTTGTTTTGTCAAGTGAAGCATAATCAAGAACTAAGAAATCGACCGGATAGTAGAAGTTATCCACCTTGACAATGACATCAGTTACTATGCCACACGGGAGTTTCATTGTGAGATCGGCCAACACTACCATGGTATTGGCTTTTTGCAAGGGACCAAAGTCATATTGGTCATATAAACTCCTAGGTAGGATACTAACACTAGCCCCAAGATCGAGTAGTGCCCGAGCAACTTTAAATTCACCAACTTGAATAGAAATAATAGGCGCTCCTGGATCCCTAAGCTTAGGTGGAAGATCACCTGACAAGATGGCACTTACATTTGCTGGGACATCAAGCTTCTTAGGAAACTTGTGAGTTTGTTTTTGAGTGCACATATCTTTCAGGTATTTGGCATAAGCAAGAACTTGTTTTATTGCATCTAAAAGAGGTAAATTCACTTTAACTTGTTTAAAAATTTCACACATCTCATCTTGTTGTGGACCTCTTTTATTTACTATCTTTTTCGGTTCAATTAAAGCTGAAGGGTAAGGAATGACATTGTTCTCCAATGCCTTATTCTTATTTTTATCTACATTATCTTTTAAAACTGGTTTGGTTACCTCTTGAAATGTTACCTTTTTCGTTGATTTTGTTAAAACAGGTTCCTGTTCATCTTCACTATCACTATTGACATCTTCCACCACCCCCTCTACGAATGGTGGTGGAGAACCAACCTTGTTATCATAAACTTTACCATTACGAAAGGTACTTACCTGATTAATTTGCACATTTCTGACATTCTTTGCGGAAGTTCCCTGATGTTGAGGATTGATTGTGGTGTCACTTGGAAGCTTCCCAGGGTTTCTTTTGATTTGAGCCACATCTTCTGCTAGTTGACCTACTTGTTTGTTTAATGCTTCGTACGCCTTATCTCTGATTTCATTTTCCCTTTTATTCTCTTGCATATTTTCCTTCATCATATTCATCAAAGCATCCAACTTTGCATTTGTAGATTCTTCACCCCCAACTACTCCAGTTTGAGAATTATGTTGATGGTTTCGTGATGAACTTCCTTGTTGGCCCCCGTGGTTGTAACTCCCTTGATTGTTTCCTTGAGCATACGAAGTTCTTTGATAACCACTGGATTGTAATTCCCATGTGCTCGGTTAGGGTATGTGGGAACACCTTGGTTATTACCTTGAAAGTTAGGATTCATTTGGCTTGAAGCATTCCTATACTTAAAATTAGGATGACTTCTTAGTCCGGGATGATAAGTATTGGAATTCATATCGAATTGCTTTCTATCTCCATAAACTTGATTAACTTCCTCTTTTCTTTCTATCACTAACTGACACACATCAATATTATGACCTAACTCACCACATTCTTCACACACATCGTATCCTACAGTTGCAACCTCCTTTGTACCCGTTCGCCCTAACCTTGCCAATTGTCTTTCCAATGCTGCAATCCGCTCCTTAGTCTCATAGTCAACCGTGGTTGATCGTACCGAATTAGGTTTAGATCGTCTACTGGCAGAGGCTTGCGCCTTGGAGTTTCTACACATTCTTTCTAAAAATTCCCAGTCTGCATCTTCATGATTGGAAAGGAATGCGCCTCTCTTGCGTCACTGGTCTTACCCATAGAGTAATATTCATCTAAAAATATTTGTTGCATTTCTTGCCATGTGTGAATACTATTGTCAGGCAAGGTAAGGAACCATTGCTTAGCTCTGTCTTTCAAAGTGAATTGGAACAATCGCAACCTCACTTCATCTTGTGTGAAGTGATTCCCACCAATAGTGCTACATATTGCATCAAATTTAGCAAGATGCACATATGGTTCTTCTGTTGCAGTACCTCTAAATGCAGGAAGAATAGTGAGATAATGAGGGCGTATATCAAAAGCTCTTCCTCTACGATTTGGAGGTGCGATGGGATTTGGATTTTCAGAAATAGCCGGTCTAAAATGGCTATCCACACCTTGTACTTGAGCTCTTTGAAGTCTTCTTGGCTGATTGACATCTCCTTTGTTGGTTGATAGGTGGTGCTTTCCACCCATGTTGATCATTCCCCCGATTGTTATTTCTGTTTTGTCCATCACCTCCACCAAAATTTCCATTCCAAGCATCATAATTTGCACCGTTATAGGGTTCTTCATTGTTATCCCATTCATCTTCATAATTCTCATCACCCGTGTGAACACTATGCATGCTTACATGATCAAAGTCGTCTCCTTGATTGAGGTTATTTTAATTCATATTATTGTTGGGAGGTGGTTGATTTCGGTTGTTGTTGCGGTTGTTATTTGGTGGTGGGAGTGGATTTGGGTTTTGGTGTTGGTTATTGGGAGGAGGGTTTGGATTTTGAGGTGGTTGGTTGTTTGTATTATCCATGTTAGTTGAATCAGACAAAATGGCTTATGAAATTGATGTAGTTGGTAACCCTGATCGATGCAAGACTTGATTATACCTTGCTGATTTCTCTATCTCTGGATCAAACACTAGCGGTGATTTCCTGCCCGAATATCGAGTATGCATACAATCTGTCACCTGCACACTTAAACTACCAAGCGTAACACGAAAATAAAAACAATTAAAATAAAACAAGTAACAAAAAAGTTTTTTTTTTCTTATAAAACAAATAAAATAACAATACACCAAGCGCACCGATTCCCCCGCAACGGCGCCAAAATTTGATCGATGTCGAAGTATCAATCAAATAAGATGTTAAAATGTGTGTTCCTATTCACCTTAAACTAGTTAGGGTAAGTAGGGTTGTCGATCCTCGTGGAATTAGTGGTCGGTGTATTGTACTTTAATTTATAAAACACTAATTAATTAAATTAACAAATTACTTAACTATTGCCTCTTGGCTGTGAAAATTGGATTTTTGGAATAATTAATAAATAAACTAAGAAAAAAACTTTGAAAGAATCAAACTTGATTAAGAAAACGATTATAAGAGAAACTAATCCACTTCGGTTCTAGGTTTGGTTTTCAGCAATTGTTTAGTTTAACTTCAAGGAAAATCCTTAATAGGGACTCTATATGTGCGATGATTAAGTGATATCGATAATCAGGACTTAATGGGTCTTGATACACAATGCCAATTTAATTAGAAACCAAAACTTGCAATCATATAATTTCCAGAAGATTAAATGATATTCAATAAAAGTTTACCAACGTCGTTGTTTAAATAATCAAAACACAAGTTAAACTCATAAAAGAACTTAACGAGTTCTAAAGTTTAATCCCAACAAAGTTAAACAAAAACAAAAGCCTAATCACACAAAACCTAATACCCAAAGTCGATCAAGAGAGGATTAGCCTCTCATTGTTCGTGAATGATCTTCAAAATCGTTGTTGATTTGCATTCTGGATGATTGAATCTTGTTTTTGAGAGTTGGAATGGTGAAAAATTGATCTCAAAACGCCAAAAATTCGTCTCTAAACGTTCTAGGTCGAATGGGAATCAAGTGGTGGCTAAAACATAATAAAAACGCGATTTTATAGGTTTTCAAAACTTGTCCTGGCGTAGCCTACGCCAGACAGCGTAGCCTACGCTAGGACCCTTTCTGCTGATTTTTTTCCTTGAGCTGGCGTAGCCTACGGTGGCTACAGTAGGCTACGGTGGAAGCCTTTCTGCTGCACTTTGAAACTTCGTTTCTTGACCCCTCCAATGATTTGTTTTATCATGTAAGCTTTCAAATTCCTTGTTTTTCCTACAAAATCACTTCCAACTCATAGTCAACCTATTCAACTCAATCACATGCATAAAAACGAATAATCATACGTAATATTTGACGTTTAAACACTTAAAATCTCATTCCAACGCACACACATCAAGAACCCGTCCACCAACTTTTCTTGCAAAAGGTATATGCTTGACAATCACTGGCGGCATGTACACTAACTAAACCTAAGGCTACTTGGTAATTAGGTGTATCTAGTTCTTTGACACCCTCTGCCTTGGCTTCACCAGCTTTAGCACTGTAGAGTTGCATCGAGCCTTAAGAAACTGCTCAACGAATATACCACCTAGATCTTTAGAGAGGTTGATGAGAGGAGCTTCCCTAATACCTTTGGATCAAATCCGGGCAAGCTTGAAAAGTCATTTGGGGACCTAAAAATGTTATACCCCACCCTTATATCTCCTCACAACAAAATATTTCTTTCCTTATTATACCTTCATGCGATAGGTGGCTGCTTTAGTTTTTCATACTCAACCCACCATCTATGAGTTCTTTGAGATTCATCTTTCTTTCTCCTTTCTTATTAATCCAATATTCTCGTTCTTTAGCAAATTGTTAAGGAGTAGGCTCTAAAGTACATGCAGATTGGCTGGAGCTAGCCTCCCTAACATCCTTCTTATCGTCATGAGATAAGTATGAGAATCCTTAATATAGAGTGTCGTATGTGGTAGTGAAAGTGATATTTGTCACACCCTCAAAATCAACATACGGGGTTTTACCGCGAGGCCAGTGAATAAACCACGATCCAAGTCATTAGTTACTCAGAACGACACTATATGTAACATTTAAAACAAACCGGAGTTTAAGACTTTAAAATATTTGCGGAAGCGTTTAGTAAACATTTCAAACCCAACCAATGTACGTAAATATGCAATAAATCAAATGTAAAATAATGATTGCTCAAAGCTTGCTTGACATGTGAGTGCTCTTAAGGGCACCTGCTAGAAACGACCTGAGAAAAGCATACTAAAAGTGTCAACCCGACGGTTGGTGAGTTCAAGAGTTTGTAAGTCATCATAAACAATAGTGTTTGTAAAATATATAAACAAGTGTATTGAAATAGATAGCTAGTCTAATTTCATTGGTAATAACCAAAGACTCATTTGACCTAGTTGACCTATTTGACCCATTGGTGACATGTTAATTGAAATCTTGTTTGATCAAGTATAGCAACTCTTTACACAAGATTATCATACAAGTTATCCACGTATGCCACATTATAAATCTTAAGTTCTATCAAGATAATCATACCAATATAGATTATCATACAACAAATGCGAACTTAAACCAATTAACATGCTCAACATAAATATGCATCACAACTAACAAATCATGCATTGGGTTTAATCATGCACTACATGTCATGTGAAGCCTCACGACTTCACACCTTAAACCCTACCAATCCTACTGAGTAGGGGCCTCAGATTCATACGCGTGTATGACGTTCATTATCATATTTCTCAACACGATTCATACCAATTACATGCAAAAAAATGATCTATTATAATCCCAAACATGATTTCATAACTTCCTAATATAACCCAATACTTTTGCAATATTTTATAAAACCTAGATTTCCCAAATAATCCATCGAGTATCCACATGATCCAATTAAGGCATTCTAACGCATTAGACATTATCAAAAAGCATTCTAGCATGATCCTAACATCATAAACATGCCCAATTCATAATATCCAATGATTCACATTAATAAAGTTTCTCTTTCGGGAAAGTAACACCCAAAAATCAATCTGTCATCCAATTCATTCGTAAATTCATCTACTTTATACCCAATCTAGTTCATAGCAATCATCTATACATGATAAACATCATCAATTCATCATAATTCCCAAATCTCATGTACAAAAGTTACTACTTATAGTAAGGCATGAACAACACATCAATTGCATGAATTTCTTGCATAATCCATATAAACTACTATCAATGCAATACAACTAACAGCATGACATCATTCAACATCAAAAATTCTGGCTTTATCCATGTTAATTGAACTAGGGTTCTTCTTGAATCAAAAACAATGAAAAAACTTGTTAAAACTCACCTTAAATCGCGTAATAAGTCAAGAATTGAACTTGCTACAATGTTTTAATGATCAAAGCCAAGCAAAATCGAATGCTCTTGATGCTAGAACTTGAAATCGCAAGGGATGGGGTGCTTGGGAGTGGTTCGGCCGATTAGGGGGTATGGTAGGGGGCTAGAATTTAATTTTTGTTTAAATATGTTAATTATTTATTGATTAACCTCTTATTGTTTTATAAATTATAAAAATAGCCTTTTTTATACTTTTAAATAATTTTAGTCACACAATACATGAATTATTATTAATAATCAACAATTATATAATTCACTTATTAAAAGCCACACATGAAATCATGTAACATGCGCAGTCACGTTATAAAGTAAAATTCACAATTAATATTTAAAACTTATGAATCACATAACCACATATTAATAATCAAAATTATTAATTAAGTTATTATTTATTAACCACACTTAATTATTATTAGGTCACCAATGTTCAACGACAACTAGTGTGTGCTCATGACACGTGTATGCAAGACTTAACAAAACTAATGGAGTTTGGTAACGGAAAATTACCGGATGTCATAATCTTTTCCTTAGACTTCTTCACATGTATCTCTAGATGATCTTCAATTCTCCCAAAGTCTTCACTAACCTCAACCAACTTCATGAAGTCAGGATTTTCTTCATTATCATATCATCAAAATTGATTATTTCAACAGTGTCATCAATAATATCTTTGCCCTTTTCTTGCCTTGAGCTTAAATCACCTTCTTTATAAGGCTCTTGCTAAACCTCAATCAAATTAACAAGCTTGATGATACTAGGGTTTGGATGTACAATGATAGCTCTCTAAGTGTTGAGAGTTTTCTCCTAAATAAGAGTTGAAGCTACGGCTAATGATTAAGGCTCCCAATGAAGTGTTGTTCCTTGTTGAGTGGGACCTGAATCTATATAAGGAAAGGGATCAACGCCTTGATTAGTTGCTAAAATATCTTCAGTTTTCATGTAGAAAAATTCATTGATAGGCTTTTCAGTTTGAGCCAAAGTTCCAACTATCTTTGTGATAGGTTGATCCTCAGCATGAGTAGCAGAATCATCAACACTAACATCAAGATTCTTTTGGTCTCTTATAGTGTGAACCGATGAAGAAGCAATCTCTAAGTTAAGTTCATATTTTTTGATGAGTTCATCTACCATCTGCATTATCTTGGTCATCAACTCCTGCTGAGTAGCTAAATATACAACTCCAGGCTTAGTTGTAATATCTTAGGTTTATTATTTGTTATAGATCTAATTATCTTCTCATGACAGATGGTCTACCCCTACCAAGGAATCAATATTCATATGACAGACTATGATCTGGAATAGCACAGTGCTTGTAAACAAGGAGTAACGGTGGCCAAGTGTAGTTGCTTATTTACTACACTTTGCATGTTCTAGATATTTCCCACCAAGATATACTATTTTAAGGGAAATATTCTTATCTCTAAGATATTATCTTAGTGCCATAGCTCTCAAACCAACCTCTCACACCTCCGTCTCAAGTACAGGTTACATGGGACCAATCAATACCAGAAAACATATAATGTTATTTGTACAATAAAAATAAAGACTTAACTTCTTTGTTTTTCGGAGATTGCAAAAGTCTCCACAATTTCTCCTAATTTTCATTTAAACTGAGTCATATATATATATATACATATAATTGTATATATATGTATACATATACATATATATACATATATGTATACATATACATATATATACATATATGTATATATACATATATGCATATATACAAACATACATATATATATACATATATATATATATATATATATATATATATATATATATATATATATATATATATATATATATATATATATATATATATAGGAAAAGTTTACAATACAAAGTGATGAATTTTTACGAAGTGTACCAAGTGATAACAACTATTGATCTAGAGAATTAACGGTTCAGATTAAAGATGAGAGTAATCACGCAAACAAGGGACTAAAGGGATAGATTTGAAAAATAGCCTACAATTATTGTCTTTTTTCAAATTCCCCCAATTTTTTTAAACACATATAATTTTTTTATACAACATTATTTTTTAAAAAAAATTCCACCACGAAATCGAGTATTATATTCTCTCTTTAATTTGAGTATATATTGCTATACATTTAAAAAAAAACTAATATTCTTTTAAAAATCGTGAATGTATTGTGTGTATAACTTACGTGATTATAATTATGTAATTATGAAAATAACTTTCGTAATTATCATATAACTTGCGTACTTATAACTATAACTTGTGTAATTGCTATTTATAACTTGAATAATTTTAATTTGCGTAATTATAATTACAACTTGAGTAATAATAAATATAACTTGTGTAATTATCCACCTTATATACGTAATTATGGTGGGACGAAATGACCCCTCTCCTAAAAGAGACGTGTCACAACCTGGTGACTTCGTACGCTATGCAATTTTTTTGGATTTTGTATAGTAACCTTCCCCTATACACACACACACACACACATAGGGGAATGTTCAAATGTGATCCCTCTTTCATTGCGAAAACCATGTTAACTTCTTAAGATTATCCAAAATCATTATTTTTTTTGTTAGATAACATTATTACACATATACAAAAATATGTTATTTTATGTATATTTGTAAATTCGTAAGCATAAAAAAGTTTACACTAGTGTAAGTCATACTTACATCTCGTAAATAGTTACAGATGTAAATGTAATTTATCATAATATAAAAGTTTTTACCCTTACAAATTTATACATATACATAAAAATAACATATTTTTATATATGTGTAATGATGTTATTCCAATAAAAAAATAATTTTAATTGATCTTGAAAAGTTAACACGGTTATCGTAATAATAGAGGGTTAATATTTGAAACCTCCTTAATATACATATATATATATATATACATACATATGCATACATATATATATAAATATATACATACATATACATACATACATACATATATATATATATGTATATATATATATATATATATATATATATATATATATATAGGACAAGAATCAAATGTTAACCCTATATTATTGCAATAACCTTGTTAACTTTTGAAGATCAATCAAAATTATTATTATTTATTTGGAATGACATCATTACACATATACAAAAATATGTTCTTTTATGTATATGTGTAAACTCATAAGCGTAAAAATGTTACTACTGGTGTAAGTTTGCAGGACCGGTGCAGGGGATCAATGCAACAGTTTTACAAGGTTGGAGAGACTAGAACACTTAATAGATCAAATAGGAAACTGACTAAATAAAACAATGACCACAAGTAAGGAACAGAATAAGAACACAAGTAGATGGTTTTCAAGAATGATGTATATTGCTCTCAAGTGTTCTACAAATGTTACAAAGCTTAGTCCTAAGGTGTGGTACCTGAGATACTTTATACCACATCCTACAGCCAACCATACTTTGAAGGCCAGCTGAAACACTAATCTAGACTACAAGATCAATATAAAGTCAAAAGGCAGATTGTCTTTTGACTAGTGACTATGACATGCCATAGCTCACATCCTTATCTATTACAAAAAGAATAAAAGTACAAAGTAGAAAGTTACAGTCTCTAAGACCTTAATCTATAGTTGACAAAAGTATGGATATATCACCAACTTGTATAAGTTTGGTGAGTCATTAGAGATGGCAGTGGAAAGTAGTTCAGCTTTTGTCAAAAGCATGTCAGAGAAGGCATGTCTTCTGTCTTTGGAAGAAATTAGTCTCCTGGCTTTGAATGGAGTAATTATTAGACAACAATGATATTACTGTCATAACTATTTATTCTTGTGTTTACTTTTTGCATTAAATACTAGTTACTTCATTTTTATAACTAAAATAATTTTTATATACTTCTTTTTGAAAAATTATACCGTAATTTAAAGAATTTTTTACTTTACATACTTGTATAATATTACTATATCTATATTACAAAAATTAAAATAAAAAAATATGTATAACAATGTGTGATACTTCGTACTATTATACAATTTTCACTATGCTATTATCGAGTTTAACTAAATTGATTGTGCTATTATACAAATTACAATTTGGTATTATCGTGTTTTATTAAAAATGACAATGCTATTATATAATTTATACTATTATGTTATAATAGCACAACATAAAATATTTAAATTAACTTTGTATATTGTATAATAACATCATTAGTTTCGTAAAACAAGATAATATCAAAATATAAATTGTGTACTAACATAATTATATCACACATTGTTGTAAAAAATATATATTAAACAAAAGTAATATACTAATATCATGTTTTATTGAAAGTGATTATGCTATTATACAAATTATATTGTGCTATTTTTGTGTTTTTTAATGATAATTCTATTATGCAGTTTACATTATGTTGGTATAATAGCACAACATAAATTGTACGACGTAAATTTGTTAATTATATAATAGCATCGTTACTTTTCATAAAACATGATCATAGCACCATATAAATTGTATATAACACAATCATATCACACATTATTGTCAACATTTCAAGCAAAAGTAACTTAAAAAAATATAGCAATATTATACGCATATTAAAGATAAAAATATGCTTGATTATATGATATAATGTTTCTAAATAATGTTAATGTATATAAAAGTTATTTTGATTTTGAACAATTGATGGAAATTTTATTTAGTGAAAAATTAAATAAAAGTAACTTCTTTTCATTAATTACAGAGATTATTTTATTTAAGTAGTACAAATGACAAAAATACCCAAAATCTGACTAGTTAATACACTAGTTGTCAATTGATGAGGTGTTATCAATATCATCCATTGATCTGATTAATTAATGCTTAGTATTAGTTCTTATAGTTTTTAGACTGACAAGAGTTTGTATCAGATCCATCCTATATATATACCAAATTTTGGTTTCTCTCTCTAATATTATATTCTCTCCATATATCTCTAACATTTTGGTTTCCTTCTTCTATCCGCCACTTGCCACCACCACCACGGCGGAACAACACCACTATAGTTGTCACAGCAACACTTATGGTTTTTGATTATTAAGAAATTAGCAAAGAGGATTGCATAATAAAATCTTGGTCTAGATCCCCTTTCATCAACTCTTAAATCTTATCACACCCCTACTATTCAATCCCCTTCCGAAAAAACCTTATATTTTTGGTCCCCATGTGAATTTAATCCCAACATCACAAGGTTTGGTAATCTTTCGCTCTCAGGATTTCTTTCATGATTTTGAAAGCAATCAGAGTCCAGTGGTTACGATTGAGGTGCATGATGTAAACAACCAAGAAATCTAGCTTCATACCTTTAATGTCCATTGCTAACACTTTCATCTTTGATTCACCAAGAGGGTTTAGCTAGAAAACAAAATGAGTAGTGATGTTTGGGGATATGGTGGAAAATGAGGGCTTTGCCAGCTATGTGGTTTGGTCATCTATCTATAGAATCCATCTAAAAATTTGGCTAGGGATGGGTTTTAGCCGGAGATGGTTCTAGCCGAATATGGGGGATGTGTTCGACAGTAGACTGAAAGCCATTGCTTTGGGGTTGGATAGACAGGTGTAAAGAGAGTGGGTAAAGAGAGGGAATAGAAATGAGTATTTTAGGTTCATACATTTTAGATATTTTCTAACATCAAGGTACTTTACTCTTTGCAACAGTGCTAGTCTAGCGGACTAAAACGAGAAGTTTTGAAAACCATAGAGTAGTTAGGGGATTATAAACTTTTGGATGGATGTTGTATATTGCACCAAACCACAAGAATGAAAATTGTAGTTTATTATTTATCTAACCTTAATCTATTATTCAGTACATTTAATAAAAAAAATCCCATACACATTAATTCCATCTTAAATTCACAACTAGGGGTGAGCATAATACGAAACCAAAGACCGAACCGACCCAACCCATTCTACATACATGTGGTTCGGTCCCCGGTCCTAAGTTTTAAGCTAAGTCCTTGCTCCGGGCCGGTTCGGGCTCGACGAAAACCCTATTACATGAAAAGACAAATTAGTTATATATAACAAAAACCTTAAATACTTAATACATAAATATGTGAGTTGCGGTGTGGTATAGCGGATGACAGTAATTGATTTCTTTAAAAAGGGATTATTGTTCACCCTCTTCTCATTGTTGTTCCTTAGTTATCTTCTCATCATTTTTGCTAAAATCAAGGTGCTTATCTTATCTTAGAAATCTTTATGCTTCTAAGAAAAATCATAACTATCGATACAGTTTTTGTTATTAATTTCTTTGATTTGGTTTTTCATATAATAGATTAAATTATATTATCATGACTCATGAGATATATATATTGAATACTGATATACTATATTGAAGTAGATTATGAGCATCAATTGAGAACCAATCTTGATGCCATTATTTTTCATTAATAAATGTTTAATAATTTTAGCAACATAATTTTATTTCGGGAGGCCCAACCCAAGTTGTAGAACCGACCCGTTAGGACCGAAGCCGGACCGGTCCAACCCATCTTTGTATGATCCGGTTCTCGATCCTTAAATTTCATACATTCCTGTCCTTGGTTTGGGCTGGTTTGAGCCGGTCCGGGTTTGGCCCATTGCATACCCCTATTCACAACATATTCTAATTAGTATAATTTATTATATAAACTAATATTTACTTAGCTTGATTCTATTAACAAAAAATATTCAATTCTTATTATGTTCATATAAAAATTTGGGTAATCACATAAGTAACATATTGTAGTCATTGTTTTAAATCCACAATTTCCATGTGCCCATTACAAGAAATTTCGTAAAGTATGAGTTAAAAATGTTAAAGATTTGTTCAATATCATGATTGTTTACCTTTTTTTTAACCTTTTAAATTTAACATAATATTCAACCTTGTTTACATTTTAATATTTGTTTTTATATACTTTCTTGCAGTAGAACATGCGATCCTAATAGTTTACAAATACACACAAACAAGAAGTTATAAGAACTTGAAGGCAATAAGGAATTCAATATAATTAAATATAAACAGACCAAAATTTCACCAAATCAATATAACTTTCATCTAACTTAATAAAAGAAAACGACCACTTTACAACCCGTATTACATTAATCAAGAAATCTTGCACTAGTTAATACATGCTTAGTGTAGCGTATCATCTCGACTACTATAGAAGGAAGAAGAATCAGAAAATGAGGAATTGGAATCATTATACAGGAAGTCTTTGAGGTGTTTAACAAACTCTTTGGCTTTCTCAAAGCTTACTGCATGGCCAGCATTTGCAATGACTACCAATCGAGCATTCTCCCCTAAATGTCTGCATAATGAAAGACCCGACCCGTTTGCTCAGAAATAATAATAACAAGACTCGTAAATAACTAAAGGAAGAAATTAAAACCTGACCTCTCTAATCTTTTACCAAGGATCAAGGGAAATATTTGATCTTTTTCTCCCCAAAGTATCAATGTGGGCTGTTTTTTGTCCAAGAACAAACATATGTGATATTAATAATATATATATATATATATATATATATATATATATATATATATATATATATATATATATATATATATATTATATATATATATACGTGCATGGGGAAAGGTATATATAAAAGAGAAGATTCTAACGTGGTCAATCTTAGGGAATCTTGAAATTTGTCTGTCCTTAAGAATGGATTGAATAAGTTCTCTTTTTTCTTTTAGAAAACCCGTACACATCACCTACATTGCCCAAAATAAAAATGTTTATTCCCTTTTACTGTTAAATATGTAACCCATTTTAAGTAAAGAAATATCAAATAAGCACGTGTCACTTTCACTACAAAATATTAGATGGTATATGCAACGTACTCCAGTCCACAACAACCTCATTTTCTCTCTTCTCCTTATATTTGGAGTTATATACTTAAAATATGTTGCGTATAACATCTTCTCTTGGGTTGTTATAATTCCCTAAATAAAATTTATGTTAATACAATGTTGGCTGGATGCTAATAATAGATCTATTCTTTTGGATATATATGTCAAAACATTAATAGAATACAACAAAATTACTATATAGCGACAATGCATATAACCCTGATATGAGTCGTCATTTTAGGTATACCTATAGCGATGACATGTTATCAGTATAGGCAAGAAGATATTCTTTCCAGCTAAGATATATAAATTATAATATTGTTAATTGAAATTTTGTAAAATTGGATCATAAATAATAGAATATAATTGTTAGAATTTTGAACTCACATTGATGAAATCAGAAAGAAAGTAATCTGGGATTCCCTTCAAAGGCTTCACGAATGAAAATTTCATCAATTCCCTCAGCTTTTCAGGCGTTTGTGCCAACAAAATCTTCTCAGCCTCTTCAACATCAGAAACTGTGAACAACCCATCCTTCAAATCCTTCTCCTCCAAACACACACCGGCGCAACACACCACGAGCCTCTCCACCGCCTCTGGGAACTGCACACACATGCTATACCCAACGAACCCACCATAACTAATTCCTACAAGGCTCATCCGCCTCAACCCGAACCCATTGTCTAACATCTTCATCACACATCTTGCCTGAAACGACTCTGATCGTTCTGGGTGTTTGGTAAATGAGCCTCCAAAGAAAAGTAAGTCGGGCACGAAAACATTGAATTTAGGGGTGAAGTGACCGAGGAGATCGGCGTATTGCCACATGGCGTTGGCTCCAAACCCATGCAAGAGGAGGAGATTAGGTTTCCGTGGCTTGTACGTTCTAGGGATCCAACAATGCATGACTGTACCATCGCCCAGATCCCTTGATACAGATCGGAGGCCGGAGAATGAGAAGAAATAGCGAAACCATCGATCCCTCAGGGTTGTGAAACTAAATAATTTGGCCATATTCATAGCTATATAAGAAAACTTAGGAAAAACAATACGATATTCATCATGCAATGCTTATGCAATGCATGAATGCAAATTTCGTGGCTCCTGAATTGAAGATTTTGTGGGCATGAATGTAGACAAGATGTTGGAAACCTCAAAAAACGAAATCTGAAAATTAGGGGAAATGAGTGAATGAAAGATAAAGACATCAATTTAGGGTATAAGTTTTTATCATGTATTAAATCCTAAAATACACTACAAGTATCTCACTTCTTTCACTTAATAAGCAAGTTTTTTTATCCGAGTATTTGCACAAATTTAACTTATTTGATTACTCGGTTTCTAGCTCGTGGTGTGTCACTTTTGGCGTATTGTATGTGGGGCGCCCCGACCTTGACCGGTCAACTATTACACGTATTGGATATCAACTTAAAGTTCATGCAAGCATAAATTTTGTTAGGTTGAAAATTCTATTTTTACAATGTCACGTTCAACCTCATCAAATCTCGCCTCTACCACTAACTAACTAGTTTTCCTCACCGGTTTCTTCTATCTCATTAGTTTCTATTATCTATAATTTATAACCATTATAATGCTCAAAAACAAGTTTTTCATTGGCCCAAAGCGGGAAAGTCCTCGCCAAAAGTTATTATCAAACATGTTAGCTCAATAACATGTAAATAAAAATACATAATTGATATTTACGTAATCAAATTGTAGGTGTACCATATACTTGATGTTCACTCTGGTAGCACAGTCATTCATTATAAATAACGAGGTAATTGTTATTGTTGTCGTCTACCATTAACTCCTAAAACAAACCCAAGCTACAAACTTCACCCTAGGAACCATGGTAGAGATAGGATTCAAGGATCCAACTTTAGATAGTACTATCTACGTATATGCCTCCGCTTATCTCGTGAGTTAATGATTACTAAATTTCATAGTGTATGCATATTTAATAAATCTAATTTGAAATTAAAAGTTCAACATAGTGTAGTTAAGAACAATTGCACAGCCTAAACATATATACATATATATATATATATATATATATATATATATATATATATAAAGGGCGTAAGACAAGGGGCTTACTCAAGTAGTTTGAATAAGTAAAAGCAATTATTCAACCCTAAAATAAGTAGAAATAGAGGATTTAGGTAGGAGGACTTACTATAATCTAAATGAATGGGAGCAATTATACAGTCTAAAATAGTACTGAAAAGGACAGTAAGTAAACGTTGACTTACTTGTCTGGTATTCTCACATATTGTTCACATGAACACTACTACTTAATATTATAACAAAGGTTTATTACTCCTAAGTTAGGGTTTGTAGACCTATCATGACGTACCAGACTTTTCGGGATATTCCCCAAGTTTTTATCATTTTCAATTCTATTTTTCAGACCTAAAGAGTTAAATATCTTCATAGCTAGCATGGTCCGTGGGCTTTTGGGTTGTGTTATCACTTAAATTATTGTAAAGTCCAAAACTTGTATAGGATCTCTAATAATCGACATTAGTGAAACATGTAGGATCGGTGGAATCTAAACACGTACGTATATTATTAAAGAACAAAGATTAAAACAAGATGAATTTACTTCAAAACAGTTTTATGTTAATGTTTGCTTCTCGGTTATAATAATTTTTATGTAACTCAAATTCCAAATGTTTAACTAGTAAACTCTCCCTTGCGTATTCAGATTTTATACATTATATTTATCATGTAAAGCCCATATGCTATACAAAGTATTAGGGTCAAGTAACCAGACCAAAACCCTTATACAAATCATTAAGATATTCGTATATACCAACATATATTTGATACGCCAGCTTCTCTGTTATAGTTCTTACAATCTCCCCGCAAGCTAATCCTATCAAACAGTCTTCAAAATTTTATTTTTGAATGGTAATTACCACTACCAACAAACATGTGCTTTTATACAATTTCAGCAACAGCTCTTGTAGAAACTTTGGCTTGTTCTTCAAACAATGGTTAACTTCTGATTTGATTCATTCTCAGAAGCTTGATGTAAACTTCACTAAATTTTGCTAAGTCCATTAGATTCACAACTTCTTTAGAAATCAGATCATAAGCCCACAAGTCAAAATATATTAAGGAATTCATAGGAACTTTGATGTGAAACATAGTTGCATCTTAACTGTTAGTGTATCAGATGAAAAAAACACAGAAAATACGAAGTATATAATCGAACAAGTAGCAGCCAAAATGGTTTCTTATTAATGCTTCAGTTGGCACAGCTTACAAAATGAAACAAAAAAGATTTCGACTGATTATTATGGCTAACCAATGACTGCTTTAAATAGAACAAAACAAACAGAAACATGCAGAATAAAAGTAACGTCCACCAGATAATCAGCAACAACCCAAACGGTTATATTCCAGCCTTTATCTCCGAGAAACTGGGTCAACATTAACCAATACTCTCCCCCTTAATGTTGACTTCTTCCTTCAAGTTCTCAACTCCGACAAGATTCCTCATTTCAGTAAACTTCACCCGAGGTAATGCTTTGGTCATAATATCAGCCTTCTGCAGCTCACCGCTTACATGTTCCACATCAATTTGTTCCCGTTCCACACACTCACGAATGAAGTGATATTTAGTATCAATGTGCTTACTTCTACCATGGAAAACAGGGTTTTTCATCAAGGCTATAGCAGACTCATTATCAACCAAGAGTTTACACCTTGAAGCCTTAATTCCCATAAGATCACTGACCAAGTTTCTTAACCACAAACCTTGGCATGCAGCAGAAGTTGCTGCCATAAACTCTACTTCACACGAACTCAAAGCAACTGTTCGTTGTTTTTGTGATGTCCATGTTATCAAATTTCCAGAATAGTAAAAGACTATCCCGGTGGTGCCTCTCCGGTCATCCAAGTCAGTTCCATGACTGCTATCACCATAGCTGTAAAAGACTATCCCGGTGGTGCCTCTCCGGTCATCCAAGTCAGTTCCATGACTGCTATCACTATAGCCCACGAGCTTTCCATCACCGTTCCTCTTAAACTTTAGCCCATACTTCGTAGTACCTTTTACATACCTGAGTATTTGTTTCACTGCTGCCAAATGACTTTCTTTAGGGTTCTGCATGTACTTACTCACAACACCTACCGAGTAGCACAAATCAGGTCTGGTGTGAATTAAATATCGAAGGCTACCAATAATCTTTCGATAGTTGGTTGCATTTACCGCCTTTCCTCCTTCATCTTTAGTCAGTTGTAGTTTGGCTTCCATGGGATATTGCGAACTGTTACAGCTGGTCAACCTAACTGTTTTAAGAAGTTTCTCAGCATACCCCTCTTGAGTGAGCAAGATCCCATCATTCTTTTGGGCTACTTCAATCCCCAAATAATATGACAACAGACCCATATCACTCATATCGAACACCGCCTTCATTTTTCTTTTAAATTCCTCAACACCCTTTTCACTTGAACCAGTGATTATGAGATCATCAACGTACACCCCCACAATGAGAATTAAATTGGGTTTGTGTACCTTGTAGACAGCTTGTTCATGTGCACACTTGGAGAATCCCAATTCCTTAAATGCTTTATCTAACCTCAAGTTCCACGCCCTTGGAGCCTGCCTCAAGCCGTAAAGAGCTTTGTTCAGCCTATAAACCATGTCTTCTTTACCTTTGATCATATAACCATCAGGTTGTTTGACGTATACTTCCTCTTTAAGGTCCCCGTTCAAAAAAGCAGACTTGACATCCATGTGATGTACAAGCCACTTTTCTTTCGCCACCAAAGCAAGAAGCAGCCTTATGGTTTCGATCCGAGCAACAGGAGCAAACGCTTCTTCAAAATCAATTCCTTTTTCTTGAACGTAGCCTTTAGCAACAAGTCGAGCCTTGTGTTTAGTTACATTGCCAGCTGCGTCTTTCTTGAGTTTAAACACCCATTTTAAACCTATTGCCTTTTGGTTTGATGGTAATTGGGTTAAAGTCCATGTGTTATTCTTCTGAATAGATTCCAACTCAACTTCCATGGCTTTTCTCCATGCATCTTCAGTCATTGCTTCCTTGAAAGATGTTGGTTCATCATCAACTAATAGCAGCTCTGAATTTTTGTCATATAGATCTTGTACTTCAGTTTCATCTAGTGCAGTGGTCTCTTGGTAAACGTCCTGTACTGGTCGAAACCCCTGCACCGGCGTATCATCGAATTGCACTGTATTCAAAGGAGCATGGTTGTTTGATGTTTGTGGTATAGATGAACCACTATATCCAGCCCTTTGATCATAACCTGAAAACTCAACAGAAGGTGAGTGTATATGAGGATGAAGTGGTGTCATAGCGTTTACCTCAACATCCATTGTCTGATTGCGTGTGCCTTCTGATCCTTGGGCTTGCACTACTCCATCTACTTGCATGTTAGCCCAAAATGGTGTTGATAGTGGCTCACTTGTTTGAGTTTCACTCCAAACCCATTGCCTGGTTTCGTCAAACACGACATCTCTTGCTATCACTAACTTCTTCTTACTTGGGTTATAGAGGCGATACGCTTTACTTCCTTCTGCTATTCCCAAGTACACCATTGGCTCACTTCGATCACTTAGTTTCATGAGCTGATTCAGTTTCTTCACAAACCCCACACATCCGAACACCTTCAGGTATCCTATCGTGGGTTTCGATCCCTTCCAGGCTTCGTACGGTGTCTTATTTTTGATAGCTTTCATCCCGATTCTATTGAGTAGATACACCGAATGGTGTACAGCTTCACCCCAAAATACATCAGGTACATTCATTGTTTTAAGTAGGGATCTTGTCATTTCCAATATAGTTCTATTTCTTCTCTCCACGACACCATTCTGCTGTGGGGAGTATGGAGCTGTTTCTTGGCAAAATTCATTGAACTGATGGGAATTGAATTCCCCACCCCGATCAGTTCTTAACGTCTTGATCTTGAATGTACTCTGATTTTCAACCTGCATCTTGAATCTTTTGAACATACTAAAAGCTTCATCCTTAGATTTAATCAAGTAAACCCACATAAAATGAGAGTAATCATCTACTAATAATAAGAAATAACAGTTACCCCCTTTTGTTGCAGGTGTGATTGGCCACAGAGATCAGCGTGTACAAGCTCCAATGGCTGCTTGGCTCTCCATTGCGTCTTGTTAGGAAAGCTCGTTCGTGTTTGTTTGGCTACCAAACACCCATCACACACCTGTGTTGGTTGAGTTATACGTGGTAATCCAGATACCATTCCTTTACGTCCCATTTCTTCCAGCAGCCTAAAGTTTGCATGCCCCATGCGAGCATGCCAGATCCATGAATCATCATCCATCTTCATGTTAAAACATACTGGCTTTGTTGGGGTGAGCTTTATTTTGTACAGCCTGTTTGTTGACCTTTGTACTTTCATGATCAACCTTTTTTTTTTCATCGTACACCTTTAATAGGTCTTGTCTCATTCCCACATCATAGCCATCCTCAGTCATTTGACCAAGGCTGATCACATTACTGTGTAGGGCAGGTATATAGTACACATTGGGAACAACAAACTGATCACCATTTTTACAACTAAATAAGAGTGTACCTTTACCTTTAATTTGAACCTTTGATCCATCTCCAAACCGTACTTGACCTGTCACCCTCTCATCTAGTTCAGCAAAGAGTTTCTTGAGGCCAGTCATGTGATTGCTGGCCCTATTATCTAGGTACCACATACTGTCACATGCTTCTTTCTCTTTATACACAGCTGGGTACACCTTTTCTTCATTTAACAGCACCATTGGTGAAGGTTCCTCTCCATAAACACTTAACAGCAGGGCTGGTTCATCTTCTTGTTCATGAGACAGATTCACCTCTTCTTCCTGTTTCTTTCCCTGCTTACATTCAGATGCATAATGGCCATACTGGTTACATTCAAAGCATTTTATGTGATTTTCGTCTCGTGGTTTTCTGTTTGACCTACTCGAGTCTTTATGTGGCCCGCCACCCCAGCGTCCACCTCTACCACGTGTAGATCCTCTACCCCTTGAGCCAGATCTTCCTCCTCTTTCATTGTTTCTGCCACGACCACCAGTCATGTATGATTTGTGCGAACCTTTCTGGCTTGATGTATTTTCTGTCTTTGTAAACAACAATGCATTCTCTCCATTTGAACTTCCATGTCTAAGCTTTAACCTGTCTTCATACGCCTTTAACCGACCAATCGCTTCCTCAAATGGCATGTCTTCAATTTTTGAATACTGCTCCATGGAAGCTACCAAACTAATGAACTTGTCTGTTACTGTGTCAAGTAACTTACGTACCAATTCTTCATCCTCCAGGGTTGCACCTACACTATTATATTTAGAAATCATACCTGAGAGTTTACCAGCGTATTCATCAATGGACTTGCCATCCTTCATTCGCAGGCCCTCAAACTCGCTTTTCAGTGTGTGTAATCGGGCTTTCTTCACTCGTTCTGCACCAACGAATCTAGTTTTCAAAGATTCCCACACTTCTTTGGCTGTCTTCTTCTTTGCAACCTGCATCAGGATTTCTTCTGGTATTGCTTGAAATATGAACGCCCGAGCCTGCTTACTTTTCGTCTCATCTGCAACCACTCTGGTTGCTGGTTCGATTGATTCCCACAATCCCTGGGCATCCAATATTGCTTCCATCTTAATTGACTAGGTTGCATAGTTTGTGGAGGTAAGGGTAGGGCACTGAAAGGAAAACGGGTTTTCCTTTGTAGGATTAGAAGTGGTGGCTATAGCAGACATGGGTTCAAGGCGTATTATCTTTGGCATACAAATGGATCAGCACAATGCTCTGATACCAAACGTTAGTGTATCAGATGAAAAAAACACAGAAAATACGAAGTATATAATCGAACAAGTAGCAGCCAAAATGGTTTCTTATTAATGCTTCAGTTGGCACAACTTACAAAATGAAACAAAAAAGATTTCGACTGATTATTATGGCTAACCAATGACTACTTTAAATAGAACAAAACAAACAGAAACATGCTGAATAAAAGTAACGTCCACCAGATAATCAGCAACAACCCAAACGGTTATATTCCAGCCTTTATCTCCGAGAAACTGGGTCAACATTAACCAATACTAACTTGCCCTCTACCATAAAATTTCTTTCATTCAGTTCACACAAGTCAATGTTTGTTCCAGAACTAAAGTCATTAGCATTCCTATTTTATTCTGTTCTCCATTTTTCCTCTTAACCACATACATATCTTTGACAATGTTGAATCGCCAAGATTCAATTTCTAATTTGTCGCCTCGTTTGTCATAAAATGAATCATGATTAATAATCACGTGGCTTTTAGTTGGAGGAGAAGGAGGAGGTCAAAGCCATGGTTTTTTTTTGAATTTAGCAGACATTTTGTCACTTTGCTTAGAATAACTAGTGGGTAAGGATGAAGATTGTACAACTTTAGTAGTCACATTAGTCTACTCCTGTGTTCAGGTCTCGAGGGATATTAACTACAACATTAATGTCAGTATATAAAGTCTTTCTTGTTCTGGATCGGTGTGACATTAGTCACCAAATAGATACGTTCTCCTATACTTTATGTTGATTTTGACTTCGACATTGACCATGTCTTATATTTGACTTTGAATTTGACCTTGATGTTGACTTTGACCTAAAAGTTGACTTTTTCTGAAATATGGACTTTAACTTGACTTGGACTATGATTAGAGACTTAAACTTCTATTGATGTGCATTGTACATGGGAATGTATGATATATTCGGGTTCAAAAGATGAAATTTAGACACTTAGACGTAGTGATAGTTGATAGAATTACTAAATGACCTTGACACGATAGTTCTGTGTTGTTATTTGATTAAGTGTTTGTAAATCATAAAATCATGAAGCTTTATGTCAACAAAGCAACAAAAACCATGTTACGATGGACTTTGCCTAAAGTCCACTAATTAGCACTCATTAAACCTAAATTTAAGAACCTAAGACATTAACGATATAAATAGTTCTAAGAAAATTGTAAAAATGATAATAAAATAAAAAATATGAATTTTGAAACAAACGTGGGACCAGAATGAGACAGTTAATGACACGGGGCAAGGGCCTGGGGGCCTACCCCTTACACTTGGTCATCATCATCATTGAACACCCTCATTGAGCACCCTATCTCTCTTCATTCCATCGGTTTTGATCAATTCAAGCACACCAAGATTAAAGTTTATTGATGTCTTGTTTATCTACAATTTTCATTAAGCATTTTACGGTTTGATTCGGTACTTTGATGACTAATGAGTCATTTTCTTGAGTTTTATCATCTAGTCTGATAAATATCATCTGATACTTCTGTATTCATCATGTTTCAAGATTATTGTGAAGTTCTTCGCAACATGGAGATTGGATTGTCATAATCTCGGTAAAACCCGAGTTGGATCGAGTTCCTTTCATTTATTGTAATTTAGTCGATTGTAATATGTTGTATGATGGTCCTTGTGGGCAACATTGGGAAAATATTATATAAAACATTAAAAGTACCATAAATCTATTTATCTTACATGAAAAGACGTGAAAAAAATTGAAACTTGGATTTAAAAATGATCTAGAATGTGAACCGACGACTTAGACAACGTATAACGGGATCATATTGGTTTTGAACTCAAATATTGATTTAATTCAATAACCTGGTCAAGATAAACATAAAATAATGTTATGAAATGAGTCTCGGGTCAAAGGTGTTCAAACAATGGATTTGGGTGAACTAGAACCGAATAACGAATTGGACAGATTACTCATAGAAAACTTGGGCCGATTTGTACATGCCATAAAATTGTCATAAAAGGTCAAACGTAGTTTAATTTTGTTTCTAAAATTAAGTTCAGAAAACCTTTTTTTCAAATTAAGTGGTCTCACGTTAAACCGATAACTTTTGGTCCTCTAAACAATCAAAACAAATTCAAAATTTCAATCTGAAAATTTCTAGCAGAATATTGGTCTGTGTTCACAAAGTCATAACATTCACATACTTTATCCATTTGAGTGCGTTCTTCTTCTAAAAGTTATTTTAGGAGTTAGCTTTCCAACTACATCAAATTTGCATCATTTTGTTATTGTTTTGATCTCTAAACAGTCCATGCAATATCAGTGAGCGCACAACTTTACAAGATAAAACATTACACTTAAAATATAAACTTTGAGACTAAGATCTAAATGAAAACAATAAGCTAATAAACGTTAACAATGACCGAACATAAGATGTTCAATGATAAAAAAAACCCGTGGTTAAATAACTCTTGAACCTCAAACTAAGACGAGTATACTAAGAACCATGAATCATCACAAGAACTGGAACTGAACAACAAACACAAGACAATAAGACGAAAAGCTAAACTTGAACATATAATGAACCACGTACTTTATTAATTTTATTGATTATCATTAAGGACATGAATCCGCACATCACAACTAATGTATTGGATTAGTCTAAACAATTAGTAATCTATCCTTTGTACTTACGATGTAGTTTGTTGTGACTTTTAGACTTACGACTGTACTTTCTATCTGAAGTGAGTTTCACATTCCCGTTTTATTATATGTTTTACTTGAGCGAAAAGCATGCTCAACCATTCTTGGAGTATGTCGTGCTTTTGACTTATTTTGACTGACATGTGTGGTTTGAGTTATAGTCTAGATGTCTTTCATGAGATGTGTACTTGTTCTTAAGTCCTTATTTCTTTTTCATGATCATTTAACTCCATTTTGGGAGCCATGGAGTGCTATTGTTAAAACTAATAGGTTGACACCCCTCACCCTTGTTGTTAGTATGCTAGCTAAGACAGACTTGGCCATGATGAGCCCTTAGTTGAATATAATCCGCTTGACTTGTGCTTGTGCTTGTACTTGGGGCATGTCCGTCATTAGGTTTGGTTTTGAACTTATGTTGGTGTTTGAACTTGTTATGTAGTCATTCACACACAAATATTGTACTTGACTTACAAGGTAACTTATTTTGACTTATTATACCTATAAACTTAACAACATATGTTGACTTTACAAAGTATGTCTTTTCAGGCAATAACATTTGAGACTTGATTGATCTAGGTAGGGAGACTGATAGACAAGACTGCCTACTTATGGGAAATAGATGTTTTAACTTATATGATTTATATTTGGTTGTTGCATTGTTTATGAATTTATATGTTTGTTTTGGTTTACTTTGTAATTGGTTAGGTGCGTTTTGCCTTAGTTGTCTCGGTTTGGGACTTTTACAAAATGTTTATGTTTGGTTGATATATCATTATAATAATGGCTACCCTTTGCACTAGTTCATTATGTGTCGGGTAATATCTTAATCCATTAATAAAGAATGCATTTAGTGATTTTCTTGAACCCCCCCCTAATATGTTATGACGATCATGTTCATTGTATCCTCATGCTTTCGTTATCAGCTGGGGTGTGACATCAAGATTAGTGGGTTCAAAATTATCAGGCTCTACGTATTGAACCCTTTTAGTATCGAGCATTTCATCAAGATTCCCAACAATATCGCCCTAAAAATCCAAAATCATTAGTCTCCTTCTCAGTACCAAGCTTTGATTTTTAGACCTACCAGCTTCTTGATTACTCTAAAGTTTGTTCTTGAACAAGAAAACGGTACTATCATTGTTGGCATTAGTTAAATTTTCATCATCTTTATTTATTTGATTATTACCACCTTGATTATTACCTCCATCGTTTTCTTTTTAAGTTCGGTATATTGGTGGAGTTGTGATGAACTGATTAGTTAAGAATGTAACCGCTAGACTTGGTGTTGAGTCTAGGGGTACAAACAATCCGAGCTAC
This sequence comes from Flaveria sonorensis, assembly GCA_025506505.1. Taxonomy (NCBI): domain Eukaryota; kingdom Viridiplantae; phylum Streptophyta; class Magnoliopsida; order Asterales; family Asteraceae; genus Flaveria; species Flaveria sonorensis. Next base: position 37,746,727 of record CM046428.1, read on the forward strand.
TCACAACCAACTTGAGATTGGATTAAAAAAAGCTGAAAACGAGCCAAGACTTATCGATCTTGAGTTGAGCTTGAGCCTGAAAATAGATCATTCAATTATCGAGCCCAAGCCCGAACTTCACATATTGAGCTCGGGCCGGCTCGCATGCCTAAATGAGCTTTTTACTTATATATATTTTTATTTAATTTATTATATATATTTATATAAATAATATTTTATATATAAAACTATAATAAAAGCAAGTATATAATATGTATAATGCTATATATAAAATATATAATTATAAATGTATATAAAATTAAATATAAAAATATTGGAAAATAATAATTGAATATTAAATGAACCGAGCCTAAGTCAAGCACGAGTTTGAGAAGTACTTGACTAGCCGAGGTTGAGCTTTAAAAATAAAACTCAAGATGAGTCGCGTTCAAGCTCAAGGTCTCTTAAGCTGAAACAAGCCGAGCTCGAGCCTGTACAAGCTCGAGCTCGGCTTATCTCATTTGCACCTCTAGTTAAGTCTAGAGTGGTACTGAAGATGATGATTGTGGTTGCTATTATGGTATGAATAACGATGTTAGTGTGGTTAAGGTTGCTTGTACTTAAATCCCTTAATCCTAGGTCTTTCTTGCAACTTTTTACAGGAGACAGATCCGTAAATAGATTATAATTAGCATCAGATTGTTCTTCATATTGAGAGGAGGATGTGAGAAGAGGATTCTCAACAGCCTTTTTCTATTTCAACCTTTCTCTCTCCAACTGATTGATAGCTATTTCTTGTTGTATACTTTCACTATCAAAAGATATGCTTAGTTTTACATCATTCGATTCAAGTATATTATGTTGTGATGGTGGTACATCATGTTCTACAACTAAGGCATTTCTTGTAACTGCCTTTTTAGTTACAACTTGTTCTGTTTTAGGAAAACTACCGAACTTCTCAAAGTTATGTAAATCTTTGAAGCTTAATTTCATTGACTTCTTGTTCATATCCATATATGAGAAAATTTTTAGCTTCATAACTTTTTTGTCTAGTGTGTCAACTCCTGATCGGAAAGGTTTTTGTTTATTACCATATACGTCTCTATCTTACCCCATTTAAATTTCTTCTGAATTCCAATAAGATCATCTTGGAATGGTTGTACTCCCGGTTCATAATCAGAGCAATAAATACTGAGGATATCATAACATTCAGTTGATCAGATCCTCCCTTTCTTCTAGTTAGGCAAACTAGAAAAATGTAAGTTATATATATCCGGTAAGGATGGAGCAACTTCTTCTTTATAGGTAGATAACTGCCTTCATAGCCCAGTCTAGGCAACATAGATCTTATATTCTCTTTGTTGTATTCAGCTGGATGTTAAGGTTGGTTATTAAAAATAAGAACATCTCTAAGCATAGACTAGGGGATCACCACTTCCTTTTCATGAACCATCCCAACAATGTGTTCTTCTCCTTCAACTATACTCTAAACCTTTGTAGAGCTCTAGAATTGTTTGATAGATGTAGCGTATATGACTGGAATTTCCATAATAGCAAAATTGTTTGTTGAACAGATTTAAAGTAACTGTACTTTTTGCATAGATCCATTGGAGAAGTTGGTCCACTATGTTCATGAATAATTATCAGGAACAAGTTTTTGGTCACTTTGAAGGTACTAGGTATTCAGAAGTTGTCGGCCAGTTCATGATTATTTAGTGTGTTTATGAGTAATTTATGTGTATCATGAAATAAATTGACATGATTGTACATGGATGTTAAAACTAAAAATATATTAACTAATTTTATATGGTTAATCTTTCAAAATAAAAATCTTAACAACATAAAAGTTATCTTGAAATTGCTAACTTAGTGTTATGATCCATACATTATTACGTGCTAAGTTGTTACACATACCATTTAGTTTAGTGTTAATGAAGGTGTATGGATCAATCATAGGTTATTAACATTTTTGTTATTAATGATATGGTTAAATGTGTGTGTAATATTCCTATCTCACATATAGCTGTATTAGAAATGCTACAAGTGTTTATTGAATTAGGACATATATTATGTTTTGTTGTTGAACTTGATGTTATATGTTTTAAATTGTTTAATTACTTTTTCTCTGATTATGATACTATGTGAAATGTTAGCCCCTATTAGATCTGGGTGTTACAAAGATAGTATTAGAGCCAAGGGGTGAACCGGTGTGCTAGCTAGGACATTGGACTCCCTAAAGGGGGTGAATATATAAGTTCCTAATTGGTTGAGGGGGAGAATCAAACCTTCCTTATAATAGGAGGGGTGGAAATATCTCTACAAAGATGTGTTTTCTTTGTGCGAGCAATTTTTTAAGTGAAAACATAATCGTAAGCTTCTGGATAGCCGACCCATCAGGGGTAAAGCGAACAACATCCTGACATGATTTACTTGAGTTGCTACATCTTTGTTATATTGTTTAACCTTAGCAACATTTGTTTCCACACTTTAACATTCATTTATTATAAAATTAGAATATTTTATGTTTTTTCATTCACTTTTATCCATTCATTGAATATGCATACATGTCCTAAAACTTACGATGAAAATATGAAATAAAGTGGGGAGCGAGAACTCATCCTCTTGAAGCTTGAACAAACCCTAAAAATGGTGGTGTGTGTGAATGATATATATATATATATATATTATTGAGATTTTTCACATAAATTCAGTTTTAAAAGGTACTTATATTAAACTACGCACACAAAAGATATGCATACCTATCATGGAGTAAGATAGTAATGGTAAGAACCGGGTTTCAATCCATAGATACAAGAAGAGTCTACTCAACAATTGTTATAATTGACTATCGAATTGATTTCGATAGAAATATGTTTGACTTTGTTTCAAATGACCAATATTTAGATTTACAAAACAATAATTTTTAAACAAAGTAAAAACAAGTAAACCATAGAGTCTTTTGGTGATTTTTCAGTAAAAGAGGGCTATCATCCTAATTTAGATTCCACTTTAGTAACTGTGATAAATTGCGTAGTGTGGTTTATTGATTAATAAATTATGTTAATGTTTATAAACATGAGTCAACATGAAGTTATCGTAAACCAACTCCGTAGTGACAAGAAAAGTTGTAATGAGTAACTTACAAGACAATCATCAAGCCACTAGTGAAGTAGATAATAATTATGCACCCTTTAATTTATGATTTCTAGAAACATAATTTTATGTTAGAAAGAGAGTTGATCACGTTACTGTTTCACATAACATTAGTTTTAGAAAATCATAACAATTATTATATATTTCATAAATAAAGTAAAAAAGGAACCCACAAATGATTAGAATCTAAGGTGATATGTTTAATAATCATTTCTAGTTTATTGGCCATGAGTTTGTTATAAAGATCAGTTTCGAGAACAAAAGTTAGCTCATATGTTATTCAACATTGTACGACATTCACAATTACAAATCATAAGTTTATAACTTTCCATTCAAACATGGATGTTACTCATCAAAAGGTTGACGCAAGATTACCATAACAGTATCATAATGAAGATCAAGTATAGGTTGGACTCACCATATATTAGATTTTGGTTATGTTTGATTGTAATAGGATTAATGTTAGTTTACTTTTCTAAGTTTGTTAGTTAGTTAAGTTTTGCTGCCCAGCGAAACTATGAGCGAACTGTAGTTTCGCTCATAGCAAGCTGCTAGTTTCACCAGGCGAAACTATCAGGCTCTGCCGGGCCAAACTGTTACCTTGGCAGAATAGTTTCGCTGACAGCAAAACTGTCAGCGAAACTATACTTACTATATATATTTTTGATCTTGTTCTTTGTGAGGCATCCTTGCAAAAAACCCTAATCGTTCATCATTGTTGCAAGTGTCCTTTGTAAGCTGGTTTTTCACAGAAATATATTGAGCTTTGTTACTTCTATTGTATTGGATCATTATTGCTATATGTTGAATACCTTTTGGTTCTTCTACTTCATCATAGCTGTCTGCGAAACTATGTGCTATATAGTGCATAATGCGAAATTGAAAGCCTATTTTCGCACTATCACTGTTACTTGGTTCGGTGACCTATTTGTAAACCTATCGAACGTTTTTGAGTTTTAGTGTGTTTTCTTTGGGTTTGATGTTCATTTACTTGCTAGATGTAATTTTCGAACCCTCGTTTTTGTCTAATCTAGGTTTTAACCGCATTTCATGGACCGATTGGGTGGTGACTCTTCGGTACCTTCGCAGTTCTTACTGCGAAAGTACTAATAGTCCAGCGAAACTGAACGAAAGGTCAAAGGTTTTTCAGCGAAACTGTGAAGTCATGCTGTTCGAGCGAACTTAACAGTTTCGCTGGTCGTGTTTTAGTTTCGCTGCACCGACTTTATAGTTTCGGCTTGCCGATTCTCTGCTCTGTCAAGCCAAAACTGCTTCTTGCTTGTGGCCGAAATTACATTTTCGCCTAGCGAATTTAATTTGATTTCTCTTCTTTTTTTATTCTTTTTAATTATTTTTCTTTATTATTCTTTTTAATACATCTTTCTAATGCGTTTCTTTTACTTTTTAGATTAAATGGCTAATCTGAAATTCGACGAGAGGAATAACATTAAGGCTATCCTGGATGATACACACCCCAAAGCCACGGGATTTAGAGATTGTATCCGTTGGCTGCAAAGATCACCCATTGCTTATGCGGTCACTCATTCTACCACCATCTATGACCTGCACATCAGAGATTTCTGGCGTACCGCAGAGTACGATCCTAGAGCCAATCCTCAGAGGATTGTTGCAAGAGTGCTGGAGAATGACTTAGTTATTACTGCAGAGATCATTTCTAGGGTGTTGAGACTCCAGGAGGATAGTGGAGAGGAGGTTGTGCTTACAGATCAGGAAGTTTTTGATGCCTTCAGGTCTATGGGATATGAAGGTCCTCCTTTTGGAACAAGAAAGGAGATCAAGAAATCCTTCTTGTCTAAGGAGTGGAGATATATAGCCCATATCTTCATCATGTGCTTAGATCACCGAAAAGGTTGATCCGACGGTCTGAATCTTGACCGGGCCAGAGCTATGGTTGTATTCTGTAGAGGGCAGAAGGCCAATATTGCTCAACTCATTTTTGATTGCATGGCTGAGAATATGATGGCCTTGAAGAAAGATAAATGGCTGCTGTACCCCAGATTTCTCCAGATGATCATTGATGAGCTCATTCCTAATATACCGAGGCATGGGGAGATTAGGAGATTGGTTCAGATGAATATGCGCATATTTGCTGACTGTTGTGCTATAAGGCACGATTTCAGTGGGAAGATTACTCATTTATGGGAAAATATGTACCCTCCAGAATGATGGAACTATATTAGGAGGGTGAATGAGTCTGAGGAGAAAAGGGCTGAGGAAACAAGACAGAAACAGGTAGAATCTATAAAGAAAAGGAAGCGATATGCTAAAGAAAAGGAGTATGACTTTGAAGATGAAATTCATGAGGCTGAACAGGAGGTTAGGGCAGAGAAAAAGAGAAGATCAAAGAAAAGGGCTGAGGAGGGGGAGTCTGAGAGAAGAACAAAGCATAAGCATCAAGCATTCTCTGAGCCCCAGAGAAGGGATGAGAGGGCAGGGCTGGATGAGAACATTATCAGGAATCTTAACACCTCTTTAGCCAATGAGTTGAGCATGATGAAGACTAAGCTGACCAATCAAGAGCTAAGGGAGAAAAGAAAGGATGAGATGTTAGAGGGGATGTCTAAGATGCTGGTGGATCAGCAGAAGTTAATAAAGAAACTATTGGTGGATGTGAATGAGCTGAAGGCTGTAGCCGGCCTACCCAATCAGCTAACTCAAACTGAGTTAGATGATATGACTGGTCTATCTAAGTACCCATTTCTGAATATGGGAACATCATCGAGTGTAGGAGAGGGCACTAGTGGTACAGAAACTGAGATAGCTGGAGGGTCGGATGTGAGAGTTGAGGAGAAAACAGATATAGCTGCTGGAGAGAAAGAGAATGTGGAAAAAGAGGATGAGGTGATAGATGCTGGGTTTGTTGACATCGGTATAAACTTAGATGATTTTGGAGGAGAGGAGATGTTTGCTGAGAAAACTATGGAAGGTGCTGAAAAGACTGCTGAAAAGAGTTTGATAGATGAGGAGGTAGAGGATGAGCAGTTGGTTGACTATGACTCAGAACCTGATTATTATGAGGTGGATGAACGACCATTGATGTACATGGCCAAGAAGGGCTCGGATGAGAATGATGTGTTTGAAATGGCGAAGGATGAGTGGTTTGTTAGGGAGAAGCAAGAAGGAGGCAGATAAGAAAATCATTAGCTGGAAATACAATCCTGGCCTTAAGATGTTCATGCTTAAGAGAAGAGGAGGAGACATCTCTTACCTGCATAAAAGGAAGGCATTCAAGACCTTGCCTAAATGGGATCTAAGGAGGTTAGCTGCTATACCAATTATAGATTCCAATTTGAGTGAGAGGGCCAAGATGTTGGAGGAAGAAATAAAGAAAGGGCTAAATGATAACTTCGAGGCTTTTGGATTTATGAAGGCAGAGAGACGGAGGTCAAAGAAGGATAAGGATTGGGAGACGGGAAAGGGTAGGATTGTGCTGAGGGTGAAACCCCCAAAGACTATAAACAGAGTGAGGCTACCTAATCCCCTTCCCCAAGAGCTTCAAAATTTTGAGAAATGGTTTTACGATAATAATACGGGGGAGGCGGTGATTAGGTTGAAGAATGGGATTGAATATAGACTGCTTGATCCGATGGAGTTATTTGCCTTTTGTGATGAGGATCTGCTCATGCTATGTGAGAATCATATTAAAGCTGGGGCTGGAGCTGAGACGCGAAAAGAAGCAAGCCTCTTTATGACAGTTGCTAACAAGGTAAGGGGTGTTAGGGCTGAAGTAAGGGAGCTAGCCCAGAAGGTTAGGCAAGAAGATGAGTTGAGGATGGACATGCGGGACTTAACAAGACAATTCGCACAGGCAAGTGCACATGCAGAGGATGAAGCCACAGGAGGTAATGAAGAAAGATCTGACGTGGTGGAAGATACCGGAGCTGAAAAGACAAATGAAGATTGATCAAGACGGTGAGTTCCAACCTAGGGGGAGTATTGAAGATCAAGTATAGGTTGGACTCACCATAGATTAGATTTTGGTTATGTTTGATTGTAATAGGATTAATGTTAGTTTACTTTTGTAAGTTTGTTAGTTAGTTAAGTTTTGTTGCCCAGCGAAACTATGAGCGAAACTGTAGTTTCGCTCATAGCAAGCTGCTAGTTTCACCCGGTGAAACTGTCAGGCTCTGCCGGGCGAAACTGTAACCTTGGCAGAATAGTTTCGCTGATAGCGAAACTGTCAGTGAAACTATACTTACTATATATATTTTTGATCTTGTTCTTTGTGAGTCATCCTTGCAAAAAAGCCTAATCGTTCATCATTGTTGCAAGTGTCCTTTGTAAGCTGGTTTTTCACAGAAATATATTGAGCTTTGTTACTTCTATTGTATTGGATCATTATTGCTTTATGTTGAATACCTTTTGGTTCTTCTACTTCATCATAGTGTTTGTTGTTTGCTATTATTGTTGATATTGAACGAATCAACCACTCAAGTGTACTGATATTCGATCAAATGGACCAACACATATTATATACCACACCATTAATTTATCATAAGTTACACAAAGGTTTACCAAATTAGGATGATAATAAGAATTTATCTTATAATGAGCTTAACAATACAACAAAACTAAAAGATGGTAATGAGTTTATCGATAAATTAGAATAATCAAACCGATGACCCAATATGGGTGATGTTAATTATTCCTGAGCCTATTTTAAGTGTCGAATAGACCTCCCGAGTCTTCCTAGGACCTCCAAATGATGGGTTCGTGAGAGCAAACATCTGGAACTTCACCCCTAAAAGCTCTCCGCAAAGTTGCAAATAAGCCACTATTATACGGTTTTTTGGGTGTTGAGAATGACCCCGTGCCTCCAAGGCATGGCCCGTGTTAAGTACAGGGAACGTAAAGTTAGTAGATTGGCACATGAAACAAAAGTTGACCACAACCCTATGCCTTATGGGGCCCGACCACGTGTTGGGGTGGGGCACACCCTCGTGCTTCATAGGGCAAGACCCATGCCTCCCATTTAGGAAACAATACTTTTGTCTTTTCTTAAGAGTTAAACATAGGGTGTGCTAAATTAGCATGTGGTGTGCTAGAGCTGGGCTTGGGGGCGTGCCTCCCAACGTAATGAATGTGCTTGGCTTTTGAAGTCTAGTTTTCTTTAATTTTCATCTTAGTTTAGGTCATTTGGTCCATCTTGGTCTGTTTCAAACTTGAAAAACACAATTTAAGAGAATTAAGTATCAAAACACCACTTTTTTAGGAGTTTTGAAAATGTTTAATGTGCATATGATATGATTCATGTTCATGTAAGATAAGAACATTAATTCATGCATAGACTTTATGATTAGAATATGAATCACCGATATTTTCTTTGAACTTTACGTTTTTTCTATCTACCTTTTCTTTCTAGAAAGCTTGAGGTGGCAAAACAAGTAAGGACAAGGGTGGCGGCTCTTCTTCCTTTTATAGAACAAAATTAGGGTTTGCTAATTAACCTTGTAATCTCTCTAAGTTTAACCATATTACATGTTAACCCTTTTAAACTTGTCTTTATTTACCATAAAGATAGTGTGTTTTAGATTAGTTTTTGATTCTTGTTTCCTAGATTTCAATCAATAAGATTAGGTCCTTTAATGAATTAATCATTTATATACTAGGATTCTTCTATCTTGGTTCATGTTGTGATGAGCTATGGAAACTCACATTTGCGGGAATTAATCAACCCTTAAACAAAATCAAATTTTGACCAAAAATAATAATCTTGTCTAAAGTAGAAAATAACCCTTAAATCAAAATGAAATCATATCAACCTAATATGTAATCAAATACTATCCAAGTTAATAGGTCTGCTTTAAAACAGATTAAATGTTGATCTTAAGTATCAAATACCAGGTCTACTATGATTAGATAGCCATCACCACCATCAATATTTATATTTCCCGCAAACACATTTCTTAGTCAACATCAATGTAACCTTGATTTTGAAAGAAATTATTTGAATCTATTCTTCGATGATTATTGAGGAAAATAGCCTTGTACATGGAGGGGCCCTATAAAATCATTTGTATTTATAACACTCCACCTTGAACATTCTATATTATACACCATCATCATTGTATTACAAGATAATGTTAGCTTGGTTTATTGGGACCAAAATTAACTAATACAACAGCTTTAGTTATGTTGTCTCATTAAAACCTTACTAAGAAAAACCAATGGGACAAAACATAGTTAGGGGAAAAGAGTACATCGCTTATAATACTCTCCCTCAATTTAACATTGTGATAGAAGCTTGCTTGATTTGTAATATAGTATTTTTAATTTGTTTGAGCCATGTTACATTATCTTCATATAGTGTAGCTAAACTTCCTCGATTATCTAAAACTTGTTGTGTCTGCATAATTGAGCTTTATGTGTGTCTAATAGACATACTACATCAGCATACTAACTAGCTGCTACTCTAACTTTCCTTGTAAAACAATTCCGTGTCTCGAATTTAAAAATTAGTTTATTTTTTTGATACGCTTGTGAAGCTGCCTCAATAAAGACCTTGCTATAAAAACCCGGTGGGACAAAAACATAGCTAAGGAAAAAAGTATAATGCAAATCATAAATAATTAATAACATACTTTAGGATTACGTCAAATCAGCACTTCGGGCCTACAAGTTAAACTTATACTATCAGATCAATTATGTAAGCAGTCTAAAAAAATTACTAAGATAAAAAAGGGACAAAACTTAGTAAAGGAAAAAAAGAGTATAATGAGTTTGAATAAAAGAATATATCGCTAGCATGTGTACTAATAACTAGAGGTGGCAAAATGGATGGGTTGGATTGGGTTGGTTAGGTTAGGATGGGTTTGGGTCAGGATGGGTTCGGGTCAGGATGGATCATTTTAAAAAAAAGTCAAATGCAAGTAAATTAAATCTGACATTACAAATGTAATAACTAATAGTCCAAATGTTAAATACTATACCCATTATAAAATAAAGAGTCTTCAAAACATATTATTTTTTTACATCTTGTACTCTACCAAAATAAAAAATGTTACATACTTGGATCCTATACGAGTATGCGCATCATCATCTTCAGTTCACCACAACCTACAAGGTTAAAACAAGAAAAGTAGAAACAATATATGTAATGATATTGACATTGCCAACTGCTGTAACATATTGTTTTTAAGTGTAAATTTTAAAAAACTCAAAGTTAAATAAAAAATTAAGGAGCAACATCCTCTAATAATAAGAAAGCTAACAACCTAAACGCGACTACTATCATTGTCGGATACAATGCTTCAATATATTCAACAAGTTCTTCCCCCATCTCGTTCTACTTTTCATCTAAATGTGTAAAAAAAGTAGAAGTTGAATTAAAATTATACATAAAATTAAGTAGCAAAGATTTAAAAAAAAACTTATTACCTTCTAAATCAAACAACCAATCAAGTGTGCACAATAGAGCGTCTACATTTGATGATAGTAGTGATGTTCAATATTTACTTAGAATTTGACCTACAATGCTGAACGATGATTCTGAAGCAACTGTGGTGATTGGGATGCTTAATATGTCACGAGCCATGAGACACAATTGAGGATATCTCCTTTGATTTTTCTTTCAATCTTACAACATGTCAATTTCTTTTTTTCTACTAAGTGGAGGCTCATCCAAATACATGTCTAATTGTGATTTTACTCTTTCAACATTTCTAAATTCGCTTTCAAAGGACTCAAATCCATCAAAATTATCCAATATGTCAACACCAATATTTGAACTCCTGGCCACTAAAGAAGTTGTCATTGAAAAATACCATACTCCTTATCATATAGCTTATGCATACCTTTAAAAATAATCTCAATTTTTTTAAGTTGTTCATTCATCATATTAGGTTTTCTAAAACAAAACTCAACAACCTTAAACTTGTATCGTGGATCTAGAATAGCCGCAAAAGACAATATCATGCTAAAATTTTCCCAATATTTATCAAACTTGTTTTTCATTTCTTTTGCCATACCGCTTATCATATTATCTAGCATTGTTGATCTCATCGTCAATACATTTATGGATTTTCCACCCTTGTCCATTCTTATTCTGATGGAAAAGTTTGATGTAGGATAAGAGCTACCAGAAAATAAAGTTGTGATATTATAGAAAGTTTTCAAAAATTATGTAATTGTTTAGCATAAGATACATAGAATTCCATCTAGTTGTAACATCTTGACGTACATTGATGCTCATAAAGTGATCTAAACAAAACAACCTAAATAAAACACAATCTAGAAACTCAAATTTAACCCAAGAAAAACTAGACCTAGACACACTAGATAGGCAAGTGAACCTAATCGAATGTAGAAAAGACTAAGGAAGACCGAAATCGAACCTTAGAGAGACTATTACAGACTAAACTAGACTCGGAAAGGACAAAACAAAAATAGATTTAATAATGGGGGGTAAAGATTTTCTTTTTTTATAAGGAGCCTAGAGAAGTAAAAACTACTTTTACTTAATTTATTAAACACTCTACTTACCAACCAGAAAATGAGAAAACAAAAAACTCTTAGAAAATCAAGAATGAGAAAGACACTACCTAGGTGAATCCTAGTTATGAACCTTGAACTTCAAATGGCTATTGAACTATTGTGGAATCGGGATCTAATGAAACAAACTTCTAAGATACTTAATGGATCCTGGATCATTCTCCGGATGTGACCAAGAGGAGAACCTAGAAGATGAGTGAAACTACCGATTAGTCAAATTACCACTAAGTCTCTTTGACAACACTTATGTACACTTTTAATAGCTAATCTCTCAATCTAACTAACACAATTCATTGTCAATGAAAGGGGCAACCTTTAAACAATCTATTGGACACGAAAAGCAATGCAATTAACTAGCTTAGATAAACCTTCTTTCGAACCACTTATTTCTAAGCAATTAACCTCAAGAACAATTCGATTAATCCTCACATCTCCAAATCAAATTAAGAAGAGCATTAAGGCTTAATAATTAATTCAACCCAATTCCTAAGGTTACTACGTCTAGCAAACCATCAACTAATCAAAAACACAAAGTAATCGATCTAGATATGCAAGTTTCTATGATAGACATTCAACAACTAACATATGGAATATAGGAATCATCAACGATTATGCCAAAACACTCAAACTCATCCAATAGATTGAATAAACGTCATTACATAAGCATTAACCACAAAAACTATTCAATAACCAAAATCCATTCAAGTTAACACATACTAATCACCAACCTAGGTAGTATTATGATCTTGGCTACTCATATTCAAAAGAAACATCATCTTAAACAATGAAAACAAGATCAACATATTTAAAACAATGTTTAAATAAACAAAGTTACAAAGATGAAAACCCGTGATCAAACGTTTGCGATTGTTCCTACGATCCTAGCTTCAATCCTTGGCTTCAAATCCTTGTAAAAGCTTCAATTCATCCTTGAGAATGCACTTGAAACGGCTGGTGGTCGATCGCTGGTTTTGGTTGAGAAAAGTTGTTTAAATACAACTTTGCAAAATTTTCCCAAAAAAAAAAATCTATGCGATACGCAAAGGAGAAGCCCTCCTGCTGTGTGGATCGCATAGGTTAAAAAATTACCAAACCCTAAATTACGATCTATGCGATATTGTGTAGATGGGATATTCCAGAGATTTTTAGTTTTTCACTTAGAAAAAATTCCAAATGTTGGTCTTTCCCCATTGTTTGGCTCTTTTCTACATTTCCCATGCGTTTTCATCACTTTAAGCCCCCAAACACCTATTGAAACACAAAATAACGAATGATAAGTAAAAAACTAATGAATCTAACTAAAATTTAAACAAAAGTGACCCGAAAATGTGAAATAAAATGGATGTGTTTTACAACACATCAAAAATACCCACACTTAATCTTTTTTCGTCCTCGAAATAGTATGCAATGGAATCATAACTAGGAATCAAGTCTTCAGTCACACTAAAACATTCTAAGTATTCCCACAAACAAGCAACAGGTCATAGTAATCATCGGTGATGTTTCCAGTTTACCCCAACACTAGCTAGTTGGGTCTTTTCTCGCATTTGTTTACGTTGAAGTGATATCAATTCATCTACAGGGTCTCACACTTAAGAAGCTACATTTCAGCTTGTTTAATTGATTATTTGGCGAGGCACAGGCTAACCCTATTAGAGTTATCCTACCAATGCAAACTAGGGGACTTATTCCACTTAAGAATCATTGCCATATCAGGGTGAATGTATACCGGATGAATTAGCAAGCATAAACCGGTGCATTCTTTTTTTTCAAGTTCACCTCACCCATGGGTGTATCCTCCAAGTCGCCATCCCGGATGGTAACACGTAAGTTGTTGGCTTACTTTATTTTTTAATATATATATATATATATATATATATATATATATATATATATATATATATTCTATATCTTTTTTTTCGGTCTAATGCTCGATGGGATATATTTGGTGGAGTGCCACTTCTTTCGGATCCATTTTCATAAAAAGAAAGAAGCGTGCTATGAATTTCTTCTATGGCAATCACTCTTAACTAGTGTAAGTTCTAAAGTTTACACCGGTGCCTAATTATTTAGTTAAGGCATTCTTGTTTCCTCTAAGATGATAACCCACGAGATTCTTTGATTTAAATAGGTCATTTTAAAACACTTAAAGAAACCCTTAAAGCTAGCTGGGTCACTGACTGATTACCAAGTGACACATCACTGTTTGTTTGAAATATTATTATCATTTTTGTTTATATAGATTTTTTTCTTTTTGAAAACCAATTCCCAATTTTTCTATCATTTTCCATCCAATTTGCTCAACTCTTTCAAAAACATTTCATCAGATTTTCTTTTTTTTTTTATGCCAAAACAAACACATAAATCCCCATACCCACACTTAAATCACACATTGTCCTCAATGTGGCTTGAAAGACTACGCAACAAAACAATGAAACAAACGACCATTAAGAAACAAAATAAACAAAAGCAAATAAAGATAAAGCGTGATAAAATTGAATAGACTCCCCTGGTGTATGTGATGAGAATCCACGTGAGACTTGTTCCATTCAGGCCGTCTAATCGTCCTGATCATCGGCGCCACCAACGCCGCCAGCATCACTAGCACCACCCTGCCCTCCATAATCGTCGTAGTAAGGAGGATACCCCTGGTAGGGGTAAGTAAACCATGGAGGCACCGGCATGTGGTGTTGCTCTATCATGTATCTAATCGTCGCGTCTTGATGATCCAATCGACCCTGAACCACCTGATCATGTGCGTGAAATTGGTTGCGGTACATCTTGTCCTGCTCATCCATTCTTGTAAACAACTGGTCCCGCAGATCCCGCAGGTCAAACGGTGCAGACGGAAACTCTTTCAAGGGGTATTGTTTCTGAGGAATTTCATGGCGAGGCCGGTGGATATTTCTCTATCTGTGTGTTGGTGCACCCATCTGGATAGTGTCTGCAGCTGTAGAGCCCGCTGGTGGTGGAACCTGCGGGCCTAGATGTACCCCAACCCATCTGATCCGCTCATCCCACTCAATAATGTTGGACTGCCTAAGTTCCTACAATCCAAAGACACTTGTATCTGGCCCTCTAGTCAAATGATGCTCCGAATAACGATCGAAAACACGCAAATGATTTGCAATGCGTGTGACATAAGGGCCGAGATCCAATCTAGCGTTGGGGCCACCCTTCCTACCCCTTGTGAATGAAGTCAGAAGATAGCATGCAAGATTGATGTCTCGTCTATTCACGATACGATATAAACCAAATAGGTCTACATTCGTGACCTTGTCCTTTTGTTTATACCCACAATAGTGCCCGTGAGTAGACGATGAATGTACTTCAAAAACAGGTCGGTGATGGTTGATGCAACCATATTAGATGAAAAAGGACCATCACTAATCGATCTCCAAAACTCACCCAGTACGGCTTGAGAAACCGTATGTTCCACATCCTTCTTATCTTCACCCCTCAAAGCCAGCTCAAAACTTGGCATCCTAGTCTCATCCTCATTATACAACCCAGCAGCCATACAAATTATTCAACATTCATTTCATATACTTGTCTCCCCAAGGAAAATGACACTGCATTGGCCCAACTACACCTTCTTGCCTTATATTTCAAAGTGGAATGAAGCTCCACTGTCAGCTCTGAATACTATGGCTCAACACACTGAATAGCATTCAACCATTTGGGTCCCAAAAATGGATTGATCCTTTGAGTTGCATTCAACTGGTTCATCAAGTTCCAATCAATTGTCCTATGTCTCAATAATTCCATTTCTGCAAACTTAAGACATTTCTCATATTCCTCAGTTCCTAGTGCAAATCTGAGGAAAGTGTGACTCATCAAATCCCTCTTGTCTTCAGGAATAGGTTGATCATCCGAGTCCGGGACCACATAATATGCATCATATCTGATGGTCCTAGTAATAACATGAGCATGTGGTTGGTCCTCAGCAGCTTCCCTGGCTCTGCGTTTCCCTGATCGTGATGAGCTTGCACCTCTATCCATATCTGAAACTTCATTCCTTATTGATTCCCTCTTCAATCTGGTATGAATTCCTACAAAACACAAACAAAACCAAAGCATAGCACCCAAAAACACAAGAAAGACAATCAATGAACACACAATTAAACTAAAAACAAATAAACACGAAACTTTTACAAACTCTACATTCGGGAAGCAACCCGAAAGCAACCTCTCACTTCTCAAACCTTAGGAACATCAAGGAGGGCTACATCCTCCTTGGTTTCATTCTCGATGGATTCTCCTATGTAATGTTTCAATCGGTGTCCATTCACTTTCCATGAACTACCGAAATCGTCTTGAATTTCAATCACACCATATGAAAGCACCTCTTTCACTGTAAATGGTCCTCTCCACCTAGATTTTAGCTTTCCTGGGAATAGTTTCAATCTTGAATTATATAATAACACTCTATCCCCACACTTGAATTCCTTCACCTCTTTCAACTCCCTATCATGCAATGACTTCGTTCTCTCCTTATAACTCCAAGATCTGTCATATGTTTCATCTCTAAGTTCCTCCAACTCACTTAATTGGAGATACCGGTTCTTACCTGCCTTAGACAAATCAAGGTTAACTGCCTTAAGTTCCCAAAATGGCCTATGCTCTTACTCTACCGTAAATGACACGTCATACCATAAACTATCCTAAAAGGTGTAGTCCCTATAGGCGTTTTGAACACTAATCTAAAGCCCCATAGTGCATCATCTAGTAAATCCGCCCAATCCTTACGATTTGTTCTGATCGTTTTTTTCTAAAATTCTCTTAATCCCCCTATTTGCATTTTCTACTTGACCATTAGTTTGGGGATGATAGGTGGTGGATAATCTATGTGTAACTCCATAACATGCTAACACCTTCTCCATTTGGGCATTACAGAAATGTGTTCCTCTATCGCTAATCAATGCCCTAGGAGTACCAAACCGACTAAACAACTTCCTCAGAAACAATAGGATCACTCTCGCATTGCTAGTGGGCAAGGCTTGAGCCTTCTCCCACTTGGACACATAGTCTATAGCCATAAGAATGTACCTATTTCCTCTAGAAGCGGGAAACGGACCCATAAAATCTATACCCCAAACATCAAAAACCTCTACTATCTGAATTGGGTTTTGGGGCATCTCATTACGCTTAGAAATGTTACCGGACCGCTAACACGCATCTCAACTTTTTACTAACTCACTCGTATCCTTAAACACTGTCGACCAATAGAACCCACAATCTAACACCTTCTTTGCTGTGTATGAAGGCCCATGATGACCTCCTGTCAAACCAAAATGGCAATGCTTAAGGATCTCCAATCCTTCCTCTCTACTCATGCACCTCCTTAATAACCTATCAACACTCACACGAAATAAGTAAGGCGTATCCCATATGTAGTGCTTAGCATTTGAAAAGAACTTCTTTCGTTGCTGAGATGTCATTCCTCCAATCACTACACCATCGGCTAAGTAATTCGCCAAATCAAAAAAACCATGGCATGCCTTCCTCCTCTGCTCTCCCTTACATCAAGTCCTCATAGGGGAATCTGTCCCCAATGGCCTCCTCCTGTATCTCCTCTCTATTTGGATCCTCTAGTCGCAAGAGGTGATCCCCTGCTACATTCTCATATCCCTTCTTATCCTTAATCTAGATGTGAAACTCAGAAAGAAGTAAGATCCATCGTATGAGTCACGATTTGGCATCTTTCTTTGCGAAAAGATAGCGCAAAGCTACATGGTCAGTGTACACAATGGTCTTAGAAAGCACGAGATAGGATCAAAACTTGTCGAATGCGAATACAACTGCTAGAAGCACCTTCTCAGTAGTCGTATAATTCTCCTAAGCTTCGTTTAGTGTCTTACTAGCGTAATACATAGGATGGAAGTGTTTATCCTTCCTCTGTCCTAGGAAGGCTCCGACTGCATAGTCACTAGCATCACACATCACCTCGAAGGGTAAACTCCAGTCGGGGGCCACAAGGATAGGGGCGCTCGTAAGCTGCTCCTTCAAAAACTCAAACACCTTAAGACATTCCTTGTCAATGACAAATGGAACATCCTTCTCAAGAAGGCGGGTCATGGGTCGGGTGATTTTGGAAAAATCACGAATGAACCTACGATAAAATCCCGCATGACCTAGAAAACTACGAATGGATTTCACATTGGTTGGTGGAGGGAGTCTGCTGATGGTCTCTATCTTAGCCCTACCCACCTCGATACCCTCACGTGAAATATTGTGCCCAAGAACAATCCCCTCAGTCACCATAAAGTGACATTTCTCCCAATTCAACATTAAGTTTGTCTATACACATCTCCTTAACATCCTCTCTAGATTCTCTAAACAATGATCAAATAAGCTCCTAAACACAGAGAAATCATCCATAAACACTTCCATGGGTTTCTCTATCATGTCTTGGAAGATAGCCACCATAAACCTCTGAAAAGTGGTTGGAGCGTTACACAACCCAAACGGAATACGGAGGTATACAAAAGTCCCTTGTGGGCATGTAAAAGTGGTTTTTTCCTGATCCTCTGGTGCAATGGGAATCTGGAAATAACTAGAGAAACCATCCACGAAACAATAAAACTGCTGCCCAGATAGACGCTCCAACATCTGATCAATGAACGAAAGGGGGAAATGGTCTTTCCTGGTTGCTTCATTCAACTTTCTGTAATCGATACAAACTCTCCATCCAGTGACTATTCTTGAGGGGATCAACTCATTCTTATCAGTCATGATTACTGTCATCCCCCTTTTCTTCAGGACGACCTGAACTGGGCACACATAAGTGGAGTAAGAAATGGGATATATCAATCCTGCATCAAGGAGCCTGAGAACCTCCTCTTTCACCACTTCTGTCATGTTAGGGTTGAGCCTCCTTTGTCTCTAAACAACAGGCTTATACTTATCCTCCATGAGAATTTATTCATGCAAAAGGAGGAGCTGATGCCTTTAATATCAATGAGTTTCCAGGCAATCGCCTGTTTGTGCTCCTTGAGCACTTCAATCAACCTTAGTTTCTCTTCCTTCGTTAGATGTGAAGATATGTTGACGGGTAAACCTGCCTCACCATCTAGAAATACGTATTCTAGATATGATGGCAACTTCTTCAACTTCAGAGATGGGGGTGTTTCTACTAAAGTATTCCTCCCCTCTTCAGTACCATCTCCAACAGAAAACACCACTGGATACTGAGAAAGCTCAGTGACCAGGTAGTTAAGACTAGGATCAGGATCACTCTTTATCTCAACTTCCTGGTTCTCCTCATCGAGGTCAGATGTGGGCATCAGATCTGCTCCACTAATGTTGTCCAAGCAATGATCCATGTGAGAAAATAATGCATCAAGAAAATAGATTGAATAGTCTTGACTACCAGAATGTTTCATCACCTTAGAGACATCAAAAGTGACGGTTTCCACCCCCACATGAAGTGTGATCTTACCTTCATGGACACCAATCAATGCCTTAGCTGTGCGTAGGAAGGGGCGTCCCAAAATGAGAGGGACTCTATCGTCAGCTTTGATGTCAAGGATGACGAAATCCACGGGGAACACAAATTTGTCTACTTTCACCACCAAATTCTCCACAATGCCCTTTGGATATTTGACCGGTCGATCAGCTAAAGATATGCTCATGCGCGTTGGAGTCGGATCTCCAAGGTCTAGCTTCTTATAAATCGAGTAAGGCATCAAATTTATGCTAGCACCAAGATCAGCCAACGCGTAGTTCATAGTAGAAATACCAAACAAACATGGGATGGTAAAAATACCCGGATCTACTAATTTCTCTGGTAGTTTACTCTGCACCACCGCAGAACAATGCTCACTCAGGGTAACGATTGAGAGGTCCTCCAGCTTCTTCTTGTTGGAAAGAAGATCCTTAAGAAATTTGGCATACTTAGGCATATGCTAGAGCGCCTTTACGAATGGAAGATTGATTTTTAGTTGTTTGAACAACTCCAGAAAGTGTCCATAATCCTTAGCAAACTTCTTCTTCGTCAAACGATCAGGATATGGAACTCGGCTCAAATCTATCTCAGGATTTGTCTTTTTTACTTCAACTTTCTTCTTCTCCACTACTTCCTCCTGTGGAGACTCACTACTCAGTGCGGTAATTGCTAGGTCTAGCCTCTGTTGCGCCCCTCCCGGAGTCTCCATTTCAATCTCCTCATCCACTTCCTATTCTTCTCGTGTCACAGGCTTCTCCTATTCGCCTCCTCTGCACTTCATGTCGTCACTGCTTTTGTAGTCGTATTGGGATTCAGGAGAGTGATTCCTGGGAAGGAACCTATAGGTCGGTGTTCTAATTCTTAGCTATGTCACCTATGGAACACTGCAAGTCAAGGAAAGCTGATTGCTGACTCTTTAGCAGAATGCCATGCTCACTCAACCTTTTTTGAGTTTCTTGATCTTTATTTATCAGTTGAGTGAGTAGTTGAGTCTGGGTAGCGAGTATGTCCTTAAAATCCTTGTCCATACCCCCACTAGCACCTGTACGACTGCCTACATCTCCTCCACCCGGCTGATTTTGCCTCTGCTGAAAACCAAGTGGGTTCCCCCCAGATCTCCAACCAAAGTTAGGGTGTCCTCTCCAACCCTGATTATACGAACCAGAAAATGTACCACTCGAACCCCTACCCTGACCACTCACGAAATCAACTTGCTCCTGACTCATAACCGGACACTCTCTCATATCATGTCCACCTCTACAAACCTCACACTTATTAACACTCATTTTCAGGTCTCGGATTTCATGTTGCATAACTTCTAAGTCAGCAGCCACACTAGTATCAGTTGTGACATGATGAACACCCCTCGAAGAGGAAACGGGGGCTTTAGTACTAGGAATGGAATTCCTATTTTGTGGATGCTGCTGTTCAGCCAATGTAAAACTCTCAAACATCTCCTCACACTCTTCTACAGTCTTTTTCCCCATAATGTGTCCCCCCGCAGCAGTATTGAACATGAGTTGAGTTGCATAGGTGAGACCGTTATAGAACTTCTCGACAAGTGCCCACTCGGTCAACCCATGCTGAGGGCATCTACTACGAAGCGTGTTGAAACGTTCCCATGCCATGTAGTAAGGTTCATCAGGATCCATGCGAAAAGAGTGAATCTGCTCCCTAAGTCTGGCGGTCCTAGACGGTGGATAATATTTCTTAAGGAATTTTGTCTGCAAATCAGCCCAAGTAGTGATGGAATCCTGGGGTAATGTGTCGAGCCACGAACCAGCTCGACCCTGTACAGTGAACGGGAAGAGATGAAGATAGATGGCATTTCTATCACACCAGAAATGTTAAAGGTGTCACGGTTACAAACGAAACGTGAGATGTGACCGGGGGCATCCACATCATCCAGTCCGTGGAACTAGGTAGCATTTGTGATTGTAGACATGACATATGAAGGAATCTTTCAGTTGTTCACGTTATTAATCGTGGGACGGTTGATTGACGATCTGCCTCCGGTGAAACCATCCGATGCTTTCTCGTGAACGGTACGCCTAGGGGGGTTAGCATCACCCATTGGAATTAACTTAGGAAAAGGAATGGAACATACCTTAGAATCTAAAATTGCATGTAAACATGCACAAGGTGGAGCGTGCCTCTCGCGATACTCTCGCCCAGGGTCAGAAAAAGCAGAAAACTCAGGTGATCCTTTCGAATGGGTGTGTGGCATGCAACTGAAAAGAAAAATAGAATAAAAAGATCTAAGAAGAGATAGGAGATTACCGACTTTAGGCTAAAAAGAAATAAACTTTAAAAACAAAGGAAGACTCTTAACTAAAACTTAACCTAACAAATCTAGAAAACTCTAAACTTAAGTGTCCCCGGCAACGACACCAAAAACTTGATGCTTACAATGTGATCTAAACAAAACAACCTAAATAAAACACAATCTAGAAACTCAAATTTAACCCAAGAAAACCTAGACCTAGACCACTAGATAGGCAAGTGAACCTAATCGAATGTAGAAAAGACTAAGGAAGACTGAAATAGAACCCTAGAGACACTATTATAGACTAAACTAGACTCCGAAAGGACAAAGCAAAAATAGATTTAATAATGGGGGGAAAAGATTTTCTTTTTTTATAAGGAGCCTAGAGAAATGAAAACTACTTTTACTTAATTTATTAAACACTCTACTTACCAACCAGAACACGAGGAAACAAAAAACTCTTAGAAAATCAAGAATGAGAAAGACACTACCTAGGTGAATCCTAGTTATGAACCTCGAACTTCAAATGGCTATTGAACTATTATGGAATCAGGATCTAATGAAACAAACTTCTAAGATACTTAATGGATCCCGGATTATTCTCCGGATGTGACCAAGAGGAGAACTCCGGATGTGACCAAGAGGAGAACCTAGAAGATGAGTGAAACTACCGATTAGTCAAATTATCACTAAGTCTCTTAGACAATACTTATGTACCCTGTTAATAGCTAATCTCTCGATCTAACTAACACAATTCATTGTTAATGAAAGGGGCAACCTTTAAACAATTTATTAGACTCGAAAAGCAATGCAATTAACTAGCTTAGATAAACCTTCTTTCGAACCACTTATTTCTAAGCAATTAACCACAAGAACAATTCGATTAATCCTCACCTCTCCAAATCGAATTAAGAAGAGCATTAAGGCTTAATAAATAATTCAACCCAATTCCTATGGTTACTACGTCTAGCAAACCATCAACTAATCAAAAACACAAAGTAATCGATCTAGATATGCAAGTTTCTATGAAAGACAATCAACAACTAACAAATGGAATATAGGAATCATCAACGATTATGCCAAAACACTCAAACTCATCCAATAGATTGAATAAACGTCATTACATAAGCATTAACCACAAAAACCGTTCAATAACCAAAATCCATTCAAGTTAACACATACTAATCATCAACCTAGGTAGTATTATGATCTTAGCTACTCATATTTAGTAGAAACATCATCTCAAACAATGAAAACAAGATCAACATATTTAAAACAATGTCTAAATAAACAAAGTTACAAAGATGAAAACCCGTGATAAAACATTTGTGATTGTTCCTACGATCCTAGCTTCAATCCTTGGCTTCAAATCCTTACAAAAGCTTCAATTCGTCCTTGAGAATGCACTTGAAATGGCTGGTGGCCGATCCCTGGTTTTGGTTGAGAAAGTTGTTTAAATACAACTTTGCAAAATCTTCCAAAAAACACCATCTATGAGATACACACAGGAGAAGCCCTCCTGCTGTGCGTATCGCATAGGTTAAAAAATTACCAAACCCTAAATTACGATCTATGCGATACGCGCAGGTTAAGCCATCCTGCTGTGCCTATCGCGTAGATGGGATATTCCAGAGATTTTTAGTTTTTCACTTAGAAAAAATTCTAAGTGTTGGTCTTTCCCCATTGTTTGGCACTTTTCTACATTTCCCATGCGTTTTCATCACTTTAAGTACCCAAGCACCTATTGAAACACAAAATAACAAACGATATGAAAAAACTAATGAATCTAACTGAAATTTAAACAAAAGTGACCCGAAAATATGAAATAAAATGGATGTGTTTTACAACACATCATACATGTTTCCCACTTTGTAATGAAACATGAAGTAAATATTCAGCAAACTTAAACTTTCTAGCAGCACTTCCTCTAAAAAACTTCACCGACTCTTGAAGCTTCTCAATGGCTCCTTCAATTACCTTTAATCCCCTTGAACAATAAGATTTAACACATGTGCACAATAACACATATGAGTAAAATCCCCCTCACAAACTAAAACATTGTTTAAACGCATATGACTGCTTAAACAATCAACTAATAGATCATTATATTTAACATTGTCTAATGTGATCATAAATACCTTTTTCTCTATGCCCCAATCTGCTAAAAAATTAATCAAATACTCCACTAAAAGTTTATCACTGTGTGGAGGTGGTATAACTTTAAAGTTTAATACATTTTTCCTTAGAACCTAATTCTCATCAATATAGTGAGCTGTCAATGTCATATATCCGTCAGTTGTGATAGAACTCCATAAATTAGCAGTCAAGCATATTCTCTAGTTATTTTTTGTAACTTCTCTTCAAAAATTGTCTTCTCTCTGTCAAATAGATTTTGACATCAGCCTTTGTAGTGTTTCTTGTTATGGTATTCACATCACGGTGTAAAAATTTATGCAAATCTCTTGTCCCCTCATGTTTAACATAACTAAAAGGGTAGTTGTGTTTAATGATAGATAATGCTAATTTTTCCCTATACATTGCTTGATCTAAAGGGACATATTTTGTTGGTTGACCGGGTTCATCAAGGTTGAAATACTTAGGGATATGACATTCCATGTTAGATGTTCCCTTATTAGTACTATACACCTTTCCACAAGCATTACAACTAGCTTTCTTAGCCCCATCTTGTCCAACCGCTAATTTATCAAAATGATTCCAAACTATAAAATGGTCTCTACTTGAATTAAATGAACTAACTTCATACTCAAACTCAGTGTTACCCGACAATTTTTGTGGCTCTTATAATTAAATGATATACATCATAAAATGCAAGATAGATCATATCATATATGTAAGATATAGAAATCAAATTATAGTTGATAGTAACAAAATCAACCAACCAAATTATATTTACTTGTCTTCTCTCTATCATATAGTTTTAGGACATAGCCTTTTAAGTGTTTCTTGTTATGGTATTCATATCACGGTGTAAAAATGTATGAAAATCTCTTGTCCCCTCATGTTCAACATAACTAAAAGGATAGTTGATTTTAGTGATAGATAATGCTAATTATTCCCTATACGTTGCTTGATCTAAAGGGACACGTTTTGTTGGTTGGCCAAGTTCATCAAGGTTGAAACACTTAGGGATATGACATTCCATGTTAGATGTTCACTTATTAGTACTATACACCTTTCCACAAGCATTACAACTCGCTTTCTTAGCCCCATCTTGTCCAACCGTTAATTTATCAAAATAAATCCAAACTATAAAATGGTCTCTACTTGAATTAAATGAACTAACTTTATCCTCAAACTCAGTGTTACCCGACATTTTTTGTGGCTTTTATAATTAAAAGATACATCACAAAATGCAAGATAGATCATATCATATATGTAGCTATAGAAATCAAATTATAGTTGACATAAACAAAATCAACCAACCAAATTATATTTACAAGCTAATTTGTGTGTTTAAAAGAAACCCACAATTGAAGATCTAATTTGTGTGGCTCTTTCAAGATTTCTTAAATCCATGAATATAAATCCAAAGATCATAAAAAATTAAAGAACTCAAGAACAAATGATGATCTAAACCAGGTCATCTTCTCAGTTTCATAAGAATTCTTAACAAAATCATATTCAACCAATTGAAAAGCTAAATATTGACATTATTCAATTTTTTTGACATTATTCAAATTTATTTTTTACATCAACTGAAGTTGTTCTGTTTGTGAATGCTGGAACCTAAATAATATATATAAAGTGTCAATATTTAAAGTCATCAAACTAAACTATTGTCTATGACCAATTGTGTTTCTAAGTTATGGCTTATACTATATTTTATTAATTGCTTAGATGACCTTATAAATTACAAGAAAATAGCTTCCTGTGTTCTTCCACATCTACTTTTCCATAATATAAAAATATTCTACAAATATCTATCCTGTATATAAGTTGCTTAAAATCTTATTATCAAACTAAATATGATTAACCAAGTAAGTGCTTAGCTAAACATATAGCAATGGAACTTGCAATACTATTTTACTAGTTTTCTACATTCCAACAACACATATAGTCATATAGAAAGATGCATATACGAGCTCAAACATATACATATACCACTTCATCTATAAAGGGTAAGTACCTTCAATAAATCGACGGTGATGGTGATGCGGTGGTGGTGTGCGATGAAACTCGACGGAGGTGGGAGGCTGTAGATGCGCTGGTGGTGTAGTGGACCGGTGGTGATGCGTTGGACCGATGGTGGTGCGGTGGTGCCTTGTGCGACGGAGGCTGTCAATTTCAGTGAAAGAAACCTTGACTTATTGTGACTTGCAGATCTATTTTTGAAAACCCATCTTGACCTATGTTCCTTTTTAAAAAAAAAAGCTTTTAACCCATCTTGACCCCCTTATGTTTTTACCATTCTAACCGATCTTTATTATTAAAACACCCAGTTTTACCCATAATCACATCATTAGCTTCTTTTGCCACCTCTACTAATAACGTATTTCCATGTCTAGTGATATTACTAATAAGTTAATACCATGTCTCGTTATATTTACGATATCCAATGGTGCATCGATCAAGCTTAGGTATGATACTTCTCAACCAAATCCTTCACCACCCTCTACTAACGGCCAATAAGAATCCTTTTGTATTTATAGCGATTAGACAACAATAGGTGGGCTTAGCCAATGATAATTGCTAGTACAAAAGGAGCTAACATTTTCTAGTAGTAGATTGATACACATATGTACTTAAACTACATATTGATAAACTTAAAAACTTATGTAACGCACATCAGCTGATTTTATCATACACGTACCTTAAATTATATATTAAGTCGATTGTATCAAATAGGATCAGGTTGTTTGAACCATATTCACATCTTGAGATAATAATTTTAATGCTTCATATCTTGAGATGCTAATTATGATGCTTTGGATAATTTTTAACTATTCAAGGGTTTTGATATAGATGTCACTTCGAAGTGTCACATATAAGTATGTGATGATGACATCTATCGGTTTCATCTTTCTCTGACGGCATCTATCGGCTTCATATGAGTTACCTATTAAATTATTTGGTCCGGACTACAGATCCAAAAACTATCTCTTGTCAAGCGAATCGAATTAAGCCTTTAAGTCATCGTGCCATTTTGGCAAGTCAACTATGTTTATGTACTCTTAAAGAGTTTTACATACATAATCTTTATCATTGATTAAATTTATTGCTAGAGCATATGCAAATATGTCTTATTTCATATATTGAGATCTCATATAATATTTGTTTGGTATCTAAGTTTGTTATGGAGCTCCATTATCCTCTTTTGGAATTCATTAATCCTTTCTAGAACAAATTGTCTCCAATGACATTTACCTCGGCATTATTATTTTCTTCTAAAAATGTACTAGTTATTCTACTATTTCTATTTTCGTTGATGTTTATCTTGAGAGCTTGTTTATTTTTCATGTGTTCATCTTATGATTATTTTAACTCAAGCGGTTGAATTCAATGTTGTTATATGTGATATTGTTACTCTGTGTGTTTTTTGAATGCATCTAGAAACTTATTTGTTACTCTTTATAAATATATGGCTATTAAACTTCATATTCGTATAAATCTCTTTCGGGATCTAAATTTGATAAGTTGTTATGCATTTCATGTTATATATTGTATTACCATGCTTGTTCTTATCTACCCCTAAACTATGAATACTTTCACATTTAACTGTTATGTTGTGGGCTCCAATAGACTTTGGAAACTTATCGTTATTCCTATCATAATCTTGTCACTTGTTTTAGAAATCAATAAAAAAAATACCAAAAAGTTCTTAAGGCCCTAGCCATTGTGTTGTATTGAAATATGTATCCCTAATCGAATTCACAGGTCAGCCTTATACACGTAATACCTAGCTAACAGTTAACATGCTAATGTGCTATAAATATCGCTACATTTGATCTTATAACTAGTAGTTAAAACCAATATAGGTATCTAGTTTTATTTGTGATTCCATTTTCATACATCATGATGCTGTTATATATACATCGTTCAATCAAATATATTCTATGTGTGACATATTTGATTCTCTTCTCGAGGTTTGTTATAGATCAGTAGTTTGATTTTGTTTTTTTTTTTACAGTAGTTGCATATAGATTGGCTTGCCCTCGTGTAGAATACGTTAACTCACATCTTATCAGGATCACTATAACGATGCTAAGCCATTTTGTACGAAAATAAGCTACAGAATGCTCAATATTTATCATGATTGACATTTAACAGTCACTAAGAGACTCCAGATGTGAATTATTCAAAATTATCCATTCTCATGAATTCTCATGTATGATCTTGGCTAGTAGCTGACTGAGATGCTACATATTGGGTAACTAAAAGACTGACATATTGGTCATATGTCTGTTTATGTCCCTTGTATAATTTGTAATAATAAGAGAGATTTTTGTATGAATTTTTTTTAAGGGCTGAAAAATCAATTTTTTTATATAGCACACTACATATGGTAAGTGTATAATATTTTCTAGCTAGTAAATCCTTTAGTGTTCTTATTTCACCTTTTGGCTATTTGATAATTGGTATCGTTTTCTATCATGGTCAATGTGATGAACGCTTAGCCTCAGATAAATTAAAACCTAGCAAGTTTCTTTAGGATTAACTAGAATACAAGCATGATTTAGTACACATATAAAAGGTGATGCATGCTTTTCAAGAGCTTTCCTTAGATTATTAGCATCTAACATAGTGCTAATAAGCGTCCGTTCAGCAAGAGACAATTGATTAAGATACGTCTTATGTTTTATGTAAGGTTCGTTGTGTCAGTATGCAAAGTATTTGTCTTTTGTTTTCTTTTTGTGATAGCTTTGCTAGAGCTTTCAAATATGTATTGTCGTTTTGGAATTCCGTATTTGTAATATATGTTTTGTTGCACCTTGAAAGATCTCCTCATCAGTGGTATCCACGAGCTTTGTCGGTTTGAAACTGTGAGTTTTTTCGCCACGCCTTGGACTCAGCTGGGCCATAACCCTTCCTTCCCTATCATCATTGTACAATAACAATATTCACTTTAGGGAATAAGCTAGCATCGAGTAGTCGCACTTGTTATTACATGGGAGCTTTGTTATTTTGCTATGCCATGAAAAGACATGTTATGGGCTCCGAGTATTTCATGAAATCCGCGTTCCCTATACACTTATGACATGAGCAGGTGAGAAGGATGGAGTACTTGTCTTCCAACATGTCAAGATCGACGATTTTCCATCCGTATAAGTTCATTAGAATGTAATGTCTACATGAGCATCATTGCGGTTGCTAACCTCCTTAGAATTTACCTATTGTAGATGGGGAGTTTTTTAAAGTGAGCTTTTAGTAAGAGGACCAACATTTGGTGGTCAAAATATATATGTGGTTTCTTCACAAGTCAAGAGGGTCCTCATAGGGAATAAAGATCATGATTTTAGTATTTGTTGGAGAACAGTTTTGTTCCCATCACGAATTTTGGCTTCTAAAGCCTAAGGGAGGTAATTACGCCATGAGACGTTTAGTTGACAAACCTGAATAAGGATCTATATGATATTGCATCTCTAATAAGAAAAAAACATTTTTTGTTAGAAAGCATGGTTTTATATGCATTTTAGAGAACTTCACGTTCTTAATAATTAGAATGTGAGGTTTGTATACATCTCAGAGAACTTAAGGGTCTTTCAATTTAATATTTCACCCCGTTTGTTTTTTCATATAGGTTTGTGTGTTTTCAAATTTTGGATTCTCGTAGATTCTTGTGCAATCACTTATTCGCATGTTTAACTGTATGAACTATGAAGTCATTTTGGATTGAAAGATTTGTTCACCTTTCTTAGTATTCAATATTAGTGTATGTATATAACTATCACATTAAAAAGAAATACTAAGTTCTCAACGACACAACTTTCAAATTCAGTCGATAACATTAATAACATATTTATCATGATATAATTTAGGCGAATAAAATTTAGGTGAATTTCATTAGATTTATGCAAAAATCTCTACACATATAAAGGTATGGTTGCCTAACATTTGTTTAATAGTTTTGATAAACATATATACAATGATAAGTGATGGTGGGCTTAGACTTAAACACCTTAAACACCTAGTTATTGTTGAATTTCATAATTGAAACAAGATATCTTCCCTAATTGTAGGTCACCATCCATTTCTAGATTCCAAATTTCTGGTTCTTTAACTATATGCCATAATATACATGCAAAAAGAGATAAATTTTAATAGTAACTTGGATATGCAAAGTGAAAAGGTTCCATGTTGGTGAACGAAAAACCCTGTAGCATTATCGGTTGGAATTCCAAATCCATAATCGTGTCATCCCATGGTAACGATCGCTAAAGATCTCGATGAATTTCAAAATGGATGAAAGTTAATTGGGGAAATTGGGTTCCCGAACTCCATACCCCTTTGTAATTCTAGTAATCTATGATTAAAGGTGCCCGACTACTAGTGGTAGCCTTAACCCTTGCATGCAACGATAGTTAAATAGGCTAAATCAACAACAGTTGGCTTTGTAGTCCTGATGACAGTGTGCCTATAGTGCCGATGCGACTTATGGAGGTCATTGATCGCTGAAGAGGAACACTTTCAGCGACAACAGCATAGGCTGAAACTAAAGTTCCGGATAACTCGAACTCGAAGAAAACCGTTTATTGGCCTCTAAGATGCATATATTTGTGGTGCTTGTATGAATCTTACAATGATATGGTGAATAAATTGGTGGTTGGAATTTGATTTGCATCTAGAAGACTATTTATCTAATA
Organism: Flaveria sonorensis; assembly: GCA_025506505.1. NCBI lineage: Eukaryota > Viridiplantae > Streptophyta > Magnoliopsida > Asterales > Asteraceae > Flaveria > Flaveria sonorensis. The sequence goes on from CM046428.1 coordinate 37,776,905, forward strand.
CGATGGTGAATTTAGGAACCAATGATCAAAGCAGGACTAAAAACTTGAATCTCAATGGTGAAACAAGGGAAGTAATGAGGTAAAACATGATTGTTGAGGGGGGGCTTTGAGTGGTGATAACAAATCGATCAAAATAATAAACTGATGTTATTAGGACGAGTGAGCATCGAATATTAAAGAGAGCATTGCGTGCTAAATAAAATCGTCTATTTTATAACACTCTAAATTATATTTGGATAATTTGTTATTTATAAAAAAAAATTCATGATTAAGTTGAGTTGTTTGTTCAATATCATATTTATCATAAATTTATTTCGTTATGACATTATCAAAGCGATGAACTTTATTCACCTTCTTAATTGTAAACATCTAAATTTTATGTACTGAAATGGTAATTTCTCAAAAGCGAAGGAGTCTAAGTGGATTTATCATTGCCTATGGCTAGAGGTAGGGCTGCAAACGAACTGAAGAAACACGAATAAGGTTTTGTTTGTGTTATTTCATTAAGAAATAAACATGTTCATGAACACTTACCGAACGAGTTTCATTGTTCGTGTTCTTTCGTTAAGGAAATGAATATGTTCATGAACTGTTCATGAACACTTACCGAACGCAAACGAGCACAAACAAAATCAAACGAAAACAAACAAATGTTTATGAACATGACGAACACAATGAAGTCCATAAACACTAACTAATACAAATGATCACATATTTATTATAGAAATAAAATCAGTATTTTAATCACAAAATTTACAAAAAATAAATAAACATATATCAGAAATATCCAAAAACACTTGACATATTTGTCATAAAATAACTAACACAAAAATTAACAACATAATCGAACATATTAACGAACATAAACGAACACATTATCGAACGTTCACAAACGGACATTAACGAACATAAAAGAACACATTATCGAACGTTCACGAAACATAAACGAACGAACACGGCTTGTGTTCGTGTTCGTGTTCGTTCGTTTAACTAAACGAACGAAGTTTTCTTGTTCGTGTTCGTTCATTTACTAAATAAACGAACATAAACGAACATTCCGCCGAACAGTTCACTAACTTTTCGCTGAACGTTCAGTTCGTTTGTAGCCGATATCATTATATAAAAATGATGTTTATTACGGTATTACCCTCGGTGAAACCGTCGTTTGGTTGTTCAGGCTTTCAAAAATCTAGTGGCAATATGGTAATACCCCTCTCACTTTTGTCTTTTTTCAATATATTCACCCCACTTTCCAAATTGTTCATATAGTAAACCTGCAAACGATATGCTCGTTTCCACCTTCGTCATTCTCTCTCTCTATATATATAGATAGATATAGATATATAGACACACATTCAGACCCCTGTTGCAGAATCATCGTTGACGATGGCGATGGCGGAAATTGCCTGGAAAAGTGAACATCAAATATCAATAAATGGGTTCCATGAAACAAAATGGGCGAAACATTATTCGTTAGATCATCATATACTGTTGGTAGGAGAAGGAGACTTTTCATTTTCTCTTAGTCTAGCTATGGTTTTTGGCTCTGCTTCTAAAATGGTAGCCACATCGCTCGACTCTTATGGTAACAAATCCTTTCTGCTTATGGGGTTTATCTCTGTTTAGTATTTCAAAACACTGATCATTATCTAGGGTTTCAATAATCAGTTTGGTGTACATGTTGCTCGTGTTGTTAATCAAGTATTGGGTAATGGCACGTTTGAAGCGTCGAACTTATATCGTTGGTTGCCGAAATAATGATTTAATCTCGTTGTTCTTGAAACTGCTTCAATTCTGTAGTGATGAAGATGCACATTAAAGTTGTGACATTTTCGTCTTCATGATAAATATATTTTGTTTGAAAATACTGTTTCATTTATGTGAAACTGTGAGAATGAGTCTTTGAAATACAATATACCAGTCACCAGTGTGTGTTTTCTTTTTGTTTCTTGAAATTTTTGAAGGGCGTACGTATTAAAATAACTCTTAAACCAGTCTAAAAATTCGTATATTTGTTTAAAATTTCGTGTACTTTGTTAAACAATTTAAATATTCTTGTTTCCCCTGCATACTAAGTTAATATATTGGCATTGTGATTTGGGCATACATATTATCAATGGTTCCATGTTATTAGACGTTGTGATCACGAAGTACAAGAGAGCAAAAACAAACCTGCAAATCTTTTATATTAAAGGAGCTCAGTTGTTACATGGAGTCGATGCAATGACAATGAGGTTTCATCCTGATCTTCGAAACCACAAGTTTGATCGGATCATTTATAATTTTCCACACGCTGGTTTTTTTGGGGATGAAAACAGTCCACGAGTCATCGAGTAAGCTCCTGAATTTGTACCTATTGCTTCTCAAAGTATCATATCTGGTTGTAACTCTTCCATCATTATTTTTCTATTAGGAAGCATAGGAATCTGGTTCGTGGTTTCTTTGAGAATGCAAGTCGGATGCTGCATCCACGTGGTGAAGTTCATGTATCCCACAAAACCACAGGCCCATTCGTAACATGGAACATCGAAGACCTTGCTTCTAAAGCCTCCTTATCATTGCTAGGATGTGTCGAGTTCAATATTTCAGATTACCCTGGTTATAACAACAAAAGAGGAGATGGTTCCAGATCTGACGAGCCGTTTCCTTTAGGAAAGTGCAGTACTTTCAGGTTCATAATATCTGGCAATCCTGGGAATTGGGCGATGAACAGCTACGAATGCTTTTGGATTTTCAAGGAGTATTTTGATCAAACACGTTCGACGTTTGGGAGACGTGATGACAATCTTTACTCTTCTGTTCCTGTTATGCTGGGATTGGGGCTTGAAAGATGCAAGATGGTGAATCATGTAAATCCCATGGATGATTACATAAATCATTTGGAAGAGCTTCAAAATATGTGCAAACGAAAGATAGCAAATTTGCAAAACTGGCTGCTAGGAATGGATCACCGGTATGGCTTGTAGGTTGAGGATCAAAAAGGTCAGCTTACCTTGTTTTTGTGTGAAATACTAACTAGTAGGCACGGCAGCGTGCTAGTAATTCCGGGTGGTAAAAAGAACGTAAAATGCTACTCTTGGCTTTTGTATGTTTTCCTTTTATATTGTCTAAGGTGTTTGCGATTATTATTATTGTGATTCACTATACCTAATCACCTTCGATCTTGGGGAATTAACCATATACGGGTGACAAGAAACTGATTGCAAAAAGAATAATCAAATCTGGCATGGTGTTACCGCCTCACAACATAGTGAGCAAACATTAGGGACATTCAAATTCGAAATCAAGATTTTTAAATATTTGAATTTTATCCGAATCTTAAATTAGGGATATTTGAAGTATGAATAAGGATTCGGATATTCGTTTGGATATTCAAAATCTAATAAATATGTATTATTTAATGTTTCTTTTATAAAAATTTAATAATTTTATTAAAAAAATCTTTTAGATATTCGAAATTCTTTAAAAAAAATATGTGAAATATCCAACAAAAATCCTAAATTTCTATTCAATGTCTATTATTCTATAGTTTTGAGAAAAATAATTTGGATATACGAAATTTTACAAAAACATCGTCCGAATCCAAATCTGAAAATTTTGGGTTTGGAATTTTGAATAATTTGAATCCATTTTCCGATTCATATATTTTTACACACTTAGCAAACATATTCTGTGGAGGTTTTCTCACACAATTAAACGCGAACACAAAACCCATGATTGATTTTAGGGAGGGAGAAGAACCGTTGGTGTTCGGAAGTTGAAGAAGGGAAATAGAATCGTTAATATGAGCCTGATTTTTTATCTATAAAATTACTAGCATATATACTTATGTATCACACAAGTTGAACAAATAATATATTAAAAGGATTTTTACTAATTTCTCTTCTTAAGACCGTGAATTACATATTTTCTTAAGTTATAAAATCAATTATATATTTCTCCTTCCTAATACATATATATTACATATTTATTTATTTCATTAAATCTAATCTATCAAATGATTATTTTATTTTGCTTTTACAAAGTGATTTTTATATATTGATATTTTGTTATTATAATTGTTTAAAACTTCGACAATTTTGTTTTGTAATTGGAAATATAACTTTGATTATCGTTTTGATATAAAGTATTTAACCTTTGTATTAGGAGTTGTAATTTTATTATTTTTATTGATATATAACACTAGAACTTAAGTAAGTATGTGTTTAATGTTTGTAGAAAGGGAAATGTGTAAAAATAACTTGGTAAAAATATGGATATAATAATCATTCAATAACTAATTTTAATAAAATGGATGAATATATAATATATATGTTTTAGAAAGGGAAATATGTAATTATTTTTTTACCTTGGATATATATGTAATTAATGTGTTTATGAAGGGGAAATATGTAAATGTCTTTATATTAAATATCAATAACATACATATAAGATATAAACTTTTGTACCCTTATTTTTAAATCAGAATTGTAAATTAAACAAACATACAAACTGAGTATATCTTACACATAGGGGTAGGATGAGGGCAAATCTTTTCTTATCCTAAAAGATAAAGATGTTGCTTCCAATGCGAGCTCAGGCTTCATATGTTTTGAAAAAAAACGACACAACAACTATTTTATGCACAACTACCATCCAAATCACTATTTTGTGCTTTCATAAAAGACGTCTCCATGGCTGAATTAATTTAACTAGCTTCCACAAGTCACCGGTGATATACATCTCCAATAACAACCCTCTACCATCGTTAGTGTCGCCTACCTCCACCATTGAGTACAATGAACGAGCTAAACGAAGCTAATTTTGGGGGTTGATTTTGGCGGCGATTCACGAGAGTTGTTTGAAAATGTCTGCTATTTCCTTGGAACCACTTGAGAACTCACTTTTTTAGAAGTTTAGGAATAAATGTAAACCACACATTTAACATCACATGCAAGTCATATGCGCTTTGGCTTTTTCACTTTTTTTTTTTAAAGTTTATAACTTTTTTTAACGAAATTGTTTTTTTCAATAAAATTTCATCATAAAATTTACTATCTTTTATCTTTCCAACATGTATCATGTCGATATACTTTAAAAAGAAATCACCCACCCGTTATTTACACATATATAAATTAGTCATTACATGCATAAATCTAGTTTTACATATGTGTAATTAGGTAGTACCCATGTGTAAAATGAATTTCGTAATTAAAACGTGTTTTTTTATAATTTTTTTAGTTTTTTTATGAGTGAGAAAAACGAGTGAAACATTTTTTTATGTTTTTTTTTCATTTTATAATTTTTTATTATGTTTTTGTTATTTACTCTTTCACTGTTGAAAACGTGTGTCTCATATTGGTTGCTAGAGTTTTCAAAAAAAATAAAAAGATCTCATTTGAACCCTCCCCTTTACTATAATTGTCTATGTGTTGTTAAACAACAAACTAATTGCAATATTTGATGGTCAAATTGGATTTTAATAAGGGAAAACTTCATAGTAATATAACAAACTTTCATAAGTGTTTTAATTAGGTTACCCAAACTTTTTTTATTTCAATTTACTCACTCAACTTATAGTTAATATGCTAATTCTAGATAATTTACTTACATAGTAGGTTACCATATGATATTTTTTAATTGCTTAGGTAGAATATGATAAAATAATTAAATACAATTAATTAAATCTAATTATTTACATAATACAAAAGCAACAACTGATCAAATTCTTATGTTATCTCCAAGAAAGATTGACGAAGCATCAACGACGGAAAAATAAACTCCAAATGTGTTGTAACCCTAATCAAATAAGAAATCTCTATTTGTTACTCTAATCGAACCAAAATGTTAGTAATTCTTGAGATTTGTTTTCTCTTTTTTGATCAAGTTTTGACTTTAACAATGTACATCCTTGATCGAAACCTACGATTTATGCTTTTGTTTTGATATTCGAAGATAGACGGCACTTTTTGATTATTAAATGCAGTTAGTTTGACTTTTTGTTGTTAGATTATATATTCCACAAGCCAAACTCTTCTTTTGAATTAAATGTGAATGTTTTTGTTTGTTCACATCAACCCCAGCGAACTGTGTCCACAAAAGAATTTGATTTGTTTGATTATAATTGTTTAATGCTTTTGTTATTTCACATATACAATTTGTTTAGACAACCTATTATGGTTGTAATGGCCTTTGTAATTTTTTTTTATGTTGTGTATCAGGTAAGATGAACTTAGAAGATGATTTTAATCCTTTTCAATTAGATCATGAAAGGGATAATAATGTTATTATGAACCAACCAATTAATGATCAGTTCTTGAGCTTACTTTGTTACGACAAAGATGATGAGAATGAAGATGATGTCATTTCAGTTGAAGATTGGTGTGCAAATGAACAAGATTATAAGAGTAATAGTGATGAGAATTATGAACGTGATGAAGTGTATACTTGTTATGATCTTACTATGGATTGGAAATTAATGAAGCCTGCTGTAGGAATGAAATTCGAGAGCCCCATACAAAGAGATCTTGATTGACTATGGAGTTTCAAATGGTTACCCCTTAGTGTTTGTAGTAAACGACCATAATAGATTGTTAGTAAGATGTGGGAAAGAAAAAACTGAAAAAGATGGTGAGGGAAGTAAAAAGAAATCATGGAAGTGTCCGGCTTTGGGCATCTAGGATAACTAAAGATTCTTTTCAAATAAAATCATTAAATGACATGCATACATGCTCAAGAAAGTTTTGTTTAGGTTATCTAATTACGTATTTTGGATTGCAAAATGGCATTTGAAGCAAATAATTCAAAATCCTGAAATTAGTTTAAGGGAAATACAAGAAGATATTAAGCAAAAATACACATTTACGGTGAGTGTTGGTCAATATGGTAGAGAAAAAAAAAGATATTTGATGAGTTTGAAGGGGGGTTGAAAGAACATTATGCAAGACTTTCGGATTACCAAGCTAACATATTGGAAACAAACCCAGGGAGTAGTATGAAAATGACAGTGAATATAATGGATAATGGAGATGTTTACTTTACTAGTTTTTATGTTTGTTTTAAAGGTGCAAAGATGGATGGATCAACGGGTGTAGAAAAGTTATTTGTTTAGATGGATGTTTTCTGAAAAATAGTGACTAGTTATTCTCGGCTATTGGAAGAGACGCTAATAATCACACTTTTCCTTTAGCATGGGCTGTTTTTTCTGTTGAAAATAAGGAAAACTGAAAATGGTTTCTTGATTCGTTGAAGGATGACATTGAAATGGAATATGGACTTGGACTAACTTTAATTTCAGATCAACATAAAGTATGCAGTACTTATGAATTTATAATTTTGAGTTTGTTATTATTAATTTGCTTATGTTATGTGATTGTTTTTCTTAGGGGATTATAGAAGCCGTGAATGATGTATTTCCATATGCTAAGCATAGAAAATGTACAAGACACATATATGCTAACTTTAAGAAAAAATTTTATGGATTTCAATTTAAAATTTTGTTTTGGGGTGCTACAAATTCAACAACAGAGCAACATTTTCATGAGAAAATAGAAGAGTTAAAAACCATTAGCAAAGGTGCGTATACTCATTTTATGGAAAGAGATCTGATTAGTTAGTCAAGAGCTTTTTTTTAGGTTGGTAGGGCGTGTGATACATTTGAAAATGGAATGAGTGAAAGCTTTAATGCACATATTCGGGTCATATGAAGTAAACCTATCATCACTATGTTAGAAGAAATCAGAACATTTGTGATGCATAGAGTTTTCTTAATGGCGACAAAAGCAGAATGTTTAGAAAATGATGTGTGTCCAATAATCTGAGAAAAAACTAAAAGATATAAAGAAGAAACAAGTAATGATTTGTGTGTGTGTATATATATAATTTTGTTATTTGTTATGAATTTTTATAAAAATTTTGGTTGATTGTGTAGGCATTGGAAGGTGATTCCAAGTGATAGTTGTAGGAACCTCTAAAGTTAAGAGGCTGATGCAACCAAAAGATACCAAAACAACCAAGTCTTCCAACATGCACTTTGAAACAAAGTTGAACTAGCTTCGGAAGTTTTACACACTCAAGAAATATGCTAAGTGTAAAATCTTTCGAAGCCAAAGTTCAGAAGAAACTGCTGCGGAAGCTTTACACTGAACTTGGAAAATATTCCAAGCATAAAGTCTTCTGAAGCCAAAGACTCAACTCTTCCGAAGGTAAAAGATGAAGTCTTTCGAAGCTCTCAAGACAAAGTCTTCCGAAGCTGTTTAAAGACAAGACTGATTTTCCTCTGAAGAGAGAGAAAAGATACCTTTTCCATCAACTTTATCATAAAGTAACATACTCTCCGCTACATGCTCTGGTAGTTCACCTGCTATTATTAGTTGGTGAAACTTCCATACTTTATGATAAAGTAGATAAGGTCTATGCCTGCAAGTTTCTGTTTTTATTCCTTCTTGACTTTTTGTAATCGGAAAGTCAGTGAGCTATGGCTTGTCATAGTCACTAGCCAAAAGGCAATCTGCCTTTTGACTTTAGGCTGATCTTGTTGTCTAGATTAGTCACTTCCAACTATCTTTTTGCATATTGACGGTTGTAGGATGTAGTATAAGTAGTCTTTGGTTCTTGTATTTAAAATATACTTGTACAACATTTGTAATAGAACTAGAGAAGCAATATACAACTTCTTTGAAAACTTTATCTTATGCTCTTGTTCTTTTTTTACTTGTGTTTATCTTGTATCTTCAGTAAAGGTTCACAGTTCCCTATTTGAATTGTTAAGTGATCTTAAGATCCTCCTAAGTGTGTTAACTAAGTGCAAGCTTAAGTACCCTTTAACGGTCCTGCATTTGGTATCAGAGCATTCCAGGCTCTTGATTGTAAGATCTCACCATCTTCAAATCCTCTTAGTTACACACATCACTTAACTCTTCAAATGGCAGCTATCTCCAAAGCTGATATAGAAACTGGAACCATGACAAAGTCCCCACTGATCACTCCTGAGGATTTTGACACTTGGTGTCAAAGAATGGAAGGCTTTATCAAGTCTCAAGATTCCAGGATGTGGGAGTCTGTTGTCAATAGACCTCATGTACCATGCACCTCTTCATCTGTTGCTGGTGGTGGCATGATACCAAAGGAGAGGGCTGACTTTTTTGATGAAGACTAGAAAAGAATTGATGTTGATCAGAAAGCCATGACAGCTCTCCAAACTGCTCTTCCAAACTCCATCTACAGAGGTTTCAAGAAGTGCAAGACCGCTAAACAGCTATGGGATGCACTGAAACTGATGTATGAGGGTTCAAATGAATCCAAGGAGAACAAGAAGGATCTCCTAAAGCAGCATTTTGAAAATTTCACCTTCAAGACAGGTGAGACCATGACTCAACAATACTTCAGGTATGTTGAGATTATGAATACTCTGGCTGATGTTGGGGTAACTATTGAGAACAGGGATATTGTTAGGAAGTTCATGTCCTCTCTTCCAAGACAATGGACACACTACTGTGTCATCATTAAAAGGACTAAAAACCTCAAGACCCTTACTCTCACTGAGTTGTATGGGATACTCAGTGGATACCAGATGGAGATGAACATGCAAAACTCATCTGGTAACTCCAACACTCACCAGAGTTCAGCCCTTCATGTGGTTGAAAGGGATAGCAGAGAACCACAGCATCATCTCATCTGCTACCCTGAAAACTCACAAAAGGGTCCTTTCATCACCTTCCCAGAGACACCCAGAGAGAGCTACATCCAAGGAAGTCCCTTCCAAGAGACAAGTTCTTCTCAAGCTTTTGTCTCCACTGATGAAAGTACAGGCAACTTTCTTTTCACTCTTGAAGACCTGGACTGTATCCATCCAGATGATTTGGAGTACATGGAGATAGTCCAGCAAATGACTCTTCTCACTCACAGAGCCCAGAAGTTCTACAAGAGGACTGGAAGAAGGTTTCCTAGCAATGCTGCCAGTGGCAAGTTTGGGCTGGACAAGAGCAAAGTCAAGTGTTACAATTGTAACCAGATGGGACACTTTGCTAGAGAATGCAAGGCACCTAAGTCAAATGGTAGCCAAGCTTCATCCAGGCCAAACTACACTGAAAGAGGGAACCAGAATGAGAAGCCAAGACAGCAAGCTGTAGTGGCTGTTGAAGAAGGAGGCTTTGACTGGAGCTTTCAAGCTGAAGATGCATCTCCAAACCAAGCACTCGTGGCTCATCATGATGAAGCCAAGGTACTTGAACATCTTTGCTCTCCTGAATGTATTGCTAAAGTAAATAGATACAGGTCCTACAACTTGGAAATGAGATCTGATATTGAGTCTTTAAATATTTTAAAAGCTGATTTTAAAAGAGCTGAAAATGACTATAAACTTAAGATAGAAGATCTAGAGAAAACAGTTTCAACTCTTAAACATGAGCAGACAAACTTCAGGACTCAAATTAAGGATCTTATTACCAAGTTGACTGAATGCCAGGCTCAGCTTGTGATCAGCAAAGCCAGGGCAGAAAAATGTGTTCTTGAAGAAAAGACCTTTAAGAACATGATATCCTCATCTCTGCATGCAAAAGTGTGTTATCAGAATAAGCAGGGACTGGGATCTAGTGAGATAGCTCCTCCACACACTCTACTATCAGTCAGATCTCCTAGATGTGGAACTGGTCAAGATGAGCTTCCATCCATAGACCCAAGTGATGAAGAGGATGAAGAAGAGAAGGTGAGGAATGACTCCGTGATGAGTAAAGAGAGTCAATCCAAAAAGGGTCACCATGCTCCTAAGGAGGAAAAGAAGCTGGTTTGAGCAAAACCAAGGGAAAGAACTTGATCAGAAGAGCAAAGAGAAGATCCAGAAAAGCTCAAGAGATCAAGACCACCTTTGATCCCAAACAGAAACAAGTATTTATCTCTATAGGGTTCAAGGTGATGAAAGCTGAAGATCCTGTCAAGAATTCTATTACCAAGAGTTCTACTTCAGCTTCAACTCACTCCAGCAATAACAAGAAGACTGATCAGCTGTGTGTCACTGCTACACAGCCTGAACCATCCATTTCAAAGAGCAAGCTTCACCCTAAAAAGCCTGCTGCATCATCTGAAAAGGTGGAGAAAGAAGAGGAAAGTGTTCAAGCTCAGTCTTCTTTGGGAAAGAAGACTCTCAGAAGGAAAGAACTGGATTGTGTTATGTGTTGTAGTACTTCACATCTGGCTAAGGATTGTCAATACAATCCCAAGAGTACTAACCACATAATCAAGAAGAAAACTTCTGAGAAAAAGAAGAAACAAACAGCTTTGGAAGGAAAATCTATTTCTTGCGGAAGCTCCAAAATGAAGAAGAAAGCAAGTAGGAAATTGCCTTCGGAAGAAAAGTTGGTCTCGGAAGAAAGGAATGCTTCCGAAGCACTGAAGCTTGCTACAGTGAAAGAAAGAGCAAGATCCGAAGGATCCGTCTCCAAAGCTTCCGAAGCTACAAAAGCTTCCGAAGTAGTGAAGGTCAAGCCCAATCTTCCAAAGGTGGTGTGGAAGATGAAGGAAGACCTTGAGACTGAAAGCTCCTCTTCAGCAATAGCAAATGATCCTCAAAGCCTGAATATAGGATCACTTACTGTTTCATTGCCTTCATCTGAACTTTATAAGCCCAAGACCAATAAGGCTTGGGTTTCCAAATGTAACTAAATCATCTCTTTTGTGCAAGGACAGCCAAAGGCAAACAAAAATGTGTGGATCATTGATAGTGGCTGCTCCAGGCACATGACAGGCAATGAGTCCTAACTTTAAAACTTTGAAAGAATTGATGGAGGACCAGTTGCTTTTGGAGGAGACGCAGGAGGTTACATTACTGGTAGGGGCATGGTAGAAGGTAAACTTTGTCAAGGAGCTTGGATATAATCTTTTGAGTGTGTCCTAATTTTGTGACCAAAAACATCACATGCTCTTTACTGAGCATGAGTGCATTGTTCTCAAGCCCGGGGTCGACATTCCTCATGAGCATATTTTGCTCAGAGCCCCCAGGAAAGGGAACATGTACAAGATGGACTTGCAGGAAACATCTCCCTCTGGAGAGATTTCTTGCTTTCTATCTAAAGCAAATAGTGATGAGTCTTTCCTTTGGCATAAAAGAATATGCCATGTAAACTTTAATAACATGAATAAACTGATTAAGAATGATTTGTTAACTGGAATGCCAAAGAAAGAGTTTACAAGTGATGACCACTGTGTTGCATGCCTGAAGGGGAAGCAACACAAAGTGTCTCACAAGCCAAAGGAAATGAACTCTATCACTACTCCCCTAAACTTGTTACATATGGATCTATTTGGCCTTACCAGTGTAATGAGTTTAGGAAGGACCTCATACTGTTTGGTGATCACAGATGACTTCATAAGATTTACTTGGGTGTTTTTCCTTAGAACTAAGGATGAAACTCCTGAAATCTTAAAGAATTTCATTCTAAAAATTAAGAATCAATCTGATCACAAGGTCAAAATCATAAGATGTGATCAAGGAACTGAATTCAAAAACCAAATCCTTGATATATTTTGTGATGAAAAGGGTATTTCAAAACAATACAGTGGTCCCAAGACTCCTCAGCAAAATGGTGTTGCTGAGAGGAGAAACAGACACTTATTGAAGCTGCAAGAACCATGTTGTCTGACTCTAAGCTGCCCATCACCTTTGGGCAGAGGCTGTCAACATAGCCTGCTATGTGCAAAACAAAGTTTTGGTAGTTAAGACACATGGTAAGACTCCTTATGAATTGTGGCATAAAAGAAGACCATTCATTGGTTTTCTCAAAACATTTGGATGTCCCTGCACCATCTTTAATACCAAAGATCAAATAGCCAAGTTTGCTAAGAAATCAGATGCTGGACACTTTGTTGGGTACTCTTCTCAAGCTAAGGCTTATAGAGTATACAATCTTAGAACTAGAATCATTGAGAAGTCAGCCAATGTGACTTTCAATGAACACACACCCTGTGTAAAAGGTTCTGGTCCGGATTGGCTGTTTGATCTTGACTTAGTTACCAACTTTTTAAAAATTTGTGAGAATGTTTCAGGATCTACAGATAACAGGTCAATAGAAGATCCTGATCCAAGATTTGAGCTGAGAAGACCAAACAAGAAGACTACTTTAGCTCCTGTGGTGACTAACCCTGCAACTGAAGTTCCATCAGCACTAGCTTGACAAATACTGTTGATTCAAATGAATTGCCTTCAAATTCCATCTCAGAGGCTCAGAATTCAGGAGAAGGAACTTTGAATGCAGGAGGAGGAACTGGAGGTGGTGACAGTGATCAATAATTTATTGATGCTGAAAACCACTCCATTGAAGACAACATGAATGATGTTACACACTCATTGGATCAAGTCTCTCTTGATAAGTGTGCTGATGTGATAGGAGACACCTCATTACCAGATCAGAATTTCTCAAATTTAGATCTGTCTAACCAACTTGCTGTGATCCCTCAACTTCGGATCCACAAGTCACATCCCACCTCAAACATCATTGGAAATGTTGACTCAGGGGTAAGAACAAGAGGACAAGCTCATGACAGCCATGTTTGTCTACATTCTTGTTTCTTATCCCAGATAGAGCCGAAGAAGGTTGATAAGGCTTTGAAGGATGGAAGCTTGATTGAAGCTATGCAAGATGAGCTGCTTCAAATCAGAAGACAGAAGGTTTGGAACTTATGTCCTCTTCCTCAAGTGAAGAGTGTCATAGGAACCAAATAGGTATTCAGGAACAAGAAAGATGATAGAGGGATCATCATCAAGAACAAGGCTAGACTGGTTGTCCAAGGATACACTCAAGAAGAAGGAATTGATTACACTGATGTCTTTGCTCCAGTTGCAAGACTTGAAGCTGTAAGAATATTTCTGGCTTATGCTGCATCCAAGGATTTCAAGGTCTACCAGCTTGATGTGAAGTGTGCTTTTCTCTATGGGGTGATTGATGAAGAAGTTTATATTAAACAACCACCTGGCTTTGTAGACCCAGATCATCCTGATTATGTCTGCAAGCTTGATAAAGCCCTTTATGGACTGCATCAAGCTCCAAGAAAGTGGTATGAGACTCTATCAACATACCTCTGTCAACATGGATACAAAAGAGGTACTATTGATGGGACTCTCTTCATCAAAGAAATAGAAAATGACACATTGCTAGTTCAGATATATGTGGATGACATCATCTTTGGTTCAACTAATCCAAAGCTCTGCAAAGACTTTGAGATGCTGATAAAGAATAGATTTGAAATGAGTGCCATGGGGGAACTTAATTTCTTTCTAGGAATTCAAGCGAAGCAGGTTGAAGATGGCATCTTCATCAGTCAGTCAAAGTATGTACAGGACATACTTACAAGATTCAAGATGACTGACTGTAAGGTTGCAAAGACACCCATAGCCAGAAACCACTCCCTTGGTCCTGATCTTGAGGGGGAGTGTGTTGATGAACATCTCTACAGGGCTATGATTGGGTCACTTATGTATCTTACTTCTAGTAGGCCTGAAATCATGTTTGCCACATGCATATGTGCAAGATATCAAGCCAACCCCAAGATGTCACACCTAATCACTGTCAAAAGGATCCTTAGATATCTCAAAGGTGCTCCAAATCTAGGCCTTTGGTATCCAAAGAATTCATACTTCAATCTGTATGCCTATACAGATAGTGATTATGGTGGCTGCAACATGACTACAAAGTCCACATCTGGGGAGTGTTAGTTTCTGGGTGGAAGGATAGTCTCTTGGCAATGCAAGAAGCAATCCTGTGTGTCTGTATCAACTGCTAAAGCTGAATACATTGCTGCTGCCAGCTGCTGTGCTCAAGTGCTTTGGATTCAGAATCAGATGCTAGACTATGGGTTCAATTTTAAAGGGACTCCCATCCACATAGACAACAACAGTGCCATCTCTATTACCAAAAATCCTATGCAGCATTCAAGGACCAAACACATCAACATCAGGTATCATCTGATAAGGGATAATTTTGAAAAGGGATTGATAAAACTAATCAAAGTTAACACAAATGAACAATATGCCGATATGTTCATAAAAGCTTTTGATGAATAGAGATTTAAATATCTTGTATCAGCTATTAGGATGATTAACTTTGAGTAAATTTTTCTTAATAACTTAATCAATATTATTTCTTAAAACTGTGTGTCCTAGGTTGTCTATTAGATCACTTCATAATCCCAGTTCTCTTTGGAAGAAAAAAGAACTTTTAGAATGATATCTCTTAGAATGATGAAAATTTACCTTCGGAAGAAGAAAAAGTTGCCTTCAGAAGAAATTTATGTCTAAATCGTTTAAACAGCTTATCTGAGATTTACCTTCGGAAGAAATTCTTGAAGTATCTTCCGAAGCTTAAATTTTGGTATGAGTACTTGAATGCTTTTTAGGAACAAATTTCTTCCGAAAGCAATTTAGTCTCGGAAGACTCATTTATTTCTTTCGAAGCCAAAATTTTCAAAACTCTTTGAAATATCTTCCAAAGCAAAATTGCTTTCGGAAGCTTTGATTGCACAGCTTCCGAAACCAAAATTGTCTTCGGAAGCTTTTTCTACTTCCAAGAAAACTAACTTTTTGGGCGCCTTTTTCAGAAGTAGGACCCACTTACGGATTTCAAAGTTTATCTTTTTGTCATAACTTTGTCTCAAATCTAGAGTATATCTTTCCAAACGGTTCTATTTCATCTCACTTCTCTCATTATTCCTTAACCTAAAATTACCCCCAAATCTCATCTTCTTCTTCTTTCTTTCACTACCAAGCTTCTTCAAATGGCCAATCTTGATCGTCATAACGACCCTAATTTCACCATGCACCTACACAGGCAACACAATCAAGTTGCTCTGTTAAACTCTGAGAAGGATCAAAGCTTCACAGATGTGTGTAGGTATCTTTCTTTGTCTCGCTACTTCACCTCCTTTACAATCGATCCTCCTCTCTATGAGGATCAGTTGCTTGAGTTCTGGCAGACCTGTCAAGAGGTCACCATGGACGGGGAGAAGGCACTGTCTGCCACAGTGCAGGGGAGGACGGTTTTCATCACTCCAGCCATTATCAACACCCATCTTCAGCTGGATGATGAAGCAGGTGAACTGTCTTTCCCAAAAACTGCTATCAACCAATCCATTAAGTAGATGGGATATGAAGGTGACTTCTCAGTCAAGACCTTCAGGAAGGGGAAGGTCTCATTCAAATGGAAATACCTCCTCCATGTCATCATTCATAGCTTATCCAACAAACATGGAGGATGGGACCAGATTCCAGAAGACCTCTCCTTCATTGTCCACGGGATGGTTCAAGGGGTCAAATTCAAGTACTCTCAGTTTGTATTTACAAATTTACTAGCGAATTTGGATTCCTTAGAATAGTACATGTTCCCCCGGTATGTTCAACACATTCTCAACTATGAATTGGGACCACAGTTGAGGGGAACAGGTAATGTTCTTAAACTTGCACACATGAGACCCGACATTTTCAAGATATTGAAAAAGCCAACTATTGGGTTCTCCAGGGTAGAAACAACCCTTGTCCCAAAAATGTTTGAGCTCATTGCTCAGGGTGACATCCTAGCTGCACCATCTAGTGATGAACCAACACCCTCTACTTCTCAACCACCATCAAGGCCAACAATTACCCTCACCTACTCTAGAAAATCCAAACGAACCCCTGCACTTACTATTTAGCATGTGCAGGCCCCCTTATCATAACCCACATAGGAGGAAGTAGACACTCGAGCTCCCACTTCCCCTGAGGAGCAAACCACTCCCATTTTTCAAACAATAAGTGCTGAGGTTCCTCATGCTCAACCTGATGAGCTCACCACTCCACAAACAGCCTTAAGCCATCACTCTGAGTCTAGATACTCTAGTGATCAACCTTCAGGGGAAAGCTACCATCCCCAGCCTCTTGATCTCAACCAACCCATTCCCAGCCTTGACTTTTATTCAGATGAAGATTTGGGTTTCAGTGAGTATTATGACTCTCCCCTCTCTACCCATACTCAAGGGGAGATGAGTACTTCTGCTTCACCCATGTCTAGCCCACATCAGACACCCCAAACTGAGGTGGATCTTCCTCATTGTCCAGGAGATCCATGTGGAAGAGGCTCTCACTGTTGCTAGTGATTACATCCTTAAGTCCTCAACCACGGCAACCCAGCCTCTTGACACTGTCATTAGGTATGGGAAATCCAGCAGCCAAGAACCCCATGCTGGTGGTGAAGGAGCAGACCTTGGTTCACCTCCTTCATCCCCCAATAATTCTTCAATTGAAGATGAGGGGAGTCTGAAACTCAGGGTGCACCAACTCGAAGACATCTGCACCCAACTAGTTTCACAGATAGCTCACCTTGAATCACAGGTGACTATCTTACAAAGGAGGGTCCATGACCAGCAACTTGAGATCACCGATCTCAAGGGCCAGTTAGCTGAGAGACCTATAGGACAAACTCATCCAGGTCCACTAGAACCTGTGGATGTTATGGATCACTTCCTCAGCTCACCTATGCATGAGGGTGATGCTACCAAAAAGGGGGAGGAAGTTCTGACAGCCACAGAACCTAGGAGTTCTTCCTCAAGTATGGACATATAGGACTCACCATCCTATCTTGCAGTTGTCCATGCTCAGCAACCTCCTCTAGACAGTGATCTGGAACTGCTCATTCAACAACTATTTAAGGAGGGAGTACCAAGAGCAATGTCTGCCCCATCTGAGAACCCAATCTGGGGTTGGGGGTATGACAATGATAGGAAAGCTCTTGTGATCTCTAGAGCTCAGGGTCAACAAGAAATTCTCAACATCTCCACCTTGAGTTTCTATAAGAGTATAAACTTGGTAGATCTAGCACTTGTTAACCCAAGCAATAGCAGATAATCTGTCAGATTAGCCAATCAAATTCAAGACTAGGTGCTGGCAGAATTCAAAAGGAGAACTGCATTATATAGACAGAGGCTAGCAGTTGAAGCCTTTGGTCAACTGGATGTTGAGGTAGACCCCAAGATTAGCTTCAAAGGGAAAGCCTTGACTGAAGGCCTAGAGGCTGAGACTGGAACCTTGAGACAAGATCTCCTCCAGCACCCCATATCCTCAGTGAGGCACCAGCTGGTGATGGTGCTTCACAACCTCTCTGGCCAGAGCTTGACTACTGAATCAAGCAATGAAGGCCTAAGCTCTCCTCAGACTGAGTCATCAAGATCTGCAATTGACAAAGGCAAAAGGAAGATGACTCCTAAAAAGATTGAAGAAGAAAAGAGAGAGAGGAAGAGGAAGCTGAGGGGAAAGAGTTCAAGTGGTTCCCCAGGATTCATGCAAGTTGTAATTCTGACTGCCCCTGTATCAAACACTCAAGAAGATGAATTAAGGGTAGCTAGGCTCAACTATCTGGGGACCAGGAACTACAACATAGATGAACTCATCTCTCTCCCGTTAGAGGAGTTAATGAACTGGCTGACATTGAATTGTCAAAGGAGAGGAAGGAAGCAGAGGATGCAGCCTTGACCCTCAAACACAAGGAAGAAATGAGGAGAAAAAGGCTTTACAAGAATATTCCTGTCCTCTCCCCAGTTCAAGAAAGTCCTGAGTCAGAGACTGTGGCTGCTGAACAACCTCAGATAGTTGATGAAGAAGAAAGATTAAAAATGATCAACTACCTGAGTACCACAGGTCTCTATCAGGCACCTGCACTCCTTCCCTTGCCTTATGATTATATATTATACGAATACAATAAGCTGATGGAAGAGCAAGCCAAGAAAGAAAGGCAAGCTGCAAAGAAGAGGCAAAGGGAAGAAGCTGCAAAATCAAGAGCGATCATCCAGAAAAGTTAGAAAAATTCAGTAGATAGGCAGAGGATGATGAGCTTCTTGAAGCTGTATGGGTTCTCCAGAAGGAGGCTTGGTCCCATGTCTTTATCCATAATGGATGAGCACATAAGGGTGATCAAGCAGAAGATAAAAAGGGGAGAGCTTGTGGACCTTCATTCATCATCAAGTCAAGCTCAACCTGAAGTTGAGGTAAAGGTGGAACCTACAGAGACAACACCACCTACACCTGAAGCTGCACAACAGCTAACTTCATCTTCTAACCCACAGCAGGGTTCTCCTCCCTCTTCTTTTGAAATTGGGAGAGAGGAGATCCCAACTGAGAGGGAATCCACTGAAGAACCTGGTACTGAAGACCAACCCTCTCAGTTAAAATTATCAGGGAGGAAAAAGAAGATGGCCAAAAGAAGATCATCTTCAAAGAAGAAAAGAAGAAAGACATCCTCCTCCCAACCTCAGGATGAGTCAGAACATCCTAAGAAAATGCATTAAGAGGACTCTCAACCAACTCCTATCATAGTAGATCCTCTCTCTATTGGAAGACAAATCCTGTCCTGGACTTTTGCTGAAGATCCAGATAGATGGTATGTCACTAGAGATCAGGGAGAACAACATGTCTACTTCACAAGTGACATGCTTGAACTCCCTCTGCATGATCTCTATGACATAAGAAGGTACTTCATGAGTCTGAAGAATCCAGATCTACTGATGAAGAAAGGAATTCTAAAGATCCTCATGTGGACTATCCCAGTCTGAAGAACCTCTCTGTTTTGGTAGCATTAGCCTAGGGGGAGTTTGTAGGAACCTCTAAAGTTAAGAGGCTGATGCAACCAAAAGATACCAAAACAACCAAGTCTTCCAACATGCACTTTGGAACAAAGGTGAACTAGCTTCAGAAGTTTTACACACTCAAGAAAAATGCTAATTGTAAAATCTTCCGAAGCCAAAGTTCAGAAGAAACTGCTGCGGAAGCTTTACACTGAACTTGGAAAATATTCCAAGTATAAAGTCTTCTGAAGCCAAAGACTCAACTCTTCCGAAGGTAAAAGATGAAGCCTTTCGAAGCTCTCAAGACAAAGTCTTCCGAAGCTGTTTAAAAACAAGACCGATTTTCCTCTGAAGAGAGAGAAAAGATACCTTTTCCATCAACTTTATCATAAAGTAACCTACTCTCCGCTGCATGCTCTGGTAGTTCACCTGCTATTACTAGTTGGTGAAACTTCCATACTTTATGATAAAGTAGATAAGGTCTTCGCCTGCAAGTTTCTGTTTTTGTTCCTTCTTGACTTTTTATAATAGGAAAGTCGGTGAGCTATGGCTTGACATAGTCACTAGTCAAAAGGCAATCTGCCTTTTGACTTTAGGCTGATCTTGTTGTCTAGATTAGTCACTTCCAACTGTCTTTTTGCATATTGACGGTTGTAGGATGTAGTATAAGTAGTCTCCGGTTCTTGTATTTAAAATATACTTGTACAACACTTGTAATAGAACTAGAGAAGCAATATACAACTTCCTTGAAAACTTTATCTTGTGCTCTTGTTCTTGTTTTACTTGTGTTTATCTTGTATCTTCAGTAAAGGTTTACAGTTCCCTATTTGAATTGTTAAGTGATCTTAAGATCCTCCTAAGTGTGTTAACTAAGTGCAAGCTTAAGTACCCTTTAATGGTCCTGCAATAGTATCATATTTGAAGTAAGGAATGAGAACGATGCATATGTGGTGAACATTGATAACAAACTTGTACTTGAAAATCATAGCAATTGTCAGGCATACCTTGTGTTCATACAGTAGCAGCTTTAGCATTTATCAACAAAGATCCATTAAGTTATGTCAGTAATTGGTTTACAAAGGATATGTTCAAGAAAGCACATAAATACTCTATCAAACCATTAAAAGGTAGTATGTAGCGGACTAAAACGGATGATATCAAACCCTTACCTCTAAAAGAAAGACGAATGCCCTGTAGATCAACAAAAATTGTCAAGGAATTGGGCATAATACAAAGTCTTGAAAGAACGAGAAAAAAGACCCACAACCGAAATAGGCAAAACCAAAACGTAGATGTAAAAAGGTTGATTCAACAAATGTCACCGGCAATTAGAATATTGGCTAGTAAACTATATTTCCTTGATTTGGTTTTTAAATTTTAGTTTTTTAATTTTGGATTGGATATTTATTTGTTGTGTTTGTTTTTAGATGAATTAGAGATTTTTTTAACCAACTGATATAAATTAATTTTGTTCAGAATGGCATGAATGTTTGTATAGCATGAACAATTTGATATTGAAACTTAGTTTATATTTAGTTTTGATATCAAACTAATAAATTCCATTCATTTATTTATTTTTGTAAATGAATAAGAATCGTTTGGAGCAATAACATTTTTGAAGATGATATTTAATTATTAATTGTTTATTCCATGTAGGAAATTAAAAAGCCAGAAAATTAATTAGATTTAATTAGTTGTATTTAGTTATTTTATCATATTCCACCTACGTAATTAAAAAATGTCATGTAGGTAAGGTAACCTACTATGTAGGTAAATTATCTAGGAGTAGCACATTAAATATAAGTTGATTGAGTAAATTGGGACAAAAAAGTTTGAGTGATCTAATTAGAACGCTTATGAAAGTTGGTTACATAATCCAACTTATGGCATATTGGTTGATAATAGTCATACCATGAAATTAGTTGATAATAATCCTAATTTTTAATTCTGTTATCAATGACAATCATAATAGTATAATTTTTATTAATTTACACTTAAGTTTTACTTGTTTTTCATTCCATTTCATTGTGCCTCTCCTTATTTCATTCACAATCATTATCATGGGAAAAATCAAATGGAAATCAAGTATACGAATGAATAATTATGTTACTAGGATTGTTCTTGACACGAAAAAAATTTGATTTTTATTGGCCAAACTAATAGTATAGATTATTAACGGTCAATAAATGATAGTTTTAATTATCAAAATCCAATTTTCCTATTTGATAGGTATACGATAATAGATTCTTATCATTATATTAAATAAATGTGTTCATATAAAAGCTTCTTGTATTTAGTGGTAGGGTAGGGTTATACTAAAAACGATGTTTAATCTAAAAAGGCTAAGAAGAGTTGTGGGTTTGACACGTGTCATTCTTATGTTTTAAAGATGAGAGCATTTTGATCATTGTGTCAAATATATTAGTTCATTGTGTGTTATACATTCATTGTGTCATATATTTTACATCATTTTTTATGTGTATTAATCGCTATGTTTTATGTTTCAGATCATTTTATATTATTTATATTTTTCAAAACTCATAGTGTTGAAGATAAAATAAAGTGTTATTTTGTCATTAATTTTTAATAGATTATATAAAATTGTTATTACCTATCATTGTGTTTTACCATTAGAAGTATACAATAATGTTATTTCACCAATGTATTTTTTAAAACTCATAATGTTCAAGATAATACAATTATGATTAAAAGACGCACCGAGACATTGTGTTATTTTGTCATTGTTTTTAATGCATTAGATTAATTAGTTGTTAATTTAATATTATGTTTTACATATTAGAGATACATAACAATGTTATTCCATGATTATATTTTTTAAAATTCATCATTTTAGAAAAACAAAATAGTATTCAGAAAAACACAATAACTAACAAAAAGACACAATGAATTACACTAAAGATACAATGACGAGATATGAGCTTAAAACATAAAAAAACTTTATTTTTGTGTATAACGATGTTGTACTCGTTTTAAAGAAAAAAAAACTCATATTGTGTAATTCTTATAAAAAAATAATATTGTACATCAAAGTTATGAACGTTTTAAGAAAATGGGGGAATTTATAAAAAAAAGTCAACAAAAATGGCTAGTACTAAAATAACCCTTTAACAAATTTTTTCTTATAATTTAATCTCAACCATTGATTAAAAAAGTGAATGGTTGAGATTACCTTTTACACTTTTTAGTTTTAGAAGACTTTATATTTGAAAATTTCCTATATTTAGTGGCTAAAGAATAGGGATCATTTTTTAATTAGGTTTTAGAATTTTTTTTGAACTTTGACAACCTACCTAAAGAATTTCCAGGCAGTTTTAGGAATGGATTTAAGGTTTAATTAAAAAAAGGGTTATTTGATTTCAATAATCTCAACTTTTATTATTGACGAGAATTAATCTCAACATAGGAAATGTATACAAACACTTTTAACGTTAAGCTTCTTTTTCTCCAATGATCCCTTAGTAACTAAGAGTTGACTCCCGTTAGGTTATTTATGAAATGGGGCCAACTTTAAGCCATTTTTCAACTCCAACCGCCGCCCAGCTTTATTAGGTCCCTTTTTCGGTGTCTAGCATCCATCGTCACATGAAATCTACCTACAACGAGTCAAGTGGTTCAAACTAGGAGGTGTTGATTAACGGGTTTCAAGGTGTAGAAGTTTTAG
This sequence comes from Flaveria sonorensis, assembly GCA_025506505.1. Lineage (NCBI taxonomy): Eukaryota > Viridiplantae > Streptophyta > Magnoliopsida > Asterales > Asteraceae > Flaveria > Flaveria sonorensis. The sequence goes on from CM046428.1 coordinate 37,800,141, forward strand.
ATTGACATACTTAATGGTAGATTTCAACTTTCTGCTTAGTGTTTTGGTCATTTAAGCAGTCCACGACATCAAAAAAACGAACGGGGTTAACTCTTAGTTAGTAAGGGATCGTTGGAGAAAAATAAACTCAAAGTTAAGACTGTTTGTAAATATTTCCTGAGTTGAGATTAATCATGACCAATTAATTAAAGTTGAGTTTATTAAAATCCAATAACCCTTTCAAAAACACAATTTCTGTTACATGTGCCCTTTACTAGGTTGAGATGTTAGTTTATAACTACTTTTATATAGTTTTTAACCTAACTTAATTTTTAAAATAAATAGGGAGCATGATAACTGTAAGGAATATATCTAAAGGCTGATGCAACCAAAAAACAATCATAGAGCTCTCAGCATGCATATGTGAAGTACAAGGAAGTTACTTCGGAAGATTTGATATAACTCAGTGAATTATGCTAAGTATCAAATCTTCCGAAGCCAAAAGACCATATCTTCCAAAGCCAAAGATGATGTCCTCCAAAGCTTCAAAGACAAAGTCTTTCGAAGCTAAAGACTGATTTCTTTAGAAGACAGAGAAGACATACTTTTTCTGAATCACCTTTTGATAAAAGCTGAACAACTTTCCGTTGCCACTTCTGAAGACTCACCAACTTATATGAGTTGGTGCAAAGTCCATGCTTTTGTCAACTGTAGATTAAGGTCTTTTATCTGTAACTTTCCAACTATGTACATTTATCCTTTTTGTAATATATTAGGATGTGAGCTATGGCATCTCATAGTCACTAGTCAAAAGGCAATCTATCTTTTGACTCTACATTGATCTTGTTGTCTAGATTATTGTTCCCAGTTGGCCTTCAAAGTATGGCCGGTTGTAGGATGTAATATAAAGTGTCTTAAGTACTTGTATTCTAGGAGTAAGCTTTGTAACACTCGTAAGAACTTAAGAGCAATATACATCATTCTTGAAAAACCATATTTGAGTGTTCTTGTCTATTTTTCTTGTTACTTGTGTTTATTGTTTCATCCTAATTGGTTCCTTATTTGCTCTGTTAAGTGTTCTTAATCTCTTTACCTTGTGAAATTGTTGCATTGACCACCCTTCAATGGTCCTGCAATTGGTATCAGAGCATATCAGGCTCTTGATTGTAAGATCTCACCATCTTAAATCCCTTTAGTTTCAAAAAACACTTATCAACTCAAATGGCATCTATCTTTAAGGATGATATAGAAACCAGTACTATGACAAAGTCTCCACTGATCACTCCTGATGACTTTGATACTTGGTGCCAACGTATGGAAGGGTTCATCAAGTCTCAAGACAGCAGGATGTGGAGATCTGTTATTGAGGGACCTCATATCCAAAGCACTTCTTCAGCCACTGCTGGAGGTTGGATGATACCAAATGAAATAGCTGACTACTCTGAAGAAGACTAGAAGAAAATAGATGCAGATCAGAAAGCCAAGATCGCTCTTCAAACTGCTCTTCCAAACTCCATATATAGAGGCTTCAAGAAATGCAAAACTGCTAAGCAGCTCTGGGATGCACTAAAGCTCATGTATGAGGAGTCTGAGGAAGCCAAAGAGAACAAGAAAGACATTATGAAGCAACAGTTTGAGAACATCACCTACAAGACAGGTGAAACCATGACTCAACTATTGGACTCAACAAGTGCATTAAGAATTATTGCATAAAAGTATGATGCTTGCCATATTAGACATATATCAAACATAATGTGTTCTAACATTCAAACAATCATTTACTAACACATTAGCATCATTATCATTCATAACAAACACTAATATTTGTTTAAATTTCTTTTTCAGAATTGTAGATAAAATAAATTTTGACCAAGTGTCGACAGTGGATGAATAACTGCCCATAGCGGATGTACAAGAAGATGCAGCGGATGAAGATCAAATCCAAGTGCCCACAGCGGATGAACAACACACACAGCGGATGCCTAAGTCCAAGCCTAAGTCCACAGCTGATGAATATTTCCAAAGCGAACAACATACAAAGCAAACACACACAAGTGTTTATAGCGGATGTTCATCCATAGTGGATGAACATTCCATAGTGTACAACATACAAGCAAACACACAAGTGTTCACAGCGGATGTTCATCCATAGCAAATGAACATTCCACAGCGGACAACATACAAGCAAACATACACAAGTGTTCACAGCGGATGGTCATCCACAGCGGATGAACGTTCCATAGCGGACAACATACAAGCAAACACACAAGTGTTCACAACGGACAACATCCACGGCACAACAGACATGTATCTGACTTCCATAGCGGACAGCTTAACATCCACAGCAGACAACTAATCATCCACAGTGGATAGCTTATAGACTTAGGATTATTTATGTAATATTCGTTTACATAAGGGTAGTTTAGTAGTTGTATATAGCTATGTGTATAGGCTATAAATAGCATGCTACCCTAATTCTTTGTAAGCTTTTGAACGAATTCAATACTAACAAGCAGTTATTTGATTGTGCTTTTGCACACACACCACACACACACAAAGACTCACACACACTGATTTCATACTCTATTATCATGGGTTTTCGCACCATGATTCTAGTGTGTTGAAGTTTGAGAGATATTGAAAAGATCCTTGGGGGAATCAACCTTTTTATTCATGTTGAATATGTTCATGTTCGTCATGAGTTTAAGCTGATTTCATCAATTGGTATCAGAGCCTTGGCTCCTTGTTCTTCAAATTTTTCTCAAAAATTTGAACCACAAGTATGATCTGCAAATTGTTGTTGTTTTTGATGAAATCAAGCTACCATTAGCTTAGATTTGTTATTTCGTGAAGATCTGCAAGTTTTCATATCAATTCAAGTTCATTTGAGCCAATACTTCAGGTATGTTGAGATTGTGGATACTCTAATGGATGTTGGAGTCAAGCTTGAGAATAGAGATGTAGTAAAGAAGTTATTGTTCTCTCTTCCCAAACAATGGACTCACTACTGTATGGCCATCAAGAGAACTAAGAGCCTCTCTACTCTTACTCTCATAGAGCTGTATGGTATCCTTAGTGGGTACTAGATGGAGATGAATTTGCAAAATCCATCAAGCAACTCTTCCAACAATCAGCAAGTTCAGCCCTTCAAGTGGTTGAAAGGGATAGCAGAGAACCATAACATCATCTCATCTGCTTCCCTGAAAACTCATAAAAGGGTCCTTTCATCACCTTCCCTGAGACACCAAGGGAGAGCTACATCCAAGGAAGCTCATTCCAAGAGACAAACTCATGAAAGTTATGGAAACTTTCTCTTCACTCTTGAATACTTAGATTGCATCCATCCAGATGATCTGGAGTACATGGAGATAGTTCAACAGATGGCTCTTCTTACTCATAGAGCCATGAAGTTCTACAAGATGACAGGAAGAAAGTTTTGCAGCAATGTGGCCAGTGGAAAGTTCGGACTGTATAAAAGCAAGTTGAACTATTACAACTGTAACCAAATGGGTCACTTTGCTAAAAAGTTCAAGGAACCAAGGACAAATGGTGGCCAAGCATAATCTAGACCAAACTACACTGATGAGACTCCAAGAACAGAGAAGCCAACCCAACCAAAACAACAAGTTGTTCTTGCTGCTGACGGAGGCTTTGACTAGAGCTTTCAGGTAGAAGATGCATCTCCAAACCAAGCACTGATGGCTGATCATGATGAAGCCAAGGTATTAGAACATCTTTATACTCTTGAATGCATTGCCAAAGTTAACATGTACAGGTCTTACAACTTGGAAGTGAGATCTGACCTTGAGTCCTTAAATATTTTAAAAGCTGACTTTAAAAGAGCTGAAAATGACTATAAACTTACAATAAAAGATTTAGAGAAAAAAATTTCAACTCTTAAGAATGAGCACACAAACTACAGGACTCAAATAAAAGATCTCATTACCAAGTTAACTGAATGCCAGGCTAAGCTTATGATCAGCAAAGCCAAGGCAGAAAAATGTATTCTTGAAAAGGAAACCTTCAAGAACATAATATCATTATCCTTGTATGCAAAAGTTTGTTTCCAAAACAGGCAGGGTCTAGGATCAAGTGAGATAGCTCCTCCACACACACTCCTATCTGTTAGATCTCCAAGGTGTGAAACTTGTCAAGATAAGCTGCCTCCTATTGATCCTATCCAAGAGAAGGATAAAGATGAAGAGGAGATAGTGAAGGATGAACTTGAGGTGAGTGATAAGGGTTATCCTAAGAAGGGACACTATTCTCCTAAAAAGAAGAAAGAATCAAGGATGACACCAAGTCTACAAGAAAGAACTTGATCAGGGCAGCCAAAAGAAAGTCCAAGAAAGCCCAAGAGATCAAGGCCACCTTTAACTCCAAGCAAAAGCAAGTTTTGATATCTGCTGGATTTGAAGTGGTAAAGACCGAAGACTCAACAACAAACTCTAGTACCAGGAGTCCTAGTTCATGTCCAAATCATCCTGGTCAGAGAAGAAGGCTTATAAAATATGCACTACTGCTGCACACTCTGAACCATCTAGTTCCAAGAGCAAGCCTCATCCCAAGAAGCCTGTTGTATCATCTAAGAAGATGAAGAAGAAAGTGGAAAGTGATCAAGCTCAACCTCCCACTCAAAAGAAAACTCTCAAACGCATGCCAACTGAATGCATCATGTGTGGTAGTACTTCTAACTTTGCCAAGGATTGCATCTACAATCCTAAAAGCACTACCCATATGACCAAGAAGAAAACTTCTGAGAAGAAGAAGAAAATAGCTTCAAAATGAAAATATTTTCCTTTCTGAAGCTCCAAAGTGAAGAAGATAAGTGAAAACTTACCTTCAGAAGAAATTTTCGTCTCGGAAGAAAGGAATGCTTTCGAAGTACTGAAATCTGCTGCAGTGGATATAAAAGCTTCCAAAGGTCCAGTCTCCAAAACTTCCGAAGTCATAAAAATTTCCGAAGTATTGAAGGCCAAGTCTAGTCTTCTAAGGATGGTGTGGAAGATGAAGGAAGGTCATGTGACTGAAAGTTCTTCATTAGCAACAGCAAATGATCCTCAGAGCTTGCATATAGGATTTTTTACTGTTGCATTATCTTCTGGCCACTTTGACAAAGCTTGGGTTTCTAAATGTAACTAACCATCTCTTATGTGCTAGAACAGCTAAAGACCAAAGGAAATGTATGGATCATTGACAGTGGCTGTTCCAGGCACATGACAGAAAATGGCTCTTTGCTTTAAAACTTTGAGAAAATTGATGGAGGGATAGTTGCTTTTAGAGGGAAATTAGGTGGTTACATCACTAGAAGGAGCAGGGTCACAAATGGTAAGCTTAGCATTGAGAAGGTAAACTGTCAAGGAGATTGGGTACAATCTTCTGAGTGTATCTCAATTTTGTGATCAGAGACACAACATGCTCTTTACTTAGCATGAGTGCATTGTTCTCAAGCACGGGGTGGTCATTCCTCAAGAGCATATCCTACTCAGAGCCCTCAGGAAAGGGAACATGTACAAGATGGATCTGCAGGAAACATCCCCTTCAGGAGAAGTTTCTTGCTTTCTATTTAAAGCCAAAAGTGATGAGTCTTTCTTCTGGTATAAAAGAATGTACCTTGTAAACTTTAAGAACATGAATAAATTAATTAAGAGTGATTTGGTAGCTGGAATGCCAAAGAAAGAGTTTACAAGTCATGACCATTGTGTTGCATGCCTGAAAGGGAAGCAACACAAGGTGTCTCACAAGCCAAAGGAAATGAATTCCATCACTACTCCCATACACTATTACATGTGGATCTCTTTGACCCCACTAGTGTAATGACTCTAGGAAGGACCTCTTATTTCTTAGTGATCACAGATGACTTCACAAGATATACTTGGTTTTTCTTCTTTAGAAATAAGGATGAGACTTCTGAAATCTTGAAGAGCTTCATTCTGAAAAGTGAGAATCAATGTGATCTCAAGGTCAAGATCATAAGATGTGATCAAGGAACCGAATTCAAGAACCAAATCCTTGATGCAATTTGTGATGAAAAAGGTATTACAAGACAATATAGCGCTCCCAGGACTCCTTAGCGAAATAGTGTTGTTGAGATGAGAAATATGACACTTATTAAAGCTGCAAGAACCATGTTATCTGACTTTAAACTGCCCATCACCTTCTAGGCAGAGGCAGTCAACACTGCCTGCAATGTGCAGAACAAAGTTTTAGTAGTCAAGACTCATGGTAAAACTCCTTATGAATTGTGGCTCAAAAGGAGACCTTTCATTGGTTTCCTCAGATTATTTAGATGTCCTTGCACCATCTTGAACACCAAGGATCAAATAGCCAAATTTGCTGAGAAATCAGATGATTGACACTTTATTGGATACTGTTCCTAACCTAAGGCTTATAGAGTATACAATCTCAGAACTAGAGTAGTTGAGGAGTTAGCCAATTTGACCTTCAATGAGCACACGCCTAGTGTGAAAGGTTCTGGTCCTGACTGGCTATTTGATCTTGATTTAGTTACCAACTGTTTTAACAAATCTTATGAAGATGTTTCAGGATCTACAGGTACCTTATCAACAGGAGATTCTGATCCAAGATTTGAGCTTAGAAGACCAATTGTTCAAACTACTTTAGCTCTAATGGTAACTAACACCGCAGTTGGAAATCCTATCAGCACAACTATGACAAATTTTTCAGCAGATACATCTGAGGTGCCTATTCTAGTACAATGGAACATAACTCAAATGAAGGAATTTCCAATGTAGGAGGAGATGGAGGTGGTCATAGTGAAATGGATGTTTCTTGACGATCATAACCACTCCATAGAAGACAACATCAATGATGTAACACATTCATTGGATCAAGTTGCTCTTGATAAGTGTGTTGATGTGGTGGATGATACTCAAGCACCGGATCTGAATTTCACCAATTTAGATCTGTCTAACCAACTTGCTGTGATTCCTCAACTGAGAATCCACAAGTCACATCCCACCACAAACATCATTGGAGATATTGAGACAGGGGTGAGAACAGGAGGACAAACCCATGACAAAAATGTTTGTCTTCACTCTTGTTTCTTGTCCCTGATTGATCCTAAGAAGATTGTTGAGGCTTTGAAGGATGGAAGTTGGGTTGAAGCAATGCAAGAGGAGTTGCTTCAATTCAAGAGACAAAAGGGTTGGAATCTATGTCCTCTTCCTCAAGGGAAGCCTAGTATAGGTACCAAGTGGGTATTTAGGAACAAGAAAGATGATAAGGGACTTGTCATCAAGAACAAGGCAAGACTGGTTGTTCAAGGGTACACATAAGAAGAAAGGATTGACTACACAGATGTTTTGCTCCTGTAGCAAGAGTTGAAGGTGTTCGGATATTCCTGGCTTTTGCTGCATCCAAGGATTTCAAGGTCTACCAACTTGATGTCAAGTGTGCCTTCTTATTTGGGGTGATTGATGAGGAGGTGTATGTCAAACAGCCACCTGGCTCTGCAGACCCAGATCATCTTGATTATGTCTGCAAGCTTGACAAAGCTCTTTATGGGCTACATCAGGCTCCAAGCAAGTGGTATGAGACACTATCATAGTATCTCTGTCAGTATGGATACAAGAGGAGTACTATTGTTGAAACACTCTTCATCAAAGGAACGGGAAATGACTTGTTACTGGTTCAAGTTTATGTAGATGATATTATTTTTGGGCCAACTAATCCAAAGCTCTGCAAAGACTTTAAGAAGCTGATGAAGAATAAGTTTGAAATAAGCACCATGGGGGAACTTAATTTCTTTCTAAGAATTCAAGTGAAGGATGTTGACAATGGAATCTTCGTAAACTAGTCAAAATATATGCAAGACATACTTACCAGATTTCGTATGATTGAGTGTAAGATTACTAAGACACCCATAACAAGAAACCACTCTCTAGGATCAGATTTTGAGGGGGAGTGTGTTGATGAACATCTATACAGAGCTATGATTGGGTCTCTTATGTACCTCACAGCCAGCAAGCCCGATATCATGTTTGCTACATGTATTTATGCAATATATCAAGCCAACCCCATGATGTCACACCTGGTTGTTGTCAAGAGAATTCTCAGATATCTTAAAGGTGCTCCTAACATGGCCTTTGGTATCCAAAGAATTCTAACTTCAATTTGTATGCCTATACAGATAGTGAATATGGTGGCTTTAATATGACTGCAAAGTCTACATCTGGGGGATGTCAATTTCTTGGTGGAAAGATAGTCTCATGGCAATACAAGAAGCAATCTCGTGTGTCTGCATCAACTGTTGAAGCTAAATACATTACTGCTGCAAGCTACTATGCTCAAGTGGTTTCGATTCAGAATCAGATACTAGACTATGGATTCAACTTCAAGGAGACTCCCATCCACATAGACAACAACAGTGCAATCTCTATTACAGAAAATCCTGTACAACACACCAAAACAAAGCACATTAACATAAGGTATCATTTGATTAGATATAATTTTAGAAAAGGATTGATAAAACTAGTCAAAGTGAACACAAATAAACAATATGCTGATCTGTTCATAAAATCTTTTGATGAGGAAAGATTCAGATATCTAGTATCAGCTATTGGGATGATTCACTTTGAGTAGATTTTTTAAACTAAACTCAAGATTATTTTTAATAATATGTGTGTCTTAAGTTGTATATATCATCACCATATAAGCCCAGTTTACTTTGGAAGAAACTTTTCAAAATGATATCCCTTAGAATTTTGAGAATTTTGGATATATTTTCCTTCGGAAGACATCAAGTTGTCTTCGGAAGAAAATTATGTCTTCAAAACAAATAACTACTTCTGAGAAATTAACATTTGGAAGAAATTTTGATATATCTTCCGAAGCTTATATTTGTCACCAAGTACTTATACGTATTGAAGGATTATTTTCTTCCGAAAGCAATTAAGTATCTGAAGCTTTATTCTCTCTTTGAACAAAATTTATGATATTTAATATCTTTTGAAGCAAAACTTATCTAGGAAGTAAAAATACTCTAATTATTTTTCTTCTGAAGCAATATTCTTGAAAGCTAAGGAATAACTTTCGAAGCCAAATTGCCTTCGGAAGTTTTGAGAAAACTTCCGAAGACAAAATCACCTTGGGAAGATTTTTGACTTCCAAGAAAACTATCTTTTTGGGCACTTTTTTAGAGCAGAGACTGACATCTGGATTTCACATTTATCCATTTGCATTAACTTTGTCTTAAATCCTTACCATATATATTTATTTGTACAACGGTTCCGCCTTTTTCACTTTCTCCTTCATCTGCAGAAATTCAAACCCTAAATTCACCCATAAACCGATCTTGTTCTTACCTTTCTTCACTTCAAAGCTACTCAAAATAGCCAACCTGATCCCCGAAACTAACCCGATTTTTCCATGCAGTTACACAGGCAACACAATCATGTTGCTCTTTTATCATCTGAGAAAGATCCTGGTTTCTCAGATGTTTGCCGCTTCTTATCCCTATCAAACTACCTCACCGCCCTCATAATAGACCCTCCATTGTATGAAGATCAACTCTTAGAGTTCTGGAGGACCTGCCAAAAGGACATCTTCGATGGTGGGTGTAACACCCAGAAAATTCAGCATGAAGAAAATAAAAGAAAGCAAGGGGGAAAAAGAGAATTATTTTAAAACAAGGGGTTAAAAGCGAGCAAGGGCCAAACTTGCCCATAATGGGTTCAAAAAGGTGGTAAGGCCGCCCATACTCCTCTCTCTCATGCAAAAAATTCGGCTGAAGCAAGAAGAAGAAGTTTCCCTGGGTTATAGAGAGAGAAAGTCTTCAAAGGTAAGATTCTATGGTGTTCTTCTCGGTTTCAGTTGAGTTTTCAGCTTCTGGACCGATTCTTAAGTGTTTCTATGTGTTTGGTTGTGTGTTTTCGTGTGTATAGGTGCTAGAACTCCAGGTTGCTCTCGGGTTTGGAGGAGTTTTACTCGTAAGCAGTAGAGGTGAGTTCTAAATCCCCTCTTTTAAATGTTTTCTGCTTATTTTGGGCTGGTATGCATATTTAACTGATGTTTTCAAAGAAAATTATGGTTTTCCATGTATGGTATGGTTATTTATGATGATATAGTTATGTTATGTGATTTTCTTGATGATCGTATAATGTTTATGATGTTCTAAGTGTTAGACTGATAAATCTAAGCTAAGTTCACGTCAAGATGATGTTTGGGACTGGTAAATTCATAAGTTGCATCACAGGTACTGGACTTATTCATCGGCATTTACTAAGTGTTCATTCGCATATACTAAGTGTTCATCCGTATTTACTAAGTGTTCATCCACATTTGCTAAGCGTTCATCCGCATTTGCTAAGTGTTCATTCGCATTTGATAAGCGTTCATCCGCATTTGCTAAGTGTTCATCCGCATTTGTTTATGCTCATCCGCATTTGTTCTACCAACATTTCTTTGGACACTTAGAATATTTTCAAAGGACTTTCATCCGCATTTTCTACAGTTCATCCGCATTTGTTTATGCTCATCCGCATTTGTTCTACCAGCATTTCTTTGGACACTTAGAATATTTTCTTAAGACTTTCATCCGCATTTGCTACAGTTTCATCCGCCTTTGCTACAGTCCATCCGCATTTGTTCTTCCGCATCTCTTTGGGGACTTAGAATTTTTTTGAAATTTTGGGAATAGAATTTAAGTGTTAAGTACTTATGAATAAGGAAAGATTATTCTTGTTTAATGCTTCTAATGTTAGATTCTCTTCTTATGGGCTGCTTGTTATGCATAGTTATTATTATACTTCGTGATATGTGATTATTAAAACAATGAATATTTTAAAAGTATTATTCCTAACCAAGTGGACATAAAGAAATAAAAGATGACAGTGTAACCTAATGAATGTTACCCCTGGGCCCTTATGATGAATAAAAAGCCTTGCAAGCATAACGAATGGAGGTACAGGACCTTGTTGTCGTTAGCTCAACTGATGTGCGGCTGTTTTAACCCATGAGGATGCACATCTGGGGTCTATTCCTTGTGATTGACCAAAGTATGATGAATGGGACCCGTATTCATGAGCAGGCTTTATGCTTAGCAGTATGGGTCAACTGTCGATGGGTTAGCTACCATGATAAATGTTTGTCGACAGGGGTTCGGCATCTGTTGCCAACCAATAATGTAGGCTCTTACTTTATGCAATGCTAGTTAATGAAAGAGAAAGAAAATGAAAGAAAGAAAGATAAAGGATCTCTTAATGATTGATTATGAATAATGATGAATGATCACCAAGTGACGTTTACAAAAGTATATATTTCTATATTATTAAACTAGAACTCACTCAGCAACCCTGACTTTTTATATGCATATCAGTTGGCAGGTAATGGTGTTGTTGGGGATGGCATGAGGTTGAATCTACCTGGCAAATAAAGACTGGCATCCATGGCACACTGAAAAGTTATTTTTTTTTTAAATGCAACTAGATGTTCTTTTTATAACTAGCAACAACAATGTATTTCTTGGAAAAAGTAATGGATAATGAATGCTATGGTTTTTATTAAATTATTCAGCTGCAAAGTTCTCTTGTTTTGATGAATCTGAATATGTTTTAATATAAAAAGTGCTATGAATGACCAACTGTGGGGTTTCCGGGAACGGGGCCTTACAAGTTGGTATCAGATCCAAAGTTTAAGAGAATTGGGTAAATTATTTTCAAAACCTAAACTTAAACTAAAAATGGTACCAAATGGAGGGATGCCTGCCAGGTAGCTACGTGCCTTCAGGTAGTTTTTCATAAGTTAACCGGTATTACGTGCGTATGCTATTTGATTTATGTGCTTAGTAGATTTGGATAGTGATGTAGTCTGGATAGGGAATGCTTGGGGGATGAAGAGTAAAGTAAGTGGCTAATCACAACTGGCCACTGTAATTAGGGACTTACTATACTTGACATAATCTGAGCTATTACCTTGAATGACCTTGTTAGTGTTTGAATCTTATAGGAGGTAGATCTTATGGCGGGTAGGAAATCTGGGAAGGCAACCCGAGGCGGTGCTCGTGGCGTGCGCACTACTGGGCCACGTATCACCCTAAGCAAGGCAAAGGCTCCTGAGATGATTCATGAGGACACAAACCTCCACAGCCACCCAGAGGGTGCAGGATCAGCTACCCTCAAGTCCACGGTAAAGGAAGCTATTGCTGATGTGGTCTACAACGTCATGCAAAATGAGTTGCCCTCAGTAGTGACTGAAGTGTTAAGGGCTATAAAGGAGGGTGAAAAATTGATGATGCTGGGAAGAAGGAGAAAATGGAGGAAGAGCCATCTAGCCCAAGGGTGGTAATTCATGATGATGATAGTGAGGGGGAGAAGGAAACCGCTAAGGGGTGCACCTATGGGGCATTTCAGAGGTGCAAACCCCCGACCTTTGACGGTAATGGCAATGCTACCGCTGCTCATCATTGGGTTCGAGAGATGGAGGCAGTCCTAGACATCAGTGAGTGCCGGGAGGATCAAAAGGTGAAGTTTGACTTCTATTCTTTCGTTGACTCAGCATTATGCTGGTGGGACAACATTGTCCAAGCCGAGGGGAAATGGTCTATTGTAAGGACGAGGTGGTCGGATTTGAAGGAATTGGTACTGGAGGAGTATTGTCCACTTTAGGAGTTGGACAAAATTTAGAAGGAGTTCTTGCATTTGGTGGCTGGAAACATGACTCATCAAGAGTATACCTCTAAGTTCAATGAACTTGCAAGACTTGTGTTGGATCTAGTAACTCCAGAGTCCAAGAAGATTAAGAGGTACATGCAGGGTTTGCCCGTGGATATTAGGAGGAACATGATAGCTGCTAGACTGAGCACTTTCAGGTCTGCAGTAGATTTGGCTGGAAGGTTGTAAGATGAGAGGGACCCGGTGCCAATTCAGAGGAAGGTTGAGAAGAGTTGGAACAAGAACAGTAATGGGAAGAGATTCAGGGGTGACCACTATGGGATCGAGGAAAAGAAGATGAGGATTGATGATCGCCGCCCATGATTGAGTAAGGGGAACAATAGGAGGGAATGTAAGAAGTGAGGGAAGGTTCACATGGGTGAGTGTAGAGTGGAGATGAACCGGTGTTTTAAGTGTGAAGGCGAAGGCCACTATGCTAAGGAGTGCAGGGTACCGCGATGTTATCAATGCGGGGAAGTAGGCCACTTGGGCCGAGATTGCAAGAAGGGTGGAGCAGGGAGCTTAGGGACCCAGACTATGTGTGAGAAAGGGAGAAGTGAGAGCACCAAAGCCAGGGCAAGGGCATTCAACATGATCCGGGAAGAAGCCAGAATGGACCCTGAAGTAGTTTCAGGTATGTTTTTGGTAAAACAATTGTATGCTTATGTGCTCTTTGATTCGGGTGCTAGTAGAAGTTTTGTATCTGTTACCTTTTGTTGTGAAATGCATGGTAGGAATAAGAAGATAAACGTGCCCTTCTATGTAGAGACAGCGATAGGGAAGTCTACCAAAGTGACTGATGTGATAGACGATTGTCTCGTAGAGTTGGACGGTAAGTTTCCTGCTAGATTGTATGTGATGGCCCTAGGAGGTTTTGATGTGGTGTTATAGATTGATTGGTTGGCGGCCTATGAAGCAAACATCGTGTGCCAAAAGAAGACGATTTGTTTGACTGCGCCCAATGGCAGTTTGGTTATGGTACATGGAGACAAGGAGTGCATTACTCCGCAAGTGATCTCGATGATCACTGCAGAGAAGTTTGTGAGATGAGGGTGTAGTGCTTACTTGGCCTATGTGAAGGATATGGATGCTACCGTGCCTTAACTGTCAGGCGTGTCGGTAGTATGCGATTTCCCTGATGTGTTTCCCGAAGACCTACCAGGGTTACCACCTGACCGCGAGATCGAGTTCCAGATTGATATGATACCTGGTGCCCAACCTGTTGCGAAGGCGCCGTATCATCTCGCTCCCTCTAAGATGAAGGAATTGATGACCCAGCTGCAACAGTTGTTAGATAAGGGGTTCATTTGACCGAGTATCTCTCCCTGGGGTGCTCCGGTCTTGTTTGTAAATAAGAAAGAAGGTAGCATGAGGATATGCATCGACCACCGTGAGGTTAACAAGTTGACGGTGAAGAACCTGTACCCACTACTGAGGATTGATGACTTGTTTGATCAGCTCCAAGGCGCCAGCTGGTTCTCAAGGATAGATCTCCGATCTGGTTATCATCAGCTAAAAGTTAAAGAACAGGATATCCCGAAGACCGCGTTTCGAACACGATATGGGCATTACGAATTCCTCGTTATGTCTTTGAGTTTAACCAACGCGCCAACTGCTTTTATGGATTTGATGAATCGGGTGTGTCGGCCGATGTTGGATAAATCCGTGATTGTGTTTATCGATGATATCCTGATTTATTTGAAGAGTGAAGAAGAGCATGCCGGTCACATTCGCGAGGTATTGGAGACGCTTAGAAGAGAGAAGTTGTATGCTAAGTTCTCCAAATATGCGTTCTGGTTACGGGAAGTTCAGATTTTGGGTCATGTGGTTAATTCTGAAGGGATTATGGTGGACCCAACAAAGGTGGAGGTGGTTATGCAATGGAAGACTCCAAAGATGCCATCCGAGATCCGCAGTTTCTTGGGTTTGGCGGGCTACTACAGAAGGTTCATCCAAGACTTCTCCAAGATAGCTTCACCATTGACCCATAAGGATGTGAAGTTCGTATGGGGTCAAGAGCAGAAGAATGCTTTCGAAGAGTTAAAGACAAGATTAACTCAAGCTCCTGTCTTGACATTACCCGAAGGGAATGAAGACTTGGTGGTTTATTCAGATGCTTCTTATTCAGGATTAGGTTGTGTGCTAATGCAACGGGGAAGGGTTATAGCCTATGCGTCCCGACAGTTGAAGATCCATGAGGCTAACTACCCTACTCATGACTTGGAGTTGGAGGCTGTGGTTTTTGCATTGAAGATTTGGAGGCACTACCTGTACGGGACAAAGTGCACCATCTTCACTGATGACAAAAGTTTGAAGTACTTCTTCGAGCAGAAGGATCTCAATATGAGGCAGAGGAGATGGTTAGAGTTGATCAAAGACTATGATTGTGAGATCCATTACCATCCGGGCAAGGCCATCGTGGTGGCGGATGCCCTTAGCCGAAGAGAGAAACCCGAGCCGATTCGGGTGAAACCTTATCAGTTGGTTATGACCTCCAATGTGATGAAGCAGATTAAGGAATTTCAGGATGAAGCGCTGAAAGAAGATCAGATTGACTCCAAAAGGATGAAAGGTCTAGTCACCGAGCTGGGGGAGAACACTCATGGTGTCCGGACTCGATCGGGGCAGATGTGGATTCCTCGTTATGGGGGTCTGCGTGAGAAGATCATGGATGAGGCTCACAAGACTCGATACTCAATTCATCCCGGTGCTACAAAGATGTATCATGATATGAAGAAAGATTACTGGTGGCCAGGAATGAAGCACGATGTGGCGGGGTATGTGAGTAAGTGCCTTACATGTTTACAAGTGAAGGCAGAGCTACGGGAAGATCCAACCCTTGGATATACCCGAATGGAAATGGGAGCACATCACCATGGACTTCATTACGAAGTTACCGCGTACGGCAAGGGGATACGATGTCATATGGGTGATAGTTGATCGTCTGACGAAGAGTGCTCACTTTCTACCGATCCACGAGACGTATTCATCTCAGAGGTTGGCGGATCTTTTCATCAAGGAGATAGTGACTCATCATGGCGTACCGATGTCTATCATGTCTGACCGTGACACTCGGTTTACATCTAAGTTTTGGAAAAGATTTCATGATGCGATGGGGATGAGGTTACATATCAGTATGGCTTACCATCTTTAGACAGACGGTCAGTCGGAGAGGACAATTCAGACGCTGGAGGATATGCTAAGAGCATGCGTCATTGATTTCGGAGGAAGTTGGGACGAACACTTACCGTTAGTCGAATTCTCATATAACAATAGTTATCATGCCACCATTGGTATGCCTCCATATGAGATGCTATATGGTAGGAAGTGTAGAAAACTTGTATGTTGGGGTGACATCGGGCAGAAGGAGATAGGGAGCATTAAGGTGATCGAGGCTACGATCGAAAAGTTGGAAAATATTAAAGCCTTTATGAAGGCGGCAAAAGATAGACAGAAGTCATATGCCGACAAGAGACGTAGACCGATTGAAGTTAAGGTGGGTGATAAAGTCATGCTGAAGGTCTCGCCTTGGAAAGGGATCATCCGGTTTAGGAAGCAGGGAAAGTTAAGTCTGAGGTACATAGGGCCTTTTCGAATCATTACCCGAGTAGGAGAGGTGGCCTATCGACTGGAGTTACCCGATGAGTTAAGTGGGATTCATCCAACATTCCATGTATCTCACCTAAGAAAGTGCTTAGCCGATGAAGATATGATCGTGCCACTGGAGGATATCGAGGTGGATGAACGGCTCAATTATGTGGAGCAGCCAGTGACCATCATTGACAGAAAAGAGAAGATGCTAAGGAATAAAGTGGTTCCACTTGTGCGAGTACAGTGGAGACATAGGAAGGGGTCCGAGTCTACGTGGGAGACTGAGGAAGAGATGAGATAGCATTACCCACAGCTATTCGAGGAGTGACAGGTTTCGGGGATGAAACCTATATAAGGGGGGTGGACTTGTAACACCCGGAAAATTCAGCATGAAGAAAAGAAAAGAAAGCAAGGGGGAAAAGAGAATTATTGTAAAACAAGGGGTTAAAAGCAGGCAAGGGCCAAACTTGCCCATAATGGGTTCAAAAAGGTATTAAGTCCGCCCATACTCCTCTCTCTCATGCAAGAAATTTGGCTGAAGCAAGAAGAAGAAGTTTCACCTAGTTTAAGAGAGAGAAAGTCTTCAAAAGGTAAGATTCTATGGTGTTCTTCTCGGTTTTAGTTGAGTTTTCAGCCTCTAGACCGATTCTTAAGTGTTTTTATATGTTTGGTTGTGTGTTTTCGTGTGTTTAGGTGCTAGAACTCCAGGTTGCTCTCGGTTTTGGAGGAGTTTTACTCGAAAGCAGTAGAGGTGAGTTCTAGATCCCCTCTTTTAAATATTTTCTGCTTATTTGGGGCTAGTATGCATATTTAACTAATGTTTTCAAAGCAAATTATGGTTTTCCATGTATGGTACGGTTGATTATGATGATAGAGTTATGTTATGTGATTTTCTTGATGATCGTATAATGTTTATGATGTTCTAAGTGTTAGACTGATAGATCTTAGCTAAGTTCATGTTAAGATGATGTTTAGGACTGGTAAATTTCATAAGTTGCATCACAGGTACTGGACTTATTTACTAAGTGTTCATCAGCATTTACTAAGTGTTCATCCGCATTTACTAAGTGTTCATCTGCATTTGCTAAGTGGTCATCCGCATTTGCTAAGTGTTCATCCGCATTTGTTTATGCTCATCCGCATTTGTTCTACCAGCATTTCTTTGGACACATAGAATATTTTCAGAGGACTTTCATCCGCATTTGCTACAGTTCATCCACATCTGTTTATGCTCATCAGCATTTGTTCTACCAGCATTTCTTTGGACACTTAGAATATTTTCTTAAGACTTTCATCCGCATTTGCTACAGTTTTATCAGCATTTGCTACAGTCCATCCGCATTTGTTCATCCGCATCTCTTTGGGGACTTGGAATTTTTCTGAAATTTTGGGAATAGAATTTAAGTGTTAAGTACTAATGAATAAGGAAAGATTATGCTTGTTTAATGCTTCTAATGTTAGATTCTCTTCTTATGGGCTGCTTGTTTTGGAGAGTTATTATTATACTTCGTGATATGTGATTATTAAAACAATGAATATTTTAAAAGTATAATTCCTAACCAAGTGGACACAAAGAAATAAAAGAAGATAGTGTAACCTAATGAAAGTTACCCCCGGGCCCTTATGATGAATGAAAAGCCTTGCAAGCACAATGAATGGAGGTGCATGACCTTGTTGTCGTTAGCTCAACTGATATGCGGCTGTTTTAGCCCATGAGGATGCACATCTGGGGTCTAATCCTTATGATTGACCAAAGTATGATGAATGGGTCCCGTATTCATGAGCAGGCTTCATGCTTAGCAGTGTGGGTCAACTGTCGATGGGTTAGCTACCATGATAAACGTTTGGCGATAGGGGTTCGGCATCTGTTGCCAACCAACAATGTAGGCTCTTGCTTTGCGCAATCCTAGTTAATGAAAGAGAAAGATAATGAAAGAAAGAAATATAAAGGATCTCTTAATGATTGATTATGTATAATGATGAATGATCACCAAGTGACGTTTACAAAAGTATATTTTTTATATTATTAAACTAGAACTCACTGAGCAACGTTGACTTTTTAAATGCATATCAGTTGGCAGGTGATGGTGTTGCTGGGGATGGCACGAGGTTGAAGCTACCTGGAAAATAAGGACTGGCATCCATGGCATGCTAAAAAGTTATTTTTGTTTTGAAATGCAACTAGATGTTCTTTTTGTAACTAGCAACAACAATGTATTTCTTGGCAAAAGTAATGGATAATGAATGCTATGGTTTTTATTAAATTATTCAGCTGCAAAGTTCTCTTGTTTTGATGAATCTGAATGTGTTTTAATATGAAAAGTGCTATGAATGATCAACTGTGGGGTTTCTGGGAACGGGGCCTTACAGTGGGAAGGCACTGTCTGCCACAGTACAGGGGAGGACAATATTCATCACTCCAGTCACCATCAACTCTCATCTAAGGCTGGATGATAAAGAAGGTGATTTGTCCTTCCTTAAATCTGCTGTGAAAAAATCATTCCAGCAGATGGGCTATAAACGGGACTACTCCATAAGAACCTTCAAAAAGGGTAAGGTTTCCTCCAAATGGAAGTACCTCCTCCATGTAGTCATCAATTCTTTGTCTAACAAGAATGGAGATTGGGACCAAATTCCTGATGACCTTTCCAACATAGTCCATGAAATGGTTCAAGGGGTCAAGTTCAGGTACTCATAATTTGTTTAAACAAACTTACTTGCAAACTTGAACTCACTAGAATATTATATGTTTCCTAGATATGTTCAATACATTCTTAACTGTGAACTGGGCTCATAGTTAAGGGGAACATGAAATATTCTTAAACTGGGACAGATAAAGCCCAACATCTTCAAAATAATGAGAAAGCCCATTGTTGGCTTCTTAGGGGTATAAACAGCCCTGGTCCCAAAAATGTAAGAGCTCATTGCTTAAGGTGACAACTTGGCAATACAAGCAAATGTTGAACTTACACCTTCTATTTCCGCACCACCCACACAACCACAAATCACCATCACCTACCAAAGAAACTCCAAACAAACCCCTACTCAGTCTGCTCAGGTTAAGCATGCCCCCAAATCACCAACCATGCAGGAGGAAGTGGACACTAGAGCTCCCACTTCAGCTGAGGAGCAGACCCCTCCCATCATTTCGTAGATCAGTGCTGAGGTTCCTCATGCTCAGCCTGAAAGCTCATAACACCAGCCTTAAGCCTTCACTCAGAGTCTTAAAACTCTAGTGATCAACCTTCAGGGGAAAGCTACAACTGAGGTGGACCTTCACTCAGAGTCTTAAAACTCTTGACCTCAACCAACCAATCCCCAACCTTGAATTCTATGATGATGAAGATATAGGTTTCAGCCAGTACCATGAGACTCTTTCCTCCACCCCTACTCAAGGAGAGATGAGTGCTCCTAAATCACCTATAGAGCCCACATCATCCACCTACAACTGAGGTGGACCTTCCTGAACTTGTTTTGGAGGCCCATATGGAAGAGGCTCTCACTTTTGCATGTGATTATTATTAAGACCTCAATCATGGCAACCCAGCCTATTAACACTTCTTTTGAAGCTATCAGTGTGCAGGGGAAATCTAGCTGCCAAGAAACACAAGCTATTGATGAGGAAGAAGACCTTGGTCCTATTCTCTCACCCCCCTATGATTCTTCTGATGAAGATGAGGGGAGTCGGCAACTAAAGGTGCACAAACTGTCCAAACTTTGCACCTATTTAGTTTTAAAGGTAAGTCACCTGGAATCTCAGGTGACTACCTTACGAAGAAGGGTCCATGACTAGCAACTTGAGATCATCGATCTCAAGGGCGAGTTAGCTGAAAGACCCATCCAGAGGACTCAATTAAGCCCCAAGAACCTGTGGATGTGGTGGACCTAACTCCTAGCTCCCTTGTGCAAGAGGGTGATGCTACTAAAAAGGGAGAGAAAGTCTTACTTACAATCATAAAATTTAGGAGTTCCTCTCAGAGTATAGACATAGAGGACTCACCACCCTCACTTGCAGTTGCCCATACTTAACAACCTCCTCAGGTCCATATTAATGTGGACTCACTCATTCAAAGCTTGTTTGAGGAGGTATACCAAGGGCTATTCCTACTCTATCTCACCCTGCTAAAAATCCAATAGTAGGGTGGAGGTATGATGCTAAAAGGAGAGCCCAGGTAATCTCTAGTTCTCAGGGACAACAAGAGATCTTCAACTTCTACAACCTGAGATACTATAAGAGCAGCTATCTAGTTGACCTCCCACTTGTCAACCCAAATCAAAACAAGCAAGCTGCAAGGTTAACTGATAGGATACAACAAAAGGTACTTGAAGAGTTCAAGCTGAGAACCAGATTATATACAGAGGATAGCAGGCAAGACTGTTGGTCAACTGGATGCTGAGGTGGACCCTAAGATTAGCTTCAAAGGGGAAATCTTGGCTGAAGGCCCAGTAGTTGAGCTTGTGAACCTTGAGATAGGAGCTACTTCAGCACCCATTACCCTTAGTGAGGCACCAGCTGGTGAAGGTGTCTCGCAGCCTCTCTTTGGCCAGAGCTCAAGTGTAGCACCAAACAATGAAGGCCAAAGCTCTCTTCACCCTGAGTCACCAGCCCTATGAGTGACAAAGGGAAGAGGAAGATGACCTCTAAGGAGATTAAGGAAAACAAGAGATAGAGGAAGAGGAAGGCAAGGGGATAGAGTTCAAGTAGGACCCCTGGCTTCATGGAAGCTGCAATCAGGGCTGCCCCGAGACCAAGTACTCAAGATGATGAGTTAAAGGCAACTACATTAAACTATCTTGGGTCTAAGAACTATAGCATTAATGAACTTATCTCTCTCCCCTTAGAGGAATTGAATGAACAGGCTGACATGGAAGTGTCAAAGGAGAACAAGGAAGTTGAGACTGCAGAATTGCTTTTCAAGATCAAAGAAGAAAGAAGGAAAAAAAGACTCTACAAAGCTCCTACCTTCTCCCTAGTTCAGGAAAGTCCTAAAGTAGAGACTGTGGGTACTGAGCTACAAACTCAGGTAGGTAAGGAACAAGACAGGCAAAACATGATAACCTACCTGAGTGCCACATGTCTCTATCAGGCAGCAGACCTTCTTCACTTACCATATGACTACCTTAAGTTTGAATACCTCAAGAAGCTTAAGTAACAAGTGAAAAAGGAGGAAAAAGTTGCAGAGAGGAAGATGAGGGAATAGGCTGCAAGGTCAAGAGCCACCATCAGAGCTAATTTGAAGAAGTCTGCTAATAGACAAAAGATGGTGAGCTTCTTGAAGCCGTATGGATTCTCCGGAAGGAGACTTGGTTAAATGTATCCATCCACTATGAATGAGCACGGTAGAGTGATCAAGCAAAAGATCAAAAGGGGTGAGATGGTAGACTTGCAATCTCCACCATGTCAGGCTGAACCTAAAGCTGAGGTCAACGTTAAACCCTAAGAGACAACATAACCTGGACCTAGTGCTGCATCACAGCCAGCTTCATCTTCTGATCCATAGCAGGGTTCTGATCCTTCTCCTTTTGAACTTATAAAGGACAAGGACCCAACTGAGGAAGACAAACAAGAACAACCTAGTACTACAGGCCAGTCTCCTCGGTTAAAGTACAAAAAAAGGAAAAGGATGGCCATAAGAAGGGATAAGAAGAAGAAGTCCAAGGCATCCACCTCTGCATCTTAGGATGGGTTAGAACATTCTGAGGGTGATCAAGAAGAGGCTGCTCATCCAACTCTTATTCAAGTAGAGCCTCTTGCTGCTGAGAGATGCATCGTGTCTTGGATATTTGCCACCAATCCAGATAGATGGTATGTCACTAGATATCAAGGGAGTCAAGACATGTACTTTTGGCAAAACATACTTGACCTCCCTCTACATGTTCTCTATGACATGAGGAGATACTTTGAGAGTCTGTGGAATCCTGACCAACTAATGATAAAGGGAATGGTCTTGATTCTGATGAGGACTATCAACAGATGAAGATCAAGACTCAAAGGTCTCTTCAGTTTTGGTAGCATCAGCCTAGGGGGAGTTTATAAGGAATACACTTAAGGCAGATGCAACCAAAGAACAACCAAAGAGCTCTCAGCATGCATATATGAAGTACAAGGAAGTTACTTCGGAAGATTAGATATAACTCAGTGAATTAAGCTAAGTATCAAATCTTTTGAAGCCAAAAGACCATATCTTCTGAAGCCAAAGATGAAGTCTTCTGAAGCTTCAAACAAAAAGTCTTCTGAAGCCAAAGATTGATATCTTTCAAAGACAGAGAAGACATGCTTTTTCTAAATCATCTTTTGACAAAAGCTGAATAACTTTCTGCTACCACTTCTGAAGACTCATCAACTTATATGAGTTGGTGAAAAGTCCATGCTTTTGTCAACTGTAGATTAAGGTCTTTTTTCTATAACTTTCCAACTATGTACTTTTATTCTTTTTGTAATATATTAAGGTGTGAGCTATGGCATGTCATAGTCACTAATCAAAAGGCAATCTACCTTTTGACTCTACATTGATCTTGTTATCTAGATTAGTGTTTCCAGCTGGCCGGCTATAGGATGTAGTATAAAGTGTCTCAAGTACTTGTATTCTAGAAGTAAGCTTTGTAACACTAGTAAGAACTTGAGAGAAATATATATCATTTTTGAAAAACCATATTTGAGTGTTCTTGTCTATTGTTCTTGTTACTTGTGTTCATTGTCTCATCCTAATCGATTCCTTATTTGATCTGCTAAGTGTTCTAAATCTCTCCATCTTATGAAACTGTTGCATTGACCACCCTAATATATTTTCTCCTACTTGTGAAGTATGGTTAATTTTGTGAAATATAATTAAGATGGAACCTTTTTCTTTAGTAAAATTAGAATTAAGAAAAAAATTCTTCAATCCATGAAATCATATAGAAACATATCTTATTCAAAACTTATCCTATTTGGAATAGTACAAAGAATTTTAGTATTTTTGGATGATGTTTTTTAAAGAAAAGAAAATTATTACAAGCAAGTTGTATCTTATACACATAAATATGTAGCACCTTATACTCAATTTGCTCCTACGAATGTGCAAATTAATTTTTTTCTCCTCAAACAAGAAGATTAGTTTAGATACGAAAAAATCATTTATTAAATAATGTACATCTAAACATTGTAACATAGTTGTCATTAATATGGAAGATAGTTTTCTAGTATACAATAACACAACTAACAAAACACAAGATATATCTTTAATCAAGTGTCTTAGTAGATGCATACATTTCTTGGTGCTATTTCAAGTGTTAGTAACTATTTAAAAGCTCTAGAAGAGCATGTGTCATCTTACCAAGATATGCCCAAATTTATCTTATTATCTATTAAATCAGGATTGGGATTATAAAAGGTACAAAACTAAAACCTGATATATCTAAAAGGGTAAAGTTATCATTAATTAAAAAACTTTAACAAAGGGTATATTATGATATTTTGAAGTTTTGTTGGGTATATATGATATTTTAAGGGTTCGTAAGGGTATATATGAATTGCCCCTAATAATAATGTTTATTGTATTTTGTTGAAAAATTTTCGTGTAGACCTTATAAGGTCAATTAAATAAATAGTTATATGGGATAGAATTTCCCACTATAAAAGGAATTCTTAGTAGCAAAGTGAACCACCACTTCACCACTTTTACTTATGTCTATCTTTCTTTCTCTGTAAAATTATCTATGAATAAAAGTATTAATATTTGGTGATTCTTGTGAACAACTTGATCTTACTAAGAAAGCTTAAGGTATTATATAAACTCGTGGTTGGATGTGCCAAGAATGTGCTAGGATTTTAATACCTATAAAAATGCATAAAAATAAGATGAGGTGTAAAGGCACAATGATAGTATTATGATGTTAAGGTTATTACTCGGTGAGGATGCCGTGGCAATGGCTAGTGCTTACGTGTCACAAGTAGGATTGAGGGAACGGGAAAAAAAGGAGTATTAGAATTTTTTAGACATAGTAGTCACGACCATAGCTAGGGAGGAGAAAATTTTATTGGACAATTTTATGAACATATTGGTAAGGATGGTGATGGTTAAATCAATTTATGATGGTTTTAGTTTTAACGATAGAAACAATTCTTGTAGGAACTTTGTAGGTTTTGTGGTGGCCATAAAATGGAATCACATTTGATTACTTTTAGAAACCATGTTCTGTTGGGATATTAGAGGCTGTTACCAATCAAAACATTATTACTCTTAATTTATCAAATTGTCAAATCACATCAAAGAAACTAACTATTTTCGAGACAATACTGCTTTTGATTCATAAAGCAACTTTAGAAGAAGCCAACCAGTTCTTGATTAAAGTATCACTTCTGACTAGCACTTTGCTTACTAGTGATAGTTCTAGATCTGATTGTAACTAGTTTCTAGGGCAATCACTTTGTTAGCTTCGACAAGTAGAGCAACAACCTTATCTCAACAATGGATTAGAATTCTCTATTTAATAGCTACAATGGTTTCTTATGATGTCATTTACCCTTTGTTTATGCAATTAACGTACTCAATCATGGCATGTCATGATAGTATAAACAATGGCCCTAGTGTGCCAATAATGATAACTCCTACAATAAATAGTTAGGATAGCTTTAGTAGCTTTTGTACCAAGCGGTTGCAAAAACGTAGTCGCTTGAAGCTCTTAGTATAAAACCATTTGTCAAGTCCCAGTCTATCTAGATCTTCAATAGTGATTAATACGACACATAAACAAGTTTAATATGCGGAAAGAGACAATG
Organism: Flaveria sonorensis; assembly: GCA_025506505.1. Taxonomy (NCBI): domain Eukaryota; kingdom Viridiplantae; phylum Streptophyta; class Magnoliopsida; order Asterales; family Asteraceae; genus Flaveria; species Flaveria sonorensis. Next base: position 37,825,143 of record CM046428.1, read on the forward strand.
TGCACTTCAAGAAATAAAAAAGAACAAGATGAATACTTAAATAACTTCGTATATAGTAACAAGCATAGATGAAGAACGTTTTATAAAACTTTTTGACTCCTGAATTTGGAGTATCCTACTTTCACACAATTCATAGGGTTCAACAAGCAATCGATATTTCACGATCAAGGGTGTAATACTCTTTGGAATTACACTGTGCAATTTGGATTCTCAATCACAAGAAAAGCTTTGAAAATTGACTTAACCAAGAACAACTGAACTATTCTATATGAAATAGTATCTATACGTATATATGGCTAAACCTAAAAACAAAAGCCCATATGATTAAATTAGGCCCATAAAATACTAAAGTACAATCGAGTACTGACTAGTTGACAGTCTAATTACTCGATATGAATGAGTACTCTTCGTACATGTTTATGTTTAAAAGCCTTCAGTTGATTTGATACGACAGCCTATTAGCTATGGTCTCTATAGTCTCCCATTAGACTGATGCTATCAAACTTTGATAAAAAAATTAATCTATGCACAAAGTGAGCCACCTTCAGCAAACAATCTTTTTGCTAAAATCTCTATAACAACTCTTGTAAATCTATTTTTACTTTTCTTCAAAAAATATCTCACACCTTATATAGTTTTGTCCCATCATCTTGAAATCCTCTTCAATGAATTTAGCTATGTGTATCAGATCCAAGAGAGTGTAGGACTTATTCTCACATTTGATGAGTGCTTCTCTTTACCTGGACTGTACCACCAATGATCAAAATCTCTAAGTGAATTGGCATGCAACATATTGTGTACTAGAATGACCTTTTTCTTCTTTTTTGGTAGCCGGGTCACATTTGTTATGGTTGTTAACATGTATAGATCTTTTACACCCTTAGCTTTTTCAATGTTGACTCGGAAGTCTTCATATTTGAAAAGTTAATGCAGACTTGTCTATGAAGAAAATTTCTAAAAGTTTCTACTTTGTTCACCATGTTTTGATTAAACCATAAAGCGTCATCTAATTCACACAAGACCACTTTTGTCCACGAGCTGAAATCATTTTGATCCTTGTAGTATTTAATCCTTCCACTTTTTCTTTTCACAACAAACATGTCCTTTTCTTTATCAAAATGCCAACAGTAGATTCCTGACCTATCTCCACATTGGTTATAAATATTATCCTTAATTCCAACATAGTAGTATTATACTTCTCACCTTAGTAAACCCAACTATGGTGCATGATCAGGAAGATATTTGAGTTGGTTTCCTTAGTTGTTGGTGCAGACAATGAACTTGGTTTTCTTTAACCGTAGTTGTTGGAGCATTTTCGGGTAGATTTACTTCATCATTTATGGCTGCCGGCAGTTGCTCTAAAAATTGATCAAAAGCATTTGCCTCGCTAATAGTTTCATTTGGTTGAGACTCAAGTATATCATGAAAGCTCCCTCTAATATCTCAATCAAAGTTGAAATCAATCTTATCGGTTGGCTTTGTTTAGTATTGGTTGGTCCACTCTTTTCCTGAGTAGTACCTTCTCTTTCACTGACTTTAATGGTCACCATCAGTCTCTTATTGATTTCCAGTAGATCTAGCATGTCCATTTCCTCCTTAATTATTATCGTTTCCATAATCTCCATTGCCATCATTTCCATCGACAACATCCCTTTTCTTTACTGTCACCTTATGATTCAACTCATGTAGTAAGGCAATGATATACCTCAAATTGGCTTCGAACCTCAACACCTTATCATTTTGAATGATTTAGGTAGTCATTAGTTCCTTTGACCTTTTGTCATTGGCATCTAAATCATGTTCTAACTCAAAAATACACTATGAAGCTTATGAGTGTCAACAAGTGCTAACAAGATTAAATCGACATGCTTCTTTCCTTTAGATTTCTTAATTCAGTGATAGGGGAGTAATGATGAACTAATTATCTTGAAACCATTCAATTAGACTAGCTGGGGCATGTTTGTTATGAACCTAACGCAACTAGGGAAGGCTCTAGAACGGTTCTCGATAGAAAGTGAGAAGAACAAGGATGATCATGAAGCCAATGCCAAAGCATTCCAACAGGTAGTGACTCTCAATGCACTACTCAGGCCAACCATTTCGGAGATAGAGAAGATGAATCAACCAAATGCTTAGTGGAGATTGTAAAGTCAGTACATTTTGATTAAGCTTTTGTATATAGTTTTCCTACGTCTCTTTTTCTTAATCAAAAGTATACTTTCTATTGAGCTGAGCTTGAGCCTAAGCGAGCTCGACTGGGCTCGTTTACACCCCTAGACCCTAGTGGGAACGAATGTGGTCCAATATGTGTACAACGAGCTCAGCTCTTTTACACCCTATACCCTAGTGAAAACGAATCTGATCTAGAACATGTACGTGCTTCCGATATCAAAATATTTTTAAACAACACATGCATACCCTAATTTTCATGTCAAAGCGAAGTTTACATAGTTTAAATGATTTTTATGACTATCACTATATTTGTTTTAATTTATTTAACAAAAACAATCGCGCCTTTGTCATTCATTTGTTGATTGTTGGGTTGTGTATATCAAATCAATCCCTATTGACCCCATGGTTGAGTTGATGATATTTATCTATTTTGTCTTGATCTACCTTGTATTTTTACACGTGCATGGAAATGTGTAATATATTACACTTCAATTTTATTGTAACGCTTGTTTCATTGTAACTATTGTAGAGTAGAAGAGACAAGACTTTAGAAAACTAAAGACAAAGACAACTCACGCAACTAGTGAAGATGGTGATGTTAGTGGAGAAAATCAAAGAGTTTATTTTTCTTTCCCCATGAAGTGGTTCTCCTCATTTACTCGAACGAAACTGAACACATTTAATTTAGTAGCTCGACTTAATCTTATTCTGTAGTTGTTTAGTTTAATTTAGGGTAAATAATTTTAACCATAAAGAAAGTTAATTAAAAGAGTTTTAACTAAGAGTTGATCACAAAACGACAAGTGGTTAAAATTACAACTAAACTCGGAAAGGGAATTAAATAAGGAATATTATCTAATATATAAAACATGGTTTTTCAAAACTAAATAGTTTATTTATAAAACCATTAATTAACCAAAAGTTTATTAGTTAATAAATTGGTTCATGAGAATGAACTTCTTATTTTACATAGGGTATTTAAATTCAATCGCGTTAAGGGTTAAAAGGCAATTCAATTATCAAGGACGAACGTAAAAGTGAATTTTACATAATTGCACGACTTACCTGATGCAACAAGTCGTCCAGAATGTTTTTGACCTAAATTGGTGCTTTAAAACATTAAAATTAAAACCTAATAAAACTGATAAGATACATCATCCTAGATTAGAATGCTCCACCCGATCTATCTAAACCCCTAGTGCTAGATATAGCCTGCATTTGGGCCAACGCTTTCGGTAAGAGGTAAAACCGTGATTCTATGTTACAGGGCTGGCTTTATAGTCTCTTATCCAAGGATAAATATCACTTAAAGCATTTAGATGGGCGTAGTTGGGGTTAAACATACCAGTGCTAGACATAACTCGTCTTGCAACCCCAAACCGAGAGTTATGTGGTCGACACAGTCGGTAATCGTTTCCCACCAAGATAATCATGCTAGTGCGAGTGCTCAGCCATTTATTGAGTTATGATGAATCAGGATCATATTTCTTAATTATAATTTTGAAATATGAAATTTATTAAGGTTATTAAGCATGAAAAATACTAAAATCAATTACGAATTTTGCTTTGTAGATGTGTAACAACGCTACTTAATCCTTCGGGCTTTTCCTTTGACTCCACTATGGAAAAGGAAAAACTCAATAACTCCAACTTTATACATTAGCATAAAAACCTACAAATCATTCTCAGGATGGAAATAATTATATGTCCTTAAGAATCCAATCCTACATGAACCTACTCAAGAGAGGCGTAGCTCGTCGGAACTGAGAGAAACATCTTGATGACTCCCAGGACGTTGTCTGTTTGATTTTGGTCATGATGATTATAGAACTTTAGAAGAATCTAGGAAGTCTGACATAGCATTTGACATTATCTAGCAACATAAGGAAATATTCAAACAGTAGGCTCATCATGAGCGATTTGAAATGGTGAGATCACTCATTGAATGTCACATGTAGGAGGGTACATTTATCACTACTCGTGTGCTGAAAATAAAGGGTTATATTGATCGTCTAGCATACCTCGAATTACAGATGATTAATGAGATGGATGGAGATATAGTTCATAGCTTACTATTCTGGAGTTGCATATGATGCTCAAAGTTGTTGAGTTCAACATATCATGAAAGAAATGTTCTATGCTAAAGATTAAGGAGATTCAAGGTAAGAAACCTCAAGCCGAAATAAAAAGTAAAAAGGGCAAAATAGGTAAAGGAAAATAGTTATCACTTAAAAAACCTCAAAAGGATGGCAAATGTTTTCATTGTAATGAAAAAGGCCACTAGAAGAGGAACTATCTCAAGTACCCGACTAAAAGAAGTATAAAAGGGTTAATTGAATCTTTAGATATAGTTGTTATTAAAATCTTTTCTTTCTCTATAGAAATCATGTGTGTTTATCACCGGATGTGATTCTCATATATGTAATGATTTCTATGGACTGAGGAAGGTTAGGAAACTGAAGCATGATGACATGGAGTTCCATATTAACAATGGACAAAAGGTTGTTGTGAAGGAAGTAGGAGAATTAGTTCTTTTACTTCCTAGTGGATTAGAACTTTTTTTTAAAATGTTTGCTACATACCTAATTTAACTAGGACTATTGTTTCAGATTCTGCTTTTTGTGAACAAGGTTTTAAATATGCTTTTAATGGTGATTATAAATTTTCATATTTGAAAGATGTGTTCCTTATAATGGAATATATGAGATAGAAGTTCACAAAAATACCACAATGTATAATATATATACCCTAAACATTTGAAATTACATTTCAACAACACATATCTATGGCATTGTCACCTAGGACACATTAGTTAGAATTGAATAAAGAATCTCCAAACCACAACGATTTTAAAATACAATAGTCAAGAATCCTTTGATGATTGAGAATTTGTTCAACTAGTAAGTTGACCAAGGCTCCTTTCATCGTTGTTAGTCATAGAGCCTATGATCTATTAGGACTTCTATATACCGATGCATATGGACCATTCAAAATAATGTCTAGAAATGTTGATAGATACTTCATTATATTTACTGATGATTATGAGAGATATGCTAATGATTTTCTTATAAAGCATAAAATTAAAGCCTTTGAAATTATCAAGAATCTTAGTCAAGAACTTGATGAGTATCTGAATAAGTGTGGGATCATATCCCAGGTTAGTCCACATAGAACGCCATAACTTAAAGGTGTGAGAGGAGAAGTCGAACTTTGTTACACATTCTTAAATCTATGTTGTGCCATACAAAACTACCCCACATTTTTTAGAGTTTTGCTCTTGAGACTATTACAAGGATTGTTATCTAGCTCAACTAAGAAGGTGGACAAAACATCTGATGAGATATGGCATGGGAGTCGTCCCAAAGTGTCCTACCTAAGGATATAGGGATGTGGTGCTTATATCACCGGAGAGTCTCGGGACAAATTGGATGCTTGGCCGATAAAGTTGTTTTTGTCAAATACCCAAAAACAATTGGTTACTATTTCTATAATCCTATTGAAAATACGGTTTTCATAAAAAGTAGAGAAACTTTCATAGAAAAAGAGTTTCTCTTGCGTAGGATTGGAGAAAATTATGTGGATAACATGCAACCGAATCTTTAGTTGGAACTACTAATAAAGAAGGATTTGTTGAACTAAGTAATAACACCAAGCATCCACAGAAGTACTAGGGATTGACATATGTGACATTCAGAATTTTCAGGTCATTTTCTGATTAATACGAACATTATTTTCTGATCATACGTCATGTAAATCTTCACGTAACGGTAATTCAAAGAATACTTGGATAACACACGAGTATGTCCCCGAATGTTGGTGGTTTATTAAAATGGTTTTCAAAAATAATAATTGGTTTTATGTTATAGGATTATGTGGTTAAATGTTTAGATGGGTTGTGAAAATTGTGAATTTTGGAGCATTTACGCATTATAGCGCATTTTCGGCTTTTATAGCCTAATTATTATAAAAAGGACTTCAAATTAATTAAATAAATATGATTTCATGTTATTAGTGTTTATTTGATATTATGTGATCATTCCATGATTTTGGTTTAAGAAAAATTAATCCCGTAGCACTCGAATGATTTTTATAAAAGTTGAAAGGCATTCCTTGTAAAAAAAACAAAATCCTAACCCTAACCACTATTCTCCATAATCGACCTGCCCCATCCCCATAGCCCTCTCAATATGTGCAAATACCACACACACGTCATTCTTAAGCTTGATTTTGCAATTTGTTTGTGGATTAGATTGTTGGTTGCATCAAACATGTGTTATCTTGCATCTATATTACATTACAAGTAAGTTTTATGTTCAATTTCATTATCTTTGATTTCCATGATGAACACCAACCCTAGATATCCAAATATGTATCAAAACATGAAATTGATTGAAATTGATGATTGATATAGTGTTAGTATGTAATACTATGATGATTGTACGAATTGGTTTTATGAAATTATTGTGTTTAAGTCAAAACCTGACACTTGCCAATAAATGAAAATTTAATTTGGTGTTGTTGTAGAAATTGGATAAATTTGATGAAATTGAGTTGAATTGTTGGTACTAGGATGCTAGCTAATGCTAATTGATGAAAATTGATCTTTCAAACTTATAAATTTGGCTCGTTTTTCAGGCACTTACCATTAGTGAAAATATTTTAGGAATTTTAGTTTCTAGATTTTGTTTTATGCATGTTTGATGGGAGTTAATGATTGACATGTGATGTTAGAACCAAAGAATGGATTGGAAATTATTGACTTGTGAAAAACGTCATGTATGGTCTTACTTGCTATTTATGGTAAATTTTATGACACGGCGTTTTGTATATAGAATATAATACGTGTAGAACTTAGTATGATGATTGGGATTATGTTAGAAGGATCCTAGGAATATGTTGGGAGATCATGATGAGTTCTAAATTAGGAAACTTTGTGTATGAGGAAGTTTTAGGTTATGCCAACATTTTATGGTGAGTATCAGATGAATTACATATGAAATTGGGATGCTTGTTATGATATGCTACATAATTTTGAAAATGGGTTACATGTAACAAAATCATACTTTCCAAAAATAAAAACTTTACAATAATAGATTTTTGACATGAAACTTTATGTGCAAATTTATTTGGACTATTTGAGTATAACTAAATATGTTTTCATATTTGAGTCACCAACGGGTCTTCGGGTCAAACTTGTCAACTCTGGTCAACAAAAGTCAACTTTGGTTAAAAAGTCAAATTTCTCAAACATATACTGATGAGTTCAACTAATCCCCATTAAGTTTGTAATGAAATTAAATTTTAATTAGTTAATGTGAGTAACAGTGTTTACCCAAATGTGAATGACCAAACTTCTTATACGGATAAGAGTTATTCACCCGCATTACCGAATGAGGTAAATAGAGTAAATGCGGGTAATAGTGTTCACAAGCATTGAGTTTGAAAATTCCAAGTATTAGAACTAAACAAAGGTTAATATGAAGAACAGTTAACGCAAAGCATGGTGCTCAAGCAATTATAGCGTAGTCAATGCGTGCAATAGTTAATTCAAAACACAGTATTAATATAATGCGTACTAGTCAATGCGTGTAACACTATTCACTATATTCACTAATATAGAGAACATATATTATACAAGTGTTCACATGAATTAGCTAATATGGGTAACAGTAGTAAATACGAACAAGTACTTTGTTCCTTCGCATTAGTGAATGTGATAAATAGTACTTAATGCATGCTACAGTACTCCTTGTGAAAATTTTAAATTTCACATCTGGATTCAGTTTAAAGCACTTATAATTTTTAAAATTCAAATCTACTTGCCCATTTAAAGTACACAAGTGACTAAATTTAATACTTTCTAAAATCCTATTCAATGTGTAAACATGTGCGTGTTCTTGAGTGTGTGATTATTGTGTGTTCATCTATTCATCATTAAATCCATCATCCAAATTTATTGAACCTTTCGATTGTACTCTTATTTCAATCATCTACCCAAGTAGTATTGATTATAAGGTGATTGTTAAACTAAGATTGAATCTTAAATCGAAACGACCTATGGTCGATTGTCAAAAACATCAAACATGAACCCTAGGTTGCAAAATCAGGAATAAATAATGGAACATGTTAATATCATTTAAATAAACCTATGATAACATGTTATAATCATAACTAACAAGAATAAGTCAATACCATAAATCTGAATTTCAAACCCGCAAAACATGGGGTTTGAATCAATGGAAATAAAATTAAGTTAAAACAAATCTTGATTATCTAAAAGGAGTTTATTATAACTTATAAAAGGTTTATCATCAATAATTTAGACAAAATAAGTAAGTTTAAACAAGAATTAATACAACAGCAGGTTGAAATGACCCAATTTGACTTTTCTAAATCAAATTTTGACCAAGAAAGTCACAAATCAAATGTTACTAACTATTTTGACACAAAACATATCAATTTATCTTAAACACTTGTCTTTTGTGCAGATAATGGAAAATCTAAAATGGAGTAAACTGCATTATGTAAGTAGATTTCTCAATCCTGGCCTCAGGGCCAGCTTAATGTTTTTTGAGCCCCCAATCAAATCAAAAAATGGGGCCCTTTCTAAACTTTTCTTTATTAGAACCCACCTACTTTATCCGAGCTTGAAACCGACAATAATAAACTAAAATGTTTATAGTTGGCGGAGTTAAAGACCTCCTTTTTTATCCTCCTTTAGAAATCGCTTTGCCAATATAAATCACAATAATACCAAATCAAATAATGAACTTCTAAACCTAACTAGCTAAACAAAATAGCATTCACACAAAACTAATCAAACCAACCTAATCAAAGTATTAAAGCGGCCTTTAAACAGAACTATCAAAGCAATCTAAGCAAACTGTCAAAGCAGCCTTTAAACGAAAAGTAATGAACAATTGAACAAAGAAGCCTAATCAAAGTAGCATAAACAGAATTACAGAACTATCTAGATCAACTTGATGCCAAATCAATTTTAGACTAATACCTAATCAAAGCAGCCTCTAAAACAATCTCAACAAAAACACAAAACTACAAAAGCAAATTCAGTAATTCAGCCTTCAAAAATTCATTAATTAACACACTAACCTGCTAAGTGCTATGCATACAACTCTCTATAGATTCAGTCATTCAACCTTCAAGTCTTCAATTGTAGATTTAAAAAGACAAAAAGGCAGTCATCTGGGTTGTCGATCGATCAAAAAATCAAGTGGAGTAGGGTTGCTACGCTGCTTCGGAGGAGATTCAAAGAGGTTCAGTTGAGTAAGAGTTGCTTCGGTGTGATCAGAGATTCAGATATTCAAAGAGATTAAAAGAAGTCGAGATTAAAGTAGGGCTGCTTCGGTTGATATGGTCGCCTTTAATATGCAACCCGCAGTAGGCGGCAGGTGCAGGCGAGTCATCTTAGACAAAGAGATGCAGAAACTCTTCAAATTCATGTGATTTGTGGTCGGTGGCGTACCGAAGCTATGGTGATTTGAAGCTCTGGTGACTTGTGGTTCGTAACCATACGTGAAGGGTTGAATAATCAAGAACTAGGTTTTTAGTTTGGAGAATGGAGGCCTAATATTTATATACCCAATATCAAAATTTTAAAAAAAAAATGGGGCCCTTAATTTTAGGGGGCCCCAAGCCTAATGCTTCCCTTTTTAAGTTAATGGGCCGACCCTGCCCGACCTACGTGAAGCTAAAGGATTAAGGAATATGATCAAATTTATTTAGACTACAAGAATATCTTATGTTATCATGGTTACACCTATCATCTATGAGAACTTTATCAGATCTTTCTAGAACACTACCAAGTTGAGCATGGTAGATGATGTTCCATGGATAACTATAAGAATAGATGATGATCATCGGTTAGTTGTTATAGAACAAACTGTGAGATAGTGCCTATAGTTTGGTGATGATGTGGGGCAACCACATGAGCTAGAAGAAGATGATGTTTTGTCATTCTTTGCTGACATTGGTTATGAGGGATGATTTGAAGCTAAATATATCACTAAATGGCTAGTGGATCTTTAGTGGAGGTTTTTTATTCATGCCTTTCAACACTAGGTATGTGGTACATAGGTAGCTTATCATGTTTTGTCTATCTTGTTCCCTACCTACCTAAGTTTCTTGCTTAGTAGCCACAACCTTTGCCTCAGGGATTTCTTGAACTGTGGAGAGGGTAGGAGCTTTGTAGAGTCTTTTTCTTCTCTTTTCTTCTTTAATTTTGAGGAGCAATTCTACATCCTCAGCTTCCCTCCTCTCTTTTAACACTTCCATGTCTATCAGTTCATTCAGTTCTTCTAAGGGAAGAGAGATGAGTTAATCAACATTGTAGTTCCTATACCCCAGATAGTTCAATCTGGCTGCCCTTAACTCATCTTCTTGAGTTCTTGGCCTAGGGGCAGCCATGATTGCAGGTTCCATAAAGCCAGGGGTTCCACTTGAACTATCTCCCCTTCCCTTCCTCTTCATCCCTCTCTTTTCCTCCTCAATCTACTCCGAGGTCATCTTCCTCTTCTCGTAGTCAGTCACTGGCCTGTGTGACCTAGGGTGAAGAGAGCTTTGGCCTTCATTGCTTGGTGTCGCACTTGCAGGATCAGTGTTGGTTTCTCAACACAAGTTTATCTTACAAGCTCACTTAATCTCACTTGGTTTGATAAAACAGAATCTCAAACTAAGTTCACAAGTAATATAATAAGTTAATGAAAACAAAATGAACACAAGAGTAGTTTTCAAGATATTTGTATTTATTACTTCTCAACTCAATATTACAAGACTCTTACAAGAATGATTTACAAAGTTATAATAAAAAAACTATATATACTACTATCGACAGCTGGTTTTACTTGAATAACCAGCTGGAATCTACAACTAGACAAAAACTACATTGCTAGAAGTAAAGTACCTAAGATAAAATATTATCCTAGATTAGGTAGTCATGACAGGTCCATGACTTACCTTTTGGTTACCAACTAAAAGTGGCAACTGTACTAACTGATAATGGGTGAACAGTAGATAAAAGTATGGTCAATTACATGGACGTGGGAAAGCGCCATGAAGTATATCAGAGGTTGTAGCGGATGTCAGACAAACCATACTTATATCTACTGGTTCATAGTTCGTTCTTCCAAAGCTAAATGGCTTTGGAAGAATAAGTTCTTCCGAGGCCATTTATACTTCGGAAGAATCAACTTCTTTCGAATCTTCTGCAAGTCTTCAGGACTTTATTCTTTAGGAGACTTTGTCTTTAGGATCTTCTAAGTTGTATACTTCAAAAGGAGAACTACTTAGTCTTGGAAGACTGAGTTCTCACTTCGAAAGTTTTTCAACCTTAAGCTTCAGAAGATCTTTGACTTGTCTTCAGAAAAGTAGCTTTGTCTTCAGAAGACCACTTCAATTATGCAAAAAAAATCTTCTAAGTGTTTTTTTCGTTGCACCAGCCTCATATGATCCAACAAACCCCCCTAGGCTGATGCTACCAAAACTTCACTTCCTTCTATTCCTCAATGTCTTCAACACCAGGGAGAGCATATACTTTTCTGTCTCTTTGTTCTTCCCTGATGCTATGGTGAGGAGCTTGTACAAATCATCTGTAGATAATAAATCCAATTGGTTGCTCTAGATGATGTGTACCCTTTGTTGCGTCCCTCTGAAGAGAGTTAGTTGATGGGAATTGTAGTCATATTCCCATCTAACTATAGGATCCGAAGTTGGACCTTCACCCATCTGTAGGAATGTTCTTCCTTTTCTGGTTGCACCTTCTTCTTCTTCCTTTGCTCTCTTTTTCAACTCTTCTAGGTATTTGGCTTTCTTTGTAAGCTCTTCAACATGAAGACTGCTTAGATGATTCCTGATGTGAGCAACTATCTGAGAGTTGGAGGGATTGGAGAATGGTCTCTCTGCTAACTCAGCAATGTCAAACCTGCTTGAGTGTAGCAGAGCAGATGTATCAAGTCTGTTCACTTGACCATTCTCACTTTCCACAGCAAAGCTATGTGTAGCTTCATCGAACCTCCACTGGACAATTTGGCTTCTAGGATTGAGGGGATTGGTTGGCAGCTTGTCCCCTTTTCTTGTGTCTAGCAGAGTCACGAGTCTCCTACTCAACTTCTTCTCTTCTTCATTAAGTATGTCTGAGTTGGTTGCATGAAGTTAGAGAGCTTGGTCCAGTGTTCCCCTTGGCAGATCAAAGGGTGTATCTCTTGTGAGGGAACAAAAAGAGCCATCAGTGTATTTCAGCTTAATTGACTCTTCCTTACAAGAGATGTCGCTCAATGTTATGCAGTTGATGAGCTTCCTCTTGATCTCCTTGAATTCTTCTAAGGTTAGGGGCTTAGAAGGTTCAGAAGATGGTTTGGGTATAGATTGGGTTCTGGGTTGTGTTTTGGGTTTAAGGATAGGTAGTGGTGGTGGTTGTTGGGAAGCAATGGGTGAGGGTGTAGGTAAGACTGATGGTGTAGGTTCATGGGTGTAAGGCTCAGTGGTTTGTTCAGTTTTGATGGGGAAGGAAAAAGATGTGGGTGTAGGTTATGGTTTGGGTGTTGGTTTAGGTGTTGGTGTTGGTTTGGGTGTTGGTTTGGGTGCCATCCTCTGAACACTTGGTCTTTGAATTACCTCCTGCCTTCTTTCTAAGCAAATGTCAGCCTTGATGTCACTGACATGTTGTTGTATGGTGGACATAGGACCCATTTGCCTGTCGGTGAAGCCATGGGCTTTGAGCATTTCTTATCTCCTTCTTGACAGTAGCAAGTTGTGCCTCTTCCTCCTTCTTTTTCTCCCTTAGCTTCTCCCTGGCAGTCCTCTTCCTTTCTTTGTTGATTTGATCTTGCTCTTTGTTAAAAAGAAACAAGATTGTATCATAATCATGAGGTGCCAGCTCCTCTTGAGAATAGCCTCTAGAGCAGAGAAAGGTTATCCACTCCATCCTCTCCTTTTTTATAGCCTCTTCCTTCCTTTTCCTCTTCTCCTTCAGCTTCTCCCTGGCAGTCCTCTTCTTTTCTTTGTTGATTTGATCTTGCTCTTTGTGAAAAAGAAACAAGATCATATCATAATCATGAGGTGCCAGCTCCTCTTGAGAATAGCCTCTAAAGCAGAGAAAGGCTATCCTCTCCATCCTCTCCCTTTCCATAGCCTCCTCCTTCCTTTTCCTCTTCTCTTCCTCTACGGCCAACCTTGATGCTTCCTCCTTTTCTTTTTGTAGCAAGGTTGCCTTCTCCAGCTTTACAAGCTCATCAAGTGGGAGTAGAAGGATATCTTTATTGACTACTCCCAGGCTGATGAGCCTATCTATAATCTCCACACTCCTCTTGTTGTTGATACTTTCTTGAGCGGCTATTGCTGCTTTGCTGCTTCCAGCCAACAGCTTCCCAGTATTAATTCTTCCCTTCTTCTTGAGCTTTTCCAACCTTTCCTCCTCTAGAAGGTCCTCAGCCATGAGCTTCCTCTTCCCCTTAGGATCAGAGGAAGATTCAGCCTTTGGAGACTCAGGTTTAGAGGATTCAGGTTGGGGAGAGTGGGGTTGGACTTGTGGTATTTGAAATAGAGGGGTTGTAAGTAAGTCCTCACTGTTTATCTCAAAGGGTAGGTCAAGAATGGCCTTTGTGATGAACAAAACATCGAACAAGGAGGACAGTTCAATAATTTCTTTCGCAGTATTAATTCTTCCCTTCTTCTTGAGCTTTTCCAACCTTTCCTCCTCTAGAAGCTCCTCAGCAGTAAGCTTCCTCTTCCCCTTAGGAACAAAGGAAGATTCAGCCTTTGGAGACTCAGGTTTAGAGGATTCAGGTTGGGGAGAGTGGGGTTGGACTTGCGGTGTTTGAGATAGAGGGGTTGTAAGGAAGTCCTCACTATTTACCTCAGAGGCTAGGTCAAGAATGGCCTCTTGGATGAATAGATCATCGGATAAGAAGACAGTTCAATAATTCCTTCCGCAGCTTGGATTTCTGCTTCGGAAGAGACTTGAACTGCACTACCTATCCCTTCTAAATCGGTTGTTGGGCCATGAGTCTGTATATCCCCTTTGAAGTTAATCTCAGGTTCAATAGAGACCTTAGGTTGACCAACTTCCTCTTTAGAGGTAGGTTGTGCACTCAGCCTTTGAAGCTCTTCAACTCCAAAGTAGCCAATGACTACATCAGGGGAAGGTTGTTCAAGGGAGGAGCTTATCAGAAATGTGGTTAAAAATCTGTTAAGTTCGATAAGCATCCTTGGGTCCACTTGAATAGTAATGGGAGCTGGTTGAGGGAAGATGGTTGCAGGTTGTTGTTGTGTAGGATAAAAGAAGATATGGCATCAAAGGAAGTTGTTGTGATGGCAAAGCTGGGTTCCACATGTCTTTGTTCCTGTACATTCTCCCCCTTTTTGGTAGTATCATCTTAAGAAGTAGATGAGCTAGAGGAAGAACTTAAAGAAACCTAAGTATGTACATGCCTAACAGACTTCTCAATCTGTGTCTCAGCTAGTTGAGCCTTGAGATGTTCAATCTCAAGTTGCTGAGTGGTAGACCTGTCCTCTAAAGTCTTAACCTTCAATTCAAGGTTTAAGACTTTAGAAAGAAGGTCTCTAACAATGAGTTTCAGACTACCCTCATCTTCTTTTGAAGAATCATTAGGAGGTGAGATAACATAGCTAGTATGTTCATCATCACCTACAGTAGTGGTTACTTGGCGCCCTGGATACCCTTGCTTAGTATTGTCTCTTTCAGAGGCATCAATTGGCAAGGTTGTCCTAGACTCAGTCTCACTGATGCTACCACTATCCTGATTGGTTAGTGAAACACTCTCAGTAGTGGCAACTAAGCCTACATGAGTCACCTCCACACCAGTTTGACTCACCTCAATTAGGTTTAGCTAATATGGGCTAGACATTAGAGGTTCCCTAGGGCTCAATTGATGTTGAGAGTGGTGTGGTAGATCAACATCATGGCCCGGATGGAACATAATGTCCTCATCAGGTCAGGTTATTAGGTCAATAAAGGATAGAGAAGTTATATCTAATGACCCTGGACCTTGGTCAGCACCTAATGGCTCCTCTGCAATAGCAGTTGAGCCAATGATGTGGCTGTCCCTTTTTGGCTACTCCAGGGAGTGTTGAGACTCACCTTGAGGGCTAATGGCTTGGGTTGTGGGCTCCTCAGGTTGAGACTGAGAAGACTCAATGCTGATATTAAGGTTAATGGTGGAGGATGGTTGGACCTCTGGCTGAGTGGGAGCCCTAAGTTCTACTCTAGCCTTTTTGGTTTGAATAGAAGGGACCTGATCAAGCAGAGTAGATTGATTAGGGGTTCGTTTGGGGCGTCTTGTGTAGGTGATCATGATTGGGTGGGAAGAAGTAATTGGCATTGGGGTGATGGTGTCTAGTGTGGGTTCATCACCTGCTGGGCTTGTAGGGATGTCACCAGGAGCCATTGGCTCAAGCATACCTGGAAGAAGATCAGTGAACCTTTCGATGAAGTTGGTGGACACCTTCTTCAGAATTTTGAAGATACCAGGTCTTATGTGAGGGACCAGTAGAACATCTGCACATTGTAGTCTGTCCTGGTCTAGCTCACAATTGATTATGTATTGAATGAACTGGGGATACATATAGAATGGATCCTGGGTGAGATTCCCTCTTAAGTTGTTCAGCACAAATTATGAGTAGTTGAAGCGCAGGCCCTTTACCCACCCATGGACTAGGCAGCCCAAATCATATGGGATTTGATCCCATCCCCCAGATTTGTTGGAAAGGCAGTGCAGGACGATGTGTAGCAAGAACTTCCAATTGTAGGAGAAGTTAAACTTATAGATGGTAACCTGCTTACATCACCGCCATATCCTATCTAAATATAGGTATTTTCCAACTCAGATTTGGGGAATTCAGTAGGGGCACCCTCGTCATGAAGCTCCAAATGCTCCCTGATGGTTGATTCAGTTATTATGATCTCCTAGCCGCAGATCCTCAATCTGATGACCCTTTCATCATTAATCGTCTCACTTCGACCATTGGCCCAGAATTCAGCCATATGGTTTGACTAGATGGTGGGGTTAACACTGAGGGCAGTGAAGTATCTCGAATGTGATAGAAATTCGACACTAGGGGCAAAATTGACATCCTTTGAAGAATCAAGGATGGCGACCTGGCTATGTTGAGGATTCAAGGCCATTGTTTAAGGGAGTACTGTTTTATTGAAGGAATTTGAGAGTAAGTGAAGAAGATAATGGAAATTTAGGGCTTTTGCAGTGGTAAAGAAAGTAAAGAAAGAGAGTCGAAAGTTTTTAAATGGGTGTTAAAAAGCCAAATTGATAAGGTGAAAGGACTGTTTGGGTTTTGATTTGACAGGGGAGGTAAGATAAACCATTTAAAATATTCCAACAATCATCAATAAAATCTTACTTTTTTCAGAGTGGGGCCCTAAGATTTCCGTTACACAGTTAAAGTTTTCTTCTGAAGGTAAAATTGCTTCTGAGAGAAAGCACTTATGTTTCTCAGTATTGTCTTCTGAAGCCATTTTTACTTCTGAAAGCAAACCATGTCTTAATGAACAGTTTGCTTCTGAGAGTACAGTCTTCTTCTGAGAAAAGAAGTTAGTAAGCTTCGGAAGTAGATTTAATCTATGATTAAATGTTCTTTGCTAAAAACTCTTCGGAAGAGAATATTTATGCAGAGGATTTGCCTTCAGAAGATAGATAAAGATCTCTTCCGAGGCTAAATTTCTCTTTGGAAGAATTCATACTTAGAAATTTTTTGAAGAAAACCTTCTTCTAACAGGGCTTAGATTGTATATAGACAACATAGACAAGACATATTTAAAGAGTTTTTTCATAAGAGAAAGACTAGTCAATGTTAATCATCCTAATAGATGTAATTAAATACTTGAATCTTTGTTCATCAAAGGCTTTGGTGAACAAATCAACATATTATTCATTTGAATTGACTTTGACTAGTTTGATTAGATTTTTCTCATGAATATCTCGAATGAAATGGTACCTGATGTCAATATGCTTTGTCTTGGAGTGCTTGACTAGATTTTCTGTGATAGATATGGCACTCTTGTTGTCTATGTAGATAGGGGTCTCCATCAAGTTGAAACCATAATCTAGCATCTGATTCTGAATCCAAAGCAGTTAAACATAGCAGCTTGCAGCAACAATGTACTCAGCTTCAGCAGTAGATATGGATACACATGATTGCTTCTTGCATTGCCAGGAAATGATCCTTCCATCAAGAAATTGACATCCTCCTGATGTAGATTTCTTGTTGATGTTGTAGCACCAAAATCACTATCCGTGTAACCATAAAGGTTAAAATCCTTATT